>JAPDVU010000004.1:134570729-135170729 GCA_026230045.1 Corynorhinus townsendii
ACCTGATCTCCTTCTGTTGCTCTACCCAGAAATAGTGTGTGCTTTTAAGTGTTTAGTGGTGGTGCCCTTATTATAACCTCTTCTCAGAAATGAGACCAAATTAGGAATCCAGGATTTGGTAGAGTGGCCCTTTATAGACACTGCTCCTCACCCACCCGCCTAAGACAGGTCCTGCAGCCTTGTGTGTGTGCGTGGTTTTTAGTCCTGCGCAGAAATATCTTGGTGAGGGTTTGGCTCCATCACTAATGCAATTCAGTGACCGGGGAGCCAGAGTTGCTGTAAACATGACTCAAGAGCTGCCTGTTGTTTAATGTAATTGTCTGACTCTGAAATCAGGTGTGCAGAGGGGCCAAAGGTTACAAGTAAATGAGCTAAAGAGAAATGGTTGCCAAGCTCAGTTCTGGTTCAAACGCACTGAGCATTCTCTATACTTAAATAGTTTTCGACCCACTTCTTCCCACCACCCACTTTAAATTACAGTTATGGAATAGAACTTTCTCTAGCCTCCTCCTTGAAAGAGATTCAGGCAAAGCACCCATTCAATCTGCGGAGTTCCCAGGAACAGCAGAAAATGAAGCCACGGTCACCAGGAAGACAGACGCAGGGTGTGTGGGTGAGTGGGTGTGTTGTTTACTCTTTCTGGGTGGCTGGCGAACGGGGCATGTGTGGAGGAAAGGAGCTGGGTTGGTGTGTGCTGTAAACGTTTTCTGAGCTGGTGAGGGAGTGACTACTGATCCCTGCTGCTTAGTGAGTGAGTCATGGGCCTGAGGGCAGAGCCTGCTACAGGGTGGGGCCCAGTCTGGCCAACAAAGTCCTGCAGGAGCACCAATGAACAGATAAATATTTTCCTTCTTACCTATTCATTTATTTTTCCTTCTTACTTATTCATTCAGTTATCTGAGCATTTCAGAGAAGCAATTACCTCTGAACAATGCAGATGGAAATTCAGGGGAGTGGGAGTCAGGTCAGATTATGGCACTGTGTGAGATGGACCACAGACCGAGGAGTTCCTGGATGCCAGGGAGTTCAGACTCTTCGGGAAAGGGTGGCTGAGAGTGAGGGACCATGGTACCATGGTAGAGTCTACAAGTCCAGCAAGAGAGACTTCCTTTCGAGCAGCAGTCTCGGGGAGAAAAGGGAAATGAAGAAGGCAAAGAAAGGTTAGAACCTTCAATGGGACTCATGCAGCCAGTTCTAGTGTTTTCTTATTGAGATCAGCTTGTGGGGATGAGAAATTCATCCCCTGTTGGAGGCCGGTGGAATCTGGAGAAGGGAGATGCTTTGCTTAAAGTCACACAGCCAGTTATAAACTACAGGTTTACAGCAGCCTGGTGTTCACATCTAGGGCTTAAGGGGATAATCTGCTGAGTTTGTAGAAAGTGACTTGCCATAAATTGTAAAGATTGAGTCAACACAATGTGATAGGCAGATTATTTTTGAGAGCATGGGAGGAGCAGGTGGCAAGACTTGTGGAATTGTTAATAAGCAGGTTTTGGTGATAGAATTGAGATGGGCCAGGCAACCAACTGGAAATAAAGATAAGGTGTGGTTTGGCCTCAAAGAACTTGGGAGTGCATGCATATGTGTGTGCATACATGCATGTGTGTGCACATGTGTGAGTGTGTGTGAAGAGGTGGCTGTTTAGCTTTTAGGGTGGGGAGGACCTAGAGCATCTCTACTAGAAGATGGAATTTATGCAAAATTTATAAATTATAAATTTCCTCCTTGAAATACCAGCAATATAGGCATTAACAAATAAAAGTGGAGAAAAGGGGAAAGGGGAATTTTCCAGTTGAAAATCAAGGAAAATGGGTGTATATATTTTTTTTAAACTTTGACCGTAGTCCTTTAAATTGGTTTGGGGACAATTTTTAGTGCACTGGGTATGAGAATGTACTTAATTTCACCAATTCAAATAATTATTATAGGAAGTAACAGAAAAGCTTAACCAAAATGAATAGGTAAGGAGGTATAATGAAGAAGTCGGCAAAATGGAATGCTTAGAGTAAAGGCTTATTGTTGTTGATAGCTCAGAAGGGACCCCATATTCCCAGTAGGCTCCTGGGATATGATGGGGAGAGGGTGCCAGTCTGGGGAGGACATATGGCATAGAATTCAGTGGAAGGAACCACATGAGCAGCCACAGGGTGAAGGTGAACTGGAAAGGACCTAGGAATCTTAAGGGGTGGAAACTCCATTCCCAGATAATAAAAACCTATGACAGGGAGAATGTATCTGGGGCAAGTAGACCAGAGTGATGAGACCAAGAAGCAGATAAAGTGGGAAAGCAACAAGCTGATTCAGACACCATAATGCTGAGGCAGAAACCAACACTTCTAGACTTCCTTTGCTTGTAAGTCATACTCCCAGATGCCTGGGCTCTGAAACAAGGAGTCAACTTAACATTCTTTCCTCTTCACCCACACAATCAAGTTCTGATTTCTTCGTAGCTCACCAAGATGCTTCCCTCTGTTTCCTTTCCACTATTTTCATCTCAACAGCTCATTCCTGGCACTGGAGACTTCCCCAAGGGCATGCCTTCTCCCGTCCTTTCACCTGCAGTCTTTCTGTAGGAGTGCTCTCGCAATCTCAGCTTTGACTGTCTCCTCTTTACCCTTATCATCTACAAGGTAAGACTGATCACAGCTGTACCCCATCTAGCCATCCAGCCCCCTCCATCTGCCTCTTTCTTCTGTTGCCCCCACGGCCACTTCACTTCCCTCTTGGCCTGTTTTTTCCATACATTCCAATCCCTTTCCAGCTCTGCAACATGGACCCTCCTGGTCCTTTACCACTGCTCTCTTAGCCCTCTCCTGTCTCACACAATATTCCTGTATCTTTTAAATCAAACTAAACAGTACTGTTGTTATTTATTTTTAAAATACATGTTTATTGATTTCAGAGAGGAAGGTAGAGGGAGATAGAAACATCAATGATGAGAGGGGATCATCGATGGGTTGCCTCCTGCACACCCCCTACTGGGAATCATGCCCCCAACCCTGGCATGTGCCCTGACTGGGAATTAAACTGTGACTTCCTGGGTAATAGGTCAACATTCATCCACTGAGCCACACCAGCTGAGTGTTAATTAAACACAGACCTAGGGTCTATGGAGGATCCTCAATCTAATCTAGATTGCACCGATTGTTTTACTACACTCAGCCCCACCTTCTGACCTTCTTTGTTATCTCCCTCTAAAACTATCAAAGTATACTGCTGCTTGAAGTTGGCACCTCCTGACCAATTCTAGTTTCTTTTGCAACTTTGGGCAAATACTTAAACCTCTCGGAGTCACATGAATACTACTTATAAAGAAAAATAAATAAAAATGGCATATAGATTTGTCATGAAATGACCTATTAGAGAGCTACATACACAATAAATTCTAAATAAATTATTGCCATTATCATTAATATTTTGTCTGAGGGCCAATTTCCTGGAAAAGTATTTTAGTTCATCATGGTCTTAAAACCATACACACAGAATTGGCTGTCACAAGTACCCATGCACCTATTAAAGCTTGTCCAGTTTCTTTTTTTTTTTTAATATATTTTATTGATTTTCTACAGAGAGGAAGGGAGAGAGATAGAAAGTTAGAAACATCGATGAGAGAGGAACATCGATCAGCTGCCTCCTGCACGCCCCCTACTGGGGATGTGCCCGCAACCCAGGTACATGCCCTTGACCAGAATCAAACCTGGGACCTTTCAGTCTGCAGGCTGATGCTCTATCCACTGAGCCAAACCACTTTTGGCAAGGCTTGTCCAGTTTCTTAAGTGATATATTCAGGAAGCAAGACTCCTCTGTCTGCATTTGGTGATGTGGAAAATAAACTCAAAAGACTTTTATCTTGACTTGGTTAAGGCATTTTTAGGAAATCATTTAAACCTCCGTGTCTGCCTTTATAAATTAGGATAATCATATCTAATTTGCACAATTACTTGTCCAGCTTCCTCTCCAGACCTTGACCCCATGGGGCTTTGATCCCTCCCCATCTGAGAGCCCTTCCAGCTCTTTGTCTGCACCCCAGTCTTTCCTCATCAGTGTCAGCACCCCTTTTTCTTCTGCCCCATTCTCCTCATCTTACTTGGTGTTTCCATGAGTCTCTTCCAAGACAACTTTTCTTTATGCCAGGTGCTCTGCCTGAGCCATCTGGTGTAGTCTCTTGACCTCAATTAGCATTTTATATGCCGAGGAGGCCCCACAGACCTACTTCCATATTATTCTCGCTAGATGTATCCACACAGATAACCACAGGAACTTCCACTCACATACAGAGTGGTCTACCTTCCCAAAATTGGCTCCATCCCCATTATTTCCTTTATCAATTAACAGCATTTCTTAGTTACCAAAGTGTCCTTCTTCTTTCCTTTCTCTTCAATTCCTTCCAACTAACTTTCATCCTATTAACTGAGCCTGACTCTAAGTATTTCTCCAATCTGCCCTATTCTCTCTCCACCATCTCTCACTTAAGACTCAATAGTAGCTCTATTTGTTTCTCAGCTTCCTCTAAGCCTCCGGTCATATTTTCCATCTGTCTTTCTAAAACAAATCTGAACAAGATATGCCCACACCTTAAACCTGCAGTGCTTCTCAAATCTTCTACTACAGCCTTCCCACTAGCCTTATCTATACAAATCCAGCCACTCCGAACCCCTCCTTAATCATCCTTCCAGTCTCAGAGGCCTCACACTCACTGTGCCTTCTGCCTGAAGTACCCTTTCTTTCCTCCTCTGCTTATCTTAATTCTGTTCTTGTAGGAGTGATGCCTCAGACTCCAGCGTTCTCAGTCCCAACAGACATGGCTGTCCACCTTTGGGACCTTGGTCACACTTGATTCTCGGGGCCGACTCTGCACAGCTCTGCCCTCCTGCAGTCTAATTGGGCACTTGTGTGGCCATACTCCTGGACAAGACTGTCGGTTCCCTGAAAGCCAGAAAGACCTTTCATTTATCTGTGCTCACCCAGGACTGTAGATCCCACTGAATGCTGAAACATGTAGTGGCCTTTATTTCTTTTGGACTTGGTGATGAAACTCAAATGATAGTGTATTTTTGAAAAAAGTGTGAACCAAGCCACAAATATAAAAACCATGAATCTCGAGAGAATCCAAGATGGCGGTGTAGGTAAACACCTAAACTGCTGCCTCCCACAACAATTTAAACTGCAACTAAAAGACAAAACGTCTATCACCCAGAACCACGGGAAAGCTGGCTGAGTGGAAGTTCTACAACTAGAAGGAAAGAGAAAAGAACATTGAGACGTGCATGAGCGCTGAAAAGCTGAGGTATGGAGGTGCGTGATCCGGGCTGGCTGTGGGCGACTGGGTGCGTTGCTTTTTTCAACCCGAAGGGAAACAAGCCCCCGATTACTCTGAAATCCAGTCTCTGGGGAGAAGCGGGGGACCCAAACTCCTACGGGGAGAAGCTGGACTGTCTGCCAGTGAGGGTGGCTTGCTTGCAGAGCTGCGCGCAGGAATAATTGTTTACTGCACCGGGGCATGGGACTCGCGGATGCCGTTGGGGACTCAGAGCCGGCTAACTAGCAGCCATTGCTGTTTGCCACGCCCTAACCTAGTGACACCCTGAGGCCCTGCCCTGCACAACCTACAAACCCACCCAAGCTCCAAGCAGCGGAGTTAGCATAAGAAAGGCCTGCCCTATCGCAGCTTAACCTAGCAAACTTGCAGCCTGGGTCAGACAGCTCCAAAACCTCCAAACCACAAGCAAAGAGGAGAAAACTGCAGCTCTCACTGTAGCTCCTGCTGAGTGGCCTCAGACAGTAGCTGACCTGCACCCCATTGGAGATCCAGAAGCCAGTGTACCTAGTGGTCAGTGTGAGACACCAGATTTCAACTCCTTACATCCATATGTGACACATTCAAGAGGCAGACTCAGTGAGCACCAAAGCCCCACTGAAACAAGTCCTGCCCCATAAGCGTGTCTTCAGCGCAGCACTTCTTCCATTATAGACACAGGGAGTGCTCACAGCTAATTGGCTTGGAGGTCAATTCCTCCCAGCGTAACAACAGCAATTAAGGCTTAACTGCACCAAGACTTTGCACTCAGCCCACAAAGGGGTGTACCAAGAGCGTCCACATCAGGTGATTGGGGAGGCTGAGCTACTGCCCCCTATAGGTCACCTACCACACAAAGCCACTCCATCAACACAGGGAAGCAGCCAAAAATGCAGAAACAAAGAAACATGTCACGAATGAAAGAAACAGAGGAAAGCAAACTACTGGATGACATAGAGTTCAGAACCACATGTATAAGGTTACTCAAGAATCTTCTAAAAACTGCTGAGAAACTTGGTAACAGTTCTGAGGAGCTTAGTGAGACCTTCAAGGACCTTAATGAGAATGCCAAAAAAATGGAAAAGGACCAGTCAGAAATGAAGCATACACTGTCTAAAATAAAGAATATACAGAAACTCAATTGTAGATCAACGTACCCCAAGAATCAAACCAAAGATCTGAAATATGTGGAAACAAAAAACACCCAACCAGAAAAACAAAAAGAAAAAAGAATCCAAAAATATGAAGATAGTGTAAGGAGCTTCTGGGACAACTTCAAGCAAACCAACATCTGAATTTTTGGGGTGCCAGAAGAAGGGAGAGAGCAAAATATTGAAAACCTATTAGAAGAAATAATGACAGAAAACTTTCCCTACCTGGTGAAAGAAATAGACTTACAAGTTCAGGAAGCGCACAGAATCCCATACAAGAGGAATCCAAAGAGGACCACACCAAGACACATCATAATTAAAATGCCAAGGGCAAAAGACAAAGAGAATATTAAAAGCAGCAAGAGAAAAACAGTTAATTACCTACAAGGGAGTACCCATACGACTGTCAGCTGATTTCTCAACAGAAACTATGCAGGCCAGAAGAGAGTGGCAAGAAATATTCAAAGTGATGAACAGCAAGAACCTACAACCAAAATTACTCTACCCAGCAAAGCTATCATTCAGAGTTGAAGGTCAGATAAAGAGCTTCACAGACAAGAAAAAGCTAAAAGAGTTCATCACCACCAAACCAGGATTACACGAAATGCTGAAGGATATCCTTTAAGAAGAGGAAGAAGAAAAAGGTAAAGATAAAAATTACGAACAAAATGACATCAAATACATACCTACCAACAAGTGAATCTAAAAATCAAGTGAATGAAAAGTCTGAAGAACAGAATGGACTGGTGAATATAATAGAATCAGGGACATAAAAAGGGAGTGGACTGATGATTCTCAGGGGAAGCAGGTGTGAGGGGTGTGGAAAGAGATTGGACAAAAATCTTACTCCTATGGATGAAGACAGTGGCGGGGGGTAAGGGCATGGGGTGGGGTGGGGAATCAGGTGGAGGGGAGCTATGGGGAAAAATAAAAGAGGAACACCTGTAATAATCTGAACAATAAAGATTCACTTAAAAATAAAATAAAATAAAAAGTAAAAAAACCATGAATCTCTCTCTGAACTAAAATAACACCACTTCGGGGTGAATGAAAATGATGTAGTTCCCAGAAATCAGACTTATTCTTAATTCATAAAGACTATTTAGGACTTGGAGTGGAATCAATAGAAGCCAAATTGTATTTTGCTTCCTGTTTTTCTGTGCTCTGTTTATGCAAATGATGTTAAAATACGTGTTTAAAAATAACTTCTAATGGGCTGTCTCAGCAATATGCAGCTAACAGGAACAGAAAATATAATAGGAATCTAATAGATTTTAGAGCATTTTTAGACACATGGGAAGCCTGGATGGAGGGTTATAATGGCAGGAGGGCAGGGAGTCCTCTGTGAACTGGGTTCACACCATGATCCCAGGGCTGCTCAGGAGCCTGAACTGCAAAAAGCTGAGCCCAGATACAGAAGCCGGCTCCTGGACAACCTCTGTTTGGATCAAGACATTAGCATGGACGTAGAGTCCTTAGCAAAGTGCTACAACCAGTGTTGCCAGATTTAGCATACATAAAAATACAGGACACTCCACTATTGTAGGAAGCATGCTTATACTAAAAAAGGATTTGTTTATCTGCAGCTCAAATGTAACTGGACATCAGACATTTTATCTGGCAAGCTACAATCCAAATGACTAATATCTTTGAATCTGATGTTAGTGGCTCTAGGGCTTTTGGAAGAATTAGCATGGACTTTCTTACTGCAAACTAGCGATTTTCAACCTGTCTGCTGCAAGAATTTTTAAAACATGTAATACCTGACTAGTCTGGGGCACTGCTTTTCCCTTAGATTGTCAAATAAAGAAATGACAACAGCCAACACAATAGCTGTCCCATATGAAAGAATAAAAATTAAACCTATTTTTTTGTCAGATTGGCAAATTATATTTTTGGTGTGCTGCAGAATCTTAGTCATTAGTTTACATGCTCCATGAGATGAAAAAGGTTGAAAATTGCTGCTGTAAACCACCACAGTAGTTTAAGGCCAGAGAAACCGGTGGTGGGTTGCCATCTAGTGGAAACATTTCGATAGTGAAAGCTTAAATTAGAGGGAGAGACATTTTTTTCTGGAGTCTGCAAGGAAGGATCCTGCTCTGGTCAATTGCAAAACCCTGAGCTTACACTATTGAGAGGATGATGACATCAAGAGGATGTGTATTTTCCAATAATCATAGCATTTAGAGGTCCAGAATGCCCCCCAATGCAATGGGCACTGTGGGACTATCCGATGTGGGGTGCTAACTATATATAAGAGCATCCTCTTCTTAGCGCCCCCCTCCAAAAAAAGCTTTGGAGAGACTAACCCTGAAATATGCTTGGGCTTCTTTGTAACCCTGCCCTCCAGAGTCCAAATCCCAGAGAGCATGGTTTAATCGCTGGAGTGAAGACAAGGCCCCAAATGCCCAGTTTCTCCTCCAGCAGGAGACAGGCCAGGGAGAATGCCAGGCTCCACGTGATCACGCCCAGTGGCGACCTCACCTGGGACGCTGAGTGGATGCAGTGAGGGATTGGAGCTCAGTGTGTGAGTGGGGAGACGTGTAATTACAGAGAGAAACCAACAGCACACCAGTTTACTGCTTACAATGAACACTCTGTCTCATGTGTCTGGCAAGGAAAGGAAACAACACAAGCTGATACAGAGTTCTGAAGTGGTACTGGCTATCACCTTCTTCAGGGCTGGCACCGTACAGAGGTGTGGAGAGCCGGGTAGGGCCAGCCCCTCCCTCCTCACACCAGTGCCCAGCAAGATGAGCTCACACAGGAGCGTGTCCGACTTGCACCCCAGTCGACACAGTCCAGTCTTTCCTAATGCTTCTGCCACCATCTCCTTGACGGCACCCCAACCCTCTCCACCCAGCAGCCTGTCTGACACGTGGCCCCAGGACTAGGGGCCGTGGCTGTTCTTGTCTTCCTCTCGGGCCTCCTCGGGTGCCAAGTGCTGCTCCACAAGAGCCATGGTCTGCTCACTGGGAGCCTTGCTGGGTAAGGGCCCAGCTCCTGGCCTGGCCCCATCAGGCAGCTGGCTGGGCCCTGGAGAAGGCTGCCTGCTCACAGGGTGAGCATAGGGAGCCGGAAACAGATCGGAAAAGTAGCCTTCCCCTCCTGAGGGGTGCCCCAGAGCTTGGGGACAGAAGGGACCAGGGAAGGGCAATTCTGGCAAGCAAGGGTCATTCCAGGGCACTGTGCCTGTGGGGTCAAAGAACACAGAAGTGATTAGATGGGACTGAGGCACCAGCCACAGTTCAACATGTGCTGTGAGCATCCACTTCCTCCGACACACAGGCTAGGACCCCATGCAAGTCTAGGTCACAAACTGGCACCAGGAGCTCCCCTGAGGACCAGGCATGCTCCAGCCTCAGGCCTGAATCTGGTGACAGGGACACAGTGCACCATGGCAGCAAGGAGACCCGAACCCACTGGCCACTCTTCCCCTTCTACTAGAATTTAGGCATAAGATGGCTGCTTCCAGGTTCTCAGAGGCCCAGTGGCCCATCAGAACACTTGTGTTAGCCGCCAGCTACTCTGTGCCAGGCATGGCCCTCATGTTATTTCTCCTCTTCATCAGGTGCCTCCATGATATGGGAATCATATTCCCATTTCTGAGCCCAGGAAACTGAGGCCCAGGAGAGTTGGAAACAGCTAAGCTGGACTTCAAATTTTGGTTTCCTCACTCCAAAGCTCTCTGGCTATCTCTCTCTCTGCTCTGCAGCCTCTGAAAAACTTGAGGAAAAAGACCCCTGTGGCAAGAGAAAAGCTTCCCTCGCACCATGCCCTACCCCAGCCTCCCTGGCAATGAGGCCTCTGTCCCTTCTCACCTTCCTCAGTCACCAAGGGCACCTTCCCTTCCAGCCCTAACTCACCCATGCTCCCAGCAGGCGGCTGCAGCAGAACCTGCCCTGCCGGGGGTGCTGGGAAGTAGCCCTGCGAGGGCCCCCCACTGGGGCCGTAAGGCGGCGGGAAGAAAGGGTCTTCTGGCAGCGGGGGCGTCAGTGAGCTGGGCGTGGAGAAGGGGAAGGGGTGCAGATAGGAAAACTGGGGCTGCGGCTGCTGGAAAAGCTGGGTCTGCGGAGCCTGGGGGACTTGGAACAGCCCCGGCTGGTTGCTCAGCTGGTAATCCTGGGGTTCCAGCTCTTCCAGGTATGAGCAGGTAGGGGGCGGGGTGACACTGTGAGGACAGGGAAGCATTTTGTGAGGGTCGAGGGGTCTCCTCATTCTGACCACACATAGGCCAGTGCCTTCTCCTCACCCCTCTCCCCACCTCCAGGCCCCACCTGCCGCCACCTCCCTCCTCTTCCTCTGCCTGCTCCCAGCTTCTCACCTTGTTCCTGCTCTGCTGCTGAGATATCCTACCCTTTCCACCCCTTTTCACCCTCTTCATATTTACTACTCCTTGCTCCTCTCGGCTAACCCTTTGCCATCCCAAGCTCCTCTCTTTGCTCTGAAATGCCTCCCCAGGTAACTCAGTGGCCACCCCCACTAGGTTCCATACCTTGTCCCCCAGGACCCACAGGAGCCATCTCTGTGGCTGCTGTCACTGCCAAGTGTGTCCATCAGCAGAGGCATCAGTTGGGGGGTATGGACAGGGCCGAGGGGGAAGGAAAGGTTGGTCCTTCGGACAGGCGGGGGGCTGAAGAGTGGTGGGGTCACTGCCACCCTCTGAGCACCCTCGCTCTGTTGGGTTGGGGCCAGAGTCTGGTCAGATGTCAGAAGCATGGGGGGCTCTAGGAGCAGAAGACATGAGGGCTGTTACGGTAAGAGAATGGGGAGGCAGACTTGGGATTGCTGGAAGGCAGAAGCGCAGGACAGCAGAGAGCTTTGGGCCACTCTCATGCCTACCAAGAAAACCCCTCTGTCTTCACTGTCTTCCTGTCATCCCTTCCCACCCCCAGATAATCCTCAGAAGGGGGTCAGCTCACCTGGCAGTGTGTCTAGAGCGGGCTCCTGAGGGAAGGCACCAGGCTCCAGGTCCATGGGCACAGCAGGTGGCAGCTCAGCAGCAGAGCTGGAGGCAGACAGAGCGAAGGTTGTACTGTGAATGGTCCCTGGACATAGGTCCAGGCCTCGGTGCCAGGAAAGGGACAGGCTCTGCCTCCCTCCAAGGCACTAGCCGCTGCCCCATCCCATGCAGCCAAAGCCCCTCTAAATGTTAGCCAGCAGCTCCAGCTTCAATGCCCAGATTTGAAGCTGGACCCCACTTCCCACCTCGAGGAATGACCCAGTAGGAGGAGAAAGTCACCTGTCCTGGCCGCTGGCGGGGGCTGGACCTGCAGGACTGTCCTTGTCCTTCTTCCCATTCAGTTTCTCCACTTTTCGCCACTTGGCCCGGCGATTCTGGAACCACACCTGTAGGGAGAGATGCTAGAAGAGCTTGAGAAAGGGGCAGAGACTCAGACGGGTCCTGACTATCTCGTGAGGAGCTGCCTCACCACTGCGCTGCAGATGCCCGCCGCTGAGGCTGGTGTCATACAAGGTTCCTCTAGTAGCTTTCTAAGGCCGTAGCGATGTGGACACGGCAGGAACACAGCCATGGAGCGGTAACGCCAGCCCCGAGCCAGAGGTGCTGCGCACCTGCCTGCTGTCCAGAGGCCCAGCATGGATTCTTCTCCCCCTGTCCCTGCCCAGCCCCCTTTACCATGATGCGCTGGGGGGTGACCCCCACTGTCTGGGCAATCTCCCGGCGCTTGTCACTGTCAGGGTAGTGGTCGGCTTGGAATATCTTTTCCAGCTCCTCCAGCTGGTCTGGAAGGAGGAGAAACTCCCATGAATACCAACCCCGGGGATGTGGCAGGAAAGGAGAAGGACGCCTGCCAGATGGGACCACAGGCCCAGCCCAGGGCTCCCCGAGTCTCGCAACTGTTTCCCACTGGGCCGGGCCTTCTCTTCTCAGGCTTTGTGGGTGGGGACTAACCTTTCCAACTGGTTTTCAATTTCACTTTCTGATGCGGCCCTAGCCCCTTACCCCCCACCCCTGAGAGTCCGTGGCCCCATCACAGGCCAAGGGGGTCCAGGACAGGCAATGTGCAAGCGAACCACCCTCCAGTCTCCCGGGCCACGTTCCCTGCTAAGCGCACCTTTCCCAGAGATGACACCAGACCTCAGGCTTACTCTCCCTTCAGGGACTCACCTGAGCGGTACAGGGTTCGAGTCTTTTTCCGAACTTGACAGGTCACTTCCAGGGGCTTCTTTTGGTCTGTGTTTTGGCTGTTCTGGGCCAATGTGCTGAGGAGGTTGGCCAGGTGGCAGGGCCCCCGGCCTGACCCACAGGGCACTGGGTTGTTGGTGTCACGGGCTGAGTTAGTGACGCGGGGAGGTGACATGGAAACTGGACCCATGGCGGCAGACTTTTTCTGCTTCCCGGAACCCGGAGAGAAGGACCGCTTCCCTGCTTTGGCCTCTCTCCTGGGGACGGAACACCCATCTCCTGGAGGCTGGGGTCGGGGCGGGACCAGAGTTCTGTCTTTGTGGACAGAGCCCGGTGGCTGGCACACTCCCCTGGAGTCGGGGGCCTGCGGTGGTGTCTTGTCTCCTGAGACAGCGCAGGAGAGGGGCGGCTCCCCATGTAGGACATCCTGAGTGGCGGGGGCTGGACTCCGTGGTGGTACTTCCTTCTCTGACCCCGTAGCCAGGGGCCTGCCTCCACCTTCCTGGCCTGTAGGGAGGCAGCAGAAACTGGTTTGAGCTTAAGCTTGGATTTGTCCACATACAGAATCAGCTCCAGGCACACCTTCCTAACCTGGTTTTTGTGAGGATCCAAGTAGATGAGCCACTGCTTTGAGGAGTCTGTGCAACCCTAAGGGCCTTGGCTCACCTACACAGATGGTAGAGGATATCCTAATGGGGGGGACTAGCTTCCTGTGAGCGCCCTGCTAGTCTCCCGACACCTGGAAGGTGAGTTTGAAGGACAGGCATCCGTTCAGCGTTTCTAAGGGACAGATGTTGGGGTTGGGGCAGACTAGGCAGAGAGAGAGATTCGGTTTCTAAAACGAGCTTTTGTTCCTGCTGTAGATTCAGACATTACAGCTTAGAGCAGGGCCAGGGCAGCATTGGATGACAAAGGAGACAACAGGAATGACCCCTCACCTTCCACAGAAGTCACTCTGCCCTGCCAGCCCTCCTCACGTCTATCCGCACCCCTGTCCTTCCCCGGAAAGCGGAACCCACACAGGGAACCAGGCCCAGGCCGCTGTCCATACACTCGGGACGGAGGGTGACCCTCCTGACCCTCTCCAAGCCCGGCTGCCTGTCCCGAGCTCTGCCCATTCGGGTGCACAGCAGGCCCTGTGCTAGCACCTTCCATAGATTAGTGGCCTGGTTGCTGTGCATCTGCTCCCTGTGAGGGAGGCACTGTCCTCATCTCCTTCTAACAGCCATGGAAACACGGACAAGAAAGGTGAGTAATTTGCCCAGATCACAGGACAAGTGCTCCTAATCCCTAACACAGTCTCCCACCCACCAAACCCTCCCCCACACCATCCCCATTACTCAGAACCCCCAGAATCCTCCGCTCAAAGTGCTGCTTCATCGTTTCCAAATAAATTGGAATATTTACAAATGCATACTAACTCGTGACTTAGTGCTATTGTTATTCTGATGAAATTGCAAGAGATAGAATGTCTTAAGGAATGACTTTCCCGGAGTGTGTTGGTTTTGTAGCACTTTAGGAGAGCTGGTAGCCTAGCACACCTGGTATATAGTAGGTGCTCAATAAATGCCATGTATCGTGTAAGAAAGGTGACGGGTGTTGGAACCTAGACTAGAAGTCCTGGGACTCCGGCCTTGACTTTTCTCCGCGTGTAGAGAGATGGGAACCCGGTGGAGTGGGGCCCAGCCCTCGGCCTACACAAGTTCTAGAAGCGCCTCCTAAGGTAGGTGGTAGGCCAGCAGCCCCCAGCCCGCGCCCGCGCCCGCGCCCCGGCTCACCCCGAGGTTCCTGGCGGGGCTCCTTGGTGGGTTCCATGGCCTGCACTCCGCGGTGGGGCTGGCGGGCTGCACAGGCGCGGCCTAATGAAGCCTCGCGGGGCAGACAGGTGTGCGGAGCGCGCACGGGTGCGGGGCAGCCCGAGCCTGCGCCCCTCAGTCCGCCGCTGGGAGAGGCCATCCTGGCCCCCGGTGCGTGGGCAGCTGCAGGGCTGGGAGGCCCGCAGGGGTCGGCCGCACCCGCCCACTCTGCACCTAAGCCCAGGTGCGGGCCTCGTGCGGCGCCCCTCCCTCGTGGATTTAGAGCTCCACGCGGGGGCGGGGGCGCGGGCGGACCTGAGCGGGCTGCGGGGTCGGTGAGACTCGCCCTCGGACGCTAGGGACTGGCCAGGGCCGCCGACACCCTGCGCGGGCCTCGGTAATGGACCTGGTCGTGGCTTGAGTCCTGGACACGGAGAGCCCTTCCCTGTGAACTGTGAAGGCGGCTGCTGGAGCCACTTAGCAGAGGACTCCCAAACGCTGGGCTGCCCCTCCAGGTTCTCCACGGCTCAGGCTAATGAGCCCCCAAGATCCTGCAAGTACCCGTGCCACAAGGTAAGCCGGCGGTGGCAGCGCGTGGGGCGACTGCGCGAGCACAGGTGCACGCGGTAAACCGAAGGAGGCACTAGGTGCCCAGGTTTCGTTTCCATGCGCCTTCCCAGGCATCAGTTTGATTCTTCGAGAATGAAGGGGCGTTTCATAAAGGAGACCTCACAGGGGAGGTCTTTATGATTGCCCTGCATGGGACGTTCCTTGCCTTCGTTATAAAATGGTTTCCGATTTAAAATTCGGATTGCCGTTCTTACGTCTGCCCTTGCGTGGGGGGTGCTGGCCAGACCGAATCAGGTGCTTGCAGCTGGGGAGCGGGGCCTGCGGGGAAGTCAGGTGTTCTGCTTTTCACACGGCGGGATCGAAGCTAGGATCACCTGGCGGTACCTTTTCCTGCGCCTTAAACTCCTGCGAGGGGCTCCGCCGGTGTGGGGACTCTGGGCAGAGGTGTGAGAGAGCTTTAGTTCTTTCTGAAACAAAATATTTAAACGGATTAATCTGTGACAGTATAATCAAAAACTCGGGCTTCTGATGTTTCATTCTGACCCCTGCAATACCCGTTGGTAAACGAGGGGTTTAGAAGCGGTGCCAGTTCCTAAAACGAGCATTCTAGGCCATGTGAGCAAGCAGTGACCTAGAACTTTCTGTGTGAAAAAGCAGGTCCAGCTGATGGTGACATGGCTGTAAACGGAACACAATAGTCTGCTTTGCTAAACATTTATAGGACACCTACTGCATGCCAGGCACTGTGCATAAGTCACTTCACTGCCTGCAGCAGCTTACTGCGGAGAGATTAGAAATATAACACAAGTGGGCCATGTCAGTGCAATATGGTCCCTGTGAGCTAGAAGGATGCACAGCTCAGAAGGGGCACTGAGGAGCAGGAACCTCTGGTGGACCAGCCTGAGGGCCAGGGGGACAGGAGAGTCCTTGGAGAGGACGACACAGGAGGACGAGCTGAAGGTTAAAAGCACAGCCGGGTTAAATGGCAGACCAAGCTCCCCACCTGGGATTGGAGCCTCCCAAGGTCTGGTCCCTTCTTTGAAGCCTCGGCTCACTTCCCCCTACGCCCAAATATTCCAGTTTCCTTGTCTCTTTTACTCAAGTGTTTCTCAATGAGTGTTCCCAAACCCCCCAGAATAGCATTTCTTAAGGAATTTGTTAAAAAATGTGGCTTCCAGGCCCCATCCCCAGAAATGTTAATTGGTAGGTCCACAGAGGAACCCAGAAATGGCCATTGTAACAAGCCCCTCAGGTGATTTTTATTGACTTTGCAGAAACAAAGCTGATTAAAACCAGCCTGGGAATGGGAGGTTGGGAGTGGATGGTGGGGGCCTGTGTGGGGGAAGGAATGACCTTCTGTCCTTCATTGAGGTGTCTGCTGCCACAAACAGGGCACAGTTAACTTCTTAGATTATCCTATCACATTCAATTAAGAATGAGTCATTTTTGCCCTGGCCAGTGTTGCTGCGTGATTAGAGCATCATCTTTCCCACTGAAGGGTCACAGGTTTAATTCCCGGTCAAGGGTGCGTACCTGGGTTGCAGGTTCAATCCCAGCCCCATTTGGGAGGCGACCAGTCTATGTGTCTCTCTCACATTGATGTTTCTCCCCCACCTCCCTCCTTCCCTTCTACTCTCTAAAATCATGGAAAAAGTATCCTCCCATGAGAATTAACAAACAAAGAATATATCATTCTTTTCTGCCATCATTAATGTTGTATTTCCTCTCACTGTCTGGTTGCCCTCTGCCTGGGGGAAGTCAGAAAAGCAGACTTGGGTCACCCATGGACTGGGCACCACCCTGCCACCAAACACTGGAAGACACAGGGTCTAATTGTATGAAAGGCTTCACTCCAGGGCTTAGGGAATTGAAGACGTTGGCCTTTTCAAACACAAATCATTGAATTTGTTGGGCTTGGGCTATGATATTAACAAATTCAATATATTTTTATTGATTTCAGAGAGAGAAGGAGAGGTGAGAGAGATAGAAACATCAATGAGAGGGAAACATTGATAGGCTGCCTCCTGCACGTCCCCTACTGGGGATGGAGCCTGCAACCTGGGCGTGAGCCCCGAACCAGAATCGAACTGGTGACTTCTTGATGTATGGGTCAATGCCCAACCACTGAGCCACACCAGCTGGGCTAAGTTGTCTTGCTATTCTTGGCTGGCTGTTGTGTGATTTTAAAAAAATACATGATATAGTTTTGTTTGTTTAAATGAAAATTTGATTAAATGGCTACAAGTGAAATTGGCCTAAGAAAGCTTGGGAGAGAATGTCCTGATGTGTTTTGTTGGGAAGGTGTTGTATTGGTGATGATGTTGGTAAAATCATCCTTGACAGGTCACCTTCAAGGGAAGGTCAGGAAGGGAGACTGCTGTTTATGGGAGAACAAGAGGTGTTGTTTTAGGGTCCATGGGAGTATTTATTTCTGTCTTATTTGGTTACATTTTATCTTCACGATCTTCAGGGAAGTTCATATGCTCAATCTTGTTTAGAGAAGATGGTTTCTTCCATTTTCACTTTTTTGGTGTCTTAGTTTTCAGAGCCCAACTGTACACCACACCCCCCTCTTAGCAAGAGTCACTTATTCCAATATCCTTTTCTTCTCACGGATATGAGAGTAACAGGACTAAAAGAAACATGTCTGATGCTACTGTGGAATAAACTGGATCATTGTTTTCGGTCTGTGTAGAGTAGACCACATCATTAGGTTAAGGAAGTGGAATAAGCATTCTTTGCCCTTCCTCCCTCTCTTTCTATAATGAGAAAAATAATCAGAGGAAGGTGGCTGATTGAGAAAAAATTCAAAGCAGAAACACAGGATAAATTTGTTATTGTCCTACATGCCACACCCAAGTGTAGGTGGAAGGTAACAGGTCATTGGACCAGAGAGGCAAGAATCTGGTTGTGAAAGTCACGCAGACTTCTGAGCAGGCCCTGGGTCGGGAAATCACCGTCACAGCAAACAGGGGAGGGAAGGGCCCCAGGGAATCAGCAGGAGTCGATGTGCCTCTCAGGCAGGGAGGGCCAACACCTTCAGGGACCAGGACATCCTGAGCCTGAAGAAGCGAAAGGCCAGATGACCCGATAAGCCTTTTAAACACAAATAATTGAATTCGTTGGGGTTGGGCTAGGGGCTATTAACAAATTCAAGTTGTCTTTCTTTTTTTTTTTTTTTGAAAAAAAGAAATGTTTTTATTGATTTCAGAAAGAGGAAAGGAGAGAGCGAGCGAGAGAAACATCACTGAGAGGGAAACACTCGTGAGGACACAGCTAATGGTACCAGCACCCAGGAGGACTGCCCAGTGGCTTCCTTTGGAAATCCTGGAGGGCGGTTTGAGGTTGGGGGAAGGGCATTGGAAACACCTGGCTCCATGGAAACTGGCCTGGCCCAGAGACACAGGTTGTGGATTAATTAGCCTCATAACTCCTAATTCCCAAACACTCCTGCTTTTATGCTTCTAAAACAAGCATGTCAAACTCGCGGCCCGCAGGCCACATGCCTCATTTACTTGGCCCATGTTAGCCTTTGAGTTTGACATGCTTGTTCTAAAAAGAACAGTGACCGTGTGGAAGACATGGTTGCTGCTGCTTGGTGTTTTCATCAGACTAATAATAATCAACCACCTTGGCTCGTGTTTCCTGATTAGAAAGTTCCTTGCCATCGCCCTCCTCCTCCTGATGCACCTGTGTTTGGGAGGCAGTCTTCCTTCTTCTGCTCTGTCCAGTCTTCTCCAGGATTGACAACCATAGTGCTAATCAGAGTATGGACTCAGGACCCCTCAAAACCTGGGCTTCATCTGTGCCTACATCCCCTCCCCGCCCCTCGAGTCTCCTCACAGCCTCGGTTTTAGCCTCTCAGTCAGATCCCAGGCTCATGCCTCAGGGCCACAGATCTCCCCATTTTATCTGCATCAAACATCTTCTCCTCCCCTTTTATTTCTGTGAAAGTCTCATGCTTCAAAGCCCAACCCCAACATTCCCTTCCCGGTGAAGCGTGGCTCCGCCCACATCCTCCCTGCAATGTGTTTACATTGACAGCACCTCGCCCAACATGGGCTGACCTGGCCAGAGTTCCCAGGTGTAGCCACCAGGCGCTGTCTCCTCGCCTGACCAACACCAGGTCATGGAAGCCTCAGAACAACCCTAGGAGGGTCTGTTAGCCCCACTTTGTTGAAGAAACTAGGCCCAGAGAGAACCCTGACAAAGGTCACTCAGCTGGTCCGTGGCACACCCTAGATCTGAACCCAGTTAGTCTGGTTCCCCTCCTTCCTCCAAACCACAAGGCCTGTATATCTGATTATGTTTGTGTCACCATCCTCCAGAGCTTGGCAGTATGATCTGCATGTTGGGAGTCAATGATTGTTCATTGCTCCAAAGTGATCACCATCTCGAGGAGTTAGGGAACAGGGCAGGGGGGTTGGGGGCTGTGGCTGCACCAGGAAGAAGTGATGGGACTTTTCTGAAGCAGGACGGGTGGTCACATGAGCCTGCACAGGAGATAAAGTTGCACAGAACTAAATATATACACATACACACTATATAAGAGTAGGTTCAACTGCATATGACTCTTCTATTACCTCAAAAACAAAACAAAAAAAACAACGGTGATCCCAGGGTTCTGACCACAAGTTCAGTTCTAGACTTGGATAAATTTAATTCACATAAATGATATTTTTGTACAGTAGCATTACTAATGTTTTGTTGACAGAAATATTAAAACAGATTTAAATTATTTCTTTCACAAGGCTGTAGATAGGCAAGCAGAGAAATTTATATCTATTTTGTTTTCAAAATAAAACAAAAGCTATGTCTCCTTTATGATGAGAATGCAAATTTATTAGGAAGTCATTGGAAAATACACAATGATTAGAAAAGAAGAAAAGTACAATTTGCCATCAAACGACAATATCACTTATTAACAGTTTGGCGTGTTTCCTCCAGTATGTCTGCCATTACTGTGTTTTGTATGTTCCACATAATTGTAACTATACCCCTTCTGTAATTTTGAGGATTTCTCCCTTCAAATGTGCTGTAAAAATACATCCTCCCAAATGTATACACAGTGTATAAAATGTGCACTGTAACAGCTGATAGCTCAATTTTGAAAATGAAATGTATTTTAATAAACAATGCCTTTATAATTATTCAAAGTATGTGTATACGTTTTGGGGGACACCCTATATTTCAGTCTTCAGAATGTATTGAGTGGCAGTGCCATAATTTATTTTCCACCTGTTGGAAAAAATTAACTGAAAACTCTACATTTTTCAAAATTAAAAAGCAGATTTGAAATAGTTTTCTTTTTCTTCTCTTGCAGACTCTTTTTTTTTTTTTTAATCATTTGCCATTGGCTTGGTCTGTGTGACTTTAGAGTCTCAATCATGGAACAGAAATAGGCAGGCAGCCAAGCGGGTAAGGGCCTGGGACGCTGTGGTCACAAAGGCCAGCGGGGCAGCTTTAGCGAGAGTGAGAGAACCTGGAACAGGTGTCTTTTGAGTGCACCTGTGACGGTGGCTTGGCCGATTTTCTGGTGTTCAGGTCAGGGTCAGTGGCTCCCAGGAAGGTGTTCTGCCAGGAGACCTCCGTGTGTGGGGAGAGAGCTCTGTGCTCCCAGGACATGGATGTGTGTCCTCCTGTCCCTCGTGACCCAGGTGCCCTCCAGGTCTGGTGAACAGCATAGAAGGTGGTGTCATGTCGTGGTCAGCAGGCTCCTTGGTCCCTTTGAGGCTCTGAACTTTGAGGTCCTCAGACATCAGGGTGACAGTTCTAAGTCTTTGAAGATGAACTAACTCTGTCTTTAAATGTCTCCTGGTTCCCACCCCAAATACAGGCTCATATGTGGCCTATAGCATAAAACCAGTGCAGCTCACGTAGAGAAAGACCTTTGACACAGCTCTGGATGCCTCAGAACGTTTGGAACTCACTGAGCAAGGCTGGGTGGTCTTCCTGTCATTCTTTCTGGTCACAGGAGAAAACAGTCTGGGTGAGGGGATTCTAGGAGATGGAGGAATTAGTGGGATATAAACCAACAAATGCCCAAGTCCCTATAGAACAAGTAGAGTACTGGGTGCCTTGCTATATCAAAGGAAGTTATGTGACTTTAAAAATGTGTGGGACTCCTGGACTACTGGCCCTAAAGCCTGAGGGGAACTATCCACTTTCCCCACCAAAAACTTCCTTACCACGTGTAGTTTGAAGCTGTCCATCATGCAATTAGAAGAATTTTTTTAGACAAAAGCACTTGGTATGTAGTGACTTACAATGACTGCAATGTGGTTTTGCAACTTCTTTAGGACCTAAATATTGACTGCTTGCACATAAAGGGCCATCCGTGGAGGATGTGTACATTGTGGCCCCAATTAAGGAGGGAAAGAAGATTGCTAAGTGGATAGGACGGCAGAATAGGGTGAGTGATGCTCAAAAAAATCCTCATATCTCAGTGCTTTAAAGTCACAGGGCATATTGGTTACTCATAATGTGTGCCCACCACTGGCCAGTGAGGCATTCTGCTCTATGTACGCAGGGACCCCTGGTGGCCATCTGGGTGACCCATTTCTATAAAGCCCACCCTGTTCCCCAGACCTTCCGGCAGAGCCAAGGGCCTGTCAGTGGCCTTAGCTTAGAAGTGACCTCCTCCCTTCTGCTCAGATTCCCTGGGCCTGAACTAGTCATGTGGCCCTGATGAACTACCAGGGTGCTGAGAAATGGGTGAGGAAGTGGAATATTTGGGGAGCATCACTATCTCTGCCTTAGCCTTCTCTCCTGGTCACCAGATATCTATTCGCTTCCTTCTTCCCAGTGCCTAGAGACAATTGAAAAGTTCTCCTTGGTCAATGCACCTGGCACCAATGACAGCATCAATGAGTGCTGTGTGATAGTCAGGATATCGGGTTAGAATCTGGCTCCTCTTGGTCTGGAAATCTAAGAGATAAGACAGCTTTTCTGCTGCACAGGTAACTAGTGCACAAGGGTAGTAGAGAGCAGGTTAACTGCAGTAAGCACTCACATGTGTGCGGTCAGGAACGGGGGTTCTGTAGTTGTTTATAGCCTCTTCTCACCAGAAACAAGGGCTTTCCTTCCACCTTCTGGCTTTTCCCTGCTGTCTGAGAGAGGTCTTACATCTCTAAACATAACCCCTCCCGCTGCATAATAAGTCTGATTCTTCTAGTTTCTCTAGGAACTTCTACCCACCTGTTTGCATCGTTAGCCACTCTGTCTGTCTGCCTGTTTCCATTGCTCTCTGCTACGTGAATGCATTTTATTGTAATGTGTATTAAGCACATTCTCTGTGCACAGCACAACGCGGAGGCTGTAGAGAAACACAGATGAAGATCCCTGGTTCTCAGTGGCACTCACCATCTCCTGGAATTAGGTAGGAAAGAGATCATGCAAGAGAACTTGTTGAGATTAATTTGCACTTTGTTCATTATATTTTCCCCTATTCTTAGGCAGGTGATTAAGCCTTCTCACATTCCCTCTACTCAGGAATTTTTGCAGAGCGGAAAGCGGCTTGAAATCAAAGACTCTTCCTGCCTTTCTTAAAACACAAAGGACATTAAAGGGTCTGGTGGGAGGAAGAAGGCAAGGAGAGGGTGCCTTTGAAAGGAGCAAGCAAGGAACTTGGCCGGCTAGGAAGAGGTTGGGGCGGGAACCCGGCGCTGCTTTGGCAACACGCTAAAAAAGAAGGGCCATCTAGTGTCTGGCTTAGTTTGTGTCTCAAAGGCCCAGGGGAGCTACCACTCCGCAAGTTTTACCCTTTTTAAAAAGGCTGGGGTTTTCTTCCTCATGTTTCCAGAGCTCCTGCTGTGGGAATGCCCTGAGACGCAATGGGGAATAAGTGTGCTCTTACTCAGCTGGCCAGAGGGACATGCTGCTCCATACACTCGGAGATCCTGGCGACCATCTGGCTGACCCATCGTCTGCAAAGCACAGCCTGTTCCCCAGACCTTCCGGCAGGAGAGGCGAGGGCCTTTCAAAGGCTTTAGCTGAGAACTGACCTCATCCCTTCAGCTCATGTTTTATGAACCTGAAGTAGTGATATGCCAAGTCTGAGGGGACATAGTTTTAATATAGTGGAAATTCTTAAGCTAGACATGTGATCAGAGCAATCTGGGAGGACCGAAAAGGAAATGGCCGACCTCGCACCTCAGTTTTCTTTGCTCAGTCAACGCTTTCCTCATGTCTGTGGTACCGTGCTCTTCCCAATCCTCATCTCAAGCTCTATTTGACCCTTCGCTCCCTGGGCATGCTGTCTCCATCTCATAACTTTATATTGCTTTCTCTCCGGTATCTGGAGACATTTATCATGGGTCTATTTTTGTCTCTAGTGTCCTCCAAATCTTATAAACGTAGGCAGAAGGGGAATTTATTGGAAAATATATGAGCTCAACGATTCAGGGTGGCGGGGGGAGAGGGGAGCTGAAAAGACATATTTGGAAAATGGCTTGGGATCTGGACTCGAAGGAGCCATTGCTATGACTTATTTAACTCTTTCTGCACCTCTGAGCTGCTCCTTTAAGGCACAAAGTCCTGAGCAGAAGCGTCTGGTTGACCTGGTCTTGGAACAGCCTCACAGTCCCACCTCTAACAGTAGCGACAGGGTGTTGCTGGCCTCGGGTTCCCATTGAGAGAAGTAGAACCTGCTCACACCGAGATCCACAGAGTAAGGGACCTTCCCAAGGAGGAACGTATTGGGAGGTCGAACATATCAACCAGCACACCCCTCACATGTCATTACCTGCCAGTGTTTTATCTGGAAATTCAGATCCCTCTGGAGTCTCTGCCTCTCGTTCTGACCTCTCTCCTTTTCCAGGTGCACTTAAGCCTTCCTCTGGGAGGTTTCATGGTGCTCTGAACGTACATAGGATGAAAACTGGTCACACCATCCTTCTCCCCTTTTCATATTCCCCTTTTCTTCAAAACTCTCCTGAGATACTAATTACAAATGCAGAGTCCCTCGATTCGCTCCCCTCCCCCACAGTCCCGATTTTGTGCTTCTGGAGTAGGGCCCAGAAAGCTTAAGTGTTTAGCAGGTAGCTCAGGTGATTTTGACAATGGCAATGGCTGTTCTCTTTTGAGAAACAAGGTTCTCACCTGTTATGAACTCTGGCCAACTCCTTCTCCATAATCTCTCTCAAATCTTTCCTTCTCTTTCCCCCACAAACAAATGTCTTCGCTGTTGCCATCTTTCTCCATTATTGGCTTCATTATCTGTCGGTCTCACCATTGCGAGGACAGAACGTCTCACAGGCATCTCTGTGGTGGTGGCATCAGGGAGGCGGAGGGAAATTGCTTTCTACCTTCTGCTTCCCTTGAGAGTTAGCTGCCTTTCCAGAAACTGGGTTCTGTGGCTGCTCTGGGGAATACTGTGCTAGATGCTTGGAAAGGCATAGGCACTAACCAGCCGGAAGGGATGCTGGCTGGACCCCTGGCTGGAATCCTCTTTGGGCTTCTGTTCCTGCCCCCCAGCAGCCCTTCTCCAAGGCACCTGCCCTTGGTCGTCAGCGTGACCTTCAGGCCCTGCTCCAGGATGTTCTGCAAAGGGCATGACCTGCAGTGAACATCCATCCTCTCGTTTGGGTACATTCTGGCCGTGCCCTTACCATTTCCTTTAGACATCTTCCTTTTCAAATGCAACGGTGAGTTCAAAGGCTTGTTTAGTACATGGATGTATTCAGGTAAAATTATTTGGAGAATTCTCCCGTTATTCACTTCCTGGCACAAATGCTCTTCACTTCCTCTCTTCCCAGTAGCCAAAGGGTTAGGACAAAAGGCTGCCCGCTCCACACCAACAGCTTCTTTTAATATCAAGAGGATTATACAATTTCATTTTTGTCTTATACCAGGGGTCGGCAAACTGCGGCTCTCAAGCCACATGCGGCTTGCGAGCCGCGGTTTGCCACTCTGTTGACTGAGTTTGCTGACCACCGTCTTATACTTTACTAGTATATATTGATATAGTTTTATGTATTTTCTCACCTTGAAATTTTTTTTTGAGGTTTTAACTTAGAAGTTGAAAAGGGAGATCTCAATTTCTTTGATTCTTTGACCTGTTGTAGAAAATCACTAGCGGCGGCGATGAGAAAGCACCATTTGTTCTGGGGGCCCTCAGCGTCATAGATGCAACCGTAGCCTAGGAGAATGCTCACCACTGAAGGAGAGGGCATGCTCTCTGTCCCCACCCTGGCGCAAGGAGAGCCTTGTCCTGAGCATCACTACTTCTTGCTTCTGTGCAGGGAAGCGCTCTGCTCCCTCATCAAACCAGGAGACTAGCCATCCAGCTGGTGGCTCAGTGCAAAAGCTGATGAATTCAGAAACTCACCCCAAGTGCTTCCAATTTACCTAGTAAGTGTCGCACCCATGGATCTAGGTTCATGTACCCAGATAGGTGAGAAATAGCATATTTCTTTATGTTCGCTAAGTTATGCTAATTTTGATGCTGAACAACTGTGTCTCTAGGCTATGCACATATCCAACGCGTCATTCTAAGGGCTTCTCCATAGTCCTGGGCCAAGAGAGTGGAGACTGCCTGGTTTCTGTCATCTGTCTGTGTATAGTGTCCCTATCTGCACATCCCCCCTTCAGTCGAGAGCTCTCTATGTGGAGAAAGGAATCTTCAGCTTCTCTGAGGTCCCCTCACCCAGTCCCCCCACCCTCCCAGCCCAGGGGCAGCCTTTACTGCTCAGATGAGGCTCCTTCCTGTTGTCGCCTCTTCAGTCCACTCAACCCCTCAAACCTTGTTCTTAGACTGAATGATTCTCAACCAAAATGTTAGTTTACTTTTCCCTGCGAATAGGGAGGAGGACAGGGCCCAAAAAGTGGTGGGGGTGGTGTTTGCATCCCATCCTTCTTATCTAGCAAAGAAAAAACAGGGAAGCCTGGCACTCTAGTCTCAAATGCTACCCTCTGGGCATCTGTTCTGTTCCTATGTCTAAAATTTAATATTCACTCCTTATGAATCGATGTGTCTGTATCTTAGACATGCTGCTGTGCATTGAAGGGATACTGTCCTCGTTGCCACCAGTCAGGGTTCTAGGTTGCATTCAACAATAACAACAAAACAATTCCTGCAAATTTAAGCAAAAAGGGAGGGTCTGGGGGCATCAGGGAAGTCCTCTCCCAGAAAAAAAAAAAAGAGAGAGAGAGAGAGAAAGAAGAAAATGACGTGGAGTTAGATAGATAAAGGAGTTGCACTAAAAGTGAGAGGAGATACTGAAGAAACACATAGGGAACAAACATGAGAAGGAGAAAGGGAAACAAAGACGAACAATGTAGTTTCTGCCCTTAAAAAACTACAGTATGGGAGGAAATAGACCTCTATGCCTATAATATGAGGAAGTGAGTGGCAGGCAGAGCTCACCATAGTGGTGCTGGGGTGGCCAGCTCAGTGCTCCAGGGAGGAAGGTTGGTCTTGAGCACTGTGGAGCCCACAAGTGCTGACCCTGCGGTTGAGTGCTGATCGGTGCTTCTGGCCCAGGGCCGGGAGAACAAGCTGTCTTGCATATACCACAGAGCATCCTCAGTGGAGAAGCCGCGGTGAGATTGTCCTCTTGCAGCTTTGCTTTGTCAGTGGTAGCACGTCATACCTGAGTTTGGAAGGAGCCATCCCATACTATATCGTTTGCACTGTCAATATCGAACATCTTCCAGAGAATGCCATTTCCATGGGTCATCCCCAAGTGACTAGAGACAGGCATGTGCACATGCAATTTGATCTTAAAGCTATTTACTGCTCCTGGATCCGGGCAGTGATAGCCACACACTGTATTTTAGTAAGTCTTGGCTGCCACCTAGTGGAGCAAATTTTCCAATAGGTACAATTCAGTATTAAATAAGAGAGATGCATGTGCCCTTAGTCAACTAACTGTACCTTTGGATGCCTGGTAAAATATTCTGAAATAGTTTGGTTGCTTAGGGGACATACAGACTTACATGAATATAGCTGTGTTTGTGGTGTGTGTGTGGAGTTCAGGGTATGTATTGGCGTCCTGTCTATCTGCGCATAGGATTGCTCATTAAACAAATAGCCTCAAGCAAAGTCCGTGTCTTCTAGGTTTCTTTCCAGTTCTGAGGTTGTGCAGGGCATACAGAACTCCAGAGAACAATTTTTTCTTACTTTATTTTATTTTTAAAAAATGGAAGGTGAGAAAAAATTCTCCATTTATTTATTTTTCAGTTATAGTTGACATTCAGTACTATTTAGAATAGTTTCAGGTGTATAGCATAGTAGTTAGTCATATAATTTATAAAGTGATCCCCCAATAATTCTGGTACCCACCTGGCATGATACGTAGTTATTACAATAGTATTGACTTTATTCCCTAGGCTGTATTTACATCCCTGTGACAGTTTTGTGACTACCAATTTGTATTAAACCTTTCACCTTTTTTATCCAACCCCCCTCCAATCTGGCAGCGGTCAAAATGTTCTCTGTATCTATGAGTCTATTTCTTGATTCCACATGTAAGTGAAATCATATGGTATTTGTCTTTCTCTGATTTATTTCACTTAGCATAATACTTTCTAGGTCTACCCATGCTATTAAAAATGGTAAAATTTCTTTTTTATGGCTGAGTAGTATTCCATTGTATGTATGTAACACTGTTTTTTATCTACTTGTCTATTGATGTGCCCTTGGGTTGCTTCCATATCTTTGATACTATGAATAACACTGTAATGAACATAGGGGTGCATTTATCTTTTCGAGTTAGTATTTCAGGTTTTTTTAGATAAATGCCCAGAGGTGGAATTGCTGGGCTATAGGTAGTTCTATTTTTAATTTTTTAGAACGTCTGTAGTGTTTTCCATAGTAGCTTCGCTGATTTGCAATCCTACTAACAGTGCAGGAAAGTTCCCTTTTCTATTCTGTTCATCCTAATTAATACTTTTTTTAATTTTTAAAAAATTCTGACAGGTATGCAGTGATATATCATGGTTTTAATTTGCATTTCTCTGATGATTAGTGATGCTGAGCATCTTTTCATATGTCTATTGGAGAAGTGTCTATTCAGGTACTCTGCCCATTGGTCAGTTGCATTGTATTTTTGGTGTTGGGTTGTGTGATTCCTTTATAAATTTTGGATTATAACCTCATATCAGATGTATCATTGGCATTCCCCATCCCCCCATTTAGTAGGTTGTGTTTTTATTTGATTGATGATTTCCTTTGCTGTGCAAAAACTTTTTAGTTTGATGCAGTTCTATTTTTTAAAATACATTTTTATTGATTTCAGAGAGGAGGGAGAGGGAGAGACAGAAAGATCAACGATGAGAGAATCATTGATTGGCTGCCTCCTGCATGCTCCCCATTGGGGATCGAGCCCACAACCTGGGCGTGTGCCCTTGACCGGAATTGAACCTGGGGCCCTTTAGTCTGCAGGTCAATTGCTCTACCCACTGAGCAAACGGGCTAGGGCCCATTTGTTTATTTTTTCTTTTATTTCCCTTGCCCAAGGAGCTATATCAGAAATAAAACATTGCTAAGAAAAATGTCAGAGAAATTACTGCCTAAGTTTTCTTTTAGAACTTTATGGTTTCAAGTCTTACACGTAAGTCTTTAATGCATTTCGAATTTATTCTTGTGCTAGAGGCCTGATGCATGAAATTTGTGCAAGGGGCTGGGCCCTTGCAGCCACAGCGGCTTGCCCTGGCCCTTGCAGCTGTGGCTTCATCCAGAAGGTCGTCCAGAATGTCATTCGGCCATCCAGTCTAATTAGCACATTATATTATTATTATAGATACTAGAGGCCCGGTGCATTAAATTCATGCACTCGGGGGGTGGGGGGTCTCTCAGCCTGGCCTGCACCCTCTTGCAGTCTGAGAGCCCTTGGAGGATGTTCTACTGATGGCTTAGGCCCGCTCCCCAGGCCGGCAGTTGGACATCCTTAACGCTGCCGCGGAGGTGAGAGATGCTCCCGCCACCATCGCTGTGCTCGCCAGCCATGATCCTGGCTTCGTGGGAGTGCACTGACTACCGGGGCCAGCTCCTGCGGTTGAGCGTCTGCCCTCTGGTGGTCAGTGTGCACCACAGCAACAGGCCGTGCTGTTCAGTCAATGTGCTTATTAGCCTTTTATTAGATAGGATGGTATAAGTTGTGGTCTAATTTCGTTATTTTGCTTGTATCTGTTCAATTTTCCCAACAACATTTATTGCATACATGGTCTTTACCCCTTGTATGTTCTTGCCTCCTTTGTCATAGATTAATTGACCATATAGATGTGGATTTATTTGTGGGCTCACTATTTTGTCCCATTGATCTACGTGTCCATTTTATGCCAGTACCATGCTGTGGCCTTGAAATATAGTATGATATCAGATAGCACGATTCCTCCAACTTTGTTCCTTCTCACAATTGCTGTAGCTATTTGGGGTTTTTTTGGTTTCTTTGTAGATTTGTGGATTATTTGTTCTAGTTCCATTGGTATTGTAATTAGGGAGTACATTAATTCATTGATTGCTTTGGGAAGTATGGACATTTTAATGATGTTAATTATTCCTATGCATGAGCACAGTATATCCTTTCATTTATTTTTATCTTCCTCAATTTCTTTCTTTAGTGTCTTATCATTTTTTGAGTACAGGTTTCTTACCTCCTTGCTTAAACTTATTTCTAGATATTTTCTTTTTTGATGAAATTATAAATGGGATTTTTTTCTTAATTTTTCTTTCTGATAATTCATTATTGGTGTATAAAAATGCAACCGATTCCGAACATTAACTTTGTCTTCTGCTACATCACTGAATTCATTTGTCAGTTCTAGTAGTTTTTTGGTGGAATCTTTAGGGTATCTGGAGAATAATCTTGAGGTCAGAATTATTGGGCTTCTTCTGCCAGCTGGAGATAGAATAGCATCCTACCAACTCCAGCCCAGGTGTGAAGACCCTGGAGCCCACCCACTATGGAACAGACCACAGGGACAAATGGGCACAGGGACAAATGGGCTCAGTTCCCTTTGTCAGACAACAGCCCTGGAGGTGAGGATCAGGTAAAGGGAGAGCGGAAATGCAGCAGGGCAAAGCATGATAATGCCAGGTCTGATAGATTTTCCTTAGGTTGACTTCTTCCTAATCAACGGCTAAAAGGGCCACCCAAGACAAGGGAGAGTGATCTATTTGCCTTTGGGTTCTGGGAATACATATATATATACATATATATATACATATATATACACATATATATATACATATATATATACATATATATATATATATATATGTATGTATATATATATATATAAAGCTAATATGCTAAGTGTCTGACCGGTTGCACAACCACCAAGGGGCAGACACTCAACACAGGAGCTGCCATGATGTGCACTGGACATTTCCAGAGAACTGGAACCACAGACCTGGTGCCCACAAAGCAACACTCAGCTTCCCCCAAGTGGGACACAGGCCCTGCCACCACCCTGGAGCAACAGCCCATCAAATCGCAGCCAACGCTGCTGAGACCCCATGGCACAAAATGTGGTCCTCAGCCCAGCCCGGCCCGGAAATGGTGGCTGTGGGTACTGGGTAATGATGTCACATAGCATCGCCCGGCTTCCTCTCCCTAGTAACTAACCTCTTTGGAATTTCTTCAGCCCAGGAACACAACTTGCTTTATGGCCAGGTGCAAACATTTTACAGTTGAACCAAATGTTTGTGAAGCATTTCCACGTGCTTCATGTCATTTGATCCTCACAGAAGTCCTGGAGTAGGTAGGTAGGAGACTTGGTGGAATCCTATTTTCTTTTCATTAGCCAGAAAACAGAATTTAGAAAGCTTAGAAACTTGACCTGACTAAAAAGAAGTAAGAAATGGTGGGCCTTGAAAACGACTTCAGGTTTTCTCACTGTGCAGAATATAGTCAAACACTGCTACAGTTAAACATTTTACCCTTTGTTCTCCCTGCGTGATCTACAATAATAATCTGCTTTGTGTTGCTATTTACTGCTGTGATGCTGATAATTACCTGAAAGAGAAGTTGGGGTGCTTCACTGGGCTGGAAAAAGTTTAGCTAAATCAGAAAGCGGGTCTCATTAAGCAAGTTTATCTATATATATATAAAAGGCTAAGTTGACTCGCACATGCACAATACAGATAAAGCTCTCGCTGGTGCCAATCACACACTTGTGTTTCCATCTGTCATTGTCGATTGTGAATTTGGTTGACACTTTATGGAGAAAGGGCAAATAGCAATATTAAAATGTTTCTTCTAATTAATTTCCTTTCAATATGCACAAATCCGTGCACCAGGACACTAGTCTAGGATATAAGAAAGGTACCTTGATATTGTAGAATGATTAATATCATAACATATTGGATCAAATTGACACTCTTCCCAGATTTCCTTGTCCCCCTTTAACCAGGCCACTGGCTACTTGGTCCAGAAGAGTCCTCTCACCTAAAACCATGTCCACCTGTCTCACTCCGGGTAAAGGCCAGGTTCTTTGAGTCTAATTAAGTCTGGCATGGGCACCAGTGCTTCCTTCTCCTGGGAGACCAAGGAAGACCTCAGTGAAGTGCCTGGCATCTGGCTTCCCTAGTGGCTGCGTGGAAGCCCAGTGACAAGTCTAGTGGAAGGGACAGGGGCGAGGTTGCAGGCAGCGGAGGTAATTTGTGGGAAGATCTTGAGAAAGCACATTGAGTTGAGAACTGGAAGATGTCATGTAGCTGGGGATGGTGAGCAGATGGGAAGAGGGAGGACACATGGCCTTGCAGGATAATGTGGGTCCTCAGCCTGGGTGCCGGGTAAGCCACGCACAGAAGTTGAAAAGCAGGTTTGCATTTTAAGATCACTCTCACTGCAGTGGTAGAGGTGTCATGGGAGGGAGACAAAGATTGAGCAAGGGAGAAGATGGGGGAATGGAGGTGGAAGCTGGCAGAGGCCTAGCTGATGGCAGGTGACTGGCAGCCAGGCAACTAGACAACCTGTGCTGGCCCTGCCCCTGCCCCTGCCCCTGCCCCTGCCTCTGGCCATGGCCTTGGCTCTGGCTCTGGGTAAGTGCTTTAATCCTCCTGCTGCTCCATTTTCTCATCCATGTGTTGGAGTTAAAATTACCCCATTCTCAGTCTTATTTTTAAATTAAATAGGATAAATGAACACACTTGTTAAATAATAGGTGCTTCAGAAATACTATTTTGGAGTGAAGGGTGTGAGAAAGGGAGTCTTCTGTGATCAGCATAGCTGTCAGGCCAATCATGCATGGCCACCAGCTAGTCCTTCCCAAAGCAGGCCCTGGCTTGCCTCACGTTGAGCACACAGGTGACTCACCTGGACATAAGGAGGCTTACCATTGGCTACCCTCTCCACTGGGTGAAGGACGGGGCCAGAGCTATTTGGGGATATAAGTGTCCACACCCAGTGGCTGGCAGGCCACCTGCAGTGGTGGCATGGAGATGAGCCACTGGCATATTTTCTGTGCCCTGTGCTGTGCGTGTGTTAAAACACAGGCCCATAATTGTTGTAACTGACAATCCTAGAGTGATGGTCTGTTCACACGGTAAAAATGGGTGATGGGTTTGAGATGCAATTTGGACTTAATCATTTGGGTGAGGTTATTTCCTACTTGACTAAGTTAGCCAACTATTTCTAAAGGGTGCTAATTAAAATTTGCCCGGAGTTATCAATTTACTGCCAGAACTGCAGGAAAAATGGGCATGGAAGGGTTTCAGTTGGCGAATGATTGGCAAAGATTTGATTACCCCCTCGAGGGGGTTTTAAATGGGCACATTTCACTTTGATTATGTCTCTCTTTTTTTTTTTTTGAGAGGAGTGTGCAAATATTAGAATTCCATAGTGTCTTCCGTGATTTATTTTGCTCGTTAATTATATTTAGTGTCACCTGGGTGGGGTTGGGGGTGTTATTTTTTACATCCTGGACCAAGGAACCTTGGGGCTGTGATTGTCGCCTCCTTACTGTGGGGGACAGCAAGGAAGCCTGCAGCCCCAGTCACATGGTCACAGTGTCAGTTTCATTCACCAACGTTTGAAGGTTTGGCTGGAGCTGTGCTCTGAAGAGAGGCTGATGTAATTTCCGAGGATGCCTTCCCCCTTTCTTTTAAATATTCCAAAAACCCGTTATCTCTGGGAAATCTCAGGAAGACTTAGACTATAAGCTCCAAGGGGACAGCTGCTAGATTTCTTATCCTATGCTCAATTCCCAGTGCCTGGCACAGATAAATCTCAGTAAGCCAGTGTCGGATGCCGGAGTTCACGATGCAATAGAAGATGTGCCAGGGGCTTGAGATACATCAGTGAATAAAGTAAAAACCCCTGCCCTTGTGGAGATTGCCTCATAAATAAGTACATCATATGGTATGCTGGGTGATAAATTATTTGAAAAAATAAATTAAAGCAAAGTAAGGGGTTGTGAGTGAGTGCCAGGGATGGGGTGCGGTGGATCAGGGTAGTTGGGCCCATTTCCTTATTAAGTAGCATCTTTCAGGAGGGCCTTGTTAGGAAGGTGAGATTTGGGAAATGATTTGAAGATGGCGAGAACGCCAGCCGCCTGGGTATCTGGGGAGGAGTTTCTGGGCAGAAAATAGCCAGCAAAGGCCCTGAGGCTGCAGCGCGCTGGGTGTGTCCAAGGCACAGCAGGGAGGCCTGTGAGGCTTGAGCAGCTGAGCCGTGGAGAGCATAAAGCCAGAGAGAGGTTGTCAATGGAGTGTCTTGGCCATCTGGGCATTTTGGTCCATGTACGGACTTTGGCTTTTTCCTCAGCACTGCCGGGTTTAAAGTAAAGGGATGGTGCAGTGGGACGTGGTGGCCATGCTGGGGAAGAAGGACAAGCAGAAGGATGGGCCCTCTGGGTGACTGCAGTGATTCAGATGTGAGACAGCAGTGGCTTAGAGCAGGGGCTCAGTGGCAGAGATGGTGAGAAGTGGTCAGATGCTAAATACAGGTAGAAACAGGGAGAGAAAGAGGAGACAGGTGACTCGGGCTTTGGGCTTGGATAGCTGGAGCAGTACCTTGTTGTCATCGAGATGGGAGGTCACAGACAGAGCAGGATTTGGGGAGAGCAGCGCGGGGCTGGGGGTGGCCACACTAAGTGAGACAAGTCTGTTAGATACCAGAGCGCACAGGTCATGGGGACATCCAACAGGGAGTTTCCATGCAGACGTCAGAGGCCACAGAGGAGATCACTAAGTGTGAGCAGACACGGTGAAAAGAGTGAGGATTGAGGTAGGAGCAGTCCCACGTGACAGGCTGGAGGAACAGAAGAGGAACCAGTAAAGGATAGAAACAAGGAGTGACCAGTGGGGTCAGAGTGAAACCAGGACAGTGTGACATCCTGACATCAGGGGAAGAACGTGCTTGTAGTGTGAAATATTCCTGATGGGTCGAGTCCAACAAGGCATCACCACTGGCTTTAGCAACGTGGGTGCCATTGGTGCCTGAGAGACAGTAGCTTGGTAAGTGGTGGGGCCAAGGCATCACAGTGGATTCGAGAGAGAAATGGGAGGAGGGGAATTGAAAAATGCATTTACTTGTAAAACGTTTGAAAGCAGTTTACTGCAAAGGAGAGTAGAGAAATGAGGTGGTAGCTATTCGATGAAGTGGGATCAATAGAAGAAGGCTCGTTTAAGGTGGTATCTTTTTCTAATACCAAGGAGGAGGATGCAGGGGGAGACACATAATGATGTAGGGGGTGAATGGATTATGGACATGTAGTATGATCATCAGGCATCGGTAAGGGCCCACTTAAAGAACAGTATGAGTGTACATACGCCCACATTTAACTTCAGGTGAGGCCAGTCATCACGGGTGGTATTCACCAGCTATTTTCAGGTGAGAAGAGGTGGAGGTTGCGTTTAAACAGCATTTTGGCTTTGCCAGTAGAGCACAGCAAGAGGGCATCAGCAAGAGTGTGATTATAATGACTGAAATGTAACTTAAGGAGGAGATGCTCAGTAATGTTTTCTTAAGTTTTTTATTTCTCAGTTACAGTACATACAATATTATATTGGTTTCAGCTGCACAGCCTAGCAGTTAGACATTTATATAACTTACAAAGTGACCCCCTTGATAAGTTTAATACCCATCTGATAGTTATCACAGTATTGACTATATTTCCTATGCTCTACTTTATATGTCCGAGACTGGTTTTATTACTGGCAATTGTATACCTTCCTTTTTCTACCCATCCCCCAACCTTCCTCCCATTTGGCAACCATCAATTTATTCCTGTATCTATTAATTTGTTTCTGTTTTGTTTATTTTATTCCTTAGATTCCATATGAGTGAAATCATATGGTATTTATGATTTCAAATCATAAATGTGCACAAGGGTTCTCTTTCTCCACATTCTCTGTGGCACTTGTCATTTGTTGATGATAGCCATTTCCACAAGTGTGAAGTGATACCTCCTTGTGGCTTTAATTCATATCTCTGATGATTAGTGACCGTGAGCATCCTTTCATGTGGCTCTTGGCCATCTGTATATCTTCTTTAGAGAAATGTCTATTCAGGTCCTCTGCCCATTTTAAAATCAGATGCGTGTTTACTTGGTGTTAAGTTATATGTATGAGATCTTTATATATTTTGTATATTAGCCCTTTTTGGATGTATTATTGGCAAATATCTTCTTCCGTTCAGTAGGTTGTCTTTTTGTAGATGGTTTCCTTTTTTGCACAAACACTTTTTGTTTGATGTAGTCCCATTTGTTTATTTTTTTCTTTGTTTCCCTTGCCCGATGAGACATATCCTTGTGGAGTGTCTTTTGTGGATCTATTTGGGTGATGCTCTGGTGTAGTCTGAAACCAACCACTGGGTATGTTGATCATGGAATCTCTGGGGACGGGTTCTGGTGCAGGCCAAAGCCAGCCATTGCCCGTGCCATCTGGAGCTGCCTGGTAGGAGCTACAACGTGATCTGTGGTTGGTTGCTGCCTGTGCTAGCCTTGGAGGCACTGGGAGGGACTGGCTTAGAGCACAGGCTGGCTGCCACTAGTGCCAGGCTTGGGACCACTCAATAAGAGGCACAGGGCACACCAAGCCTGCCACTGATTTTGGGGGATTTTGTGGACCTTTGAGAGATTTTAGGCAAGTTTGCCTGGGTAGGAAAGCCATTGGGAGAGGTTCAGACCTCCCAGCACGTCTGTACCTGAGAGAGAACTGCCCTGACCCCCGTCCCTTCAGCCCTTGCTCTGAAGTTAGTCAATTTAGTTCCTCCCCATATGTCCCTGGTGCTTTTCAAGCTGCTGCCCCTCACTGGAGCTCAGAGGGAGTGAGTCTGTGAGCGAGCCTGTGTACGGATTAAGATCTGTAGTCCCTAGGTCTCCAGCAGCCTCTGTCTCAATCAGCCACAACCCCCAGGTTTTCACAGCAGATATTATGGGGACTCCTCTTTCTGGCACTGGTGCCCTGGGCTGGGACCCCTTGTCCCTCAGTGGGGACCTCTCAAGCTGAAATATCCTCCTGTTTCCTAACCCCTATACTGAGGGTGAGGGACATGCCTGTTCCATCTCTCAGGCCCTCCTACCAGTCTCCACGTGGCTGTTGCTTTACATCCTTAGTTATAGCTTAGCTAATCTTCAGGTGGTTGTCTGTGATGGTTGTTCTGTAACATAGTTGCAATTTTGATGTGGTTGTGGGAGGAGGTGAGCATGGTATTACATACTCTGTCACCTTGACTGGAAGTCCAGAGTCAGGACAGATTTGTCAGTAATGTTTGTTGAATGAATACATGATTAAATAAGCTTAGATTTTGTTTATGAAAAATAAATGGTTTTGGAATAGTCAAATAAATGCTACCTAAATGCCTGAAAAAACACAGAGGGGATCAGACAGTGGGAATCTCCACACTGGGACATCCTGTGCATGTGTGTCCATCTTCGCCACTTCCCTGTCCATCTGTGCTTCCTGGGTCCGTCTGCCTGTGCACTCCTATTGACTAGGGCCCTTGAGACTCTGCCTGGCTCTAAGTGTCTCTGTAATGTTAGATGATCTTATTAAAACGTGATTTCTTTTTTCTTACATATAGGGTTTTTAAATATTTTAAATCAGATAATATAATTATATTACAAAAAATCAAATTTTATTGAACATGCTTATTTTCTTAAAAACATAGGAAACAGAAATAGATTATATAAAGAGTTTGAGCATAACCATGTAACTGTGAGTACTGGAAGAGAACATATTTAAATTTTTACCATGGTTAGCTTTGTATAGTGAAATCTGAGGTGTGTTTTTTTTTTTCTTATATTTTCTCACAAACATCTTGTTTACTGGATGGATACATAGAAGTCCACCTACTTCAAGATTAACTGCTCTGTTAATATTTGAAGGTGATGCTCACTACCTTCCCAAATGGGGTAGGAAAGGGAAGAATCGTTCCTTTCTCTTCCCATCTCCTTCACTCAAGTGAAGGTCCCCTTTTACTCTTCATTGTCTCCATTGCCACATCTTTTCTTTTTTCCTACCCTCTTTTTCCATCTCTCATTCATGTAATTATTGTAGGAGCCCATGAGGGCACCATGCCTGTGCCTGCCTGTGATGGGCACTCAAATCTGTGTTTGAGGACAGAAATGTCAGTTTGGAATATCCCAATTTACTGGACTTTCTGCTTTATTGAAAGTTAACTCATTTGTTTTGTTTTTATTTTTTTACTAGAGGCCCAGTGCATGAAATTTGTGCACAGGGTGGGGTGTGTGTGTGTGTGTGTGTGTGTGTGTGTGTGTGTGTGTGTGTATGTCCCTCAGCCCAGCCTGCACCCTCTCCAATCTGGAACCCCTCAAGGGATGTCCGACTGCCCGTTTAGGACCGATCCAGGAAGGATCGGTCCTAAACGGGCAGCCGGACATTCCTCTCACAATCCAGGACTGCTGGCTCCCAACAGTTCGCCTGCCTGCTGTCCTGATTGCCCCTAACCACTTCTGCCTGCCAGCCTGATCACCCCCTAACCACTCCCGACAGCCTGATTGATGCCTAACTGCTCCCCTGTCAGCCTGTTTGCCCCTAACTGTCCTCCCCTGCAGGCCTGGTCACCCCTAACTGCCCTCCCCTGCAGGCCTGGTCACCCCTAACTACCCTCTCCTGCAGGCCTGGGTTCCCTCCAACTGCCCTTCCCTGCAGGCCCGGTCACACCCAACTGCCCTCTATTACAGGCCTGGTCCCTCCTAACTGCCCTCCCCTGCTGGCCTGAGTGCCCACAACTGCCCTCCCTTGCAGGCCTGGTCCTTCCCAACTGCCCTCCCCTGCTGGCCATCTTGTGGCAGCCATCTTGTGTCCACCTGGGGTCAGTCATCTTTGACCACATGGGGGCAGCCATCTTGTGTGTTGGAGTGATGGTCAATTTGCATATTATTCCTTTATTAGGTAGGAGAATTAGATAGGATAGAAGGGAGGGGGCCAGCTGGTTTGCCCTGAAGGGTGTCCCGGATCAGGGTGGGGGTTCCCTTGGGGTGTGGGGCGGCCTGGGTGAGGGGCCTATGCTGGTTTGCAGGCTGGCCATGCCCCCGGGCAACCCAAGTGGAGGCCCTGGTATCTGGGATTTATTTATCTTCTATAATTGAAACTTTGTAGCCTTAAGCAGAGGCCAAGGCAGGCCAGGGCAGGCGGAAAGCTTGGCTTCCTCCATTGCCGGGGAAACCCAAGCCTCCTGCTCTCTCCGTGGCTGCAGCCATCTTGGCTGGGTTAATTTGCATACTCGCCCCTGATTGGCTGGTGGGTGTGGCTTGTGGGTGTAGCTGAGGTATGGTCAATTTGCATATTACTCTTTTGTTAGATAGGATTGAGGTAACATTGGATATTAACATTTTGTAAGTTCCAGGTGTATGTCTAGTTACCATACATCACCATATAACTGACCTCCTTTGCCCATTTTGCCCTCCCAGCACCCACCTTGCCCTCTGGTAATCACCAATCTGTTGCCTGTAAGTTTGAGTTTGGTGAATAAAATTATACTTTTTTTTTTTTGTCCTTTTCTGTCTGACTTATTTCATTTAGCATTAACACCCTCTTGTTACAAATGGCAATATTTTGTCTTTTTTATTGTTGAGTGGTATTCCATTGTGCATATATGTAGATGTATATAAACATTGTTTGTCCATTTACTCGTCAATGGACACTTAGGCTGCTTCCATGTTCTGGCCATTGTGAACAATATGGTTGCAGTGGGATAGCACAGGGTCGGCCTTCTGTCCGGGACTTTGGAACTCTCCTCCAGCCAGGGAAACCATTGTCCCCTCTGTTCTTTCATCTGCGTTCTTGCATGGGTTACACCCTCACCATCCATCTTCAACCTAGAAACCCAGCCAACAGATGCAATAGCAGTAAATTTTCAATGGGGCCATAAGAATACATTTGCAAAAAATACAAAGCTAACTCAGCTTCTGATGATTTCAGCTCAGCCACATATATCTCCTCCCTTAAACTTCATGTAGGTATAAGATGTTGGCTGTCCTGGGGAGCTATTCAACACAGAATCTTGGGGATTAATTTAGGGGCCAGATCCCACAAGTTGTCAGTTCAACCTTGGTGAACCCCAGCGAGCTCGTGGTTTGAGAGTGAGGGAGTCCATTTTTGTGGCTCTGGATGGCAAACGTGTCAGGTGATTCTTTTTCACACATGGATGAAATGTGCCTCCCATAGAATCTACAACAGGACCTGATATAGGGAATGTTTTGAGGAGGCTAGAATATGAGTAAGAAGGAAATTCAGGAACTCAGGGCTTTTCTAACTCCTAATTCTTTGTAGTCAACCCATTCATCCTATTCCCCCACCCCTGTTTTTAAATGTTTTCTTTGATATTTAGAGAGGAAGGGAGAGTGGTAGAGAGGTAGAAACATCGATGAGAGCAGGAACATTATCAATTGGCTGCCTCATGCACGGCCCTACTGGGGATCTAGCCAGCAGCCCAGGCATGTGCCTTGAATGGACTAAAACTGTGACCTCTTGGTTCCTGCAACAATGCTCAATCACTGAGCCATACCAGTTGGGCCATCCTATCCCCTTTGATGTAATATTTACGCTTTGGAGATTCTTATAAATTACACATCTACCCAAGGGAAAGGTTAAGCCAGGGCAGCTTGGAAAGCAACTTCTTCCTGGAAACAGGTATGAAAAGCAGTACTGTCAATGTGACTAACACTGGGTTTGCATTTCTATAGATACACAATTACTAGCAATATCTCATCTAGAGGAGAAATTACGAAAATGATGTGAACATCCACTTAAAATTTAGGGCAAACTTTTTCTTTTGTGGACAACTTACTTTCTATTAATAAATAAATCTCTCTTTGACCTCCATTTAGCCTTAAAAAGAATATATTGGCTTCTTTATTGCCTATTTTTATTCCTTATGAAACTCATTGCTCAATGCCATTGGCATACAAATGTTAGACTGACCATGTTGCTGGATTCCTTGCTCTGGTCTTGAATAAAAACTTGGATTAAAAGGTCAACTTTAAAATATGCATAATTCACTGACTAAAAGCTATCCCAACAACTCTCTGCACCACTTCTCCTCACCCCATTATTCATGGAGGCTCCCCTGAATTTTAAGAAGTGCCAATAAAAAGAATGTAAATCTTTGGGGCCTAGGAAATTTTTCCCAGGAATAGGGAATGAAAGGTAGAGTGGAAAGTATTTCTTAAATTAACTAAGTTGGCATAATAGAGAGAGAATTGGACACTTAGTATTTCCTAGAGCACAAAACAATGAAACCTGTTATTCTAAGAAAGCCCTTCTCCGTGTCCTTCACATATTCGGTTCCATAGCCAGTGTGTTGAAAGCCTCCCTGTTTTTGAGATTATTTTTCAAATTTTATAGCTAATAATATTGGGGTCATCCAGCAGTTTGCAGTGGGGCTCAAGTATAGGAATTTCTTTAAGGGACAGGCGAGCAGAATATCTTAAATAGTACACAGAAAGCTGCTTTATGCATTGTACAAATATATGCTGAGCATGTGTGTTAATAAAAGTAATATGAAGACACATTTTTTTTGGAAAAGAGAGGTTTGTTTTCCAATAAAAACTAATTATTTTGTGGCATTAATTTTTTTAAAGTTAGATAACTGTTATTTATTATGGAGGGTACTTAAAGTAACAGGTAAAGAGGTTTATGTGGATAATTCTGTTGGCGATAGCATCTTTTTTTATGGTTTTAGAGTCCTCAGGCTAATTTCATATGCATGCTACAGGTTTCATTTGTGGAACAAGTAGATGTAAAACAAAGCAAATATCAGAATTGAATGCCATGGTTTCAAAGTGTTTAAAAATAGCATGTATTTTAGTCTGTAGTCTATGTCAACTCGTGACAGCCAAGGTCATTCCTTGAACCCCCAAAGCTGGAAATAGCTCCAGCTACAAGCTTTCCAGCTCTGAAAAATGTCTGTGTAACCTCTTATTTTCTATTTCCCCTGCAAGTGGGGCCAAACGTGCTCTTCCCATTGCTTCCAACCTTCTTTTAGTCCATACTGACCTTCCAAACCTGCCAGTGCCTGCCACACAGCCTTCACTTTTCCTTATCTATCCCCTTCAAGCAACTCCCAGTTCCTCAGCCTTTGCTCTTCTCCTCGTTGTGACTTGGGTGAGAATAGCCAGGTGGAGCCTGGGGTGATGTCTGTAAGCCCAACCTTGGGACCGTGCATTGACTTCTTCAGATGTGAGCGAGCAAGCGAGTGGTAGAACCAGGACTCTCCAGTCGAAAATTACAGCCTTGTCTTTACCACTGAGAAACCTACTCAAGGGGAACTTTAGCATCTCTTCTGAAATCTTGCATCAAGATTAGGAATCAAGCAAGGAAAAGAGTAAGAGTTTTCAGGGACTAGGGAGTGATACAGTGTATTCCTGGGGCCTGCGTACATGTGGGAGGTTAGTTACTGCACGGGTGGTACAATGGCATCACTCAGATACTGACTGCAGAACTGCTGCAGCAGAGGATGCAGCAGATAACGAGAGACATACGTTCATGCTCCCCAGGGCTTTACATTCTTAGCAGAGAATTGATAATGTTAAGCAACTAAAACAAAATTAATTCTGCCATCCAGATGGGACTTGGCTCAGTTCCCACAGAATTTTATACTCATAATTTCCCATATTTATTGTCTGATAATATAACTACCTATTAAACATTCACTAGTCTTTAAGATATGATTTTTAATCTTTTATCAATTCCTTTTATTATCAGTTAAAAATGCTTTTCAACACTTGGGCGAACACAGTATTAAATGTCTTTGATTTTCTGGTTCTCAGGGACAGCTGTGAGCCTATTATTAGAAATTTCTTATTCTTAACTGTGGGAGACCTTGGGGCCCTGCTCAGGTTTTGCAGGGAAGGCATTTGTTTCTCTTTGGCCATAGGGAACAAGTCCTTGGACCTGTTCACCTCTCCATTACCTGTGCGGAAGGATGCTGTGTTCACCTCTCCATTACCTGTGAGGAATGATGTTGCCATGACTTCCTTCCAGGGAGCTGCTTTATGGTCAGTGGTGACATCATGCACCAGCTCCGAGCCTCCAGGGGTGCCAAGCCAATGGAGAATCATTGATCATGGCTGCCTGGAGGACTGTTGTGAGACGGGGCTCATCAGAAAAGAAAACTATGATTATTAAGTGAAATCTGCTGTGGGCAAGGAAGGGCTAACTTGTTTGTTAAAGGAATTTTCCATTTCCTATATATTGACTCCCAGGGAATGAGGTGGCCTTGTGCCTTCAGTTTTGATCTCCCCTAGGCATAAGGATCATTTATTATTTTTAAAAAATAAATCTTTATTCAGATTATTACAATTGTTTCTCCTTTTTCCCCCCATAGCTCCCCTCCACCCGGTTCCCACCCCACCTTCTGCCCTTACCTCCCCCCACCCCCACCCCCCGTCCTCATCTATAGGTGTACTATTTTTGTCCAGTCTCTTCCTACACCCCCCCCATACTTCTTTCCCCCTGAGAATTATTAGTCAACTCCCTTTCTGTGCCCCGATTCTATTATATTCACCAGTATTCTGTTCCTCAGGTTTTTAATTCACTTGATTTTTAGGTTCACTTGTTGATAGATATGTATTTGTTGTTCATAATTTTTCTCTCTTCCTCTTTTTAAAGAATACCTTTCAGCATTTCATATAATATTGGTTTGGTGGTGATGAACTCCTTTAGCTTTTTCTTATCTGTGAAGCTCTTTATCTGCCCTTCAATTCTGAATGATAGCTTTGCTGGGTAGAGTAATCTTGGTTGTAGGTTCTTGCTATTCATCACTTTGTAGATTTCTTGCCACTCCCGCCTGGCCTGCATAGTTTCTGTTGAGAAATCAGTTGACAGTCGTATGGGTGCTCCCTTGTAGGTAATTAACTGTTTTTCTCTTGCTGCTTTTAATATTCTCTCTTTGTCTTTTGCTCTTGGCATTTTAATGATGATGTGTTTTGGTGTAGTCCTCTTTGGATTCCTTTTGTTTGGGGTTTTGTGTGCTTCCTTGGACTTGTAAGTCTATTTCTTTCACCAGGTGGGGGAAGTTTTCAGTCATTATTTCTGCAAATAGGTTTTCAGTATCTTGTTCTCTCTCTTCTTCTGGCACCCCCATAATTCTGATGTTGGTATGCTTGAAGTTGTCCCTGAGGCTTCTTACACTATCTTCAACTTTTTGGATCTTTTTTTCTTTTTGCTTTTTCGGTTGAGTGTTTTTTGCTACTTTGTATTTCAGTTCTTTGACTTGATTCTTGCATTCCTCTAGTCTGCTGTTGGGTCTCTGTATAATATTTTTTATTTCAGTCAGTGTATATTTAATTTCTAGTTGGTCCTTTTTCATATCTCCGAGGGTCTCATTATATTTATCGGCCTTTTCTAGGATATTCTTGAAAAGCCTTATAACTGTGGTTTTGAATTCTATATCCAGTCATTTGTTTTCCTCCATTTCTTTCGTTTGTGATCTGTTTCTTTGTTGCCACATTTTCACTGCTTCCTTGAGTTGGTAGGGTAGCTTTGTGTGCTAGGTTTCCTATATGGCCCAGTGGGTCGGCCTCCCAGTTACCTGAGATGGACACTCTTGGTGCACCCCTTTGTGGACTGTGTGTGCAGCCTTGTTGTAGTTGTCTTGATTGTTGTTGGTATCACTGGGAGGAATTGACCTCCAGGCCAGTTGGCTGTGAGAATCAGCTGTGTCTACACTGGGAGCAGTTCGGTGCTGGAGACAGCCTTATAGGATTAGACTTGCCAAATTGCAAAAGCCTCTGTGTTCAGCTTGGATGGGGTGGAGTCTCAGAGCAGAACAGACAGTCTTGGCTTCCCATCAGCCCTGCTCTTGTGCGCGGGTGCGCGCGCCTCCAGATCTCTGCCTTCCCCGGCTCCCGAGCCTCTGCCCGAGAGTCCAGATTCCCCCCGCAAGAGCGTGGATCTCCAGGGGTTCGCCTGGAACTGGGGTTCAGTGCAGTCAGGAACTTCTGACTCCCTTCTGCTAGGGAAAGCCTGTGTCTTTGTACGCACTGGCATGTGTGCCTCCAGACCCCCTCCCCCAGGTCTCCGAGTGCCTTTCTCTCTACCTGACAGTCCCGACTCCCCCTGTATGAGCCTGGGTGCACAGGGTTTCGCCCAGAACTGGGGTTCAGTGCAGTCGGGGGCTTCCTTCCACTTCCCGCCAGAGAAAGCCAGGTTCTCAGCTGCCCTTCCTCTCTGTGCGCAGAAAGACCCTTTGCCGTTCCTCCAATTCTCCGTGAGCTTTTCTCTTTCCTTCTAGTTGTAGAATTTCCACTCAGCCAGCTTTCCTGTGGTTCTGGATGGTGACCATTCTGTCTTTTAGTTGTAGTTTTGAAATTGTTGTGTGAGGCAGTGGTTTAGGTGCTTACCTATGCCACCATCTTGGTTTCTACCATTTACTTTATTCTGAATAGGATGCCATAGATACAACGTAATAAACTAGCGGCCCCCATTCCCACTGAGGTTAAACTGATTTTATATTCCCAAACAGGCTAGACCTCTTAGCACACATATAGTATACAAACTGTCATTATTAAATGCTGAAGTGGTAAATTATACTCATATTGTCCTGAATATAGGAAAGATGTATATGCTCAAGGCAAAACTCTTGCACACACATTTTTTAAAAATGTGCTTTTATGCATTTTATTCCACCCGTTGGTGTGATTTTTCAATATAGAATAGATTTCTTGGTGTTTTTCCAGTTTAGAATAAGACTATTAGAGCACTGTGTGGGTGCTCCTGGTGGGCCATGGTGAATAATTTGAGTCACCACGCAGAGCACACCCCTTTATAGTTGCACTCTGGAGAGGATGGTTTCTCCCATCACTGACTTGGCGCAGGCCCTCCTTCTCAATCATGTCAGATCCATGTGCACTTTGTTTTGCTCATTCAGCTGAATCTGTGGGAAGCATGAGCTTGAGCAGCAGCATAAGCAAGGTCTGTCACAGAGGCACTGCACATGTTAGAAGCGTAGCTCCAACACTGGAGCTGCTAGCTTGTGACGGCCCAGGCTGTCCCAGCCGCCACCTCCTTGCTGAGTGATCCTCTGTATCTCCTGAAATGGCCCTCGCTCCCATCCAAGAGAAAACTGCTGTCTGCTTAGCAAAAGTTAAGGAATGCAGATATACGGGGATGGTGGGCAAAAGTAGGGTTATGGTTGTTTGTATGGAAACTAATATAATAATTAATAACTAACGATAGGAGAATAAACTGTTTTGTGAACTCACATCTGTAAACCTATGTTTGCCCACCCCTGTATTACTCTGCACGACCTACAACTGGGACTGGGGTCCACTCCCAGTTCCCGACCACATAGATGCCTTATTCCATCTGTGGATTCCCAGCTGCTGGAAGAGAAGAGCTTTCACTAATCAGAGATTTAGGTAACTCAGTGCCATTCTGGGGGGACCATCAATAGGTTTATAAAAGCTATACATCTGATCTGTGTGAAGAAGACTGAAGCCAAAGGGTTTTCCCAGCAGGGTCCAGCGTCCAGTTTCTCTTATGGCCGTAATCGGGAGGTCAGGATCCGAACTAAACAGGCCTGTGGGCAGAGGGGCAGCCGGGGAGGCCTGGCAGGTTCCCCAGTGACCTGAGATCTCATCTGCAGACTCAGTGTTAGTATAAAAGTAAGCAGTGGAGCCCTAGCCAGTGTGCCTCAGTTGGTTGGCATGTCATCCATATACCAATAGGTGGTGGGTTTGATTCCTGTTCAGGGCACATTCCTAGGTTGCAGGTTCGATCCCTGGTTGGGGTGCATATGGGAGGCAACTGATTGATGTTTCTCTCTCACACTGATGTTTCCTTTTCTCTCTTTCCCTTCCTCTCTAAAACTCAATAAAAACATTCTCAGATGAGGATTGAAAATAACAACATACGTCTTGAAAAGATATGGTCAGGTAGCAGAAAATGGCACTTAAGTAGTTTTAGGAATAGAAGGGGTCTAATACCTCATTCTTCAGGAACCAGGCAGGAATGGGGAGGGTGCCCTCTGCCTTCCATGGGGGGGCGGGCGGGTAGGGGGCGCTGGTGTGGGGAAGTCTCAGTGCTGTCCCCATTTGTGCTAACTCAGCAAACTGTATTCCTTTAGCTAAATGTCCACTTAACACTGGTAAGATTTTCAGACTAAATAGCACATGCATTTTTTTGTTGTAAAATCTTAAAACAATGGACATATTTATTTTACACGCTGTGAACACATTTCTAGTAATGAATACATAGCGGCTGAGCCCCAACTTGTGAGGTAAAGTGACAACAGGTGCAGAAATACCCCCACTTGACCCAGCACTCACTGCTTTTTAGTTTCCATTGGTGCAGGTGTGGTGTGGAGTCTTGAGTAAGCTTTTCTACTGGAGGTTCCCAGTTAAATGAGCTGACGGAGCCGGTGCTGGCTGACCTACCCTGGTTGCTGTGTGGTGAGGGGGGAGCTGTGCTGTGTGTGGACAGGAGCTTTGGGCTCTGCATTTGTGCTGAGAGGAATGGAAGGACCTAGCCGTGGCTCTTCCCTGCTGCCCAAGTTCTTCCTCCTCCAACTTCCTCCATTTCATCTACTCTGGCAGGGCCTTCTCTCTTCCTTTTCCTCCAGCTAGGAAAGCTCTTGAAAAGCAATCTACCTATTCTTCCTTTCTCAGTCCTAGAGGATACACAGGTCTATACCTAATCCTATTTTATAGGTGGGGTCACAGGTAAACACCCAGCACAGGGGATCTGGAGAGGAACTCCCAGGGAGAGAGGTTAGAGAATCTATATATATAAAAGCCTAAGTGACCGTTATGACCAGGTCAGCTGGTCGCTATGACACACTGACCACCAGGGGGTAGATGCTCAATGAAGGAGCTGCCCCCTGGTGGTCAGTGTGCTCCCACAGCCCACCTCTCGCGGCCAGCTAACCTCCTGCGGTCCCTCTGGTTGGCCTGATCCGCCCCGCCCTGATCACCTGTGTAGCCAAGGGACCCCAGCGAGGGCTTCTAGTGTATTAATAATAATTCTGGTTGTTCTCTGAAATCAGATGAGTGAAGTATTGTCCTTACTAATCATCCTTGAGCAAATCTTTTTTAAAATGTAGAAACACTGAGATGATTGGTGATAATTAAGTAGTTGAGAAAGATTGTTTCATACTGACCACAGATGTGCACATTAACTAAACATTTTTATTTGACATCTGGATTTCAGTCTCACACACATTTGCACAGATGGTTAAGAGGATCTCTCGGTTACCTGCGTGTTGGTTCAGCAGAGGCCCTCTTGTAGCACCAGGAGGAAAGAGCTACTGGTCCCCTTCCTGCAGTGGCGGCCTGTTGGCAGGTTCTTCTACTTCCTGGTTTATATGGCCACACACCGTTTGGGAAATGGGACAGAAGAGGGTAAGAGGCTAGAACAGGGTCTAATCCTAAAAGCAACGTGAATACGTTTCAGTGCCGGGGTTTAACGCTCTCACCCTGTGCAGGATCTGCCCAGTAACCGCCAATCAGTGTCTAGGCCCTGAGTGTGGGAAGGGTCTCAGGACCCTCCATCTAGTCCCTCCATTTCCAGGTGAGGAAGGAGCTCTGGGGAGTCAGGTGAATGGGGCACAGGAACGCAGGCTTTCAGACCCAGGCTCCTCAGTGCACGGAGCTCACTTATCCCATGGGCTGCCAGGCTCTTTGTCTAGTCATTGGAGTAAGCGCGTTGTCTGCGAGCCAGCGTTTCTCAGTCTGAGGTATGTCAGGGGTGATTCCACTTCTGGGCTTGCTGTGCATAACTGTCTCAGTCCAGGCTGTAAGGCAATGAGGCAGCTTTGGGGAGTGTCCCAAGGGCTGTATGAATTCATGCCATTTCTCTTTTCACCTAGAGCTTCCATAACCGCCTGCTTTCAAATTTAATAATTAGGCCCAATGGTTCTCATTTTTAAGAGACAGTAATAAGGCTGAAGTAAAAGGGTACAGTCCTAACATCTCAATCTGCTACACAGGAATCTAATGCTAACAGGCTCAGAAGCAGCCCTGGGTGTCAAGCACTGGAGGGTGTGCAGCCGGAGGCCTGTGTGCTAATACCAAGGAGCCTCACTGAGCCTTCTCAGCTTTGAATTAAAGTCATTTTCTAGGATAAATGGAATGATTAATAACATAAGGACCATCAGTACTGAACTGTATGGTGGAATGATCCACATTAGTTTTTCAAGTGAATGTAATAGAGCTTATTTATTTTAACATAATGATGTCTCCCCTCACTGTAGAACTGTCATTTTGTTACCTGAATTACCTAAACATTGACATCTTTAAGACGAGGGGGCTTAGATTCCTGCAGACCAAGGGGACCTGTGCTTGTTGCGCAATGAGTTGCTGGCAGATGAGGTAAGTTGGAGGCATAGCTACAAAGGCCAGTCCCTGGGTCAGTTTTTGATGGCCATGGTCCAGAGGAGGGGGTGGTCTGTTTCCACGGTCACAACACCAGATCCATCGTAGGTATTGGAGGTGCTGACCAGGGTTCCAAAGCTGAGCGTGTGATTTGCTATAAGAAAACAATACGAAAATGTTTGGTGAAGCCAACCTTCCTCCAGGGTGGAATGAATCTGTCAGCAGTTACCAAACACACGTGAGCACATGCTTGAAGATATATGAAATGTGGGTTGGCGAAATAGAGGACATGGGATTTTAAAACTGGAAGTTTTTCTAACTTGCTGTAACCTCTCTTGCTGGGGCTGGTGGCTGGTTACTGACCTTTTGGACACATACCATTCTCATAGCAAAGTTCATTAACTTTTCTTTTGTGTTCCTTACCAACGGTAAAACCAAAACCCATTTCTGTAACATGCTACTCCATTCCTTGCCTGGTGCAATTTGAATTTTTCTTGATGATTCAGAACATTTACACCAGTTATTAAACTCTAGAGCGATCCTGTTTTAGCTTCAAGTAAGCGTAGGATTTTGCTCTTTTTTCCCCTCATAAATTACGAAAAGGTCCTTTTCCTGCAAAAGTAATAGGAGCAAAGGTTAGAGCCAACTCCCAGCGTGCAACCTTCAGTGAGCCACTGCCGAGCAGCTGCAAAGCAAGGACAGGAGATGAGCTGTCCTTTAAACCACTTAGTTATCCAGCTAAAGGCTTGAGAGTGATTATAATAAGAACTTATGTATTCATAAATTACATAAATCTATATTTACACTTTTGTGCCTTTGCTTATATAAGAGCAGTTTGCTGCACCCCATGACTGTCTTATAAATATTATTTTTGGCTAAAATTCAGAGAAAAATTAACAAGTGCTATGGGCCCATACTGTCAGAGTCAGGAAACCAGGAAGTTACACTGTAGTAATTCAATTGTAATGCTCACTTCCCACTAGAGGGAGCCTGTTATCTTTCTGAGGAAATATTTGGAAAGAATTTTAAAATTCAGAAATAGTATTATATTACAGGATAATGTATAACTAATATTCCTACATTCTTTAAGGAATACAATGAGTAGACTCCTGCCTGGACACATAGCAAATACTCTTATAATTATACTCATTCGAAACCATCACTTTTCCTTCCCACTGCTCTAGATTCCTTATCTGATCAACCCAATTGCCTATAACCTGCCTGTCCCCCATCCCAAACATCCTGGCATTTGAGTCCCTTCCTCACCTGGCTGCTTCCTCCTACTCGCCCTTTCTTTAATAGAACAGTAATGTCCTACTCCCATGAAAAGTTTTGATGTTCTTTCTCTCCTGGCACTTACCTGATTTTTTCAATGCTTGCTGTATCCCTCAAGGCTAAAGTCAAGTGTCACCTTCTAGCCTGTAGAGTTCTCTTTGGTCCTCTACCTACCACAGGTGGATAATAATTCCCTTTCTATTTATAAATTACTTGATCACTTCTTTAGAAGAGACTTTGAGTATTTCGATTCTAAGTCTAGGACCAGCAAAGTATAAGGTGAGTCTGAAACATCTATTCCCAGAAAAGCAAGAGAGAGCTAAAAAAAAAAAATCAGTAGAAGTTGAGAAGATAGAGAATACTGAGAGTGATGCAAAATAATATATCAAACAATAAAAAGAATCCCCAAAGGCAGGGAGAGAGGAAAACTCTTCTATAGAAGGATGCTAACTACTAAAGGAATGAGTGATGGAATTAGAGAATTAGAAAGGCACCATTTGTAGCTGCCAGTGTAATAACTGGTTCAGGCAGGATCATCTATCAATGATGCTAAAGCCACTGAGCGAAATGTTGTTGGGGAGCAAGATATTTACAGTCTCAAAGTACCATTCCATGTATTACTTCCAATTTAAAAAAAAAATGTAGCAGACAGAGCTCATATCACCAGTAAAAGAACAAACTGATATTATGTTCTTCCTGATGTGATGCGACATGAACACAAATATAACATCACTTGTGTAATAATTTTTGTCAACATTGCTTACTCCGAATGTAAACAGGGGAAGGCATCAGACCAGTGCCGAATGGGGGACCTGGCAGGTTAGCTGGCTTGGGGTGTTCAAAGCTGTCAGTGTTAAGGTATGTGTGTGGGCTTTTCTGGGTTAAAAGACACTAAACAGATAATACAATTAAATATAATGTATGGCTTTTAAAGATATTTTAGTAGATTTAAAAATGTTATAAACAGCATCACTAGAAAAACCAAGGGACACGAATATAGGCTGTATAATACTAATCTATCAGTGTTACAGTTTTTGGAGTAGATAATGGCACTGTAATTAATGGGAGAACATACTTGTTCTTGAGAGAGAGAACCTGAAGCATTTCAGGGGTTAAATATCATCATGCCTTCAACATAGAGTCCTCAGCTTACAATGATTTGACTTACAGTTCTTTTGACTTTAAAATGGTATGAGCGCAATATGCATTTGGTGGAAACTCTATTTTGAATTCTAATCTTTTCCTGGCCAGCAATATGCACTGTGATACTGCAGCAGCAGTGAAATGATGCTGCCCAACTGTAGGCTAGCCTGTGTTCTGAGCATGTGTAAGGTGGGTGAGGCTGTGATGCTGAGTAGGTTAAGTGTATCAAATGCATTTCTACTTATGATATTTGATATTTTCAACTTAGGATGGGTTTATCAGGACTGAAATGGTTTGGAAAGCAAAAAACACACTCAAAGGAAAAATTGCATAAGTAGAAAAATGTCAACAATTGATAAATTTGGGCAAAATATATATAGATTTTGCTGTTGGTCTGAACCTTTTCAACATTAAAATTTAGGGGAAAATGTGGGGGAAAAGGCTAAGAACTTATGAAGGGAAGTACTTTACTCTTGTTCACCTTTATCTCCCTAAGAGCTGAAATAATGCCATTACAAGAATCAAATAAATGTCCTTTGATTTAAAGTGCATTGAAATAAATCCAAATTAAAGAGAATGTGTGCCAAAGTTAGGAAGCAGTTGTCTAGGGCCACTGGTGGTCCATGAGGTCCGAAAGGTTGGCGACCGCTGGTCTAGGCTATGATGTCTGTGCTGGAGCTTCTGGGAAGAACCTAAGGGGGGCTGAGCCCACAGCGGGTACACGGGAAGGAGCTTACTGATGCTCGCCAAGGACAACCTTTGCTGCACTTACTGATGCAGGAGGACCTGAAATTAACTGAAATTATGTACAGAACTTAGTGCTGGCTCATGATAAGAGCAGGCTTATTCACTGCTATGCTTGCCTCTGATAACAAGTCCTCAGCTGTGCTTGCTTTTGGACATTATCTCTCAAAACCCTGACTTGCTGAAGACTCCTCCAAGGTAAGAGCGGGCTACCTCTCTATCCTGACAGCCAATCTTTCTTGAATCCAATTGGCTAAGGGCTATTATAATTCTAGTGAAAGTGGCTGCATTTATCTGCATCTCTCTCAGAAGTCACATATCCTGTGCCCTTGGATCAAGGCTGGAAGTCATCAGAAGGCCTTGGATGCTCAATTCTTCCTTCTCTGTTTCCCATATTATGGTTCATCCTCTGTCCAGAAACAATTAGACCGAGAACATGCTGCTGCTTGAAGGCATCAACGCTACGTATGCCAGTTAGAAAATGTCTACTAAGATGAACACTTTCAAGTGTGTGGGCATTTCAAAATAAACCAAAAACAGTGATGCTGTTTTCTTGGCTGGAAAGAATTCCCTAATGTGTTATGCCATTAGCATGTTCTACCCCAAGGCCCTAGGGTTGCAGTTAACGAGCCAATCAGAGCTGCTTTAGGGAAAATGAAAAAGCTTACTGGGTTTATGAAATAGAAAGGTCAATTCAAATCCATAAGTTTACTTACAGTAATTACTAAGAGGAATGATCTGTGCAGAACTGGGCAAAAAAATTCAGTGTAAAAAGTTAGATTTAAATGTGTGCAGAGCAGAATGCTAGTCTGTCTAAAGGCTGCTTCACTTCGGTCTAGTTACTTCCTTCACCTCCTGCGGCCCTGCCCCCAAACTATTCACAAGAGGGTGAGAATCAGAACTGCACATGGCCGAGACGACTGGCTTCCAGACCCAGGTTATCATCCCACTCTGTGGCCAACTGGCCGTAGACCACTGGGCAAGTCACTATGTGCTGCTGTCAACTCTCCACTGTAATATCCTCACCACTTTTGCCAAAAGTTTCTCAGGTGACCTCAGCATCCATTTGAAAAATACCAAAAATATCAATAATACCTGTCCTGTTATCTCCAATACATTGTCATGGATACGAGTGTATTAATGTCTATGAAGGGCTTTGACTTCCCCATGAAAGTACTGAAAATTTGTTATTATCAAATGCTTTAAAGTGGCATTTGCTTGTATCCTTCAAATGTCAAGATTCTTCTAAGCACATCAACAAATAGAAATGGTATAGAAAAGTGAAGGAAGAAAAGAATACGTGAGGTAGCACAATATGATTATTTAACATCAAACTCAAACCTGTGGGTGACATCTTTTAAACTTTACCAGTCAAATATGATAACTGCAGACAAATAAAAAACACAGACTGTTTTGTGGAAGAAAAGGCATCAACATGTGATAGGGGCTGTTCTGGAAGGCTGTACGTTGCATGCCTGAGAAAGAGGGAAGAGGTTAGAAGAATCAAATGTGTGGGGTTGGGAAAAGTTGGTGACAACCCCCCAAAAACTGCTTTGAAGGACATTATTAATTTGGGTAAGATCTGACCGAACCAGCATATTTAGGCCTCATGCATAAGTTGACTTGTCATAAAACAAGAAGGACTTATGCATGTCAACCTTCTCTTTGTGGTACGGTACAGGTAGGGTTAACTGGCTACAGCATATGATGGTAGGATCTGGATTACAGCTGTCACCTGGAGTAGAGACCATTGTGACATGGGAGAGGACAAGGCCAGGGGGAGCCATGCAAAAGAAGCCAGTTCACTGTACAAGGGAATGAAGGCCTTCACCAGCCACAGACAAGTTTCTTGCAGTTTTCAGCCCGGAGCTAGTACTATGTAATATATGCTACGCATGTTTGAAGACAATAATTAAAGATGACCACAGCCTGGAGACAAACTGCCTAATCCAGACATGAGGAGAAAACCTACCGTTCGGTCTGTATGCATGGACCACAACTGGGAAAACTTGCTTATGCACAGATACTGAAATTTTCTTACAACCTATTTAAACAATAAATTACAAACAAAAGTAGAAGGCCATGGATCTTCACTGAACCCGTGTGAAGAAGGATGGAAGATTTCGGCCACTTTGGAGTAATGTTCCAAGTTCTGAGCACAAGGTGTCATACGGTTACAACAAGGGAGCTTTCAAAAATACATACATTATCATATACATAGACTCACACCCCACAAAGTCTTCCTATTTCTGCCACCCAGGAAGAATAAGAAGGACCGCTGCCTATACTGACAAACCTCAGGAGTGAGTGTAGGTACCATGAGAAGTTCAATGTCCAAGTAAGGACTGGGAAGATCCTGTCGGATCACTCAGAGGGTCTGATTCTTTTGAGTTTAAAAAGCTCTGGAAGTTCTGAAATATTTGCCCTGTAAGTCCCTCAGATTCTGGCTCAATCTCGATAAACTCAGCCAGAGCCCTGCTCCTTGGAGGGGATCCCTTGCTGATGAAATGCCCTCCCATGCTTGACCATCCCAGCGACACCGAAGGACTTGAATTCAGCTCCTTTACAATAGATGATCTTTCTGACACTTCAGCCTGGAACATCGTGAGACACTGACAGTGAAATCCCAGGTCACAGTGGCTTCTCACTGTCCAGTTGAAAGTATTTACAGAACAGAAATAAGAGATGACCTTCACCATTAGACAGAATTTCGTTAGTGAGAATCTGAACACGGTCTCTTAGGAAAAACAGCATTTAAGTCAGATGTTTTACTATTAACAGATATGATTTGTTTTATTGAAGGTAATAAAACAGTACCTTAGGCTTTGTCCATAAATCTATAAATTTTTATGTTTGCTCAAAATGTATTTCATCATGACTTACTTTCATTTTTTAGTTTGCCTTACTGATATACAATGATAATATTTCATATTAGAAATAGCTGGCATCTTATATTAATAGTCTAATGAGTCTGAAACTATTTGCCATTCTTAAAAGCAAGCTACTTTAATTCACAATTGACATCTTTCCCCTACTCTAGTTATAATAATCAATCCATTTTCAATAGTTACACCATGGTTTCTTGTTAACAGCCTGAACCTCTCTTTTTTTGATTAACTTTCTTTGTAGTAACTATTTGCTTGCAAATAGATATTATACTATCCCGGCCTTACATTTATACCTTTCTACTTAGCAATTACTCTATTACTGTGGAGTGGTGGCACGCATGTCCTATCCTGTATGTTCACTGTTCAAATGTCTTTTTCTCCCAATCAGGTATGTGACTTGGTCTGACTCATTTTTTTGCATAGGATTGCTAATCTGAAAGGAACTTTATTATCTAGTTGGGTGGTCAGATAAAAGTGAACTGTGCCTACTTGAAGCATCTAGGGTACGAGGCTCAGGGTTCTGTCCACTCCCAAACTAAGGTGAACTTAGGGACTCAGTAGACCTTCGGGGCTTCAGAAAATGTAGTCCAAGAGCCACTGGTCTAATACCCCACCCCTTTATTTCAAGGCTGGGAAAACATTTCAAGATATCATTGAGCTAAGGATGCACAGCACCAGGGCTGAGTCTCTGAATGGAATTAAACTGCCACTTCACCTTCTGGTGGGCTCTCCAGAATCACACTCAGATTGGAACTAAGTTAAATGACTCGAGCTACATATTATTTGAGCTGGTTCAAATGTGGCTATATTGCCCAGGTTTTTCTAAAGAAAGCATTTGGCCAATGCTGTGGGCTCAGGACAACAGAAAAGCTGATATAGAGGATTGTGCCCCTGGTCCTTGAGTATGTAAGCGACAGAGCGTAGACACAGACACGAAGCACTAACTGAAGCCCTCTGTACTACATTCCACTCAGAAAATGCATGACATAATTCCATTAACCGGACAGTATCTGTAGGAGATTTGCTGTCACTGCTGGCTACCATTTAATTATGGTTATTAACAGTCTAGACGGGGGCAAGGGAAAATGATTCAACAGGATTAGCTGCTGGGCATGGTTCAATGTTGGCTTTTAGTAAAAACGGTTTGCTGTATCTGTAGAAAATAGAAAAGGTGAAATTCAGCTACTCTGTGTTCACTTTTACTATGGGAAGATTATTACGTGTATAGGAGATTTAAATTACAGAGCTTGTATTTGTAATTCTAGGGAAACTGATCTATATTGTTACAGAAGATGAAAAATAAATTGAATGGCTGCATTTGCTATTACCTGAATAAAAATTAATCTTTTTAAAATATCTACATCAATTATACTCAAATTAGGTGATTACAAAATTTTTATGTAGAAAAATATTTACTTTGAAGTATTTGGAGGGAGGGATGGAGAATGGCAATTTTGTTATGTTGAAAAATATAATTCATTCAAAACAATTATAAGATTTGTACAAGTGGAAGTTATATCAAAGCTGCAGGTTAAGAAGTCATACTTACCAGGCATGATACAGACAAATTTACAATTATAACCTGTTTGGTAAAAATAGTCCTTATTTAAACTATTTTTTAAAAATCTCCTAAATCACAACAAATATGTACATGTAGAAATAGCTTGTATGTTTTCTATAATAGTAATTAAGAAATAATCCCATATATTTCCTGCAAGTGTCCTGGCTGTCAGAGTGGAAGATCTGTGGCCTCTGGTTCCTCTGCTGTCATGTGGCATCTGGCTGGTGGTGGGCTGAGGGAGAGGCAGCTCTGATTGGGCCCTCATGGTACCTTGTTGACAAGCAGCGTCTAAGCTATTTGTTTTGATCCAGTCAGTAGTGGATGGAGCACCTTAACCCTCCTCCCTCCTGATGGTTACAACTGCCACTTCTCACTTTTCTACTCTTTAAGGCATTTTTTCAAGAAGTAATCTGGGAGCAGCAAATCCCTCTCCCCTGATTCTTTCTAGAACATCTCTATCACCTGGGGAAAGGTGAGTATTGGCTCTGGGCTCCTTCGGGCCTCACTAAACACTCACCGCTGCTGTCTTCTGAGTGTTGGCAGATCCCCAGCTGCAGAGATGGCGGACACAGTTGTGTGGTCTCTCTCTCCTACACTCAAGAGTAGGGCTTTCCAAGAGCTGACTACAGACTGGCCTCTGCTTGGGCACCTAGACCATCTGATGGATCTGGAGTAACAGCTGTCTCTGATCTTGGCCTTGGGGCAGTGGCCAGGAAGCCTGTGAGTCTCATTCTGTCAGTGCTAGAGCATCCTGTTCTGCTCTCGCTGATGGACATGCAGTGATAACTGTCTCCTCTCGTAGAATCAAAGGGGCAGTTCCCACAGTATACGCTGCAGGGCTGGGGCCTGGCGCAGGCTGTCATAGGCGTTCATCTGACTGCTAGCATCTCTCTGTCCTGGTCCTCATTCCACAGAAGTCTTAACCTTTCAATGGAATCCAGAGATGCAGATAACCTGTTCCAGGCCCTGCGTCCTGTCAAGGGGGGCAGGGGGCGGGGAGGCGGAGTGGGGGGTGAGGCATAGGGGGAGAGGGGGAGAGGGGACAGAAACCATCTCAGCGACTTCCTTTCCTTCTTGATTCACAAAGACGTGTAGAGTTCTACCTGGGGACAGGCGTGCACTTCCCACAGATCTAGGCATGATTTGGGCATCTGGTCACACCCCTGCCCTGTGACTTGTGCCCTGGGGTACCTTTTTCCTGGCACCTTCTGGGCATTTTGCCTGAGAGAGTGAGTGACCTCCTCTTACTCAGGATTTAAATGTGAGTCATATTCTAAATATCATTCTGATTACTAAATCTGCCATTTCAGTAGGTCTATTTCTCCCCATGTGGCCTTAATAGTCTAAAATTTTAAATAAAAAAGGAATATATCATCTTCCTATTTTCCTGTCTTCTACTCATTTATTGATCAGACTTTTTTTGTTATTGAGTTGTGTGAGTTCCTTGTCTTTTGGATATCAACCCCTTATCATCCTATATAATAAAAGTCTAATATGCTAAGTGTCCAGTCTGCTGGTCAGCCATTCAACTAATCACAGCATAATATGCTAATGATATGCTAAGGCCACTCAACCACTTGCTATGACATGCACTGACCACCAAGGGGCAGACACTCCAACTGGTAGTTAGCTTGCTGCTGGGGTCCAGCCAATCGGGACTGAGCGAGACGGGCTGGACATGCCCTGGATCCCTCCCCAGCTGGCCAACTTCCTGCGTCCCTCCCAGCCCCGATCCTTTTGCAATCCAGGCTGAGGGCTCTGCGCGCGTCCCCCCCCCCCCCCCAACCAAGTACACGAATTTTGTGCCCTGGGGTTCTAGTAAGGTATATAAATACTGCAACATTGTATACCTGAAACTAACATAATATTGTATGCCAGCTATACTTTAATCAAAAAAATTTTAATTAAAGAATAGATTTTAAAAATTTGCCACAAATGCAAAGTAGTTTCTAAAACAGTAGTTAATCCTATATGGCTTTTTTTTTTTTTTTTTTTGGTAATAGATGCATTTCATTCAGTAAATTTTCTAAGAAAAATAAAGCAGGATCAGGGGACTAGGGACTGCCAGGCAGTCAGAGGACTCAGCACTAAAACCGCCTTAGAGCAGGGATCTGCAGAAGTTTGGAGCAAGCACGCGGACATCTAGGGAGGAAGGCATGCGTGTAGGCAACCAGGGTTTAGAATATACCAGGGACAGGAAAGCAACCAAATGAAATGGACTGAGTAAGGGAAACAATCATAGGAGATGACATCAAAGTCAGATTATAGGGGACCTTATGGGCCAAGATTAAGGACTTAGGTGTTTACTTAAGAAGGAAAAGAGTGACTTGATATGACTTACATTTAGGAGATTCACTCAAGCTCTGTGAGGAGACTAGAAGGGGTGGGGAGGTATGGAGGAAGCAGGAAGATGACTCAATAAGAAATGATCAGGGCATGGACCAGAGTGAGCAGTGAACAGAATGAGATATCCGGTGAGGTAACTACATGGCTCTCAGAATGTGCAATGAAGAATGGTGGTGTATTTAAGGATTAGTGTAGCTTATGGATATGATTTTATGTCTGGAAAAAAAACGGATAATATATTCATCATATTGAACCTTATTTGATACCTAACAGGCTCAGAGATATAAGCTCGTGACCCTCTCATCAGACATCAAAGTCAGATCATAGGGGACCAGTACACTAAATTAATGTACCGTACACTCTGCAGGCAAACATGTTTTTAACAGAGCATCTGATTGCATGGAGTTCAACCTTCAGACACAATGCTTGTGAAAAATTGCAAAAGACACACTCTGGTATGTAATATATATTACTGGTTTCTAAAATGCAAAGGTAAAAGGATCAACTTTCTGTTTTGATTAAGCCCAAACCTGACTTACAGGGGATTTCAGAACAGTTGCAAGGCCACTGTAGGAAATACAAAAGTAGCAGATAGTCTAAGTTCCTCCCATATAGCTAATTATGCTGTTTAGAATTTACGAGACAGTGTAATCACAACAGGAAAGAAAAAAAATAAGCCCGAAAGACCGCTTTTTTAAGGACTACAGTTGCCGAAACCAGTTTGGCCCAGTGGATAGAGCGTCAGCCTGCGGACTCAAGGGTCCCAGGTTTGATTCCGGTCAAGGGCATGTACCTGGGTTGCAGGCACATCCCTAGTAGGGGGCGTGCAGGAGACAGCTGATCGATGTTTCTAACTCTCTATCTCCCTTCCTCTCTGTAAAAATTCAATAAAATATATTTTAAAAAAATAAAAGACTACAGTAAATTTCTCCTGGGTCCATTTAATTGCCATGTTAGGATTTCAGAAATCTCTGTCCCTTTTTATATACTTGAATGTTTGAAAACATTCTGTAAAAATTATGAAAAAAAATGCCAAATTACTGCAATCTACAAAGATATGCATATGCTTTATTTTGTACAAAGCTAATTCTTAGGAGTAGAGTGGGAAGTGTGTAGTTTGAAAAAACGATTCTTAAAATTTCAATTATGTTAATCTCTTTTGCTGTGAAAAATTTACTGTGAGAAGTCAGACATTCAGGATATTCTTTTTATGTTTATTAAAAAGAGTTATGAGTTAAAAAAGGTAGGCAAGCCTGGAATAAGCAGGCAAGAACATTGGAAGGTGCAACCCCAATTTGTTTTTCATAGACTTGCTGTGTTCTCTAGCTCCACATTATAGCACAGATTGGCAGGGCTCACAGCTGGAATTCAGGGCTCAGTGTGTATGCACATTTAGGGCCTTGGTGTTATGGACAAAGACCTTTATGAAAATGAAGGGAGGCTATTTTATGATTATGTTTAGGACTTGTCTCAATTAGTAGAATGCAGTCTGTCAATCCAAAAACTACAATGAAAAAAAGTCCCTAAAAGTGCCTCCCTAATTGTTTACATTATACAAAAATAAAAATATTAAAAATATTATTTTTCTACAGTTTGCTTCCTACTCTGGATCACATAAGCCCACGAGAGACCAGGTTTGTTTTGTTTTCTGTTCTATCAGTATACTTAGCATAGTGCCAAGTACACAGTGGACTCACTATAAATATTTATTGAGTGAATATATGAATAACTAAATAAAGCAACCAACATACAGACTAAGAATGATTTTGGTGCTCATGAAAAAATACAGACCTGAAAGCGGTGTCTTCTCTACAAACACCCACCCAGGCTGTGTCTAGGTGACCGATAACCCACCCAGAAAGCCACACACAACCACACCCACTCCTCCTCTGTGTTGATTCTTCCTGAGCTCTCAAATCAAGGGTCTTCACTGACTTCAGAAGAGAACCCTTTCATAGAACTCAGCATTTCCTTAACTAGTTGTTCCTGATTGAACCACACCAACCCCTTCTCCAGCACCTACTGCCTCTAGGCCACCTGACACAGGTGTGTCCACAAGCACCAGGGAGAAGGAAGCACTGTCCCCAGTGGCTAGATCCTTGCTTCCTGTTTGGTCCCTCTCATCTGTTTCCTTACCACTGAGATCATTAGCAACTTCGATTACCTTCTTTGATCTATAAAGTACTCATCCAGGATGGAACTTTAAGAAACTTGTGTTTTTAATAAACTAAGTGTTTTGTTAAGCTTTTCATGTTAGCATAGCATCAATGGAGAATTCGTGCCTCTTCCCAGCCGGTTTCAAGGTGTTTCTCTCCCTGGATGTAAACAGTACTTTCTCTGTGGCTCAGTGGTTTTACAACTGGAGGAAACATCCCATTAAAGTTTCCCATCAGGCAGTTAGGAGAAGAGACATTGATTATGTGCAGGGAGGCAAGGTTTACTATATAATCAATCAACGGTAATACACCCTTGTTGCTCTTACCAGGGAAAATGTCTCTCAAATAGCTTACAGGAACCAGGGAATTTCTGGAATAGTAACAATAATTCTAAACATTTGCCTACTACAATAGAGCATTAATCATAATATTTACCAGGCCTTATGGATACACTTGTATGTTTAAATTCTCCTTAAACTCTTTTAAGCCTAAAGAGCCAGTATAAATAATACGTAGTCGTAAGAGCTTTGTGCAGTAATTAGTGGAAAGTTTGGGTCAATGCTCTGCTTTATTTGATTCCAGATTTGAAAAGGAAATTGGCAACAAGACCGATATATGGCCAGTAAGAACAGTGGGGCAGAAGTCCAGTCTCTGGTTGTGAGAGCCTAAGACAAGTCCCCTACTCAGTTGGGCCCTCAGCATGAAAGATGTAAGTTTGTGCTCGGTGACTTACTAAGTCTGTCCTTTAGGCCACTGGTCTCAGAGATCTGGCCTGACATCCCACTTCCACAGCTTGGGTTTACCAAAAACACTGTCCCTATGGTACAGCTTAAACTTCAATTTTAATTTCTGAAATACATTCCTACAACTTTCCTTATCTCCATCACTAAATTAACTTAACTAGAGGCCCAATGCACAAAATTCGTGCAAGGGGCTCAGCCCTCGCAGCCGGTGCTTCATCCGAAGGTCATCCGGACGGTCATCCAGAATGTCGTCTGGATGGGCATTCGGCTGTTCTGTCTAATTAGCATATTAGCGCTTTATTATATAGGATAATACCGCCTCAGCATCTTATCAACATTCACCCGAACGTCTATAATTCCATCCACCCACCACCTCCCTTCCTCTGGTCACCATACAAAATAAACATCTCTTTCTGGACACTCTGGATCCTGTTGACCCCAACCTCTCACAGTTTCGTCACCATTCTCTCCTGTTTCTTCCCATCTCTATTTCTGTGAACACTCAGAACTGTCCAAGGCTCTGCCATCTTGAACTTATCTACGCCCCGCCTCACTCCTTTCAGGTATCAATCCATCTCTCTTCCCCACTTAGAGCTCAAACATTGGAGTTGTCTACTCTTCCATTTCCACTCATTCCACAACCAGCTGCCAAGGAGGTTCCACCCATTGCTCCCTGAGACTGTCCCGGGATCACCAATGACTTTGTTTTGTACTCTCAGTGCCTACTTTGTGACAGGTATGTGGTAGAAACTGCTCTTTCTTTCTTTTTATTTTTATTGATTTTTTTCAAAAAAGAAGAGAGTTAGAAACATCAGTCAGCTGCCCCCTGCATGCCCCCTACTGGGGATGTGCCCACAACCAAGGTACATGCCCTTGACCGGAATTGAACCTGGGACCCTTTAGTCTGCAGGCTGATGCTCTATCCACTGAGCCAAACCGGATAGGGCGAAACTGCACTTTCTTTTTTTTAAAAATATATATATTTTATTGATTTTTTTATAGAGAGGAAGGAAGAGGGATAGAGAGTTAGAAACATCGATGAGAGAGAAACATCAATCAGCTGCCTTCTGCACACCCCCTACTGGAGATGTGCCAGCAACCCAGGTACATGCCCTTGACCGGAATCGAACCTGGGACCTTTCAGTCTGCAGGCCGACGCTCTATCCACTGAGCCAAACTGGTTTCGGTGAAACTACTCTTTCTTGATTACTTAACTTGAAAGATAGTTCTGCACTGTTGAGCTACACATGGGCTATAGCTTTACTTGAATGAACTCTTACAATCCTCCCAGCAACCAGATGAAGTAGGTATTATTGCTGTGATTCCTAGTCTGGAAATTAGAGCTCACTCACAGAGGTTACATCTCCCCATGCAAAACACACACCCATCCTTCCTTCCTCCCCAAGACCCAGCCTGCCTTCTCCAGCTGAAATAATCACAGCAGCAGGCAGGAAAATACCCCAGAAAACCCTTGGCAGCTTTCTTAGCACATGAACACGAGCTCAGTACATGTTATTTTCCCGCCTCCTAAAACCATGCCTTGCACATAGAATGTACTGAAAGTCCTTACGAATTCAATATGCCCAGTGAAGTCAGAACGATGGCAAGCACAGGTTCATTGCTGGAAGCTGTGGGTGCTGCGGCTTCAAAGGCAAATAGGGACATTCTTCCGGGACCTGGAGGCCTCCAGAGGCCATTGCCTGGCCACATTGGTGTTAGAAAGGAATAAGAAAAACCTTCTACTTCTCCTTTTTACACAATATGCACTCACTATTTCTAAAAAGGCAAAATTACAACTGGTGCTATTTGGTAATCAAAGCCATCTTTTTGAGAAAAGGATTTACCTTGACCTCATTTTGGCAGATATTCATTCGTTACCTTTTCCCCCTCTTATGTGCAGTCTAAATATTGGAATTCATGAGCTTTAGCTGAAAATCTGCGATTCTAAAGTGTAATTATGGGGCTGAACAAAACAAAAGGGAAGTCAGAGCTTAGAGTGACGGATGTCTTCTCTCCCTTCCCTCCACTGGAGTCAGTTGATGGGGACGGAGAGGATGCAGGCAGCTGGCAGAGCTCCCTTCCAGTTCCAGGAACCGTGCAAGGGAGAAACGAGTGGGTGGTGTTCACACTGCAGGGGCACAGAGCTCCCAATGTCCTGCCCAATAAATGCATTAGCCTTGACTGGTCATTCTGCCTGAAGATTGCTAACTGCTCAGGAAAACCCCCAGAAGACAGTTGCCAGTTGGCTGAGAAGTCCCACGAAAAAGTGGGAGATCTTTTATGTATTTGGGGTATTTTTCCTCAGAGCAATGAGATCTGACGGCAATCATGCTATTAGAGACACTGTTACTTTAATGATGCTGCCCTTAAGGAAAGAAAAGGATGCCAAGAGAAAAAAGGTGATGAGAAGCTAACAATTCACCAGGTGCTGGCTTTACACAAAGGATGGGTTTCTGCCTCAAAATGTACTACAGGCAAATATTTGGCAAGAAACGTGTAAGTGAGATAAAAGGAGCTTAAACTCAAATGTGAAGGGGAAAGGAAAAAAAAACCCCACACAGCTGAACTGCCAAAAGTAGGCAAGACAGATGGCTATTGATACCTTCTGGATGCCACACTCAGGTCAGGAGCAGATTCTGAGATTCTCATGAAAGCTAGCTGGGTTCATGTGATTAGGTCCCTATGTACTAACAGAGGTAGAAAGAAAAAAAATCCTCCCTACAACAGAATTCTACATTTGATCCTACGAGAATGAATATTACTGTTTTATAATCATAACTCTGAGTATGGCCTCGCCATTGGGAAAGACAAGTGGGAACACATAAATGATGGGAAAATATAAAAGCTAAAGATTTGGAAGATCATAAAACCAGAAAGTACTAAATTCAGTCAATCAATTATAAGGGTCATTAGAGTAGTAAACACAGAAGAAAAACAAAGGTCACCTGCTCAGATGGGGCACATGCCATGGGCAGTGGGAACAAAGTGCCTTCTAAGGTCTGTCTTTCTGAACAAACACAGAGGGGTGTTGGCTGTTTATCGTCCATAGTTCTGTGAGTTTCTGGGCCAAAGGCTGGCTAGGCAAAGCATCTTCCCTGGGGCTTTAGGAATTGGTAGTATTGAGAGAGACTGCCTTTCTACTGCTGGTCATGAAAGAAACACAGAAGTTAGCAGTTACCATCTCTAAACTTGAATACCCTGTTTAAGTTGTAGGCTTACCTAACAGGGCATTTAAAATATTGCAAAATAGTGCAAACCCACAACAAAACACCCAACTATACATCATTTTCCAAACCACCTTGCCCATTTTATTTCTCTAATGGCCCATTTTTTTTTAAGACTTGCAGCCAGAAGAGCTTCAATGGGAGAAGGAAAAGTGAACCCAATGCAAGGCGAGCCACACCTCTACCACCTGAGTATCACAGCCAGAAACTTTACAGTTAAACAGATTTGATAGAGTGGTGCTGCGTGAAAAGTCAGTTAGTCCAACCAAATCATCTCAGAAAACAGAGTCTAAAGGGACAAAATAGAGAATTCTAATCAGGTTGCATGCACAGGCCACAGTTAATCTTAGCCCTGAGAGTGGTGCAAAATATTCTTAATTATGCAGTCCTGAAGATATGAAATGTTTAGTCAGAGTCTGGTTTGAGATTTAAAATAGCAAAATTTGTGGGAGGTGGAGTTGCAGAAAGGCATAACTGACAAATTTGAATAACTATAAATGAATTCATTTAAGTAAGTAAATGTACCCTAAAATTCTTTAAAATAATTTGTTTAACCAAATAGTGTAAATGACCCATTGTTTAACCTGCTATGCAAATCCTTCTCTTTAGATAAGAAAAGGTTTGATGAATAGTAACACATTCCAAATTAGTGACATTTAATTGATACTTAATTTAAGGAATCATTAACCCTACTACCTTCAAGTGCAATAATCATGAATGTTAGAAGTTACAAAGTCATTTATCTTGCCAAGCCATCATGATTTATTCAAAATGAGAATACAACCATTGCAATTATGGGTAACACATTCTTTCTGAATTTACTTTTGAATTTGAGAATTGGCACCAAAGTTTAGGACAAGACACTTTCTCTATATCTGACTAAGCCATAGTTAATATCTATAATATTTTTCCTGTCTCTGGCTGTTCTGGTCTTTCCCTAAAACCTAATATTCATCTTAAAGCAAATATTATTTACAATGCACCACTCTGACTTCCGTGAAAAATTTGTAGTCTTGGATGTTCAAGTATAGGGAAAAGAGACAGTCCATCCCATCTACAGTCCATTTAAGCAGTATTCCACAACTACACTCACATGTCACTGATAATATTTATGATTCTGCAAGGTGACATTGTCTTTCAAGAGACAGGATTGATGGGCCTAGAAAGAACCAGATCAAGAAAGATTTTTGTTCTAGGCTATTAATCAATAGAGAACCATTGCATAATTTCTTATAAGAAATGACTGGATGGAAGCAATATTTTAGGGATATTTGACAAATATGATAGAGTATTTTGAGAAATATTTGACTAATATGATAGTGCATTCGGAAGTGGGAATTGAAATAAAATACTTTTGCATTCAACTTATATTATGCTGTTGCCCCACTAAGATGGTAACTAGTCCTTTGTTAGTAAATGCAGATTTTAAATTATTTTTCTGAACTATTTATGTGGATTGATGTTCTCAACTGCACATGTGCAAAGTATGTCTTGAAAATGGTTGGCTAGATAATGGCTTAATTTGGGAGCTCGATTAGCAAAGCACCTATCTCAGTTCTTCTAGCTAAGATAGCTCCATTCATTCATTTCACCAACAAACGTTTTCAAGTATTTACAGCTGTAAATACAAGTGAAAGTTGACAGAATTTTAAAAAATACAAATATGAATGTTTCAAGTTTAGGTTAAGGCTAAAAGGTATTTCTGTTCATTAGGTTCAGATTTCTGATGCATCAGTTGTTTAAAAAGTTTTTCCCCCCAAAAATTTCACTTAAAAACATTATAAATGTACCTATATTACATTACTAGCTACAGCTGAGACTTTTTTTTTTAATAGACCCATTTTTTTAAATCTTCACCTGAGGATATATTTATTGATGTGAGAGAGAGAGATATCAGTTGCCTCCTGTACGCGCAGTGACTGGGGACCAAACCACATCCTTTTGATGCACAGGATGATGACACTCCAAACAACTGAGCCATCTGGCCAGGGCTTTACAGTCAAGACTTTTTTGAGTACAGAACTTATTTCAATTTTTAAAGAATTTTCATCGAGAGCAGAGTGTACTTCTAATTCTAAGCCCCTTGCAGCGGGCTTGGCCCTGTGACTGTTTTGGCCAGTGCTCGGTGGATGGAGAGGGCACAATGACAGGCCAGTGCTCAGGCCTTCAGAGGCCCTGGAGGCTCTGCTTCCATTCTGCATGGTCTGCTGCCACCTTGAGAATATGCCAGCTCTAGGCCCAAGGGGAGACATGAGGAGTGAGGTCATCCACATGTCCCATCATCGACTTTAGGACAGCGGTAGCCAACCACTGGTCTGTGAGGTCCGAAAGGTTGGCATGTGCTACTTTAGGAGGCCAAGCAGGGACCCACAGGCGCGTGAAACAGTCCAGTTTTAGTTTAGCCAAATCTTACCTGAGCTGCAGCTGTGTGAACAACATAAACAATTGTGGTTTGACACCAGGCGCTTGGAGGGAGCACGAAACAACATAGCATCTTTGTGCCAACAGCATACCATGACACAATGGATTATTAGAACCCAAGTTTGTGGGATCTGGTCTGAATGGAGATTTAATCTATTACTTTTTCACTAGGCATGGCACTGTGACATACAGAACTTACTCTGTGTGGACTTACTCTTGTGTGCACTTTTTATTGCCATTTTCAATTCTTGGTTTAACTACTACCTTGACTTCCCACTGCCTCTCCTACTTTTTGTTACTATCTATGTATTTCCCTATGTTTTAGAATCAATTTCTCCACTTTTACGACATTTTGTTTTCTTTCTTGGAAACCCAAATTTAAAATAATGGTCTCTTTCTCTAAGAAATCTTTCCATCTTAAGATCCTTATAGATTTTGTGGGGGAAAGGAAACTTTAATAATAGTCTCTTGTCACTCTCACTTTTGCTTAATCTTAGACCAGGTTGTGACAATTCAGGGAATACCCCCAGAAGCTTGCTGTGCTTTTTTAAACAGCAGTTTATACATCAGAATGCATGAATGAGAAATGCAGATCTGGGAACGTATCCCATGAAGTGCTTTGGACACTCTGACAACTGCAATTCTTCAACATATATTTCTGTGTGTAGCTGTAAAACTTCTGTCCTGGGGACACAGGGTCCTAAATTGCTTCATGCCCTCTTTAATAATCATCTTAGTTTTTACAACCCAGATATTCCAAGATAAAGATGCCTTGATGCCTAGAGAGATAGAAACGTCCAGATTCTATATGAACATTACTGGAGCACCCATACACTGCTCTATTCATCTTTATATTTGAGTCTTTTTCCTGGTTGTCTAGATGAGGAAAGAGAGTCTTGGGCAGGAGAGCCAGGAGAGGAAGCTTAGCAGTGAACAAGTACTCTGTCTCACTTTCCTTTCAAACAAAGGAAGGACCTGATGGAATTCATACTAGCCTCTTAGTGGGGTCTTAAATGTCATTAGCGTAGGGAGTATCACACAGCACACTAATTTTATTTTTATTTTTTAAATCTTTATTCAGATTATTACAATTGTTTCTCCTTTTCCCCCCCATAGCTCCCCTCCACCCGGTTCCCAACCCACCTTCTGCCCTTACCTCCCCCCCACTGTCCTCATCCATTGGTGTATGATTTTTGTCCAGTCTCTTCCTGTACACCCCCCATACCCCTTTCCCCCTGAGAATTATCAGTCCACTCCCTTTCTATGCCCCTGATTCTATTATATTCACTAGATTATTCTGTTCCTCAGGTTTTTAATTCACTTGATTTTTAGGTTCACTTGTTGATAGATATATATTTGTTGTTCATAATTTTTATCATTACTTTTTTCTTCTTCCTCTTCTTAAAGAATACCTTTCAGCATTTCATATAATACTGGTTTGGTGGTGAACTCCTTTAGCTTTTTCTTATCTGTGAAGCTCTTTATCTGCCCTTCAATTCTGAATGATAGCTTTGCTGGGTAGAGTAATCTTGGTTGTAGGTTCTTGCTTTTCATCACTTTGAAAATTTCTTGCCACTCCCGTCTGGCCTGCACAGTTTCTGTTGAGAAATCAGCTGACAATCATATGGGTGCTCCCTTGTAGGTAATTAACTGTTTTTCTCTTGCTGCTTTTAATATTCTCTTTGTCTTTCATTCTTGGCATTTTAATGATGATGTGTTTTGGTGTGGTCCTCTTTGGATTCCTTTTGTTTGGGGTTCTGTGAGCTTCCTGGACTTGTAAGTCTATTTCTTTCACCAGGTGGGGGAAGTTTTCAGTCATTATTTCTTCAAATAGGTTTTCAGTATCTTGCTCTCTCTCTTCTTCTGGCACCCCCATAATTCTGATGTTGGTACGCTTGAAGTTGTCCCTGAGGCTTCTTACACTATCTTCAACTTTTTGGATCTTTTTTTCTTTTTTCTTTTTCGGTTGAGTGTATTTTGCTACTTTGTATTTCAGTTCTTTGACTTGATTCTTGCGATCCTCTAGTATGTTGTTGGGTCTCTGTATAATATTTTTTTATTTCAGTCAGTGTATATTTAATTTCTAGTTGGTCCTTTTTCATATCTTCGAGGGTCTCGTTATATTTATCGGCCTTTTCTAGGATATTCTTGAAAAGCCTTATAACCGTGGTTTTGAATTCTATATCCAGTCATTTGTTTTCCTCCATTTCTTTTGTTTGTGATGTTTGTTTGTCGCTGCATTTTCACTGCTTCCCTGAGTAGGTAGGGTAGCTTTGTGTGCTAGGTTTCCTATATGGCCCAGTGGGTCGGCCTCCCCAGTTAACCTGAGGTGGATACTGTTGGTGCAGTGTACAGCCTTGTTGTAGTTAAGTCTTGATTGTTGTTGGTATCACTGGGAGGAATTGACCTCCAGGCCAGTTGCCTGTGACGATCAGCTGTGTTTATGCTGGGAGAAGTTTGGGGCTGGAGACAGCCTTATAGGATTAGACTTGCCAAATTGCAAAAACTTCTGTGCTCAGCTTGGATGGGGTGGAGTCTCAGGGCAGAGCAGACAGTCTTGGCTTCCCATGAGCCCTGCCCTTGCATGCACACACACCTCCAGACCTCTGCCTTCCCCGGCTCCCGAGCCTCTGCCCGAGAGTCCAGATTCCCCCTGCAAGAGCGTGGGTCCCCAGAGGCTCTCCTAGAACTGGGGTTCAGTGCAGTCAGGAACTTCCGACTCCCTTCTGCTAGGGAAAGCCTGTGGCAACCTCTGCAGTCTTTTTGCACACTGGTGCATGTGCCTCCAGACTCCTGCCCACTGGGGCTCTCCCGGGTCTCCCCCTGGTCTCCGAGTGCCTTTCTCTCAACCTGACAGCCCAGACTCCCCCTGTATGAGCCTGGGTCCCTGGGGTTTTGCCCGGAATTGGGGTTCAGTGCAGTCGGGGGCTTCCTTCCACCTCCCGCCAGAGAAAGTCATTCAGGCTCTCAGCTGCCCTTCCTCTCTGCACGCACAAAGACCCTTTGCCGTACCTCAACCCTTTGCCGTTCCTCCAATTCTCCGTGAGCTTTTCTCTTTCCTTCTAGTTGTAGAATTTCCACTCAGCCAGCTTTCCTGTGGTTCTGGATGGTGACCATTCTGTCTTTTAGTTGTAGTTTTGAAATTGTTGTGCAAGGCAGCAGTTTAGGTGCTTACCATGCTGCCATCTTGGTTTCTCTGATTTTAAAATGCATACGTTAGACACGTGTTTCTAAAGACATCACCATTTGGCAAGTAGTATGACTAAGTGTTTGTAAACTACTTTAGGAACTTTAAGCACTGATTTTTCTCATTTTTTAAAAAAAGCATCAATCTGCCTTTCAGAGATACTAGTATTTAAAATATGCTACCAAACAAATGCAGAGTTTCATATGTTTTCACAAAAATCTAATTTTCTGGAAAGAGTTGAATTCCAGTGGACTTTTCTAATCAAGCAGATGAGTTGACACCTGGTCCCGGGTCCACCTTAATGCAAAGCCCATGTTCTCTCTACTGTCCCATGTGCCCCTTAAGGAAGTACCTGTTCCACATAAGCCATTTCTAGAAAGCAAGTTTTCAGATCACTATGCATAATGCCAAATTTCTGAGTTGCTTTCCTCCAGGATTACAAGAACTGAAACTTCTGGTTCAGAGATTATAAAACAGGCTCACTAAGAGAAAAAAACACACATATTTACTAAGCTTTCTGCCTTTATAACCAGTTCCACAACCCAGATAAGGCTGTAGACACAAGACCAAACGTATTTATAGTCGATTTCTTTCTGAGTCCTTGCACTTCCATAACTGCCAGCAGATGTATGCAGTCCTTAGCATTAGTTATAAGGCCATCTGTGGTACACTGAATACTAGCTGATGCCCACCTCCTAATGCCCAGAACCTGTGAATTAATTACCCATTTACATGGCAAATGGGGTAAGGTTGCAGATGGGATTAAGTTTCCTAATCAACTGGCCTTAAAATAGAGAGATTTATCCCAGATTATCAAAGTGAGCCCAGTGTAATCAAAAGGGCCCTTTAAAAGTGAAAAAGGGAGGCAGAGGAGGAGTTTAGAGTGACCCAAAGTGAGCAGGACTTAGTCCAACTCCACTGGCCTCACAGATGGAGGAACAGCCGAAAGCCAAGAACTGTGGGTGACTTCTGGAAGCTGAGAAGGTCAGAGACAGATTATTCCTTAAAGCCTCCAGAAAGTAGCATGGGTCAGATGACACCTTGATTTTAGCCCCATAAGACCCACTTCCAACTTCTAAACTACAGAACTGCAGGATAACAAACTTGTGTTGTTTTAAGCTTCAAGTTCATGGCACTTTGTTACAGAAATGATAGGAAACTAATATACCATCTTATTACTGAGATAGGTTGCCTTCTACATTATAGCTCTCAGCTCTCTAAAGGCTAAAGTATGGATAACAGACAAGAATTGAAAATAAAAACAGTATCTTATTTAAATAAAAAGAGCTTATAATAGAACAGCAAAACACAAGCTACCAAAGAAAAAAACAGTTAAATTGGACATCATCAAAATTTAAAATGCTTATGCTTCAAAGGACAATACCAAGAACATGAAAGGACAGCCCACAGAACAAGAAAGTATTTCCAAATCATGTCTGAAAAGGTCTAGTATCCAGAATATATAAAGAACACCTAACTCAACAAGAAACAGACAACACAACTTTCAAAAGAACAAAGAATTGAAAAGGTGTATCTCCACAGAAGACATACAAATGACCAACAAGCACATGAAAAGATGCTCAGCATCTTTACTTACTAGGAAAATGCAAATAAAAACCACAATGAGATACAATCCACACCCATGATGATGGCTATTTTTAAAACAGAAGTAAAATAAATGGTGAGGATGTGGAAATAGATGGAACCTTCAAACATGGTCAGTGGGGGTGTGAATGGTGCGGCCAATGAGGAAGACAGGCTCTTCCTCAAAAAGACGAAGAGAGAATTATCCTAGGACGTGGAACTGCCACTCCTAGGTGCACACTCCTATGTGCTGAAAACATATGTTCACACAAAAACTTGTACATGGATGTTCACAGGAACATTATTTAGAATTAGAGGCCCAGTGTACGAAATTCATGCATGGGTACGGTCCCTAGGCCTAGCCAGTGATCAGGGCCTTTCTTTTGTCTGAGCCATCCCCTGGTGGTCAGCACACATCATAGTGAGCAATTGACCTCCCAGTCTCCTGGTTGAACTCCCGAGGGGACACTTTGCATATTATAGATAGGCAAAAAGTGAAAACAACCCAAATTCCGTGAACCAATAAATGATTTTAAAAAGTCTACCCACACAAGAGAACTTTATTCAGCCATACGAAGGAGTCGAGTGCTCTTACACGACTGAACCTAAAAAACTTTATACTAAGTGAAAAAAGCCAGGCACAAAAGGCCACATATTGTATGACTCCATTGGTAGGAAATGCCTAGAGTAGGCCAATCTACAGAGACAGAAAGTAGATTAGTGGTTGCCAGGGAAGGGGAGAATGAGGAAGTGGACAGACCACAAATCCATATAGTGTTTCATTTTGGGGTGACGAAAATATTCTGAAATTAGGTGGTGGAAATGGTTGCACAATACAGTGTATATACTATAAAAATAATGAATTAATACTTTAAAGTGGAGCATTTATGTTATGTAAATTATGTCTCAATTTAAAAAACTAAAGGAATAGGACCCATCCCCCTAACATGCATTTAAAGCTTAGACCTAAATGTCTAGGTCAGTATGCATTACCTGTCACCTTGCTGAGTTGAAGTGATCTGGCTATCTGACCAACTCTTGGTTTTCCCTTGCATTTTAAGCACTCCAGAATGCTGCCCTTGGTTGGATTATGAACCCAATTCCATTCCAAATAAAAACATTGCCTCAGCATTTGAAAATGCCTTTATTAATTTCAGAGAGAGAAAGGGAGAGGGCAAGAGAGAGAGAAACATTAATGATGAGAATCATTGACTGGCTGCCTCCTGCACACCACCCACTGGGGCTCTAGTCTGAAACCCTGGCATGTGCCCTGATTGGGAATCAACTGTGACCACTTTGTTCATAGGTCAACACTCAACCATTGAGCCACACTGGGCAGGCTGCCTCACCATTTTTAATTGCTTCCACAGAAATCCAACTTCCTGCAGTCCTTTCTCAATTTTAGATTCACGGCACAGCTTATGGACTTGCATTTCCGCTTGTTCTTGTGTCTGTGATCTCATGGACAGGAGGCTCCCTTGATCCTATGCTACCCTCATTCTTTATCAAGGTCAGATTCCCAAGCAACTTCATCTGAAACATCTGCCTGAGGATCTGTCTACTAGTCCAGAAGTCAGATGCTCTTCTAGTCTTTCAGTGTTTACTTTAGGAATCCCCACATGCTGACCCTAACAAAGCCTGATTCTGTTCAGTATCTTCCCCCACTCTGGAGAACACAGAGGACAATAACTCCACTAAATCATCCCAACGTACAGGTGCACATGTTACAATCATTGTGTATTTTAATTCTGTTATTTCCCTTCATTTTGAAAACCTTTTATCCTCTATAATAAAAGCCTAATATACAAATTGTCCCTTCGGGCAGTCGTTCAACCAGGATGCCAAGAGTTCGACTGCTCATTATGATGTGCACTGACCACCAGGGGGCGGCGCAGAACATGTGGACATTGGTGACGCGCTGCGACCTCTTGCCGGATACCTGGGAGCAGGGTTGATGGGACGAAGGTGCAGTGAGAATACCGGGTGTCTGCCGAGCTTGCTCTCACTCCCCCTGCTACCCTCCCCCGGGACACCAAGGCTTGTATCCTGGGGAAACCCCCATGCTCAGGTGCAGAAGCCCACCCCGCACCTGGGCGGTGGCCTCTTCCGGGTGAGCCGGGACTGCAGGGGCTGGTCAGGCTCCCCGTGGGTTTGCACAGGAGCCGCTCTGTGAGGCCGGCCAGGAGAAAGCACTGCCCGCCTGGCTTTCTTGTAGTGCCACTGGGTGGCCCAGAGGCCCACGCTGTGTCCCAGCCTGCAGCGTCTGGCCACACTCACCACATCTCTGTGTGGGGACTCGGGCGCCATGACTCAGGCAGAAGGGAGTGCACAGGGGCCCAGGTGCTGCCCAGGGCCCAGAGGTCAGCTGGGACCTGCCCTTCCACGCCAGACACTCATGCTTTGATTGCTCGCCAGGCCTAGGGACCACACCCATGCACCGGGCCTCTGGTTTTAAAATAATTATGGATTTATAGGAGGTTGTAAAAATGTACAGAGAATATCAATGCACAGATAACTCTAAGTCATATATAATCCCCCAATCTATAATAAGGGATGTTAGGAAATAATTTATATTAACTTTGCATTAAAAGTAATGTAGAGATTAAGGCCTCCACTATCAAAAACTTCAGAAGATCAAATAATATGGGTTGTGATAAGCATATAACATTTTATTACACTGTGCCATGCCAGTAGGTCCAAGGATGTATGGAAAAAAACCTGATAATATATTTATCATCTTTTTATGCTTTTTTTAAATCAAAGAGGATTTGTTTCTATTTCCTTAGGAGACATTTAACATCCTCATCAGGTCATTCTCAAGTTACCTTTAAAATGTAAGAGCCACTCTTCCAACCAAAGAAATGTACAGGAGAATACAAAGGGGTGTAGAGCCAGTCAAGTGCAAGGCCACATGCCTCCTCTCCTTTCCCCCAGAAACTCAAAGACCAAAATGCTAAGCTAGAATGCATGTAATGTTTTCTAAAGGGATGGAGGAAGGTGAGATAATAAGCAAGAGCCCATTTTCTCTGCTGGGATCTGTCAGTGTAGCTGTGAGCATGGGTACGTAAAAGCAGGAGCATTTTTAAATTGAAACTATAATAGCTCTTGATGGTTTTGACTCATTTTCTCTGCTGTTCATTTATATTTTCTTAACTACTTGAGAACTAACAGTCTTTTAAGAAATATTGTAAGTGTGTTATTCACCTGAACTAACTGATCAACACTGTTTATCCTGCCTAACGAAGAGTCGTCTCAGCAGTCAGCATGCATGGCAGCCTTGAAGTCTGTGTTTAAATTGCGCTTATTGGAAAGTATCTTGCTAGCACTTATGTGTTTTTATGTAGGTGCTATCTTCTATATAGTAGGTGCTGAAACAATCATGACTAGTGGTGGATGTGTCCACTTGGTCCCCCAGACTGATTCTAGGTGCCCTGAAGGTCACATTCACATCACTTGGATTCTTGTTAGAAAAGCAGAATCCCAGGCCTCTCCCTGGACCTACAGAATCAGAATCTACATTTTAACAAGACACATTCAAAAGTGTGAGAAGTACTGATCGAGGCCATTCTTTAAAAAACCCCTTTGTTTCATGCACCATTTGTCTTCTTTCCCTTATCACGTCCGTTCTTTCCTTCTTGAAACAACCCAGGGTTCGTTATTTAAAAAATACTAATAAAGAAAACCAAATTTCTCTCCATGCCCTACCACCTTCAGTGACTGACATCTCTTAGCAATCAGATGATCTCAATTTGTTGTCTTTGGTTACCACATGCCTGGAATGAATTCTATGCCCCATTCCTTTTATTTTTAACTAGCAGCCCTACGCACGAATCTGTGGGGCATGGCAGCTCCATGCCCACTACCCAGAGGCTCTCCATGGCCCAGAGGCCCTCTGTGGCCAGGGCAGGACGAAGCAAGCGTCCTGCCCCAGCCGCTCCGTACCCGCTGCCCAGAGGCCCTCCACGGCCAGGGTGGAATGCTGCCTGCCCTCAGCGGCTGCACCCCCAGGACTGGGGGACTCCAGCGGGACTGAGGGGACCGGGCACTGCCATCTTGTGGCTATGGGTGCTGCCATATTTGTACAAAGTGACGGTTAATTTGCATAATACCTTTTTATTAGATAGGATTCACTTATCTCCTTAAAACTAAAACTTGACTTTCACTTCAATGTAGTTTGAACACAAAGAAAAGACTAAAAAATGATGCAGTTAACCTTGGGGAGCTTAGGTCAACCTTAAAAACATTCACAGTCCTTATACAGACAGATTGGAAAGTCTTGGCAGGATTTGGGGCCTGGTGCCTCTCCTGGGCTCACCTTTCTCATGCCTCTATTCAAGTTCCCTGCAAATGTGTGCTCCTGCCTTGCGGGCCAGACTGGCCTTCACCAGGCCCAGGTTACTGATGCCTCCTGCAGCACTGTCCCCACCTTGAAAAGCAGACATTTAATATTTCTGCAAAAATAATCCAAAGTACACACAGTCAGACATCACCGCAGTGAAACAAAATCGGACCTAGTACTTACTATCAAGCGTTACACAAAAAGCCTACATCATTCAGGAACCCAAAAACCAAAACAGAAGCAACTTCTCAGTTCCAATGACCTCCTTCTTTCTTCCTTCTTATTGTGGTAAAACACTTAACATGAGATCTACTCTCTTAAAAAATTTAAGTGCACAATACAGTATTAACTAGAGGCACCACACTGTATAGCAATTCTCTGGAATGTATTTAGAATGTACTCATTTTGCAGAACTGAAACTTTATACCCGCGGAATGGCAATCCCTACAACAAAGGTTTGAAGGTTGAGCTGCTCTGAAATTTACTGGGAACTTCACATTCGATGGATTCCGAGCCATCTGCTTACTGGTGATTGGATGTGGTGTTATTCATCAGTCTGGCCTTTTATAAAGAAAAATGAAGAGCATAAAAGAAAAGAGCCACAGTGAAAACGGGGTTGTGCTGAGCGTTAATGTGCTCTTCAGCCCACCTCACATAGATCACTGCATGGCACACAGTCTGTGTATTGGCTGCATGCGGAAGAACTGTCAGCTTCACCTCTGGAGGTGGGACATCACTCCCGCTGACAGATTATGAATTGTGAGCTATAGCCGGCACCTGACTGGACAAGGAAGAGTTCATAAATCAGACTCAATGACAGGAACCTGACTAAAATCCTTGAGTTCTTTAGGAGGTTAAAAGGACATATGAGGAGAGAATCAGTTAAGCCCACATGTGTAGGTGGTGGGTATACCGCGGGATGACAAGAGTATGATTTCCTAAAGGCCTTTTGTTAAAGTTCTACAATGAAATACTTTTGTTATATTTTGATGGACTGAAGAGTTTTGCTTCACCATGCAATGGGATGTATGGTGGTTAGGATAAAAACTGGCTTGGCCTCCCATAGAAAGAGCAAAGTGATCAGTTATTTCAACCAAAAGTATAAACAGTCAATTACTAGGGTCAGGGTTTATTTATATTACAAATAATCTGGGAAGCAGGTCCATAATCTGGGAAAAAGCCACAACTTTATAGATAATCCTAGGCAAACATTAAATAGATGTGAATAAATTAAAAGGAGTTTTATAAGTATTTGAAAAGAGCCAGAAAAATGTCAATTAAAACAAAATGTTGACACACAGATATCCTTGAAAAATAATCTAAACCATTTGTAAGGAGATGGACTTGGAATATTTTTTTATGATGTAGGAATGAAGCTCAAAAGTAATTTTTAAAATGATTACTTGAAAATATGTGCCACTGAGTCCCCAGTTTCATCACACCTGGTACAAATTTAAAGCCCTAGAAAATAAATTCCAGGTGCCTTTATACTTAGTCTGTTGAAAAAGAATGTTAACAGTCTTGTTCTGATTTTTCCTTTTGATGTTATCTCACGATTCCCTTCTAACCATTCCCCCAAAGGAAATGACTGTCAGACATGTATCTGAGAAATAGTGATTCAATAATTAATCATCAGTGAATTGCCAGACCATCTTTAAACTGGCCAAGAGCATTATAAACAATACTCATCCTAAAATACAAATTTCTCTGCCTTAGAGAAATAATTACATTTTAAGGTATGGAAACCTGTTTTTAAACACTCAAGCATGTAACTGAGTTCATTGCAAAACATGATACCTTATAAGGTATATAAGGTATCATGTTTTGTGCTATACAGAAAACCCTCAAAATATATGAAAGATAGAAAGTGAAGCAAACTTAGTCATAGGAATTTTAAGTTCAATATAATCATAAATATGATATAAATATATAAAGAGTGTTGGAAGTTAGCATGATTATCAAATGAATAATAGAAAAAAATAATTGTTATAAAATCCACTTTCCTGGCACTGTATAGGAAAACTGCAAGTAGAAAGGCAGACAACAGTTACATCTTGAAGGGAAGGACCCAGAAGCTGCCAACCCCAAAGCTGCCACTGTGGCATAGTGATTACTTTGAGTGGAAAGCACTGGAGAAACAGCATCAGGAAGGGGGTCTCTGATCTCCCTCTCTCTATCCAAAAGCAGGCATAACATTTCCCATGACAAAGGTGCCCTCCCTGCACCAGGTAGAAGAGAACAGTCTTATCAGTGGAGAAACGGAGTCAATGCAAACAATACTACAATAACCTGTCTCTTCCATTCGTTTCCTCCATAAGCCTCCAGGTCACTTTCCCACAATTTACCAACCCTACTCCAAACCCCTTTTTCCTTTGTCTTGACATGTCTCCATAATTTATCTTTCTTTACTAAAATACCATATGAGCTCTCAGGCCCATCTGCTTCTTTGGGTCTTCATTTCTTATATATGAAGGCTTCCGTGTATACATAAAAATATTAACATTAAATAAAATTTGTATGCTTTTCTCCTCTTAATCTGTCCTTGGTCAATTTAATTCTCAGGCCCAGCCACAAAACCTAAGAGGATAGAGGAAAAGTCTTTCCTCCTCTATAATCTTAAATGGATGAGTAGCTTTTGATTAAGACATTTTGAGTATGAAGGATCCATATGTTAATTCCCCTAAATATTCAAAAAGCAGAAAAGGACACCAGGAAAAATATTTTTTTAAAACTCTGAGCTAATATAGCACTAATACCAAATCCAGAAAAATCTATTTATTTATGATAATTTCAAGAATTATGAAATATTTGTGATAAATTTGACAAAATTTTATAGGAGCTGTAAACTAAAAACATTGCTGAGAGAAATAAGTCCTAAACAAACAAAGACAGACTGTGTTCTTGGGCCATAGATTCAATATTGTTTAAAAGATTAAAGTAACAAGACTTACACTACCTCTTTCCAAGACTTATTATAAAGCTACAGTAACCAAGCCCTGTGGTATTGGGGTACACATAGTCATACAGATCCACGGGACGGAATGCAAGGTCCAGAAATAGACATACACATAACTGAACAATTAATTTCAATAAAGATTTCAAAGGAATTCAGTGGGGAAAGGAAAAACTTTTCAACAAATGGTTGTTGGAACCATAGGATAGCCATGTGCAAAAATATAAACCTCAAGCCTTAACTCATCATTTACAAAAATTAACTTAAAATGAATCATGGATCTAAGAATAAGAGCAAAACTATGAAACCTCTAGAAGATAATATGTGACAATATTGTAGTGAGCTTGGGTTAAAGACTTCTTAAATAAAAAGCATGAATTATAAAGTTTTAAAATCAATAAATTGGATTTCATTAAAATTAAAACCTTTTGTTCTTCACAAAAGAATGTTAAGGAAATGAAAAGGTAGCCACAGACTGGGAAAAATATTTGCAAAGCATATATTGCCAAATGACTTATATCTAGAATGTATACAGAACTATCAACTCACTAATGCAATGAGCAACAATCCAATAAAGAATAGGCAAAAGATTTGAACCATGTCTTGTGCACTGCAGCATGTCCAGCAGCCTCCCAGTCTCTAGCCACAATGACAATAGAACTCCTCGTAGTGACAACCTTAAAATGTCCTAAGATGTTGTCAGTGGTCCCAGGGGAAGCAGAGTTGCTTTGAATAACACTTCACCAAAGAAGACATACAATGGCAAATAAACCTGTATAACTTATAATAATCCATTGGGGTGTTTGATAAATATACAAATGTTAACAAGATAGAAAATATAATAAAAGGCAAGCTTTCACACTCAATTACAACAAACATATTTTAGACATGAGCTTAAGAAAAATTTACTGAATGTATATGAAGGAAGTTATAAAGTTTTACTGACCAAGCATGAAAGAAGGTGTGAATGAATTGAAAGTATAAATTCCCCTAATGTAAGTATTGACTGAAATTGCAATGTAAACAAGATTTTATTTTAGGAGCATGATAAAACAATTCTAAAGCTCATTGAAAACATAAATAGGATACCAAGGGAAATATTTGGGGACAATAATAATTGTAGGTCTAAGGTACAGGTATTAAAAACAATATAGTGAACCCTGGCCAGTGTGTCTCAGTAGTAGAGTGTCGACTCATGCACCAAAGGGTCACGGTTCTATTGCCAATCAAGGGCACATACCTGGGTTGCAGGTTAGTTCCCTGCCCCAGTCAGGGCACATGCAGGAGACAACCAAATCGATGTCTGTCTTGTCTCTTTACTCCCCGCACCCCCAACCCTTCCCTTCCTCTTTTCCACTCTCTCTAAAAATCAATGGAAAAAATATCCTCAGTGAGGATTAACCAAAACAACAACAACAACAATAAAAAAACAACAGTATAGTGATAGGATAGGAACAAAGCACAGAGAAATCAAAGAAATTTACCATATGTGACTGGATATTGTGTCTGATAAAAGCAGCGTTTGCAGTCAAGCACAGGATGAATCTGCCGACTATTTGGGAAGAAAATAATGTTGATTCCCCACCTACATTACTTCTTATCCTCAAATTTCAAATGATTCAGATCAAAGTTTAAGATGTGAATCAATAACAACAACAACAAAAACAACCCAGAAATAATTGGGTAAGTTTATACTTTTGACAAAAGAAAGTCTATTATGAGAAAAAAAGGCAACTAATAGAAAAAACTATATCTGATTGCATAAAAATTAAACACCTTGAGCTAAATTTATACTATTTACATGGGTAAGTCTTAAAAACAATGTTCAGCAATAAAAGGAAAAGGAAGTCTATATAAATTTCTATCATTTACAAAAAAAAATACAGAAAGCAATATATTGCTTGTAGACATATATACAGGCATTTAAAAATACACAAATAGTTTTAGAAGAATCTAGAACATACTTTGTCACTCAGAAAGTAAATCCAAAGGTGGTAGTTTAGAAGATTATCTTTTCTTATAATGTATTACATGTTTTATTTTTTTAAGTTAAAAAAGAACTGGAAACAAAAACATAAAGAATTGTTAATTCTGGGGAGAAACCAAGATGGCGGCATAGGTAAACACCTATACTGCTGCGTTGCACAACAATTTCAAAACTGCAACTGGAAGACAGCAGACATCGTCCAGAACAACCGGAAAGCTGGCTGAGTGGAAATTCTACAACTAGAAGGAAAGATAAAAGGACATTGAGACCCAGAGGAGCTATGGAGGACAGAGGTGCGGAGACTGGTGCATAAGGAAAGGGTGGGTGGCTGAATACGGGGCTGGCTTACTCGCTACATGCAGAGAGGGTGGGCAGCAAGTGCGCAGCTAGCTGTCTCGTTCCGGAGGGAGACAAAACCTCCCAACTGCACTGAAATCCAGTTCCGGGTGAGACTTTAGGGTACCCAGACTCATTCGGGGAGAAACGGGAATTGTCTGGCAGCGGGCAAAACGCAAGGGCAGCCTTCTCTCAGAGGTGTGTGCAGCCATTGCCGTGGGACACTGAGACACAGGGGCTTTGTAGGGTGGGGCTGACGGGAAACCAAGGCTGTCTGCTCCACCCTGAGACTCCACCCCATCCAAGCTGAGCACAGAAGTTCTCCCAGCAGACACAGCTGATCCTCACAGCCAATTGGCCTGGAGGTCAACTCCCCCCAGTGATACTAACAACAATCTAGGCTTAACTATAACAAGACTGCACACACAGCCCACAAAGGGGCATACCAAGAGTGTCCACCTCAGGTAACTGGGGAGGCTTGAGCCACTGGGCCCTGCTAGGACACCTAGCACACAAAGCCACTCCATCAACTCAGGGAAGCAGCCTAAATGCGGAGACAAAGAAACAGATCACAAATGAAAGAAATGGAGGAAAACAAATGACTGGATATAGAGTTCAAAACCACGATTATAGGTTTTTCAAGAATTTCCTAGAAAAGGCCAATAAATTTAACGAGACCCTCGAGGCTATGATAAGGATCAACTGGAAATTAAGCATACACTGACTGAAATAAAAAATATTATACAGAGACCTAAAAACAGACTAGAGGATTGCAAGAACCAAGTCAAAGATTTGGAATATAAAGAAGCAAAAAACACTCAACCTGAAAAGCAAAAAGCAAAAAAAAATCCAAAAAGTTGAAGATGGTGTAAGAAGCCTCTGGGATAACTTCAAGCGTACCAACATTAGAATTATGGTGGTCCCAGAAGAAGAGAGAGAGCAAGATACTGAAAACCTATTTGAAGAAATAGTGACCGAAAACTTCCTCCACCTGGTGAAAGAAATAGACTTACAAGTCCAGGAAGCACACAGAACCCCAAACAAAAGGAATCCAAAGAGGACCACACCAAAATACATCATAATTAAAATGCCAAGAGCAAAAGACAAAGAGAGAATATTAAAAGCAGCAAGGGAAAAACAGTTAGTTACCTATAAGGGAGCACCCATACAACTGTCAGCTGATTTCCCAACAGAAACTATGCAGGCCAGATGGGAATGGCAAGAAATATTCAAAGTGATGAATAGCAAGAACCTACAACCAAGATTACTCTACCCAGCAAAGCTATCATTCAGAATTGAAGGGCAGATAAAGAGCTTCACAGATAAGGAAAAGCTAAAGGAGTTCATCACCACCAAACCAGTATTATATGAAATGCTAAAAGGTATTAAGAAGAGGAAGAAGAAGAAAAAGATAAAGATGAATCTGAAAACCAAGGGGATAAAAAATGTGATGAACAGTATTAACTGGTGAATATAATAGAATTCAGGGCATAGAAAGGGAGTGGACTGACAATTCTTGGGGGAAAAGGGTGCGGGAAGAGACTGGACAAAAAGCATACACCTATGGATGAGGACAGTGGGGGGGAGGTAAGGGCAGAGGGTGGGGTAGGAACCTGGTGGAGGGGAGCTATGGGAGGAAAAAAGAGGAATAATTATAATAATCTGAACAATAAAGATTTATTAAATTAAAAAAAAGAATTGTTAATTCTGGAGGTAGAAATATGAATGAGAAGTATATTACTTTTCTACATTTGTGCATTTTAGAAAATATCTCAAAATAAAAAATAAGTACATATGTAAGTACATGTCAGAATACAGACTACAAAGAATTTATAATATGTAAAAATTCAATAACACCAATGGAAAAGAGTTTGTTCACATCACTGAGAAGATGAACAATCCAACAGAAAAATGGCAAAGAATAAGTAGGCAATTAAAAAAAAATTTTTACAAAGCCTATAAATGTAAGAAAAGATGTATTTCCATAATAATTAAACAATTTCTTTAATAATGAAATTAAAATGATAATTTCCCCATTAGACAAAGTTCATTTTGGCAAGTGTGAGTGTAAGTATATACACAGGACCCAGCCATTTCACTTCCAGACATTGGGTCCTCTTCATTAGTCTCACATGTACATGTACAAGGGTTTTGGATGAAATCCTATATAATAAAAGGCTAATATACAAATTGACCAAATGGCGGAATGACTATGACACAGACTGACCACCAGGGGGCAGACGTTCAATGCAGAATCTGCCCTTTGGTGGTCAGTGCGCTCCCACAGAGGGAGTGTTGCTCAGCCAGAAGCTGGGCTCACAGGCTGGTGAGTGCAATGATGGTGGCGGGAGCCTCTCCTGCCTCTGCGGCAGTGCTAAGAATGTCCAACTGATAGCTCCCGGACTACAAGAGGGCACAGGCTGGGCTGAGGAACCCCCCTCAAGTGCATGAATTTCGTGCATCTGCCCTCTAGTATGGTAATGAAAAACCTAGATGGACAAACCCAGGTACATATCCAATTGGAACTGGCTTAATAAATCATGGAAGCTCTATACAACATGATGCTATGTATGCATTAAACAAATGGGTTGAGTCTGTGCTTATAAAATAAAGTAATATCCTATATAATAAAAGCCCAGTGACCAAATGGTGGAATGACCAGAATGACCAACCAGTTGCTATGATGTGCACTGACCACAAGGGGGCAGACTCAACACAGGAGCTGCCCCCTGGTGGTCAGTGCACTAGCACAGTGGGAGCGCTGCTCAGCTGACCGGGATGAGAGACTGCTCTCCGCAGCAGGAGCAGCCGCTCAGAGGGTGGGTCCACAGCCGCTCCCACAGCAGGCTGATCCCCGCAAGCCATGCCCCCAACCAGTGCATGAATCTCGTGCACTGGGCCTCTAGTATTTAATAATACATAACATGTTTAAGTGAAAAAAGTAAGTATAGAAGAATATGTTTATTAGGACCAATTTTTTGGTTAAAAATATACAGATAGTAACAAAGGTATAATGTTCTAGGAAGAGAAATCCCCAATTTTTAGAAGGTTAGCTATGGCAGATCATGATGGGACTTCTAATTTCTATGTCTCATGTGTCTGCACTATTTCATTACTAAGATAATATGATTTTTTTTTAAAGTAACTTTTTAATGTGTATTTTGAAATGTATTTATTTTTGTAGGAATTCATAATCAAAGACATGCAGTGTAAGTGGCATGGGAACTTGAATAGAATTTCTGAAGATTTTATATAAGAGGAGGAAGAAAGTAATAGAGTAGTATGTGTTTCTTTAAGAGATATGCTATATAATATTTTACATTGGATGTAGAGATGCTATAGTAATTACTAATACTATAAATTATAGCAACATAGCCATAGGTTATTGATTGCCCTTCTAAGTACAATTGTAAAGAAAAAACCCCTATACTTTCCTACCTGAATACAGTATTTGAAATATTTATATATATGCAAAGTAGGTGATATTTCATCCAAGTTGTCATCAATTCATCTAATTTTTGACATGTATAATTTTTAACAATGTGCAAAAAAAATTATGCAAGTACTCTATCCAAAATTGTCTATATTAATACAACCAAAGTTATAATGACACACTAAATATAACCAAAACTTAGGCAATATTCTCCCTTTCTATCACAAAATAGGTAACTTTGGCTCACAAAGACACAGCTTAGAGAGCAACTGAGCATTTTCTATGGCATCTTCTGATAACCTCAACAAATTCCCAAGACATTTTAAAATGAACAATTTAGCTGCAGTTCCCAAAGAAATCATTTATGCAAAAGCTGAGACAGTTTAGATACCTGTTTGAAAGTATGCCTTCTTTTTCTCCGTGCCCCAGTGACTCAAGTATCTGACAGTCATTCCAATGAATTCCCTTCAAAGTCCATGATTAGAATGATTCCCAGTATATGTCTTCTCTAGGGGAGGACCCAGAGTTCTCCTGTGGCCAGTTCTACCTGGAGGGAACTCAAAGGACCTCGCAATCATTCCACCAGTAGGGTCTGCTAATTTGCTAAGAAATGTGCTCTACTTCCCACTAAATGTATAAACTGAACTGATACTTCAGATTTCTTGTATGACTGCCTGCATAAGGCTGTTGTAATAGTTGGTGTTTAAATAGTATGGAGTCAATGAAAGAAATGGCTCATTGTAGGTAGCCTATGAAGGAAAAACTGGACCCACCACCCCACCTACAATTTGATAATGATAGAGAGAATGTACTTTGTCTCTTTACTAGGAGAAAGTCAGTAGCACCATTACTTATTTGGGTTCATGTCAGGAGACACCTTATTTGTTCTGAATTTCTATTATGCAAACAGTATTTTTAGAAGGGTTGGAAAATAAGAAAAATCACCCATAATCTTATTGCTCTAAAGAAATATATTTTCCTACTTTCAATCTACATGCATACATATGATTTTTTGGTTTTGCATAGTTCAATCACAGCATGTGCAATTTTGTATCTGGTTTCTAAGTGTATTCTCCAAATGAAAAATTGTTCCTCAATGAGCAAGTTTCTTCTTCATCATGAGACAGTACTCATTTCAAGAGGGACAGGAATGGAATTCTTTTGATTTAATCATATGTGTAGAAATGTAGTTTTCTCTTCTTTGGGGGATATTTGGGGCTCTCAGAAGAGGTTTAGGCCCTGTTTCCTGCCATATTCCTGCTGAGATGCCTAGAGCTTTAAAAATATTTGGCAGATATTTGCATATTACTTTTGTTTTTCTTGCATATTACCTTTATCATTCATTTAATTTCTACTGTAGCTGAGGTTATTTGACATTTTCATTTATAATTTTACTTTTTTATTTCTGATGGACCACTTTCTATCTAGTGGTTTCTTTCTAATTGTTAAGAATTAGTTTTTTGACTGCTTAACAATATTGTAATTTTTCATTTCTCCTTTAATAATTTTTATTTCCTTCATTTGACTTTCTTAGATATACTGTACTATTCCATTTATAGCTTCTTGAGTTAAAACTGACTTATTTTCTTTCTTAGAATGCAAGTATTAAAAGCTATATATTTTTCCAAGCAAACTTTACTGTATCCAATTATATGCACATTTTTGAAAAACAATTATTACAATGCATAAGTATTTCCTTTGTTTCAAGATAAGTAAATTTTTACTTTCTAGAATGTTATTATAAATTTATGTAGTATAATTTTTAATTTTATTGTACTGGGTCAAAATGTGGAATATATTACTTCTATTTCAGGGAAGAAATTAAATTTTTTGGTCACTTAACAGTCAATTTTGTAACTTTCCAAGGTGATTTAAAAAATATATCTGTCATATGAATATACAGTTGACCCTTGAATGACAAAGGGGTTACTGGTGCTGACCCCCCACCTCCATCATACAGTAGAAAATGTGAATGTGATTTCTTACTTCCCCCTAACTAACTGTAATGTTTGTATTTTATATGTATATACACAGACATAAACATATGTTTATGTGTGTGCATATATATCTATTATGTAAACTGTACTAATTATAATTCATATGTTTTGCATAATTTTGTTTGTTTTCTTAGTCCAGTGGTCGGCAAACTCATTAGTCAACAGAGCGGCAAACCGTGGCTCATGAGCTGCAGTTTGCCGACCACTGTCTTAGTCTGTTATGAGCTAGCAGAGGTTAATTATAGCCTGTCATCACTACTAGGTTTCTGTCAGTTTATTCTTTTATTTTCCTTTAATTCATGTTTTATGAATTATGGTACAATAGTATTGGAATATAAACTGACACCTTATTATGCTCTTTAATATAAATTTGAGATGGAATCTGCAACTTAGGTATGTGTCCTGACCAGGAATTGAACCCACAACCTTCCAGTGCATAGGACGATGCTGCAAGCAACTGAGCCATAGTGGCCAGCAGGTCACTTTGTTTTAAGTGGATCTCTTACAGTTAGCATATATATTTTCTTTTTTACCCAATTTTAAAAAATTTTTAAACTAGCTTTTTATTTTATTTTTACTTTTATGTATGGTTTTATTTTGGGTCTGAAGTTAGAAATCACACAACATATATTCTTACACACAAACGTCTTTCCATCCTCTACACTGGACATTTTGGGATAGTTCCATGTTTAGTAATTTCTGAATCCTTTACAATTCTTAGAGCTGTGCATAGAGATTGGATTCAAAATATATTTGTCAACTGACTTGTACTGAAATGTCAGAACGAGTGAATTTCCAGTGTTTGAGTTTGGAAAGTAACTGAAAGCCCAGTGGTGATAAATTTGGGACAGGCGTCTTCCTGGCCTGACTAGAAGCACAAACCTCAGTCACCACATCCATCAACAACATGCACCTGCTGTGCCTGTATTTGGCACAGACTAATTGGATAGGCGCACTTTTGTTCAATAAGAAATAAAGCAGTGTCCCCTCCTCTCCAGCCACCTAGCCACTGCTACCAATCATTCTAAAGGCAGTTCCAATTTGGAATGAGATTTTGACTGCCCCACTTGCTTCTCCTAGATCAATATGATAGCTGAAAACAGCAATAAAAGAATAATTCAAATAAATTTAAAATTCAATGCAACACAGTGGATGCATAGACCTGAAAACAAACTGCATCCAAAATCACCCCATTCCTTCCTGTTCTTGTTTCACTTAAGCCCCTTGTTATCTCTGCAGCCTTCGCTAAGCCATTCTTCATTGGCTTCACATTGTAAGTTAATACCCTTCGATGGACATATTCTATAAAGCAATCTCTGAAAGAATGAGATTGCAGTCACTTGACTGTATTCCTAGACTATGCTCAAGTAGAGAGACTTTAAAAGAAGTAAAAGTGACTGATTATGAGGGTCTTTGGCTCACCTGTCTCACAATAAGTGCATCACTTTTCAGAATCCAGAAAGGGATGGGGACGTGAGTGGAAATGCTGGTAGGTGTCTTTTGTAGGAAAATATTATTCTTCTAGATACAAGGCAAAAACACAATCACAGATACATACAAATCCAAATGCTAGACCAGGGGAAACTGCTGAACGAATGCTGAGTACCAGACTGGAACACAAGAAGGAAGATGCATGGTGCTTGGCACTTAAAAAAAAAAGTCGCAGGGAGAGAGACAGTGGCCTAGGGAAAGGAATAGCCCCCTCCTTTCAGTACTGAGGAGAACCAACTTTGAAAAGGTCATAAAACATGGTCTCCATGGGCACTAGTCACCATCTTAGTTTTCCAAACTCTATGGGTAATCACTTCACAACAGGTCAAAGGATATTGCTTTCTGAAATAGATATCAAATCAGTCAAGATTTCCATACTCTTGTTGAAGTGATTATGATAATAAACTAAAGCTAAAACAAAAGTTAAAGAAATGGAAAGGGTGATAGTGGGAAAAACAGAAAAATGCAGCAGGTGTCTGAAAATAAAGATATGTTGGTGTATTCTTCACGTTTTCAGCAGTTTTACTATCAACAAGTAAAGAAGAAGATGGAAAATGCCCTTTCTTTCTAGAACCATATATGGCTGTAAATTTTGTTCTAATAGCTCTGAAACAAAGACTGGAAAGAAATGGAGCAATATGGAGCTCTACCAAGATATACATACATATTTGACAGAAACTAAACAAATTCAAATCCAAGTAAATGAACATTCTTTAGTGTCAAAACAAAATAGCATTTGGTTTCTAATTCATTTATATACTTTGGGTTTCTGTATTCTTTACCATTCTTCCAAAGCTAAATTTCCAAACTTTGCAAAGTAACTGTCAGGTACTCATTGGAGATGACAGAACAGTTGAGGAGAGCCTTGGCACCAGGGAACCCCTGCACCTATGTTGAAACTGCTGATCAAGTGAGTGTCTCATTTGTCAAAGTTTTCACATTCTGATGGAACTGGCATTCTGGCTCAGGAGACAAGCGATGACACCTGCCCTCAGTCTTTTCTTCAGATTTAAATTGAAAGGGAGAAAAAGCAAATAATCTAAGAAAAGTGTGAGTAGACATCTGACAAAGATTCATATCTTTGGATAAAAATGGGTGATTTAAAATAGCTGCTCATATTATTAGGCTCTTTATGTCAAAAGGCTCAATTTCACCCAGCCAATATGGGTGTGGCTCAGTGGTTGAGCATTGATGGTTGAACCAGGAGGTCAAGCTTTCCATACTCTTGTTGATGTGATTATGATAATAAACTAAAGCTAAAACAGAAGTTAAATAAATGGAAAGAGTGCTGATAAATTTGGGACAGGTGTCATCCTGGCCTGCCTGCAAGCACAAACCTCAATCATCACATCCATCAACAATTCCCAGTCAGGGCACATGCCCAGGTTGCATGCTCTATCTCCAGTAGGCAGCCCATCAATGATTCTCTCTTATCATTGATGTTTCTATCTCCCGTTCTCTAAAAAAAAAGCTCAATATCCTCCTCTTTCTTTCCTTTACTTGTATAAAACATACTGAGAGCCATGGAGATAATTCAAGTCAGGAGGGCTGTACCAGGCTTCCATAGTTTGGAGAATCATCCATTATCTACTTTTGTCCTACACATAGAAACTCTGGTTTCTTTTTCTTATTACTCACAATTCTTTCTAAACAAACATCCTCTTATTTACTGAAAGACTGAGACCTAATCACAGGACTATAGAACACTCCCCCCACCATCACATCACGTCACATCACATCACTAATGGCATATTTACAGCAGTTTCTTTTATCTAGTATATCATGTCTAAAAAGCAAACTGAATGCCCTGGCCAGTATGGTTCAATAGTTAGAAGGGTTATGAGTTTGATTCCTGGTTAAGGACATGTACCTGGGTTGCACGTTCGATCCACCGTCCCAGTCAGGGGGCATTTGGGAGGCAACCAATCAATGTGTCTCTCACATATATTGATGTTTCTCTATCTCTCCCTCCCTTCCACTGCCTCTAAAAAAAAACCAATGGAAAAAATATTCCTCAGGTGAGGAATAACAAAAACAAACACAGAAACTGAGAGATAGAATAAGCATCAGAACTAGACTCAGATATAAGAAGATGAAAACAACTCTGATTAACATGCTAATACTTCTAATGGATAAGGAGACAACATGCAAGAAGAGTGGGAAATATAAATAGAGATAAAAATTCTAAGTGAAAAACAAAAAGAAATGCCAGAAATAAAAAAGATTCTAGCAGAAATGAAGATTGTCTTCAACAGGCTTATTCGTAGACTGGATATGGCTGAGGAAGACCTCCGAGCTTGAAGGTATCTCAACAAAAGCCTCTCCTGAACTGAAAAGGACTTGGGGTGGGGAGAGAGACATCCCCAAAACAAGAACAGAATATTCAAGAACCAAGGAAGGTCAACTAGAAAAGGTGTAACAAATGTATAATGGGAATGCTAGGGAAGGAAGAGAGAAAGGAACAGAGAACACTGCATTTAAAACAATAATGACTGGGAATTTCCCCTAAATTAATGTCAGACACCAAACCACAGACCTGGGTAACTCAGAGAATACCAGGCAGGATAAATGCCAAAAAAAGCCCCACAAAATCCCTACACATAGACACATCATTTTCAAATTACAGAAAATAAAAGATAGAGGGGAAAAAAATCCTGAGAGAAGCCAGTGAAAAAATTTCAAAATTCCCATCTTATCCACAAGAAAGCCCAAGTCTTTAGAATCCCTTTAAGTCCATATAGAGTCCAGATGAATAGATAAGAATCTACTCCTAAACAGAAGTAGCATCACACATAAACTTATAATTCTTGCCAAACTTTCTCTACCCAGGAAATAGAGAAATGTTGAGGCAAAGAAAAATTATGAAGTACAGTATTTAGGAGGTAAGGACAAGTCAGTACATTCATTACTTATGGTCTTATTGTCCTTCTGTCTTCTTTCATGACCCTTTGTTTGAACGTCCTCAGATAAACATGTCCTATTCATGTTTCTTTTTTTTTCCACCTTAATATGTATGTTGTTCCTATTTTTGCTTCAGGGAATCAAATATACTCAATAAACATGATCAAAATTTGTCTACCTAACACACACACACACACACACCCCTCACCCCTCTTTGGAAAGATGCGAAGAATTACGATTTTACCTGAACAGCATTAGATAATCTATTTAATCTGTTCCAAATTGTAGGAAATGCAGTTGCACTAAAATATTTTTTTAAACTATAGGCCAGTGATTCCTACACTGCTGCGCAAGCATCCTAGGCGGCCCAGCTTTTAGCACTGGACACTTTTTTTAAAAATATACATTTTAAAATTAATTTTAGAGAGGAAGGGAGAGGAAGAGAGAGACAGAAACATCAATGATGAGAGAGAATCATCGATCGGCCGTGACCTCCTAGTTCATAGGTCGCCGCTAAACCACTGAGCCACACCAGCCGGGCAGCTTTCATTCAGAAGTCAGCATTGCAGAACTTGGACTTTGTACATCCCCACGCTGAGATCCCAGACTCCTTCTCAGGCCCTCTGACCCCAAGTAGCCATGACCTACCACATGAAGCAGTGAAAGTGGGGAGACACAGGGAAACTGCCCTAGTCTCTATGTGACCTGCCATATCCCCATCTCCACCCCAGCACCCCTAGGCAACATCCTGAAGCCTCCATTCTAGGCTGGTCATCAGCCTTTACAGGGTGCATTTCTGGAGGCCAGCAGCTGTTTCCAAGGATGCAGAATGACGCACACATAAGGCCATCATCAATCATTTATCAGTTATAATTACCATTCGCATCCATTTACCTAATCATGGCCTGCAGCAATTACCACCCATGAACAGTTCAAAATCAGTTTAACACCGAGGGTGATTATTACACAGCCACCCACAAACACTCTAACACTATCAATGTACATACTCATGTTTCATTTCAAGGAACAATACACGTTCCCTCTATCTCATATTACATGCTACAGTGGGAGGAGAGGGTAGAATATGGGATTGCAGTGAGAACACAGGGTAATCACACCCCACATTTCTTTGGAGCAGCAAAGAAACACATCCTTTGAAGAGGGAATTCCTGGGATGGTGGTTTTAAGCATACTCTCACATGAAGTGCATCATCTTGCAAAGCTGCTTTGTACCTGCATTCCTATCTCGCCAACCCCTTCCTTTATTCCTGTTTTTGCGTTTTCCACTACCAGGCTTTATCTTAGTGGTTTCTATTACAATTAGCCTTGAAGTTTCTATATATTAATCTTATCCATGACCTTTTTGGGGGACGATTATAAACAACACTAAAAACACTGAAGGACGGTCACTGACGGAAACCAAGGACCTTCCTTTTCTTTTTTCCTCTACTGGAAATGCCTCATTCTTCTCCTACCACAATCATGTGTGTGCACATGCACGTGCATCAGAATTGTGTCACTGGTCAGACATATACTGAATTGATTTCTGTTCACATCTTGTTAGGTAATTAATGTGCTTGTATACTTTCTACTGTACATAACATAATTTAAGGACCTTAAACTTTAAAACTTGTTACATATAACATGATTTATTTAATGTTGAAAAGAACTATTTAAAGGATCTAACACCCACGTGATAGGAAAATGATTTTCCTGTGAAGAGCAGAATTCTAGCAAGGCTCACGTGCACACCTAGTTCCTCGGGTACAAAGACTTGGGGAGACAGTAGAGTCTCTGCAGTCACATGGAACCTCAGTCACCTGGCTCTGGCCTTGCTACTGGGTTATGTTAAGGTAGCTGTATAATCTTTGCAGGGAATTGCATTATATTGAGCCCTTGCAATTTCAGGATTTTAGGTAAGCCCACTGAACTGAGTGATGAGTAAGGTACGTGTGTGGTGGGGATACACAATGTATTAACCGTCAAGCTTCCACAATGGAGTTAAATGAAATCTGGTTCTTCAGCTAAAAGGATTACTTGCTGTTTGCATCCTGATTGGAAACATCCTCAAGATTGAAAAGCGCTGTTTTTGGCAAATATCTCCTCCCCTTTCCCCGTCCTGCACTCAGACCTGTCCCCACCTACAAAGGAGACAGCATGCTGGGCTGCTCGGTGAGGTCACAGATGCTGCTTTCACTGGGGCCTGAGGCCTGCCTATCCTCAGCCTGGGTAATATGATGATTAGGTTGTAGGATGTTTGAAGGAGGAGGAGAGGTTGCTCAGTTTCCAGCATGTGTATTCCTACTTCACATCTATTTTTATATTCTTCCTCCTGCCAGGAATGCTCATTTTCTCCCCCGCCCCCCCTTTTCTCACCTATTCATCTTATCCCACTTTGAAGGCCAAGCTCAACTCAAACCTGAATTATGAGGCCTTCCCAGAGCGTAACACTGATTCTCCCATATGCATCTCTTCTTGCACATTTTCTGGAACACTCACCAGAGTTTGACTGCATACGTTATTTTTCATATGCGTACAAGCTCGTGTCTCTTCCAGGGCACTGCAGTGTTTGGAAGGTCAGCTGTGCGTAAACTCTGTGCTAGGGAGGCTTACAGAAGAGAAGGAGTCTTAAATGGATGCTTCTTAGATCTTGGATTTTAAATTACTTATTTGGGAGGAAAAGGACACTCTCATGTCTCAAATGCTTATAAGTTGGGTATTTTTAGACTTCAGGGAAACTAATGAAATAGGTAATGTCAAAGCCAATTAGGATGGATTTTCAGTGTCTACATGTAAGATCCAACTTGAATGGGTTTAACACTTAATCATGTTTTCAAACTTTAAAATAGATACAGTGTAATACTAGAGTCTATTTAAACATATTATAAGTAATAAAAAGTAAGTTAATACATCCATCAGCAGTTAAGCAAGATTATCTAAAAGATGATAATGGGATTTATAACCCATCAAATCTATAAATATAACCTAACTATAGGTATATCATTTCTTAGAATGAAGTATTCAGAAAAATTTGAAAAAATACCCTTTGCTCACATGTTTTGAGATGTGACATTAGAGTGACTTACTCATAAACATTTCAACATATGTCAGTAAGCATGCTGCAGGGTATTTTAGAGAAGTAATGAAGGCTTAGTAATGTGAAGTTTTTCCCCAGCCTTCATTTCTAAGAAATAAATGAGATGAGACTTCCTTTTCAGTTCAAGATTCAGCTCTTCCTGTCCATAATCTCATTTATCACTTCATCCGACACATTTGTACTGCTGCTTATTATTTTGTGCAGCTGGCTCCAGTTCCTCCACTCACTCCAGGTCCTCTGGAGACAGAGCCAGGGTTTATTCATCTGTGTGCAAAGCTACCGGCAGTGCCTAGTGTGAAGTGTGTGCCCATGATGAGGAAGGGGAGTTTGTGAGACAGACAGGGAAAGTGCAGGAGGAAGGAGGACTGAAGGACAGACTGGTTGGTTGGTACTGTCTGCTATAGACTGTGCCCCTGTGCTAGCTCGGGACTCTATCTGCATATCATTCACCAACACAGCTATCTTGATCCAAAATCTCCATCCAGCATTTACTGAAGGTCTCTTGGCTGCTAGCCACCTTTCTCTGAATATCTCCCAGGAAACTTATAGGCAGATAAGGACATGAAACAGAAATATGGCACTATGAGTTCTGGATTGTAGTGGCAGGGGCACAAGACGGGGTGGGCATAGTATCTGATGGCAGTTTCTGTTGCTAAACTGAACAGTGCCAGGCACTGAGGGTGAGGAATGATATAAAACGATGCCGCGTAGGACCCCGAGAGCTGCTTAATGAGCAGGGGCTTATTTCAAGGAAATAAGTAATTTCAAGGAAATGACAGGACACTTCGGGTAGTTTACTCTGGCAGTTTGGGAAAGCACATGTTTGAAGGGATAGAACTGAAGACAGGGAGACCAATTAATAGGTGGGATGAGAGGAGAGACATATCCAGGGTAAGAACTGAAAATGGGGGAAGATTCAAGAACTACTTTGGAAGTACAATTACAGTTCTGCCTGAGTAATCCTTTTCAAATGTAAATCATTATCACTCCCTGGCTAACTCCCTTAGAAGGTGTCCCATTGTTCTCCCCCTCTTCAAGCTTCACCCTGCTTATCTCCTCATATCATCCCCACTGTCCCCTGCCCCAGGCCTCTTCAAATGCCCTTCCCTTCACACTTCTTCACATCTTTTCCCCCTCTTTTCCCTTGGCTCTTCATGGTGAGTTCCTTCTCATTCTTTAAGTCTCACCTCCTCAAAGGGACCTTCTTGGAAACCTCATCTAATGTGACCTTCCTTAGTTACTCAATATTTTCAATTTGCTAATTTCCTCCATACCACTTATCACAGTGTCTAATTATCTTAATTGTTTATCATAATTGTATTTTACCTGTTCTGCTATCACCCCCCTCCCCGAATGTGTCATGGGGATCATGAAATATATTTATCATTAACAGTACTAGCACAATGATAAATAAATAAATGATTAGATATAATAAAAGGTGTGTTAGAGGCAGAGCCAGAATTTGCACCAAAGAATGATTCCAAATTCCACTTTTAGTCACAATCCAAAGTACTCCCTCTTTGTTTTAGTATAATTCATTCATTCACACTGTAACATAAGTGCTATAAGATAGATAACTCAAAGACATTGTCTCAAGATAAAACCAAATATAAAAATGACTGAAAACATGTTTAACTGGCTTAAGAGATACTCATGTGCTATGAAAGCATCTACCTAATCAAACTATTATCACACACAGCAATGTTTTACTTCTTACATGGCTAATCTGCTTTTCAAATCTGGTCATCTTAAAGATATGGTCTTTTTCATTTATTTCTCAAAAATGCTTTAGAAAAGAAAATGAAGAAAATAACCTCGATGCTAAAAAGTTAACTATTTATATAATATGTTCAAGCATATGAATATACTATATAGCATTGTAGCATACAAATTAACAAGTGGCATTTCTTAAATAAAATTAAAGGTAAGTCTTATAAAAGGTTATTTTTCCCATTTGCTTCCTTTTTAAGTATTTTTATACCATTTGTACCCTACTTTGTAAAATATATGTAAAATTCTCTAAAATTAAATATTTTGCATGTATTAACAAAATGTTGGTTACATATGTCTAGATCCCTCTATTCTAAATTTTTATGACAGTTTGGTAGTGTTATACATCATCGGCTAAATACTAACAGATCAATTAAATTTACCTATTAATCTATATTTCCCTTAGGACAAAGAAATACATCCTTTCAGAAAATAATTGATGAAGGGGAAGGATTAAAGGGGTAACTTTCATTTGGGTTCAATTCAATTTCAACCTCTTTCTTTTATGCAAGAAGTTCTGAAATTTTAGTGTTCTTGAAGTTCATCTGACTTTTTCTTAAAACAAACATTGTCAGATCCTAACTTATATGGGTTAGGCCCCAAATATGTACTTTTTAAAAGTACCGCAGGAAATTATGGGGTGTTTACATTTTCTATATTTCTAGAGCTCTTCCAAAAATAAAAATAAAATGATACTTGGAAAAATGCCTTACTTTTACAGTGCTTATGGCTTATAGTACTTTGCCATCCATCATCTCATTTAATTGTCATAACAACATAAAGATGGAAAAACAGGTATTGGCATCCCAATGTTAAAGCAAGACCCTAAGATTCAAGAACAATAATGACTGTCCTTCCATATTTGGTCCTTTGAGGAGCAAAGATAGTGACAGTTACTCATTCGCAACAAATATTTGAATAGCTGCTTTTGTGCAGGCATTATTCTGTGCTCTTGAGATATATTAGTAAATAAAATATAAAAATATCTCCCTCATGGAGATTATGTTCTGGCAAGGAGAGACAGATATAAGCAGTAGACATAAATTATGAAACTAATGTTAAGTCCAATACAATCTATTCAAAGTAACCAGGAAGTTAAACACTACATCTTACAAAAATCATCAAATGGATTTTTGAAACAAATGAGCTCTCCAGTTAATGTAATAAAAAAACAAAATGAGACACAACACTCCATTCCCTTAGGAGTTTAACTAATAGAACTTTAAGTATGCTAACTGCATTTTGCAAACATTCAACCATTTTTTAAATATAGTAACAAAGTCTTACTGTATGTACACAGCTAATTCTAAACATAGCCGCCTCTAACTAACTCCCTTGTGGCTGCATTATTTGAAGTGCACAGAGGAGTCTACAGTATTCAGTCTCTTCTGTAGATGGCACTGCAGGTTCAATAATGATCCTTTGCTCATTATTCTTAATGGTTACTGCCAGGAACAGCAAAGTATCACACTGGACACTGTGAAAACTACAGTCACTCCAAAAGCAGAAATCAGTTTGCAATGGCAGGACACGGTTCTAATTTATAATTAAAACTTTCTTTATAAAGTATTAGCTCCCACTGGCTGAACTGCTGAAATGATTCTCTTTCTCTTGCTTCATCTGTTTTGGTTTGCTGCCAGGGACAGTATAATGTTTGTTCTTGAGGTGGACAAATGATTCATTGATAAAATGATACATAATAAACCATTCCCGTGGGTTCTGAGTCTCACACATCCGAAGGAATGCTTTTCATGGCATTGGAATTTTACTTCATTGCTCAGGAAGTGAAGTGATTTTCTGCAGGGAGATAGATTTAATGTCTGTTGAAGGGAAAGGACAGAGGGTTAAAGACAGGGGCATCGTACGGTGGTCAGGGGGTCATGCCAGGGAGGGAGTCTGTCATCTTGACAAGAGCAAGAAACTACAGTTAGTCTGCTCCAGTATTTAAGAAAAAGAAAGGTTAAGGCTTCTGGTCCTGAAACTCTTGACTTTTATTTTCCTTAATTGATGGACTGATTGAATAACCTTTTAGCAGGGGTCCCTCATGGCTAATGTAACTCTAGAAGGAGGGACAAAACAGTTCAAACTATGGCATAGGTTCAGACTACTCCCTTTGCCCATACACTTGAATTACACTTGTTTTTTTTTTCTGGCTCAAGTGTTAAGCTAGAAAACACGCAGAGTTGATCAGACATTCAACAACTTGTTTATTAAGACATGTACCCATTTCCTTACAGGTACATCCTGAAACGTAAGGGTGGGATGGCCAAATCTGGCAACTAATCATCATGGCCATTCGAGGGTCAAGATAACATTTTTCAATCAAGGGCATTCTCTCTTCAATTAGATTGCTCCCTGAGGTCCTCACCCTTGTGGCTATTTGTGTTCTATACTGAAGGCAAGGCCTCGCTGACTTCTAGCTGATAACAGGACACCTATGCTAGTCAGAGTTGGGAAATCTCTCATGCCCTTTGTCTGAGCCAGTTACTCAGAACTGACAGGGGAGAGATGAGTTATCCTTCTGTCCCTTCCTTGAAGCTGTGTCACTCATCTTACCTGTCTGCATCGCCAGCTAGCCTTAGTGCAAGAAACCGTGAGGAAGAATGCAGAGACATATGTTCAGATCCAGTAGCAGTGAGCATGCTAGAGTGACGGGAAAATAGAATGACAATCTAGAAAAAGGGAGAAGGGAGGATCTATCAATCCTGATTGCAGTTCCTCCAGTGGATCACAGTGATTTCACTTTTCAATTATCTCAGAGGCGAGGTATTGAAAGGAACCCAACAAGGACCTCAGGGCTCTCAAATCATGATGAGCGAGTCTGCATCAGGAAACCAACAAACTGCCAGAGCAATGACATTCTCCTTCTCCCCTACATCTCAGACCTCTCTGAACAGCTAGGAGGTTTGTTTTAAAAATTCCCCAAATTAGATATAAGGTCAGTGTATCATTTGACAATAATTTAACTACTCTTATATCACATGTGATATATCCTATATAATAAAAGCCTAGGTGGTGGTGCAAAACATCATCACAAGATGGCCCCCACAAGATGGCCGGCAGGAGAGGGCAGTTGGGTACGACCATGCCGGCAGTGGAGGGCAGTTGGGGGCCATCAGGCCAGCAGGGTAGGGCAGTTGGGGGCCACCAGGCCGGCAGGGGAGGGCAGTTGGGAGTGACCAGGCCTGTAGAGGCGGGCAGTTAGGGGCAACCAGGCCAGCAGGGGAGGGCAGTTGGGGGCAAGATCAGGCCAGCAGGGGAGGGCAGTTGGGGGTGAGATCAGGCCAGCAGGGGAGCAGTTAGGATCAATCAGACCTGCAGGGGGACAGTTAGAGAGCGATCAGGCTGGCAAGCAGGTGAGTGGTTAGGAGCCAGCAGTCCCAGATTGTGAGAGGGATGTCTGACTGCTGGTTTAGGCCCAATCCCACATTGGGCCTAATTTGGCAATTGGACATCTCCCAAGGGGTTCCAGATTGGAGAGGGTACAGGCCAGGCTGAGGGACGCCCCCCCCCCGCCCCGCCCCATGCACTGGGCCTCTAGTGTGTGTGTGTGTGTGTGTGTGTGTGTATATAATTTTGTTGTTGTTAATCCTCACCCAAGGATATTTTTTCGTTTGATTTTTTTTTAAGAGAGTGTGAAAGGGGGACACACAGAGAGAATCATCAATGTGAAAGAGATACATCAATTGGTTGCCTCTCACATGCACCCCTACCGAGGCTGAGGATTGAACCTGCATTCCAGGTATGTGCCCTTGACAGGGAATCGAACCCACTTCCCTCTGGTGTGCAGGCCAGTGCTCTAACCACTTAGCAATGTTGGCCAGGGCCACACATGACAGATTTTAATTAAAAAATTTAAAGTATAACTTTAGTGATTCCTTGATTCAATACTAATTAGTTTGTGCATTCAGTCAGCAGTTCCTAATGGGTAAGCTAGCCAAGAGAATTATGCTCTCTGCCCTCCAGCCACAAGGGGCACTGTAGACTACAAATACATATAAACTTTTCAAGCATATCAGTTATTTCCTCCATTCCTGTCTTTCCTAGGAGATTATTGTCTTCATGCTTCCAAGGATTCTGTTAATTAGTGTTGTAACAAAATCTTCAGAAAAAAAGAAATTTATCTAGGATATATAAAGTCATATAGAAAAAATTATAACTATATTCTGAATGTGAAAAGAAACAAAAGGAATAAATCATAGTATAAATTCTAATTTGTAAGTTAAAAAGGAACAGCAGAGTGAACTTACCAGAACTAAATAATGATGATTTTAAAAAATCACATCAAAATACCCCCAAATTGGGGAGAGGAATGAACAGACATTTTGGGGGAGGTGATGCTATACCATTAAACAAGCATTTGTTTGCTGAAATGAAAATTACTTGATGGCATGTAATCTACTTCTGGTTGTTCCCAGGAAAACAAGTGAACATGCTTACTCCAGATGAAAGTGTAATTGCCTCTACATGCAATCACAGGAAGAACTAATCTACTTGCCCAAATAATAATTTAGTGATGAGCATGCAAATCGATCATATCTTTCCTTTCTCTCTTTCTTCTTTTTATTACTTTTTTCTTTCTTCTCTTCTTCTTTCCTTCCCCTTTCTCCCTCCCTACTCCACCTCCCCTCTTCCCCACTCATGTATCTATGTACACATAAATGCTAGGGCTGTGACTCCCTCCCTGAACACTAACCATTTTTCTCTATGATAGTTGTAAGGAAGGTGCTAACATGCCCTCTAGCTAGAGCAGCAGTGTGGGCTACCAAAGAAATAGTAAGGGCTCCATATGAAGAATCAGTTTTTAACCACTACTGCTACTAATTTACATATATAGATGTTCCATTCTACAGATCTTCCCATTTTCTGTCCTGTGTTCTATTATCCTAAGTAGTATTTTTCCAAACTTGATATTTTATCACTTTTCACATCACAAACATGATGTAAAACTAGGGGGTCATAAAACATAAGCAAAATGAATAAGACCACCTAGATGTTTTCCAAGACCCACTTGAGCTTTCTTAGGGAATTATTGGTTTTTTTGGGGTATGAAATGAATAAAGGAAACTTCATGTAAAATGGATTCATGAAGCCCTGTAGGGGGCCTCCAGCAGGCTGCATGGTACTTGCAGAAAGAAGGAAGATAAGAATTACTTTGACAAAAGAACATTTTTCCTTAGGAATTTTAACAAAATAAGAGTCCAGCAGTGATGTACTTACTACCCACCACCTGCTGCAACAAGAAACCACCGCAACCTCTAACTCTTCTTCTTCTCCAGTGAGCTTTTGATCAAAACAACTGTCCCCAATTTCCTCCTCAAACCTCACAAAAGCTGACCTTCTCTGCCACTTCAGACTTGCCCATGGTTCACCATAGCTTCCTTGTCCTGAATTGCAATTCTCTGCTATTCCTGAATAAACTCATTTGGCTGGTAAAACAGCTGGCTATTTTATTTTTGAGATCAGTGGATATGAATAACAGTGGTGTAAAGAGTCAGCATTCCTAAGTGGTCCTATTACAGGAAAACTGAACTTAGAATGGCTTTATTTTAGTAGTCCATCCCCTGTCAGTCATAGCCATCGCATGTGGACCCTATGTGAACAAGGGCATAAACACAGCATAAGGCAGCTTAGCTTTCAATGTAGCTAACCTTGACTGCCCAGGACACATCTGGAAAGATTAAAACACACACACACACACACACACACACACACACACACACACACACACGCGCGCGCGCGCGCGCACGCGCGCGCAAAGAAAAGCAGTGGGGCCATACCTGAGACCAGTGAAATGAGACCCTCTAGGTGGGTTATAAAAAAACAGACCCTCTAGGTGGGGTATAAAAGCCCCCAGGTAACTCCAATGCTGCATTTGTTTCAAAAATAGTTACAGAGATAGCAAAGAACGTAATAAAATCAAACCCTGGCTTGTAGGCTAATTTATCAGAAAGCCATAAAGCAACTAATTCTCTGTAAAATTCTCTTCAAGTATGTCTGATGCATATCTCTTTATAGCAAGTCCTGCAAATTCTGAAATCCTGGTGAAGGTTTTTGTTTTTGTTTTTTACTTGAGGTCGGAGATGGTGTATGAGTGGTTAAGTACAGGGTTTTGGAATCAGATGGCCGGAGAACTATCCCAGCTTAAAGGCTTGGTGACCCTAGGTAGCAAACTTAGTATCTCTATACCTCCATTTCCCCACCTGCAAAATGGCCCTGGACACTATTGGATTATATGAGAAAATCCACAAAAAGCACTCAAAAGAATTTCTGACACATAAGGAAATACTCAGTATTCACTTGGTATTTATTATTATTTCTTGCAGGAAAAATAAAGCAAGGCCATAATTAAAGTTGGAAATATATGTACAATGTTATGACTTCATTTCAATGATTTTAATACAAAACTATGCAATAAGTCACTATATGTGACAGAATTTGTATACACTTTCTTCAAACAAAAGGGTTGCTTACCTACTTTTATGGTTTAAGATTCTAGGGAAAATTTTGGTTGAGCAAAAATTTTTACAATTTAAGAAAAATGTTTAAAATCTTGGTGTTAACATAATTTACCCTATTGTACAGATTTAAAACACATCATTAGAGGAGAGAAACCAAGATGGCGGCATAGGTAAACACCTGAACTGCTGCCTCACACAACAATATCAAAACTACAACCAAAAGACAAAATGGACACCATCCAGAACCACAGGAAAGCTGGCTGAGTGGAAATTCTACAACTACAAGAAAAGAGGAAAGCACATTGAGACTCAGAGGAGCTGCAAAAGGCTGAGGTATGGAGGCTTGCACATGAGGAGGACGGGTGGCTGTGTGCATGTGCGCGGCTGGCTTTCTAAAGCAGGAGGGAGAAGGAAGCTCCCAACTGCACTGAACTCCAGTCCCGGGTGAGACGCTGGGAAACCAGACTCATTCGGGGGGGGAATCTGGACTGTCAGGAAAAGAGGAAGCACACTGAGACTTGGGAGCTGCAGAAGGCAGAGGTCTGGAGGCGCACGCGTGCAGAGAGGACTGACTGCTGAATGCGTGGGCGGCTGAGTGCGCAGCTGGCTTTCTGAAGCAGGAGGGAGACATAAGCTCCTGACTGCACTGAACTCCAGTTCTGGGCAAGTTTCTGGGGACCCCAGCTCATTCGGGGAGAAACTGGACTGTCTGGCAGCAGGCGAAACTCAAGGGCGGCTTTCTCTCAGAGGTGCTTGCAGTGATTACCGAAGGACACTGAGACCCAGGGGCCTCATAGGTCAGGGCTGACGGGAAACCAAGGCTATCTGCTCCGCCCTGAAACTCTGCCCCATCCAAGCTTAGCACAGAGGCTTTTGCAATTTTGCAAGTCTTGTCTCATAAGAGTGTCTCCAGCACAGAAGTGTTCCCAGCGTAGACACAGCTGATCCTCACAGCCAACTGGCCTGGAGGTCAATTCCTCCCAGTGATACCAACAACAATCAAGACTTAACTACAACAAGGCTGTACACACAGTCTGCAAAAGGGTGCACCAAGAGTGTCCACCTCAGGTAACTGGGGAAGCTGAGCCACTGTGCCCTAGAGGACACCTACCACACAAAGCTACTCTACCAACTCAGGGAAGCAGCGAAAATGCGGAAACAAAGACACAGATCACAAATGAAAGAAATGGAGGAAAACAAATGACTGGATATAGAGTTCAAAACCACGGTTATAAGGTTTTTCAAGAATTTCCTAGAAAAGGCCGATAAATTTAACAAGACCCTCTAGGATATGAAAAAGGACCAACTAGAAATTAAACATACACTGACTGAAATAAAAAATATTATACAGAGACCTAACAGCAGACTAGAGGATCGCAAGAATCAAGTCAAAGTGTTGAAATACAAAGAAGCAAAAAACACTCAGCCGGAAAAGGAAAAAGAATCCAAAAATTTGAAGATAGTGTAAGGAGCCTCTGGGACAACCTCACGTGTACCAACATCAGAATTATGGAGATGCCAGAAGAAGAGAGAGAGCAAGATACTGAAAACCTATTTGAAGAAATAATGACTGAAAACTTCCCCCATCTGGTAAAAGAAACAGACTTACAAGTCCAGGAAGCACACACAACCCCAAACAAAAGGAATCCAAAGAGGACCACACCAAGACATATCATAATTAAAATGCCAAGAGCAAAAGACAGAGAATATTAAAAGCAGCAAGAGAAAAACAGTTAATTACCTACAAGGGAGCACGCATATGATTGTCAGCTGATTTCTCAACAGAAACTATGCAGGCCAGACGGGAGTGGCAAGAAATATTCAAAGTGATGAATAGCAAGAACCTACAACTAAGATTACTCTACCCAGCAAAGCTATCATTCAGAATTGAAGAGCAGATAAAGAGCTTTACAGATAAGAAAAAGCTAAAGGAGTTCACCACCAAACCAGTATTATATGAAATGCTAAAAGGTATTCTTTAAGAAGAGGAGGAAGAAGAAAAAGTAAAGATAAAAATTATGAACAACAAATACATATCAATCAACAAGTGAATCTAAAAATCAAGTGAATAAAAAATGTGATTAACAGAAGAAACTGGTGAATATAATAGAATCAGGGGCACAGAAAGGGAGTGGACCGACAATTTTCGGAGGGAATGGGGTGTGGGAGGTGCGGGAAGAGACGGCAAAAAGTGTACACCTATGGATGAGGATAGTGGGGTGGGGGGTAAAGGCAGAGGGTGGGGTGGGAACCAGGTTGAGGGGAGCTATGGGGGTGGAAAAGAGGAACAATTATAATAATCTGAACAATAAAGATTAAATTAAAAAAATAAAACACATCATTAGAAATATTCAGCGGCAATGAAACGTACTTTTCTGAGGCCTCTTTGATTATGTTAATTAGATGGATCCCTACTATGAACATGGGTAAGGCCAAATGGGCAAGTTCTTGGCTTTCAGGTAGTTTACAAAGCATTTTGTTTGGTTCTGTACTTAAGAAACTTTGCTGACAGGGATAATGATATTGATGACTGTTCTTGGTTACAGACTTACACTGAATTATAGCCACTGAGATCATGATAGAAATGACTAGCATAATGCTAACCACGAACTTGAGTCTTCAGAAACTTCCTAAGATTTTAATATTCAGGAAAAATGTCTGATATTTAGTTCTGGTGGAAATATCCTCTTACATTTATAGCTGTCCATCATGATCTCAATGAAGAGAGAAGTATAATTTGTTACTGTTATTACATTGGCTGGTGATTGGAAACACATCACCACTGTACAAAATAGAGGCTCCAATTCTAAAGTAATTATCAGCCAATTTCAGAGTTGTTAACATGATTAAAATTATGAATACATTAGCTGATTTACCCTTACAAATCAAATTTTGATTAGATAATACTACATGCTAATATGGCTGACATTCAAGTTTCATAAAGGATTTTTAGTATACAAACTCTGATAAAATTTTTTCCATAATGTATGCAGAGCTAGGAAGACGGAATGAATAAATGATTGATGGGTTTTTCTTTATAAATATTATTGAAGGTTCTGATTTGGTTGGTCTACAACTCTTTGAGCTCAGAATTAGGAATTCTAGTTTTGATTACAGCTCATGTGCACTAGATTAGAAAAACATCTCACAGAGCTATTAAAAAAGTAAGTTAATGGATGTGGAATAATACTTCATATAGAAAGTTCCTGACGATTCTGCCTTTCAATTTATTGTTAAGACATGTGCTCTTAAAGAAGCATCAAGGAAAGTTAGTTCCTACATAAGGACGTATTAAGATATATTCACCATCTGTATATAATATCTGAATTCTGCCAAGAAGTATAATCCTTCTACCAACAGCAGCAGGGAGCTGAAAACACAGTAGAGTAGGTATGTGTAGTTGTGAGTATGTAACTTGATTTTCTGATGTCTATAGAACTGCATTTGTGATACATCTGGTCCTTTAAATTGCATCACTCTGTAACAAAAGATTCCTAGGTCATTTGGTTGGGTCAGAGCAACAGGGAAAAGTTTCAGAAATAGAGGTTTGTGACATTTCAAAAGGAGAAGAGACACAATTTTTTTTCTGTAAAGAATCAAGTGATGGTATACATCATATGCCTGAGGAAGAGACTCCTTCCTTCATAAGCAGACATGAAAGTTGAATTTGGAATTTTAAAGGTAAACTTGACTTGCGGAACATGGAAAATATTAAAAGTCAATGGTACATATTGAAAAAGAGTATTAATATACTTAGTATAGACATCATTTTTCAAAAATGTCGCTCAATAGATCTTATCCTTTTAGAATGAGTGAGAATGCTTCTTTGGAATGTTTATTCAGATAACTGACATAAAGTTCTAGTTTCATATACAATCTGACTTTTAAAAAGGAAAAACAACAACATCTATTTACTGTTGTTCCCTAATCTAACCTATGCAATGATTCTAGAGTAATCTTTGTTAAACACAAATGTGATCATTCTCTCTACTGTTTAAAATGTTTCTCCACTGCCTATAGAGTAAACCCAAACTTCTTACAGTACACAAAGCCACCCAATCATGATCTGATCCCACCTAAGTTTCTGGCCGCGTCTCTCATCTTTCCACTGCCACTACTGAATTCCTCAGCTACATCAATACCTCCTAGACCTATCATGAAATATTCTTGCAAATGTTGCGCCATGTTCCTGGAATATGGTGGAGAGAGAGAGAGAGAGAGAGAGAGAGAGAGAGAGAGAGAGAGAGAGAGAGAGAGAGAGAGAGAGAGAGAGAGAGGGAGAGAGAGAGAGAGAGATGGAGAGAGAGTGTGTGTGTGTGTGTGTGTGTGTGTTTAGTAGTAGCTCCTTAAGACTTCTCTTTAGAGATTATTTGTAATTGTAACACATCATAGCTTCCCAAGAGAACAATTTAGCATACAAACACTGAGTTTTCGACATCAAAGAAATATTCAACTATATGGATATATGCTATAAACTCATACATATTTTACAAATTATTTAAACCCCTTGTGAAAATCTATGTGCTTTTACAAAGTAAAAAATTAAACAACAAAAAACTTATCTAATGTGATTCATAGCCTAAAGGCAAAACAGCAATGACTGTAATAACTGACACTCACAGAAATACATGGACAACAATAATAGAATTAGAATAGATTTAATATTTTTCCATGTTCCGCAAGTCAAGTTGATGTATTTCATATCCCTACTCCTGGTTTTATGGTTCTTGGCAATTCTTTGGGTTGTTTTTGTTTTCAGGCAGGGCTACCAAACCCTTTTCTAAGTTCCATCCATTCTGTAGCTCAGGTCTCCTCACTGCCTTGGCATAAAAAGGGAATGCTGCCATAAACTAAAGCTATCCAACAACCAGTGTGTGCAGGGTGATAGAGCTAAAACTAGGTGGCCCCATGGAGTTCTTTTTGTTACTTTTATAATGTTTCTTTTGTTCTGTACCAGCCATTCTGCAACTCTTCCTGCTGCCCTTCCCTGTAAACAGCAAGTATGCAACATTTTCACAAACCTGCCAATAGGCAGAGAAGTGGACTCAGTCCAAATTAGGCAAACTGCACAGTACCCCTGCGTAACCAGACTCCTGATCCTGCCCCCTGACCAATCGATGGGAGCCAGGAATGTTCCCCCTGCCCACTGCTTTGGACCCCCTATAAAGCCTTTGTTCTCCCAAAGCTCTCTCTCTCTCCTGCCACTGCACAGGTGATTGCTGGAGACGGGAGCTCGTGCTAGCATGAATAAAGGTTCTCTTGCTCTTGCATCGGGCTCGGCTCCTTCCTGGTGGGTTTTTGGGGATCCTGAACACTGGGCATAACATTTGGGGGCTCGCCCGGGACCCCCAAGACCCATGAGGGACCCCGACCCGGAGAGCCTGACTGACCGCGGTAGGTGTCTGTGTCTCTGTGTTTGTGTGTTCTGTGTGAGCTCATTTCTGGAGGGATGTGGAATCCCCTCACTTTCTGGTAGTGCCCGACGCAGTCTAGGTGGACGCACTGGTGGACCAAGGGCCAGAGGACTCGGAAGACGTTCCGACCCTCGAGGGATGTGGAATCCCCTCACTGGAGGGATGTGGAATCCCCTCACTGGAGGGATGTGGAATCCCCTCACTGACTGGAGGGACGAGGAGTGAGGCCGTCGTCTAGCTTTCGGTTTTGCTTCCGCAGGGTCGGAAGGCTGTTCTTGGGTGTCTTTGTCTGTGTTTATGTTTTTCTGTTTTATTCTGTGGACTTACTGGATGCAGTCTTAACTCCTCCGGTAGGTTCTCACCAAGATGTTGGTTGAGAATTCTGTTCTGGGGCGTAGGTGCCAGGAGTGCCCCCATGCCTATCTGGGAGTTGGGCATTGTTTCGTTTATCTGCTCAGCTCCAGTTTGGGCTAGTCTACTGAGAGAGTGTGAGTATGGATGTTTGTCTGTCTTGGCATAATTATCTGCTCATTAACTGGTCTGTGTGAAGCAAAAGCTACTTTGACTTATTCTGCATTTCTGTTGATTCATCTGGCTAAAATGTTTTATTTATTAAGTCTGAACCTGTGATAGTCTGCAAACGTCTTAAGCAGCGCTGCTGAGTTATTTTTTCTCAGAGATGTTTGCTCTCTATCACAGTGGGAGGGAATCAGCCCATTTAGCTAATAAAAATTTCTCTCTAATTTTATATAAATAAGGGTTTCATTTTGCTCTGATTTGTGAATTTACTGTATTAAATTGAAATTTTAAAGTCCTAGAGTTAATTTAAAGGCATAAGTTTATAACATTTCAAAGAACAACAACAAAAAAAAAACTTTTGTTTATAGCTTTCTTATCTCTTTTGGTGGTCGGAGACTTCAAGGGGCAGGGCTTATAGGTCCGCAGGGCAGAGAGATTTACAGGCCCTGTCCCTGCCTGTGACATCATAATCCAATGCGAGCCACCTGTGGTGGAGCTAAGACTGAAGTTATTATTAACTATCTATGGACCCCCGATTCTAATAGCATCTGTAACTGGATTAAAGATCTTTTCTTTCAGGAGGCCTTCCAGGCTTTCAGTTCGCAAGAAATCTCCCTGCACACCCTTATCTTCCTCCTCCCTATCTTTCCAGGCTGACTAAGAGTCATTTTTCCCCACAGGTCGGACCTCAGCCTTCGAAAGGGAGGACTACTACAGCGGTAGTCTGTAGTTTTCTCTGAAACTTCCACTGTTTCTATTTCTCCCCTCTGTAGGAATTGTCTTCCTCTGACTCACAATCGGGAAGAGAGACAAGCAACTGGACTGGGGGACGGGTCGGAGGAGGGGGGTTGTCGGCAGTTAATTATGAAGCAGGGAGAGATAGGTTTTTGTTGATCTTACTGGCTACAGACCGCTCTGCTGGCGTCCTTGGTTTCTTACTTATCTGAACTATGCTGGTGTAGGGGTATGGTCCAGGTGTCTTATCAGAACTTCACTAGATTTAAGGTCGCAAGTTTTCTGCAAGCATAACTAATCTAGCTGCCCTGGTGATTTAAAACTGGTTGCTAGGCAGACTCATCCCCCAAGAGCCAGATGAAAGAAGGGGGTGAGGGGGGCTAGATGCCTGAGCTGCCTGCTGTGGCCCTGGAAGAAGCCACAGTAGCGAGAAAAGCGGGGGCAGCAGACATGTACCTGACACTAGAGCTGCCCCGCTGCTGCCCAGTGAGTAATGAGTGTTTTACAACAAGCAATACAAGACTTAGGCCTTTGGCTTGCTGGCTGCAGCAGTTAAACCAGAAGCCAGTGACTGCTACTGGCCTTCCTGCAGCCCCAGGAATAGAGCAGCAGGCCCGGGATCTGTAAAAGCAGCAGATAGATCTAGTGAAAGCTCCCTGTTTGCAAATGTACAGAAAGGGTTCCGTACCTGTTGCTGCTGGAAGAGGAGGGGCTGAGATCCCTTTCCAGTGCACTCCCTTGGGAGAGGCCTGGTGGCTGCTCTGCCACAAAAGGGACTGGCTGGAAGACAAGGGGCCTAATACCCAAGCCACTGCCACAGAAGCGCTTTGCAATATGCAGAGCTGTTTCTAACTGCAACTCTGGCTGTTTTGGACTGGCAGCTTAAAGTCAAAGAGCAAAGGAAAGGCACTCTCCCGGGACCGGGGAGCCTTCAGGACTTTGAGATTCTCCAAGAGAGGAGGATTCTGACTGAGGGATGGCAGAGACCCTGTTGGGTTAGAAAGACCTAAGGCCACATGTTAAACTTATAAATTATGGCTTTCTAGGCATATGTCCAAGCCCAGATATGTAGGGGTTAAGCTGCCTGTTTACAGGAAAACAACTTTCTCCCATGCCAGAATAAAATTTAGGGAAATTAGACAGGCTGTGTTTGTGGCTAGAAAGAAGACCTGGCCACCATGCACAGCCCTGACAGTAGCCTGCAGAAAACTGTATAACGAATTAGATGATACCTGCAACTTAATGGACATGACTCCAGAAAGACAAGAACAATTTTACTTTATGTAAGAAGGTCAAGAATAGACCTTAGTCACCTCCCTAAGTTATTTGTATAGCCCTACCATGTGTCATATATGGTAGCAGAAAATTTGGCTACCGAAGGTAGCCACAGTGCCAGTGTTACGTGTCTTGCAGGCCTGTGTGACCATGCCCATGTCAGGGGTGGCACAAACCTCAACTTTAGGAAACTGGGGAAGGCCTGTTTGGAACAGAGAGAAGTGGTGAGTACCAGCCCTTTGTTCCAGGAATTACAGACCCCGTGAGGTCCTGTGACATATGAGACCCTGTTAAGCAATAAAGCTCCCTTAGTCCTGTCTCAGAGGGCATGTCACCCCTCCCAGGGACCATAGGAAATTTTAAGGACAAGTTAAGTAGGGGGAACCCTACTACAAGGATAGCTATAATTGTCTACTTGAATATAGACACATTTTGAATTTCTCCTTGTCATTTGAAGACAGTTATATTTCTCTGAAGAATCCATAGAAAGGACTAACAAGGAAAATCAGAAGGTCTTAAAGCAGGTCAGGATATTTTTCTCCTTATTTAATTCCTCTGAAATTTGGCAATACTTAATCAATACATTTCTTTGCATAAGTTCAATAAGACCGGTTTCTAATAGTGGTTTTATTGACTGGAAACTTTGGCTGGAGTGTCATGTTTTAAGGAGCCCTGTCTGAACTCTGAAGACTTGGAGCCAATAAGAGTGCCAAGGAAAAGCCTGGTATCCTGCTTGGGAGCCCTGAAAATGGCTGGCGCTGGAGAGTCAGGCCCATGCCCTACCATCACTGGCGGTTGGTATGAGTAGAAGGGGAGCAACAAGGGCGCCTCTGCGTCCCTGCGGGATCCCCATGCACTCTGAGCCACGATGAGTAGGAGGGCTGAGATGGGCCTTAAAACCTAGGTCATGGGCCCGGGTAGAGCCACTACAGGTGAGGACTTCACCTAACTCAGCAGATACTGCAGGCAGGCCAGCTGGCAGCTGGATGACTTGGCTTCCTGTCCCTACAGGGCACATTAAGATTCAATCATGAAATTCCGGCAAGGGTAGTCAGTTACCATTCTTGTGTTTATGCAAACAATCAGGCCAAATTAAATACAACAGGTAAATTAGTTTTTATCTGGCTCTTTCGATAAGCATAGAGGTAATTTTGAGGAGAAAATTTCTATTTCAATAGAAGTTATTAAAACTGAAAGGTTTTCTTTTCAGACCATTTGTTACAGTTTGTCTCCGCCAGGTCACAAGCCCACCTCTTTCTGTGCCAAGGCCTCATTGTCCCTCTGACAGACAGCAAGGATCTCTTGGCTCTGAGAGAAACTTCTGACCCACCTCAGCAGGAAGTAGCTAGAAGAGCCCACCGACGTCCATTTTCCCTAAAAGAATTCAGAGCCAGGATCCTTGAGGTAATATATTAGGCAGTTAGACAGACATGAGCAGAGCAAGGACGATGGGCCAACTAGCGCTACAGGATGTAACTAAGTCTTTCCACCTCTACATATGTGAGACAAGGGGCATAGCCAAAGAGGTACTCACCAAAGTCTCAGCCCCGAGAACAGGCTGGTAGCCTATTTGTCCAAAAGACTTGACCCCTTTGCATTTGAGTAACCTACTTGCCTCTGGGCAGTAGCAGCCACAGCTATGCTTATTAAAAAAAAAGCAAATAAGTTAACCCTAGGGCAGTAACTAATCCTAACTGCCCCACATGAGGTCGAGGCTTTACTCTGGAACACACTAGAGCACTGGATGTCAAACACTCGAGTCACCCAGTTTCAGGCTCTCTGGTAGACAAAAAAGAAAAATCAGTAACAATTTATACTGATAGCATTTCCAACAAGGTAAGGGTTCTCCCCAGAGGTAAGAGGGAATGAGGCTGCAGATAAAGCAGCTCGGGAGGCTGCTCAAAAACCAGTGGGGCCTCTACAGATTCTAGTGACTCTTCCAAACCCTGACCTAACCACCTCACCAGCTTACATGGAAACCCAATCTAGAAAAGCTGAAATCCATAACCAATCTTTACTCAAGTTCTTACAGGCTTTACAGTCTGCCCAGAAAGCAGTCCAGAAGCATGTCTGATCCAGTCCATCCTTCCATCCTGGTGACTGTTTGGATAAAGAAATTTGCCATGCAAGGACTGTCTCCTACCTAGAAAGGACCATCTCCACAGCAGTCAAGGTCGACGGGATCATGACGTGGCTTCATTACATCTGGCTTAAGACAGCCCAGGCAAAATAGAGAGTCCAGGACTCTTCGGACCCTCTAAAGATTAGTCCTGGCCCTCATTCCGGGCCCTTATCTTGTGAACAGGCCCACTGACTTTATTCAGCAGGGAATTAATTCTGTCAAGCTTATAGTCCTCATGGGTCAATATAACTCCCTCGCCAACAATGACCCAAAAGAGTCAATGATTTGACTCATGTACATAAAACCAGTGGGGAATGTTGGAGAGTGGGAATTTTTGCCCATTCCAGAGACCGTGGACTATGCCCTAGATAGAGTTGTCAGTGCTGACACCAGGCCAGGTCTTGAGATACGGTCTCATGGCCCCTTCCCAGCACGTAGGCCTTCATTCATAGAACACTGTCAGCTTTCTGAAGAACAGGATGATCCTGTAAATAACATGGTCATCAATGGCATGATCCTAACATTGTTTAGGAAAAACTGTTTTGTCTTGGGTTACTTGCTCTGCAAAAACAAGATGTGGTTAATGTGCTTAAAAGTGGTCCTGCGCGCCCAGTACAGGCCTCTTGCAACAGAAGGCAAGGTCGAAATGCAAACCGACCCATGATTGGGCCCGTAAGTCTCATGACAAGGGGGGAATGATAGAGCTAAAACTAGGTGGCCCCATGGAGTTCTTTTTGTTACTTTTATAATGTTTCTTTTGTTCTGTACCAGCCATTCTGCAACTCTTCCTGCTGCCCTTCCCTGTAAACAGCAAGTATGCAACATTTTCACAAACCTGCCAATAGGCAGAGAAGTGGACTCAGTCCAAATTAGGCAAACTGCACAGTACCCCTGCGTAACCAGACTCCTGATCCTGCCCCCTGACCAATCGATGGGAGCCAGGAATGTTCCCCCTGCCCACTGCTTTGGACCCCCTATAAAGCCTTTGTTCTCCCAAAGCTCTCTCTCTCTCCTGCCACTGCACAGGTGATTGCTGGAGACGGGAGCTCGTGCTAGCATGAATAAAGGTTCTCTTGCTCTTGCATCGGGCTCGGCTCCTTCCTGGTGGGTTTTTGGGGATCCTGAACACTGGGCATAACACAGGGCAAATGGTAATTTCCTTAAATCCCTCCCCTTTAAAAAATCAGGTAGGACATAGCCTGGTATACTATAGTCCTTTAGTACAGAGGTCGCCAACCGGTGGTCCGCGGACCACTGGTGGTGCATGAGGTCCCAAAGGTTGGCAACCGCTGCTTTAGTTGGTAATTTGCTTTTGCTATTTCTGCCTCCTCTTCCTGGAAACTTTTCCTTTATTTGTTCAATTATAGAACCATAAAATTTGTTTTTGAGTATATAGGACATAAAATATTAGGATTTTCCTATCTGTGGTTCCCATAATGAAAATTAAAAGATGTGATGAACTGGAAATAACTGAGTAATTAATAATTCTGATATACATTCTAAATAGACCCTACAGTATACAATTGAGTATATTGATTCTTAGAACTTAAACTGCTGTGCAAAACAGCATCTGAGAGGTGGATTAAATCTTTGCATGCATTTTGGGAAGAGGTTGGCAAGTTTCAAACTTGTAAGAAGTTTCTGCAAAATTATGTCAGCCTCACCAAAGCTCTTTTCTAACAATTTAATCAGAATTACTTTTCATTCTCTCTGGGAGCCATGTCATGTATCTTCTGATAAAGTAACTATCCACTTTTCCAAATCAGTGAAACCAATCGTACTTTGACTGGATTTTCCTGTTTTATAATTTAAATTACTTTAAAAACAATTTAAAAAGGCAAAAGATTCTGGGGTTTGTTCCAATCAAAGGTATAAGGCACAAAGCCAGGCATTAACACCTGAGAATGCACATAACAAAGGAAATCATTCAGCCCCATTTCGACATCTTCCCCCACTCAGAAGCTTCATGCATATTTAAATGAGTTTATTTTCTGCAGTTTGCTCCTTAGGAGCTTAAGTGGCCATTGGCTGTTGCTTATTTATTTCAGGATTCCTTGCCCTTGTTCTCTGAGTCACCCACTTATAACTTGTTTCAGGTATATTTATGCTCCCAAAGTATTTTAAATTACCCATCAGAAAATCCAATTTCCTATTTATAAGACTCAGAAGTGATTTTTCACTGTTAACTTTTTCTCAATTAAGGCTCTGGACCTGTATTCATGGCTGAATTTTTGGAATGATATTTATTATGGGCTCCATGACAGTATTTTAGAGTGTCATCAATATTATAATCACAGTCACTTGACATGGGCTACCTCTTGAATCCTCTTAAAATGATTATCTGGGGTAATGGTAAAAGTCATCACCATCCTAATATCTACTGCTTAATATACTCTGTGCCAAGCACTGCACACACACCATCCATTTAATCCTTTCAATAGTCCTCTGACATGGTAATTGTCTTCTCTATCACCACTTAAATTTTAGAGGTGAGAAATGTAGGCTCAGAAAAGTAAATCACAAGGTCTCATACCTACTAAGCAGCAGAACCAATATTTAAGTGCGCTGCTCTCTTCCTTTGCAGCTTTATACTGATGGTTAAAGGCTAAGGCATGTATTTTAGAGGGTGCAGGAATGATTGGAACCCAGTCACTGCCTCTAAGGGATTTAAAATCTAGTTAGGGAAAGGGACCTAAGACATTTATACAAATATTACTGGTAGATCCTCCCTTCTCCCAACTGGTGGGCGGAGTATGACGTAACCTACGTCTGCCGCCAGGACATCCCAGAGACATTGAACCACCAATCAGCACGTGCTGAGTGCCCTGGGGCCCCACCCCTTCCTATTCCACTCTGGGCCCTACCCCTTCCTGTTCCTCCCCTCAAAAGGCGTGTTCACCGCTGCATGTGTTGCTGTCTCCCCAGTCTGTGAGGCAGTCCAGCTGGGTCCTTCCTTCTCCTCCTCCCCCTCCTCCTCTAATCCTGGTTTTTCTATGTTCCTCCGTAATAAATCTCGCTCGTTAGTGCGGAATAAACTTCCTCTTTAACATGTCTTGGTCTCCGACTCCCGTTTCCTGCGCCTCGAACCTTACAATTACCATCCAAGGCTATGGATGCCTTCAAGTGACACTGGCAAATGCTTTAAAGATTCAGAGACATGAAGATCACAACTGGTGGGGGTATAATTCTTCAAAGGGGAATACTTAGTTTGAAGAAGCCTGGAAAATAAGGTGGGATTCAGGAAAGGGAAGCTGTGGATTTCACAGCTCATTCTAGGCACTGGCCTTGACCTATGGACAACTGACAACTGAGAGCCTGTCCTCAAGGGTAGATTTCATATGGAAAATTCCTGGATTTTGGACAAAGCAAAACTGAATCATAGTGATGAACAAGGCTCCTTTGAGACTTTTGTTTTGAGGGATTTTTCAAAGCACATCTTAGCTCATCAGACTGTTAAAGAGAAAGGCCTTTCTCAGCAAAAACTACTTTTAAGATTCATCTTGGGTATTGTCTATGACTCCATCCTGGTGCTGCCTCCTCTACATCCCCCATGTCTTTGGTCTGATGTAGTCTTGTAGGTGTGGCATGATGCCCATCTCCATCTCATGCTCCTCTCTGCTCGAGTGTCCTCCATCCTTATCATTCCTGGGAGAGCTAACCCTGGCTCAGTCTTTCACTGTCAATGATGCAGTTAGAACAAGAGGGTCAGGCTTAGGCTGAGCCTTCTTTCTTGATTTCCTTTTGGCATGTGTCATTGGACCCAATGCCATAGAGAGTTGACATCCAGCAAATATCTGCACATGAACCACACTCAATGTTCAAGAGCTAGACAGTTAATGTCCTTGCTGTCCTGAAGCTTAACTTTTAATGAGAAGACAGAGAGCAATGAATAGAGTGATATCAAACAGTGATGACTGCAATGAAGACAATGTGCTGGAAGGAGTTTTATTGGGAGGGGAAGAGAGGGCATGGGTACTAATTTAGATCTTCTTATTAGAAACTAGTGGCCCAGTGCACAAAATTCATGCATGGGGGGAGTGGTTCCCTCAGCCCAGCCTGTACCCTTTCCAATTGGGGACCCCTTGGCGATGGGAATGGGCCTAAACCAGCAGTCGGACATCCCTCTCACAATCTTGGGCCGCTGGCTCCTAACCACTCACCTGTCTGCCTACCTGATCGCCTCTAACTGTCTCTGCCTGCCTGATCGCCCCTAACCACCCTCCCCTGCCAACCTGATCTTGCCCCCAATTGCCCTCCCCTGCTGGCCAGAACTTGCCCCCAACTGCCCTCCCCTGCTGGCCAGATCTCGCCCCCAATGGCCTTCCTCTGCCGGACTGATCTCGCCCCCCAACTGCCCTCTCTGCGTTGGCCCCCACCACCATGGCTTTGTCCGGAAGGAAGTCGGACATCCAGAAGATGGCTGGTCGACCTGGTCTAATTAGCATATTACCCTTTTAGTAGTAAAGATAGATTATATAGGATGGAATTGCTTAAATGGGGGTGGGGGGTGGGAGGAAGCCTTTTTCAGCAGGAGGAGATGCTCTTGGCAGACAAAAATACATAATCCCTATATCTGGACTGATAGCCAGCCATATGCACTATACTGCCAAACCAATCATTAAAAAACACCTAACAGCTGTTGCCCTTAAAACCCCTCCTCAGTCCCCACCTTAGGTTCTGCCTTCGCAGTTCACTCAGATTAGGTTCTGATTGGTCAGTTTCTATTCCAGTCAGGGTCAAAAGCTCTGCCTCCTAGGCAGCCACTGGCTCTTCACACTTTACCCAGATTTGGTTCTGATTGGTCAGTTTCTATGTCAGTCAGTGTCTCCGGGCCTATCTCTGAGCATGATCAGAGAGGCAGGGCTGATCAGCAGCCCCCGCTGAGGCCCAGAGAGAAAGAGAGGGGCAAAGGCTGATCAACAGCTGCCACGGAGGCTATGGATCAGACCCTGCTTCTCTCTCCAGGCCTTTCTCCAGGCCTCTCTCTGGGACTGATCTGCAGCCCCCTCGGCAGTCAGTGCTGGGTCACTGCACCAGCAGCAGAGGCAGTAAGTGCTGGGTTACCACAGCAAGCCTTCAGTCATTACAGACCCTGGGTTTTTATATATTAGGACAGTTTCCATGAAGAAGCAATATCTATTAGCAAGCTGAGGCTTAAAAAATACAATGTGCACATCCAATGGAAGATGTGAGGAATAGTATTCCAGGCAGAGGGAAAAGCAAATGCAAAGAGCCAGAAGGTCAATGTGACTAGTGACAGAATGACAGGGAGAGAAGTACAGCTGGAGAGCTGGGAGGAGGCCAGTCCTGGAGCAGGACACAGACAGGCATATGGCTTTTATTGTAAACTAGAGGCTCAGTGCACGAAATTTGTGCAAAGGGGGAGTCCCCTCAGCCCAGCCTGCACCCTCTCCAATCCAGGACCCCTTGGGGGATGTCTGACAGCCATCAGTTAGACATCCCTCTCACTATCCGGGACCGCTGGCTCCTAATTGCTCACCTGCCTGCCTGCCTGATCACCCCTGCCTCCCCCTGCCAGCCTGATCACCCCCAACTGCCAAACCCCCCTGATGGCCTGGTCACCCTTAAGTGCCCCCTGCTGCTGGCCTGGTCGTCCCTCAGTTCCCCCCTCTGCCATCCTGGTTGCCCCTCACTGCTCCCCCTGTTGGCCTGGTCGCCCCCAACTGCCCCCCGCCCCGGCCTGGTCAACCCCAACTGCCCTTCCCCCCACCAGCCTGGTCGCCCCATGCAGCCTGCTGTTCAATTGTTTGGTCGTCCCTCACTAAGCCCCCTGCCAGCTTGGCTGTCCCACGCAGTCTGCTTGTTCAGTCATTTGGTCGTCCCTCACTAACCCCCCTGCCAGCCTGGCTGTCCCCCGCAGTCTGCTTGTTCAGTCATTTGGTCGTCCCTCACTAACCCCCCTGCCAACCTTGTTGCCCCACGCAGCCTGCTGTTCGGTCGTTACTGTGAGGGTGTCCCAATCAATTTGCATATTACCTTTTTATTAGTATAGATATGAGGCAATAAAGTGTTCCCAACAGGGGAATGGCATAATATTTTGGCTTTAGAAAGACTGTTTGCTTTGTGAAGAATCATGAAATGAGGTGAGGGATTAAGAGGCTGTTGCAAATTCTGGGAGGGATAAGAAGAGGGCCTGGGCTGGGATCATGGTAGAGGAGATGGGGCAAACAGAAGGATAAGTATAAGGCTTTTGCTTTGAGCAATTAATTGTATATGTGTTCATTTACTGATGTGGGGAAAACACAGAGACTCAGTGGGACAGAAATCAAGTATTTGGTCATGGCCATATTAGCTTAGACAAGGTTCTTAGACATTCATTCAATAAAGATGCACCCAACCAAAACACCATACAGGTACTCTCTGGGCACCAGGGATCCACATTTGAGGAGCAATGTAATTTAGATGTCTTTAAACTTATGGGTTGTGATCATATTACTTAGGGACAGGTTCTACATAGAAGGGGACACAGAATCAGACCAAGAAGGAGGGACATTTTCTTAATGAGACATGAAGGGATCAAAATAAATCTGTGGACTTCTAGGTCACAAATTTGTCTTAAATCTGTTTCAATATACTGACTGACATGGCAGTTGTCGCCCATCTACCCCTCACTTAATTTAGAATTTTTAGGTGCAAGTATAAGAAAGTGATTGCTGTACTACTCTCCTTTCCTCCTTCTATTCATACCTTCATTATTAAAAATTTATTCATGGGTGAAGTTAAACAGAAAACACAGTTAAGTACAAACTTTCATTCACTAGACTCTAATTAATTTGTGATTGGCATAAGTTAGTGGTGACTGAGTAACAGCTCTGCATACAGAATGAGGCTCAGCAGATGAGGGGGGAAAGCACCTACAACTTCCGTAACCCTGACTCTAGCTCTACAGATTTCTTTTCCATCTAAGTAAGTACATGCAATTGCCAGGCGAGACATGATTTTAGGAGTGACCTTAACCTGTTTTAACGAATTTAAAAAATCAATCAAGAGCACTAGTAGTTACACTTACTTACAGATCACTTGTGACATAATTCACAACTGATGGAGACACTGTGGCACTTGAGAGCTGCTGCCCTGGGCCATGCTTTGCCACCATGAGTGGACACAATGAACTCTGTCTACCTTTCCCTACTGGAATTCTGCACAAGAGAAATTCAAAACATTATCCTATATAATAAAAGGGTAATATGCAAATTGACCATCACTCAAACACACAAGATAGCCACCTCCATGTGGACACAAGATGGCCAGCAGGGGAGTGCAGTTGTGGGCAATCAGGCCAGCAGGGGAGGGCAGTTGGGAGGGACCTAGGCTTGCAGGGGAAGGCAGCTGGGGGGGGACCAGGCCTGCAGGGGATGGCAGTTGGGGGGGACCAGGCCTGTAGGGGAGGGCAGTTGGGAGGGACCAAGCTTGAAGGGGAGGGCAGTTGGAGGGGACCAGGACTGCAGGGGAGGACAGTTGGGGGCAACCAGGCCAGCAGGGGAGGGCAGTTAGAGGGGACCCAGGCCTGAAGGGGGGACAGTTGGTGACCAGGCCTACAGGGGAGGGCAGTTGGGGGTGTCCAGGCCTGCAGGGGAGGGCAATTAGGGGCAATCGGGCTGGCAGGGGAGTGGTTATGGGGTGATCAGGCAGGCAGGCAGTAGCAGTTAGGGGCAATCAGGCAGGCAGGCAGGCAGGCGAGCGGTTGGGAACCAGCAGTCCTGGATTGTGGGAGGGCAATCGGACATCCCTCGAGCGGTCCCAGATTGGAGAGGGTGCAGGCTGGGCTGAGGGACACAACCCCCGCCCCCCATGCACGAATTCTGTGCACTGGGCCTCCAGTGTGTGTGTGTATGTATGTATGTATGTATGTGTGTGTGTGTGTGTATGTGTGTGTGTGTATATATATATATATATATATATATATATATATATATATAAAAGCCTAAGCAACCATTATGACCGAATGACCAGAACAACCGGTTGACCAGTCGCTATGACGCGCACTGACCATGAGAGGGCAGGTGCTCAACACAGGAGCTGCCCCCTGGTGGTCAGTGCACTCCCACAGCCAACCTTCCACGGCCAGCTAACCTGCAGCCCCTCCCCTTCCCCCAGGCAAGCATCCCACGGCCCCTCCCCCCAGCCAGCTACCCAACCTCCCACGGCCCCCGTTCCCAGACGGGCCAACCTATGGCCCTCCCCCCAGCCAGACAGCCCCCCCAACCAGCTGGCCAACCTCCCGTGGTCCCTCCCCCTGGCTGGCCGGCCCCTTGATAGGCGTCTATTGCCGGCCAGGCTGAGGGACCCCACCCATGCACAAATTGGTGCATGAGGCCTCTAGTGTTCCTCAAGGGAACTCAAGGTACAAATTACACAGAGAGAAGGTAAGTAACATGGTATACACTAATCTTAGAGAGTTAATTTGTCAAGGGGCTTACAGTGCCTTAATCTCTTCCCTTTTCTGGACTTTTTAAAAAAATTTTTAATAAAAATATTTCTATTGATTTCAGAGAGGAAGGGAGACAAAGAGATAGAAACATCAATGATGCAAGAGAACCACTGATCAGTTGCCTCCTGCACGCTCCCCACTGGGAACCAAGCCCACAACCTGGGTATGTGCCCTGACTTGGAATCGAACCATGACCTCCTGAGCTCAACCAATGAGCCACAACAGCTGGGCTTTTTTTTTGGCTGTGTTAAAATTTCTACCCTCTCTCACTAATTCAATTCTACTGTGTGGTTCTGTGGCACACCCTACTGGATAAAGAACTTACTTTCTGTAATCTGTACGTTGGGCTTCCCTTGAACTATAGGCAGAAAAAAATTAAGCAAATATTTATTTTTTTTGAGATATAGACATCTATTTAAAGGCCACACAATCTCCCCTTCTTTAATTTAAGCCTACTGCTTTCCAAATATTTCAGCTTTTCCACAATTTGGCCTCCATGTAACCTTTTCGACATAGTAGCAGCTCACTGCTGAGAAACCCATGTGCAATCTATCTCAGCCTCCCACCACCACACTGTCCTGCTCTGTTATCACTGTTCCTTCTTTTCACCCTTGTATCTTTAAATTCAAAAACCCTGTCTTAACCATTTACCCTCCAGCCTCCTCTGTGAAAGGTTAATATACCTTTTTTTCCTTGAATTCTTAATGCTAGTACCTTGAGAATAACGATGAGTGTCGAGTTCAGTTTATAATCACCTCAGTGATCAGACATCAGACTGGGCCTGCATTACAGTGAAACTATACGTGCCACAAACCTGCGTGAGCTCTAGCTTGTGATCTCTGGCTCTCAGGGTGCAAAGAATGTCTTAATAGGGCTCACAGCATGATTTTAATGGCTAAGGTTAGTTCTGTCTCCTTCGTCTCTAACCCTGCCCACATTCAGGGAAAATTCTACTTTCATTCAGGCTAAGGACTGTGAGATAGTTTATTTCATCATGTTCAAAGCTTTTAAAAATACATATAACCAGTGATGGATCTTTTCATGTGCACAGAGGACTAGGTTAGGAAAATGAGCTTGGACAATTCACTTCACATCCTGAGTCTCAGTTTCCTCATCTATAAAATGGAAATAATAATTCTTCCTCTGCATTAATAAAAGCACTGATGTTATACCTGGATGAGAATGAGTGTAGAAAAAAGATAGGTTGTGCTATTCAAAATACAAAGTATGGCTATTTGGACCCAGTATACCCACTAAGCTGTTTCCCAGAATAAAAGTTTATCCACCTGCACACTCCTTGATTCTTTCTCTATAATTCATACAATGATCAAAAGTTATTGCTTTCCTATCTCGGTATATTAGCTGGATGGCTGAATGCACAGAACTTATGTCTGAATCAGCACAAAAGTGAAATCTGGAGGAGGAAAATGGAAAGGGACCCTAGAACTTACACTGGAGTCACTCTCATCCATCAGCCTGCTCACATAAATACTAGGAAATCAACTCATTTAAACAACTTGGGAGGCAAACCTGAGTTATAATATGTTCCTGAGCACTGGTCAATGAAATATTTGCCTCCTCACATATTCCCATTTATCATATTCCCTCCAAATGCCTGATAATTGTTTACATATTTAAATGCCAAGAATCAACCATAACAAATGTGTTGTCAGATTGTTAAGAATTTTCTAAAAACAAAGCGGGATGATTATGGCATACAGTAAATTATTGTAGGTTCCTTATGCTCTCAGTAGAATCACAGAAGGATGAGAACTAAAGAGAAGAAACATCATTCATTTCTAGTTCCAAATCTGCAGCACAAAAAAATAGAATGGGAGCTGAGTTAATGAAATATTTATTTAATACAAGTTTGTAGTAAGCTATATGTCATTAGTCTGAAATGTCTGAAAATGTAATATTTGTTTACAGATAGAGTATTTGAAAATTCTTCAGAATAACATAACCCAAAAATATTGTTGTTCCTCTTCGTACTTTCTCTCCAGAACAAAAATATGTACTGCTTACTGACCCCCCGCCACAACTTTGCCTTCTTCATAAAAGCTGGTCCTATGAGAGAGGAGAGGAGAGGAATATATATATATATGATGAGAATCACTGATCCTCTGCCTCTTGCATCTACCACACACTGGGGATAAAGCCTGCAACCTGGGCATATACCCTGACTGGGAATCAAACCATGACCTCCTGGTTCATAGGTTGATGCTCAACCACTGCGCCACGCTGGCCAGGTGCCATGCTTGTCATTTTATGTAATGATTCCTCAATTGCTCCTATTCAGAACGAAACAAAAGTGTCAGTTTATATCCTCAGAATCTATATAATAATAAAACCCAAGTTGTAATACATGGTAGTACAAATACATAGGTGGGCACAAGTGTCTGTGTGTGGAAGGGTAGAAAGAAAGGTGATGGAGGTATAAGCAGTGACCCAGTACTTGATGATGTGTGTGTGCCCAGTGAATTAATTAATTAATACTTGACTGCTCTTTAAGGACCTTTAGAACCCTTAGATTCTAATATGTGGCTATAAAAGAAATATGTATCAAATTTTCACCCTTCATTTTTTTACTATTTTAATCTCACATCTAATTGTTGCCTCTCATTGATAGAAACTCTCAGTTTCTCATATAAGTATAATATCAAAGGCCAGAAAAGAGAAGAAATACAAGCAGGATAGAAAAAAAGGAGTATGTCTAATAAGAGACTGGTTGCAACCCACAACTGGATGGAGCTGTAGCAAACCTTCTGATTTCCTTCCTGGTTCTCAGGGACCAGACTGGACATTTGACTAAATGTGACTACAATCCTTGGAGAACAGAAATCAGACCGAATGGAAATTGTAACCTCTTTTTTGTGTGTGTGTGTGTACACCAATTAAATTGTACTCACATAATGGTTTTGTTTTTAATTTTGTTTTAATTTTGTCTTGAGTCTTTGTCACACAATATCTGAGGTCAGATGAATGACAACACCGAAATTCAGTTTCTCAATGACAATAGAAACAACCTCCATACATTAATTTTCAGAGTCACTCTAAAGATTCAACAATATAATTGTATTCAATAAGTATTATTTCAGAAATTATTTAATTCATCAATTACAGACCTGCTATAGAAGGGTGAATAATGGTCTCCCTGCCCCAAATGTCTGTATTGTAGTCCCTGGAATCTGAGAATAAATTCCTTACATAACAGAAGGGATTCTGCAAATGTAATTAAAGTGAAAATCTTAAAATGGGATTATCCTCAATTACCCAGGTTTGTCCCAGGATCAACAAATTCCTAAACAGTGAGAATCTGAGAAAAAGGTGTGGCAATGGAAGCAGACATCACAGAGGGAAGTGATCACATCAGGCTGCCAGCCTTTAAGACTGAGGAAGGAATCGCTAGCTGAGAGGTCTGGGAGCCTCTAGAGCAGGGATGGGGAACATCCAGCCTGAGGGCTGCATAAGGCCCACAAAATCATTAGGGCTGGCCCTGCCAAGGCTTAGGGGTGAGTTAATTAAATATGTGACCAAATATAGCAGGCTATTTTTTAAGTTGATAACTTGTATGGCCCATGAATAATATTATAATTATCCCAATGGCCCTTGGCAGAAAAAAGGTTCCCCACCTCTGCTAGAAGCTGGAAATAGTGAAAAAGGATTCACCACTGGAACCCCCAGGGGGACTGCAGCTCTACCAACACTTTGATTTTAGTCCCCTAAAACCCATTTTAGATTCTGACCTCCAAAACTATAAGATAATAGATATATTATTTTAGAGCAGTGTTGTATCAGTACAAGAAGAATGTAAGCAAGGGAACAGAATAGAGATTCAAGAAACATACTCAGGAATAGTAAAACTTACGGTACATTGCAAATCACTGGAGAAAGGATGATAAACGATGCTGGGGCAACCGGTTATCATTAAAGAAAACAAAATTGGATCTCTAACTCATGTCATACATACAACAATCAATTTCAAGTGAAAGAAAATACCTAAAAATAAAACATAAAACTAAAATATGAGAACATCTTTATGACCATGGGAAACAGAAAGAGAACTTAAGACACAGACATTACAAATCTTAAAGAAAAAGATTCATAAATTTGACTACCTTTAACTAATCACAATCTCGGTGATACAAAAAGGCCACACACAAATGGGAAAGGCAAAGAATAGCCAGGTGGATGATAATAAGGATCTGAAGAACTTCTAAGAATTAATAAGAAATAAACTAAGTTAGCCCAAAGGCTAATAGGCAAAAGGCAGTAGCAATCCACCAACAAAGACACCTGCATGACATGAAACTAGAGAAGGTACTTTCCCTCTCCAGCAGAGTCCACAACCAGATATGGAGGTATGATTGACACTGAACCGATCAGCAAACAAGATCAAAGCTAACAATACCAAGAGCTGGGTAGAGACTTGGAGCAGGGGACTCTGAATGCCCCTAGGATGAAGTCACATTGCTAGAATCACTGTCAGAGCAATATGGGGTGTACTTTAAAGGTGAGCATGCACTGATCTAGGAAGTAGCTATTTCAGTGCCAACTGCATACAGCCTGGAGAAAATCTTAAACCAGACACATCACAGAATGTTCTCAGCACACCATTATGAAATGAAGTATTGTAATCGACAATATTTATAAAGATTCACTTCTGGGTGATAGGATACATAGGCATCTACCACACTTTTTTTTTTTAAAGACAGAATGTGATGGGAGATACTGCAAATTGAAACAGGTAAGAGACTACTTTTAGAACGTGTGGCATCAGATTTTTAGAATAAATGTAGCCTGGAAGAAATCAAGCCTGGAGACCACTTGAGGAAGACTCAGATATGCTTCCTTAAGGCCTTGCTTGCAGTCCTTGACCCAAAAAGTAGCAGCCCCTAAGTTATTACATCACCATTCTCCTATCTAGGCCCAGCCCCAACCAGTCACTTTTGAGGTGCGAATGATGAAATGACAGAAATGACACTGATCTCAGGGCTCTGCTTTCACAGACAAGAGCAGGGGCTCTTCCAGGTATAACAGGATAGTAAGAAGCTAGGAAAATTCCAGGGCAAGTGGAACAGGGAACTAAGAAAAGAAAATTAAACAAGGCCAAACAGTTTGGGCAACTTGCAGCAAGACATTATTTCCCCTTACCAAGGACACTTGAGAACAAATGATTAATATCTCTTCTCCCTAAGCAGAGAACACATAGCTTTAATCACCCTGGAAATGCTAAGGCAAGTGGGGGTGAAGTGGGAAGGAACAAAGGGGAGTTTATCTCACCCAATGAACAAAGAAATCAGCCATTTTAGGATTTGCCAAGATGACAAGGTATATATACAAACATTCCCCAAAAAAGCAACAAAAAGTAAAAGAGAGACCTTGAAAGCTAATCTGTACCAAGAAATCTGGCAGAGGAATCTTAAAACCTGTAGACAGTGAAAAAGAAGGAGCTCTTACCATTTGCAACAGTATGGATAAACCTGGAGAGCATTATACTAAGAGAGATAAGTATCACATGATCTCACTCATTTCTGGAATATAATGAACAATATAAACTGATGAACAAAAATAGATCCAGAGACAGAGAAGAATTGATCAGATGGTCAAACCTCAGAGGGAAGGCGGGGGTAGGGGGTGGGAGAACAACCAAAGGACTTATATGCATGCATGTAAGCATAACCCATGGACAAAGACAACATGGGGGTGAGGGCATGTGCTGGGGGGAGAGGTCAATGGAGGAAAAAGGAGACATATATAATACTTTAAACAATAAAGAATTAAAAAACAAACAAACAACAAAACCCCCCACAAACCTATAGACAGAAAAGTATAAAACCCTTTGAATCCCTACGAGGCTCGCTCCTCAGATAAGCTGAGAGCCCATCTTCACTTTATGCCATATGTGTTTTGATAGATTTGCCTTCCTTGCTTCTTTAATAAGTTTACTTGCTTTACTTCTTTAATAAATTTGCTTTACTACAATGCTGCTGTCTGTCACTTGTTTGAATTATTTTTCTTGAGACTGACAAGAACCAAGGAGGGAACAACCCTCTCCCTTCAACTCAGGGGTCTGTCTGGTAACACAATTTCTGGTATTTCTGGTGCCTGTAACACAGGTAAAGAAATCTTTCTACTTCTCTTCAAGTCAACATTATGTCATTTCACGTAATTTTTATTACTTTTTAATGAGTTTATATTACCTATTGGGAGACCCCATTAATTAGCACTTTTAACAGAGATAATTAAACACCGTGTCTCAACTCTATTACTTTGAATACTCCATGAAGTTCCTAATTATTTTCATAAAGTTGTAAAGAAAAAATGATTTCAAAAGTCAAAGTAATTTGTAAATATATAAATAAGTAATAGTGTATAGCATTTAGGCAGGATCAAACATTAACCCACGTAGGAAGGTTAAAAGCCCTGCCCTCATCATACCAAAGGCGCCCCCGCCCCCATCCTGGAATAAACTTCATGATACAGAATTAGGATATGCGCATGACCATGGTACACAGTGTGTAAGAGGATGTTCTAAAGAGCCCTGAAGAAGCATGTCTAATCCTATGACTCTCTCCCATTACTGTACAATAAAGGAAGCGGAGGCTACTGCCCAGATGGCCAATCCTCACTTCTCTTTGCTCAATGTTCCTCCTATTTTGGTGTCAGCTCTGAAAAGTGAGGCCACTTCCAATTCAGGCAAAGGCTCACCACTGTAGGAACAGTCCTTGGAAAGAACGGGAACTCTAAAGAGTATGATTGTTTTAGGCTGGAATGTTTCCAGAAAGTTTCTCATGGGAGGTCATGTCAGTTTCAGCTAACCAGCTTCAAGGCCTGTCCCATACTTCTGTATACTGGAGATCTGTTTTTACCCTCCTTTTAAATCTGATGACTTCTCTGGACACTTGCTTCAAAATATCTTGTTTCCCGCCCCCCCCCCCCCCCCGCCCCCGTCATTGTTTCAGCAATGGCTCATGGACAGTTCTTTTAAAGTATCTTTTCATCTTCAAATTATTTCTTTCTTGAAATACTTATTTCCTTGTGGGAACTTGAAAGCTTTATATGCTACAAAACAATAACGACGTGGTTCGCTACTTTACTTTTTATAACTATAGAGGTATTGGTCAATCAGAGGATAAGCCCTTTGGTAATCAGCCAGGCTGTTTGATTAAATTACTGTAATATTTAAAGAGACTAGAGTTAATTCACAAGGCCTGATGGCTCTTTTGGCATCAGCATTATTTCATGAACAGATCTACTTCATTTATTTTCCTTTTAAAGTCAAATAGTTTTAGTAGAATTAGAACTTAATGCAGTTAGAAACTACTGGGAAAACATTTTAAAATTTAATAAGAGTAGCTAATCTTATAAAATCTCTGAGGTTTGATTGTGAAAAGAACTTGCTACATTAGTTAGAATAGCTACCTCTCTGGGAAAGTAAACAAGGTTTCAAGTACATAAAATCCTGAAGAGTTCTTAGGTTTGACACTGAAAGTACAATCAATAAATGGAAAAACTGGACTTTATCAAAATTAAAAGAATTTAGCTAATGAGATTTTAGAAAATTAAGAGATAAACCAAAGATTCTGAGAAAATATTTACAATTTATATATCTGATAAAGGACTTGTATCTGGAAAATATATATAGGAATCTCACAACTCAACCTGAAATGAGAAACAATGTGACTAAAATATGGGCAAAAGATCTGCACAGACATTACTTCAAACAAAATATACAAATGGCCTATAAACATATAAAAAGATGTTCAATATCATTAGTTATCAGGAAAAATCAAATAAAAACCACAATGAGGTAAGACTAAGGTGTGTATTAAACAAGTAGATAATAACAAGTGTTGATGAAGACGTAGAGAAACTGGAACCCTCATACATTGCTGGTGGGAATATAAAATGATGTAGCCACTTTGGAAAACAATCTGGCAGTTCCAAGAAAGGTTAAAACAGACATACCACATGAACCAGCATTTCTACTCCTAGATATATCCCAAAGATAAATTTAAAAAACAAAGAAAGCCTCACTCTGTGCAAGGGCTTTACTTACTGAGGTTCCACTTTAGGCCTGTTGTTGTAACCTGATTGCAAGGCTGTCCAACAGGAATAAGGCCACACCAATCACCTTCCATTCCAGTGTCTACGTGCAATTTGTGCTTTCCCTGAAGCAGAGAAGGGAAGTTCATTAAGACAGGAAAGAGAAAGAGGAACATTAATGAGCACCGAATACCTGGTTGGAAGCACCAGGTACATCCTAGGAGCATGGTTTATCATACTTAATCCTAATAACAAGTGTATATAGTATGTGTTGAATAATGCTAGGAGCTTTCACCTGACTTAATCCTAGTGACAATTTTATAAGGTAGCTTATGTTAGTTATCACTTTTACATGAGGAAACTGAAAGCCTGCAGAGATTAAATGTGTTCAGGATCACACAGAGATAACAGTTCCTATCTATACCCGCCTGCCAATTTCAGAGACAAAACTGGTTCTACAAACTAAAGTTGTGGCACTATGTGATGCAGAATTCTAGAGCCTTACTCAAACACATACTCAAGTGTAAATAAAATATTGGTTCTTAAGTAAAACCTCTGCTTTTTCTGAGATTATAAATTTCAGCATTCAATGTCCATCCTAATAGTGGTTAACCTGTTTTTTATATCTATAGATGCCTAGGAGCTGCTCAGTGAGAGTGCCTCTACCTAAAAGAGAGTACCTGCCCTAACAAACTAGAATGTTTCTTCCATTTTGATTATGAAAACTTTTGCAGTCTACCAACTTTCAAGTGTTTCCATTTAAAATAAGATTAAAGTTAAATGTAATGCTCAATTGAACCCACAATGTTTCCTTTTAAATAGAATACTTGAAAACGCCTCTTCTACAAAGTAATGATTTTCCATTTCTGTTCTATTCACTATCCTTTGGATACATGGTCTTTATAGAAAGATACCTCAAGTCCTTGTGGGGAAATGCCAAGGTATGCATGCATTTAATAACAGAATAAAAAAGTGTTTTGTTTTTTATCATTCATATATCCCAGAAGAAAAAGTTCCAAAGGTTATTATTTATTTTATTTTATTTTTAATTTAAAATTTTTTTTATTGTTTTAAGTATTACAAATAGTAGTACATGTGTCTCCTTTTTTTTCCCCCATTGACCTCCCCTCGACTTCCCCTACCCCCCAGTACATGCCTTCACCTGCCCGCCCTCCCCCCCCCTGCCCCGCCCCAGTGTCTTGTATCCATTGGTTGTGCTTATTTGCATGCGTACAAGTCCTTCAGTTGGTCTCTTACAGCCCCCCTCGCCCAACCTCCCCTGTCTTCCCAATGTAGTTTGACAGTCTGTTCAATGCTTCTTTGCCTCTGTATCTTTTTCCCACCATTTCTCTCCTTTAAAAAGTTTTGCCTTTGCAGACTAGAAATAAACATATAATAACAAAACAAAAAAATGTTTGAGTCCCAATTTCAATGTCCAACAGTTCTGAGTCCCCGTTTCAATGTCTAACAGTTCCTTATGTGTACATGTCAGCAAGATATTATTTATTTTAATAAAATAACATCTTAAAATATGTATAATTACAACTTATTACCAGACTAAGGCATCTAAGAGTCCTTTTGCAGTCATTTTACTTTTATTCCAATGTTGCCTTCTGTACTCTATGTTATACGCTTCTAAAAACTTTATTTTGCTGTCTATAAGGCTTAAACATATGAGTAGGCTCTCTTTGTCTTGGTCAAAGGATTGCTGTTATTAGGCAAATAATTGTCTAGATTTCATATAAGTCCTTGAAATTTAATACAAGTCCATCTGGATATTCATTACCTATATAATTCATACACATAAGGTATATTTTGAACATTCAAGCAGAAGGTATAAACTGGATTAAAAGGGCTTATAAATTGTGCTGCACCAGCACAAGGGTTCAGTGAGCCTGAGGAGGGGCCGTAAAGGATTAAAGAAAATACAGCTGGGGCTCGGTAGATCTCCCATGCCTGGATGAGGACACAGAAAGATCACGCCTGCAAGCTGAGGCTTTATTTTATAGTGAGATCAAAACAAGGGTAGTGGTCAACATGTTTACAATGTTCTTTTGAGTTTCATCTTGTTTTGGCAGCACTTGCTGCACCTTCCACAGCCCATTAGCTACCTAGGAAGGAACTGGGGAGGGCTATAAGGTTAAGCTTAATTATGCTAAGATAGCTCTGCCCTCCAAGCTGGGACTTGTTTGTGGCCCTGCCATAGGTCAATTGGAGGCTTGACCCTATAACTGCTCCCTAAAATAAATATATTCAAATGCAAAGAAAAATGTAAAGGGAATATACACTAAGTGGCCAGATTATTATGATCTCTGAATGTATAATAATCTGGTCACTCAGAGTGTGTGTGTGTGTGCGTGTGTGTATTAGAGGCCTGGTGCATGCATTCATGTATGGGTGGGGTCCAGCCAGCCTGGCCAGGGGGAGGGGACATGGGTGGTTGGCTGGCCTGCCTGCTGGTCGAACTCCTGGTTGAGGGGACAATTTGCATATTAGTCTTTTATTATATAGGATACACACTGAGTGGCCAGATTATTATGCATTCAGAGATCATAATAATCTGGCCACTCAGTGTATAATACACTAGAGGCCTGGTGCACGACATTTGTGCACTTGGGTGGCAGGGAGTCTCTCAGCCTGGCCTGCGCTCTTTCCCAGTCTGGGAGCCCTCAGGGGATGTCCAACTGATGGCTTAGGCCTGCTTGCTGTGGGGAGCAGGCCTAAGCTGCAGTCAGACATCCTTAGTGCTGCCGTGGAGGTGGGCTGCTGCGCTCACCAGCCATCAGCCCAGCTTGTGGCTGAGCGGTGCTCCCCCTGTGGAAGCGCACTGACCAAAGCAGGCAGCTCCTGCATTAAGCAACTGTCCCCTGGTGGTCAGTGCGCATCATAGGGACCGGTTGTTCCACCATTAGGTCGATTTGCGTATTACCCTTTTATTATATAGGATTTTGAACTTGATGTTCATCACTGGGAAAAAACATAGGCAACAAATATCAATGTACACCAAGCAGTGGATTAAATGCACACAGAGAACCGTGAGTGGATTGGAAACACAATGCATGGTGAAAACGTAGTATGTAGAAGGAAACAAAACTAGGATAAATTACATAACCCATCCATACAAGTTAAAATAAATTCAAACACAAGACACTTTTTCTAATAAAAGAACTTAAAACTATTATTTACACACACTAACATGTTTGTCTGTGGGAAGAGTAGGAGAACAGAATGTGGTACAGGTATAAAAGGGAGGCCTCAACCAATCAATGAGCAGGCTTGCGACAGAGATGACAATGGGCCATGAACAGATGAGCATTAATGACTCAACACTGGGATCTATACAAATAAAACAACAAATATGTTTTCTAGATGCAAACCATACAAGACTTAGAAAAAAGTAGATACAATATTCTAATAACTCTAAACAATAATTAAAGAAAGAAGAATAATTAGAATACAGACACAGATAAACTCAGAAATGAAATAAAAATGAATCTTGTTCTCAAATAATAATCTTTGATGATTTTCATTTTGTATCAATTTAGAGCGAAAACATAGAAATCATCATTGTTATTCAAATGTTCTACACATTATCGTGTAAAAGTAATGCTATGATTGTTGTAAGGCATAGGGGAGGAAAAGTGGGAGAAAGCATATTGGCCCCAGTTTTGTCATTGTTTTACATGTATGGAAATCAAGTTGTAGATTTTAAAAAGGAGGATTTAAAAATTGCCCCTGGCTGGAGTAGCTGGTCACATGAATAACATGCCTAAGCTGCAGGACTGACTGAGGGATGAGTGAGATGTGAAATAGCCCTTTTCTTCAGCAGCTGTTTACTTCTCATTCATGAATCTCCATGCCAGCTATTTACACAGCTATAGACATGAGAATGATGATGAGTGCATGGAAGGCAAAAAAACAAAAACAAAAACAAAAAACACAGGAAAATTACAGATCAGGGACATGCTCAGGTGTGGGGAGTGGGGCAGAAGGCAGGCAGGTGTGAGACTGAAGATGGACAGGAGTCAGCACCATGGACGGACAATGATGAGGTTTGAAGGCCGAGGGTGCACATGTGCAAAGGCCACACAGCAGTGCTGGGACATTCACTGATGAGGGGAGGATTGGGAGGAAAGAGTGGTGCACAGGGCAGGGAAACTATTCTGTGTGACACTCTAATGGTGAATACATGACATTATGCATTTGTCAAAACCCATAGACTATATAACACAATCAATTCACACTTTTTTCTTTTGTTCCAAAAATATGATCAGATGCATGTGCATGATCTTGTGTTTATAAACATGCAGATTTAGCTTTGCATGGTTAAAGGAGAGCAATGCTATCTATGCTTTTCTCCTATATTCTCACATCTATGTGAAATCTTTCAAAAATTCCAACAAAAGGAATTTTTATTCATTCCTCAGATTTCTAGATTTATAATATATGCCAGCCTATATGTGATTTGACACAGGCAGGCACACAGCCTGACATTAAAGAACTTCCCTGAAGATTTATGCCATTACTGGAGACTAGGGCCACCTGACCAACCTGCAACTTCCATCTATGCTCATGAATCACCACTGCACATCCTGCTCTGTCTCCTGTTCTGAGCCTCTGAAGTCAAAGGCACGTCTATACAGTAAAGACGCAATAAAAGTCAATCAGACACTATGCTTTTCCAATTGTGGTTATTTAAAACACGTTAATTACCTCAAAAAGGTATGGAATGGTAATTTAGTGAAAGGGAGCCAAGACTTTGCCTGATACCTATGCTAGAAATCATACTTCTGAGTGTGTTAAGGACAGGCAGCATCAGGAAAGTATAGAGCAAAAGATACACAGTTACCTCTTCTTTGAAAATGAGGAGGACACGATTGAGAGAAAAGATAGTTTGCCCCAGATTTTGCTTTGTGGAAATACCAAAGGCAGAGTTATCTGAATCCTGTTTACAGCTCTTAAATCCAATAGCTATGCCAAGTTTTACCCAAAGTTATCTTAGTGTGGACATCAAATAAACAGCAATTTTACAAGATCATTCACAAAGCAACTGAACACAGGACAGGCATAAACATACTTTCCATCTAGTGTAAGAGATACCAGGAGCAGATGGCAATGCCCATTTATAAAGTGGATAACTATTCACCAAATTGATGCTGAACTGAAACCCTGGGACTAATGGCAACCACAATTTCTGGCACACAGGTAGACCCAGTGTGAGGGAATACCTTTGTAAATTAGTTAAATACAAGGCTGACCTCTGGTGCTTAAAAATTTATCAACAAACACCACAGGAAATTCCATAGCCTGCATGGAAGAATAGTGAAAGAAGTAAACTGAAGGATCCACACTACATTTATCAGAGAAGTTACCTGCCCCACACAAAGACAGACGTTTGGACTGGTATATTTTCATAGTGGGAGTGCTCACGTGGCTGAAAGTAATCACAAGAGAAAGGATCTTCCCAGTGAACACGGAGATATAAAATCTCAGAACTAGAAAATGTGTATATTTTCATTTATTCTGTTCCATAAATGTAATTGCCAAAGGGAACGGGGGTAAGGTGAGGGAGAAGATGGTAAAGGGGGGAAAATGGAAGGAGACTTGACTGGGGATAGTGAACATACAATCCTATCTAATAAAAGAGTAATATGCAAATTGCCCTTCACTCCAACACACAAGATGGATGCCCCCATGTAGATACAAGATGGCCACCACAAGATGGCCTGCAAGGGAGGACAGTTGGGGGTGACCAGGCCAGCAGGGGAGGGCAGTTGGGAGGGACCAGGTCTACAAGGGAGGGCAATTGGGGGCGATCGGGCCTGCAGTTGGAGGCAACCAGGCTGGCAGGGGAGGGCAGTTCGGGGCAACCAGGCTGGCAGGGGAGGGCAGTTAGGGTTACTGGGCCAGCAGGGGAGGGCAGTTGGGGGTGACCAGGCCTGCAGGGGAGGGCAGTTAGGGGCAATTGGGCCGGCAGGGGAGCAGTTAGGCATTGATCAGTCTGGCAGGGGAGTGGTTAGGGGGTGATCAGGCTGGCAGGCAGAAGCGGTTGGGAGCCAACAGTCCTGGATTGTGAGAGGGATGTCTGACTGCCCGTTTTGGGCCTAAACGGGTAGTGGGACATCCTTTGAGGGGTTCCAGATTGGAGAGGGTGCAGGCTGGGCTGAGGGACACCCCCCTCATGCACGAATTTCATGCACCAGGCCTCTAGTACAAAATATAAATGATGTATTGTAGAAGTGAATTGTATATCTGAAACTTGTATAATTTTATTAATCTGTGTCATCCCAATACATTCAATGAAAATAAAATAAAAATACTTTTTAACAACAAAAAAGCACAAGTGTATTGATTTTATTAAAAAGAGCATATATTAAGTCAAATTTACATATAAATATACTTAGCTAGTTCTTTAATTTAGAATATTTCCTTCTGAAAATGCAACATTCATCTGGAGATAGCTTTTAGAGTTTCAAATCATGCCAGAGCCACATTTTTCAAGTGTCTTCCACAGAACACTATTTCTTACATTACTTCTTAAATTCTCTTCTGAAGTCACAGTGCATGTGCTCAGCATGTGTGATGTTCTAAGTCATGTTGCAGCAAAAACCAGCCACCTGAGCAAGTGTTTCCCACACTAACTGACTATGGATCCCTGCCTATCCCTCAAAAACATGTCATTACCCATATAATCTACATTTCATGGAAAGCATCTAGAAAAATATTGCTTTGAAATACTAATTTTGCACATAGCATCTAAAACTATGATGTTTTGGCCCTGGCTGGGTGGCTCAGTTAGTTGGAGGGTTGTCCTGTAAACCAAAAGGTTTTGGGTTTGATCCCCAGTCAGGGCACATAGGGGAGCAGCTGGTGGATATTTCTATCTCACAATGATGTTTCGCTCTATCTCCCTCTCCCTTCTTCACTCTCTCAAATCAATAAAAACATATCCTCAGGTGAGGATTGAGAAAAAAATAAAACTATGATATTTTGCTTTATTATTTCCACACCTAAAGCATTTCAATGATATGTTTTAAAATTAATAACTTCCATCTGATTTATGTTTTCAATATTACAGTAGGTTCTCTAGTTACGTCGGAGAGCTGTTCCTACTGCACGACCTAACACGATTTTCACCATAAGTCTGAACCCACCTACATAAGCACCTACGTCACTCACATGGAGCACGTACCCAACAGTAATGAAGTGGAACAGTAAAAAAAAATTTAAAAGATAACAATTCCTGACCTTTACTGTGGTAAATAAATAACAAAAAACATAAAGCACATATGTACATTCGTCGAAATGATGGGACTTTTTTTTTTTTATAAATAAATGGGAGATGGCGATGTAACCACGAAATGATGTACATCAAGTCTGACATAACCCGAGGACTGCCTGTATTTAATAACATGGCGCTGAAATGAGGCAGGTTTTGAAATGAGGTACACATATTCTCTGATTAAATGGTTAATGGCAATACTGAATGCTTATCTAAAATAAAACCTCTGAATGCTGTTTATTCAAAAGTCAACAATATTTACGAAATACCTACTATGGTTAGAGATAATAAAAGACTGTAATGATCAGTTAATTCCCTCATTAATCACTGAATACTAGACTATTTTGAAATAAAACCAATGTTTATCCTTTGCTTTCTATCACCTGTATATTCTTGCCCCCCCCTTTTTTTTTTACCATGTATCCTGTCATTTCTTTATGCCTCCCTTTCATCCAGTGGGAGAAGATAATCTGGGGAGTCTTCGCACACTAAATTGTCAGAAATCTACTCTTGACTCCTCCACAAAATACAAACACTTTAAATGATGACTTGTAAAGACAATGCTTATTCCAGAAGCAAAAACTTCTAACAATGGAAACAGGACAGGTTGCACTGAAACATATGTTTTGAATCAAAGAGTGATCACAGAGTTTTTAGATACCTTCAGATAAATGTAATTCTACCTAACAAAGAATGATCAAAACATTCATGTTCTCTGGTCTATTCCTCTGCTATTTCTCCAATTTTAGTCTTCAGAAACCTCAAAGCAAAGGGCAAGCTCTACACTGTTATGAAAACTCCCTATATATTCCAGTTAACATAGATCACATGCTTCCAATGTCTACAGTCTTATTCAGACTACAAAACACAGCTTTTTTTTTCTTTTACTATCACATATCTCTCAAATGCGTTCATGTTGTGTCCTTGAAAAGAATAAAATTTCTGTAAAGGCAAATACCCTTTATTTCTGTTCCATTTATAGCATGGTGGAAGGAACATAGTGTCTAATAAATATCTGACTGATTACTGGCTTAGAAGGAAAGTGTACTGATAAAAAGATGTCACCCTGCTTAGAAAATACTTATCAACAATATTTATCAAAAATATTTATGAATAGATGAAGGAGGGTTCATACAAATATGACAGCTGGCCCCTTGCTTGCTTCCTCTTACAGATCAGTTGCTCTGGGGGAAGTCCATCACCATGTTAAGAGGATATGAGGACGTCCCCGCCCCCCCCCACCCCCCCTAGAGGCCAAACAGAGAGGAACGGAGCTATCTCTCTGCTCACCCCAACCAGCGAGCACCAACTTTCCACATTGGAATCATGAGTGACACCTGGCACAGCTGAACTTCATGAGGGAGGCACCAAGCTTGAAACACCCAGAAAAAAACAAATTCTAGACACATAGAGAAACTCTGAGATGATAAATGTTTCCTGTCACTTTAAGCCACCACGTTTGTGGTATCTGTTACGCAGCAATGGATAACCAGCACACTCTCAATCCTTGCCATCCCTTTCCAGATGCCTCTGTCTGCCCTGCTGTCTTTCTCTCCCCATTGCTGTTCTCCTTCTCATTTCCTGTGTCCTTTCTGCTTCTTTAAATGTCTATACAACAGATTAGGTATATATGTCATTTTTTACATTTGTTCAAATGAGTGTATGGATTCCTTTTAAAAGTATAATTATGGCCCTGGTGAGTTTGGCTCGGTAGACTGAGTGTCAGCCTGTGGACTGAAGGGTCCCAAGTTCGATTTCCAGTCGGGGTTGCAGGCTCTATCTCCAGTGTGGGGCAGGAGGCAGCCGATTACTGATTCTCTCTCATCATTGATGTTTCTAACTCTCTCTCCCTCTCCCTTCTTCTCTGAAATCAATAAAAATATTTTTAAAAAAAATAAATAGAAAGTATAATTATGACAAGTTTTATTTTTCTTTGTTTCTAAAGAAAAACTACCAGCTTTCCATTGCCCCCTTCTCTGTGTGTGAGCTGGACTGATTTTTCCCTAATGCTTATTCTTTCCTTAGCTATCAACTTGGGAAAGGTAAGGATAGAATTGGGGGGCGGGGGGAGTTCCCCAACAATCATTAGATCTCTTCTTAATGAAATTAAGATAGATAAGACAATCAAACAGACACTTTATGCTTAGCAACACTATATATACTAAAATGCCCTATGATGTACGTGATTAATTAAAAAGACTACGTTAAAGTGAACCATATTTCATAAAGAATTTTGCATGGTGGGAGGAAAAAGCATTAAATATTGTACAATAACTACCTGTCTTCCTATTCCCAAAGTTACTTATGTAATACCACTTAAATAGATGATAAAATGTGGCCAAATGTCAATTTAAGTTTGTTTGGGATAACAGAAAGTTTCCAAAATTGGGTCCTTGAACTCCAGACATAATTCAGGAGCAATTCACAAGGGGCTGCTTCCAGTGTTCTCTATCTTGTATTTTCTACACTTCTAACTTTGTTTATATAATAAGAAAATTTGTTTTAGTTTTGCTGGTACCAATTTATGGTATCCTAGAAACTCCAACAATGACCGAAAAGGTAATCACAACAAAGCAGAATTACCAACATATTTATGGTCTGATCTGACAGGAAAGGTCAGAGCTTCTCAGAGTTTATTCATATTCCTGCACCAGCTTTCAGTCCTTTGAATATTGCTTCTGGATACCCAGCTTCCCTGAAATCACAGTGGCAGCTACTCGCTAAAGGCATAAATCAGATTCTAAATAACTGATGGCACTTTTTCCTCTAGACCTGGACAAGGGAAGCACTACATTCCCATTGTTGAGTGCTTGAAATTGGAAAAGCCAGTGTACCGAGGATGTTTGGAGGGTTTAATTTCTGAAGTCATCTGTAAGAAAACAGTCTTTGGGGATTACAAAAATAAAGGTTTTGTCTTGAATGTCACTGGCATTTTAATATCTTGTCTTCTTTCATTCTCCAAATCCAAATGAAATATTATCACAGACTTAGTATTTGGTTACCAATTACTATCATCATAGGGCATTTTAGTATATCATGACTTTCTTTGTTCCAAAGTTAAAATGTGCAAAGCGTTTGTTATTGGGCACACTATACTACAAGCCAATAACATAATGGAAGTGAAATAGATGTATATATTAGCTACTTAGGAAAAAAAAATTAAAGAGAGATATTTATTAAAAAGAACAAAATATTTTGAATTTTTTTATAGATGTCAGTAATTATTTATTGTAGGGAACATTAAGAGGTAGGTCATTAAGAAACCTTTGTTCTAATAATTAGTAACATCCTATTTAAATATCTGGCATTAAACGTCCCAATAGTCATGGTAGTCAGGCATTTCCTCTGACACGTATGGATGCAACTGGAGTAGAACCTGAAAACCATCCCAGGTGAAAAACATTTGAAAGCTCAGGATCTTTCATCTGTAGGCATGGTTGTCAATCAGTGAGTTATCTCTCTACTATCTCTAAATAGTTGTTTATCTCAGTAAGGATTAATACAATCCTAATAAGGGCCACTCAGAAGACTTTTATACGAAAACCCTTGCATTCATCTCTGTTGCTACACTTTAGCTTATTTTTATCACTGTGCTGGCAAACATACTGCAGTGAGACTCAGTGCAGACTCTTGGGTGTGACTGGGTTCAGATGCTGTTCTGCCACTCATTGGCTGTATGACTTTGTACAAGTAAATTAATCTCTTTACTCCTCAATCCCCTCATTTGTAAAACAGAGGAGCAGTGCAACATCACGGTGTCATTGTAATGGTTAAATTAATAATACACATAAAGCATTTAGAGCAGTGCTTGGCACATAGCTCTCAAAAAATACATCTTAACTATTTTGTTATCATCATTTGTCCTGGCAAACAAAAAAATGACTTAAGTAGGTTTAATGTGTGAATGATGTACTTTCAGGGGGACACGGTCTCTGTTGATAATTACTCTCTAATTTTGTCAGATAAGCCCACAGAGAAAACAAGAGGCAGAAGACAGGTTACAATTTCCATGCAGTGTTTTTATATAACCTACATTACTATGTCACCTCATTCCCCCCCATTCAGCCTCAGTCCCCCTTCTAGGCCATACATGTTGTCATAGCTTAAGGCTGTGGTCAAAACACAGACCAAATAACACCGCCTATTACATGAAAGAAATATCAATACAATCAAATTGCTATTTGTCTTTAAAATGCCATGATTTTACATGCTAGCACCTCTGTAAATTTCACAGTGCTGCTGTTGGATATATTATTCATGTAGCAGGTAAAATCTGAATCCTCATCTTCTGACCCTAAGTTGGACCCTACAACTGGCATGAGAAGTTACTGGGAAAAGGTAATTTTGTGGTTATTTTAAATTCTCAATTATTTTTAAAAAATTTAGCCACTTAAAAATTAATTGTTCAATATTTAGAAACATTGGACATTGGAGTAATAGGAGCTAGGCTGCCATTGTATCCAAGAGAGGAAAGTTAGGATTCATTCTGTAGAAACTGTCTTATCCAACTCTTTTTCTTTTCCTTAAGAGACAACTTGACATTAAAAAGTAAAAAATGGGGCCCGGCCATGGCGGCTCAGTGGTTGAGTGTTGACCTATGAACCAGGAGGTCAGGACTGGGCCCCAATGCAGGGCGTGCAGGAGTCAGCCAATCACTGATTGTCTCTCATCATTGATATTGCAATCTCCCTCTCCCTTCCTCTCTGAAATCAATAAAAAAAAAAATATTTTTTTTAAAAGCAGAAAAGGAGAGTTTTAAAAATCAGCCAAGTTTTTTCCCCATTAAAATTGTTTATATTTATGTCCCTCTTCTTAGAGCTTAAGAATGATGATCTCTTATTAGCTTTGAGTATTAATAAACAACCTCATCTAATTCTTTCACGTACAAAAAAGAAAGCATTCTAAAAGTAAAGATAGATATTACTTCCTCAAATGAGGAAAGTTGTTATCTAAATATCATTCACATAAATAACATACTTTTGCAAGTGAAAGAACAATATATAAAATCTATATGCTTTTAAACATTAGCACATTTTAACCTGCCATTTCTCGGGTACTAAATAAATAATTCCCAGTCCTTTCTCTTCTAACCTAAATTTATGTAGTCAAATGGAGTAAATTTGAAAAATCAGAATATTTCTGCTATTTGAAAAGTCTTCATGGTGTGGTAGAGACAGGGAGGACACAGAAAAGTGTAGAAAGAGTGCAAAATTAAGGTAAATACAATGTTTTATGAGCTCCCAGAAATCTAGTTCTATGGGCTGATCTGAATATGACAAAGTGCTCTTCCTTCGACCATGGAGATTAAATGTGTTAATGCAAGAGCAGCAGGCGTGATATATTATTTCGGTATTTCTTACCTAATAGGAAACTTTCAAATTCATCTGGTTTTAAAGTAAGGGGAGATGTAAAAGCTGACAACAAAGTCAGGAGCGATGGGTGAAAATGTGAAAGAATCAGAGCAGACCAGAAGGCAGAGCTCCAGCACGCAGATGCGCAGAGTTCCAGGTGTGCTAGGAGGAGCTGCTAAGCCTGAGATGTGTCAGGATTTACATTTCAGACCTTGCGTCTAGGTTATGACAAGTATTCTATGCACTTAAATGAATATGGGGTGGATAATGTGATTTTTCCCCTCTTAAATGTAAGCTTGGTAAATGATGCTTGAAAGTCCACCAGTCATTTTTATGACTGCTCAGTACAATAACATAAGCCTTTTTAATTTTCATCCCTCTGTACCTTAAAAAAGGGTTTTCTTTGTTTTGTCTTCTCAAGGATTGTCACAGCTTTTGTTGGAAGAAATTTCACCTCTGTAAATTTAAAAAGCTAAGATAATATGCTTTCTTCCTAAATAATAAAAATCAAACCATGAGTATACTTTAAGATATAAAACCATAGATTTGTGTGTTAATGACTGTATATCCTAATTAGAATTTTAGTATTGTTTACAACAACCAAAAAAAAAAAAAAAGGGATTTTTTTTTACTTAAAACACGCGTATATGTGATAAATTGGCGATGGTTCACAAAAAGATAAATGACAGAGGGACATACAATTGTGTATGACAGAAATAACTCCTATTTAATGAAAATGAAAAATAAATAAACCTTGTAAAATATCACAGTCTGAGAAAAATCTAGAATTAATGACTTTTGTGAGGCTTAAAAAAAAGAGAGAAAAGAAAAAATACATTACATTATTGTTTGACTCAAATATTTTTTCTATTGTTTGCAGCACAAAAATTGCCCAAGATAAATTTCTGACATCACAAACCTAGCAAAAATTGTATCCAAGTGTCTTGTTTCCATTTTTAAAAGCATCTAATAATTAAGGTTTTGCTTTTAAAAGTAATAATTCTAAAGTAAAAGTTGTTTCCATCTTTAAAAGATGCACATTTGCATACCCATAGGTATTTTCTTCTCAAAAAGATGGTTCTGGCTCTAGCAGGTTTGGCCCAGTGGACATAGCATCAGCCTGCAGAGTGAAGGGTCCTGGGTTGATTCCAGTCAAGGGCACATGCCTGGGTTGTGGGCTCGATCCCCAGTAGGGGGCGTACAAGAAGCAGCCAATCAATTATTCTATCTGATCATTCATGTTTCTCTCTCTCTCTCCCTCTCCCTGCCTCTCTGAAATCAATAAAAATGTATTTTAACTAGAGGCCCGGTGCATGGCATTCGTGCACTGGTGGAGGGCGTGACCTGTGGGAATCGGCCCACTGTGGGAGTGCCATTCATCCCGGTCAGCCATGCGGCTGTGTACCTGCCCTCTGAGCAGCTGCTCATCCCGGTCAGCCGTCCCACTGTGGGAGCTCACTGACCACAAGGGGGCAGCTCCTGCATTGAGTGTCTTCCCCTTGATGGTCAGTGCGACTGGTCGAGCAGTTGTTCTGCCATTCAGATGCTGGGCTTTTATTGTATAGGATAAAAGATGGTTCTGAAACAATAACATTCAGTACATTCCAATGTACTGTACAAACAACAACATTCCATAAAGGCACATAGGTGAGGGGTTTCAATATTGTAGTAAAGGCCTGGGCCAGGGGGTGTATGAGTTAGAAGGGGTCAATGTGGAAAAAAGGGGGATATTTGTAAAACTTTCAACTATAATGATAAATTAAAATTATATAAAGAATTATATATATATATATATACATATCCTATATAATAAAGAGGTAATATGCAAATTGACCATCACTCTAACACACAAGATGGCCACCCCCATGTAGATACAAAATGGCCAGCAGGGGAGGGCAGTTGGGAGGGACCAGGCCAGCAAGGGAGGGCAGTTAGGGGTGACCAGGTCGGCAGTGGAGGGCAGTTGGGGGTGACCAGGCTGGCAGGGGAGGGCAGTTAGGGGCAATTGGGCCAGCAGGGGAGCAGTTAGGTGTCGATCAGGCTGGCAGGGGAGTGGTTAGGGTGTGATCAGGCTGGCAGGCATGCAAGCAGTTGGGAGCCTGAAATCCTGGATTGTGAGAGGGATGTCTGACTGCCTGTTTAGGCCCAATCCCACGGGGGCAGTCGGACATCCCTCGAGGGGTCCCAGATTGGAGAGGGTGCAGGCTGGGCTGAGGGACACACAACCCCTCATGCAAGAATTTCGTGCACAGGGCCTCTAGTGAACCAAAACAAGCCAATCTGAAAATGCTATACACTGTAGGATTCCAATTACACGAAACTCAGGAAAGGCAAAACTATAGAAACAGTAAAAAGATGAGTAGCTCCCAGGGGTTTGGAGGGAGATTGGAAGTGATGAATAGGTGAAGGGGATCACCAGGTGGTGAAATTATACTGCATGATATCGCAATGGTGGATACATGACAGCATGGGTTTGTCAAAACCTACTGAACTTTATAACACAAAGAATAAACCTTTTTGTCTGAAAATTTTAAATCAAAAAGGATTAGGGAATCCTGGAAAAATGCATATTGTAACAAGAGAACCTAATTCTATCTATCACAAACATAATGAATAACCTTAATGAAAGGAGTAGAAGAAAAAGTGTTGGAATAAGTAAATCTGGAAGTCAATAGAGTCTGTAAAATTAAAGTCAAAAGGAACTGCAGGTAAACACCGTACTCTAGTTGATCAAGTTGTTTTCTCCAAGGGCACATGTTAACAATTCTAATAGTGCTGCTATACATTTAAATTGGAATTGAATAATTAAGTAAACGGATGCAGATGGTGGGATCCAGGTTTCTCACTGCTGAATGGGCCATTATAGACTAAAAAGGGAGAATAAAATGATCCACGTGGTACTGGATTAGAGTTGGAAGCATCAGTAAGAAGTCATGTTAAACTTAATACAAATATAGATGGTTACATATGTATAAATGTGGGTAGATATACAGATTAGTACATACACCTTATTTTTTTTTTGCTGAGAGAGCTTAGAAATGATACCCCAATAAAAATAAGCACACATAGTACCTCAGTTTCTAATGCCATTCTCCAACAGAAGGAAACGGACTCTAGAGAAATGGCTGATTCTAAGAACAGAGCAGGAAATATACAAGGTAATCCTGGGATATCTTACAGTAGAAACAAAGGAAGCTTACACACTCTGGTACACACAGGTACACACACACACACACACACACACACACACACACACACACACACACACACACTCTGTACGCTTAGGGGCTATATGTCAAAGACACACAGTAGCCAAGTGGTCTAAATTGGAACAGTTTGAATAACCAAATAACTAAAGTAATATTACACTACAAATCAAAGTATAAAAATCAATATCTCTGAGTCAAATATGATGAAAGTAAATTATTGAATACATTTTTAAATGGGGCAAAAGATGAATCTCCCATGCAGATAAATTATAAATAAATTTTGTAACTTCTCCACCCACAGAGGGGCAATATATCTCCCACTATTTCAGTATGTCTGCACATTTGACTCCCTCCTCAGTCATAGGGAAGGACTAACATACAATACTTTTAGGCTGATGGTCAAGGGCAACAAAAACTGTCTAAGTCATACTGATAGTATGCACCCTTGATATGATGTGATAAAAATGGCATTTTATGATCTTCCTCTTAGACATAGTCTAAGCATGAGAAAAACATCAGACAAATTTCAATAGAGAGCCATCTTATAATATGTCCAACGAATACTCAATACTGTCAAGGTTAACGAAAAGCAGGAAAGTGAGATTATGTCACAACTAAAAGATGCCTAAGGAGACATAACATCTAAATGTATTATGGGATTCTCATTGAGATCATGGAACAGAAACAGGACATTAAGTTAAAAAGTAAAGACATAAAGAAACTATGGACTCTAAGTTAACAACAATGAATCAATGTTGGTTAATTAATTGTAAGAAATTTACTATACTAATAGGTTAAAATAATAGGAGGGAGAACTATGTGTGTGGGTTGAGGAACATATTAAGAACTCTACTATCTGCTCAATCTAATTTTTAAATCTAATACTATTAAAATAAGCTTATTAAAAATATACAATTACATACAAAGGTAATAAGGGAAAGGTAAAAATATTTATGTAAAGTATAAATGCATACATTCTCCTAAAATAAAATAAAAAATAAAGAAAAACAAAAGTATATGCAACTTACTTCACAAAGAGGAAATATCACTAATTTATTAAAAACTTCTAACAATAGAAAAGAAAAAAAAAATGCCAATAACTTTATTTGTAGAAAAGATGGGCTATCCAGAGAAAAAGAATGTGAACAGCTGTTAGAGATATAAAATATGCTCAATCTCCTCTTTAAGAAAAATGCAAATTAAAATTACTCTGGGATATTATATCTCACCTATTAGTTGCTAAGGCTAAGGGAAAACAGATACTCTTCATCATTGCTTTGTACAACACTATGGAGGAGCATTTGGAAGACACTTTGTCCAGTAATTATACTTCTACTAGAGGACCGGTGCACAAAATTCATGCACGGGGGAGGGGGGGGAAGGTTGTCCCTCAACCCAGCCTGCACCCTCTCCAATCTGGGACATCCCTCTCAAAATCCAGGACTGCTGGCTCCCAACCACTCACCTGCCTGCCTGCCTGATTGCCCCTAACCGCTTCTGCCTGCCAGCCTGATCACCCCCTAACTCAGTGGTCAGCAAACTCATTAGTCAACAGAGCGGCAAACTGCCCTAACCACTCCCCTGCCAGTCTGATCGATGCCTAACTGCTCCCCTGATGGCCCAATTGCCCCTAACTTCCCTCCACTGCTGGCTTGGTCACCCCTACCTGCCCTCCCCTGCCAGCCTGGTCGCCCCCAACTGCCCTCCCCTGCAGGCCCGGTCGCCCCCCAAATGCCCTCCCCTGCAGGCCTGTTCACCCCCGAATGCCCTCCCCTGCCAGACTGGTCACCCCTAACTGCCCTCACTGCCCTCCCCTGCAGGACTGGGTCCCCCCCTCCCAACTGCCCTCCCTTGCAGGCCTGGTCCCTCCCAACTGCCCTCCCCTGCCCACCATCTTGTGTCCACATGGGGTCAGCCATCTTTGACCACATGGGGGTAGCCATCTTGTAGGTAGGAGTGATGGTCAATTTGCATATTACCCTTTTATTAGATAGAATGGATCTATCCAAAAAATACACAGGCAAAAATACAAAGACACATGCAAAAGACTAGTCATTGCAGTTGAAGTAATCACATCGCTGTAGTATTGGCTTAAAAACAAACTAAACCATCAATGAAGTAGTGAAAGAGGCTAGGAATAGGTCCATGTGTGCACGGATAACTGATTTTTGACAAAGCTGCAAAGATAATACAGTGGGGAAAGAATCATCTTTACAACAAAAAGTGCTGGAACAAATGGGCATTCACATTCAAGTAAAGGAACACCAACCCAAACTTCACATGGTATACAAAAATTAAATTAAAATGGAATACAGATCTAAACATAAAACCCCAAACTCTATCAAACTTCTAAGAGAAAACATAAGGGGAAACCTTTGTAACCTTAGAAAATATTTCTTAGACAAAACACTAAAGCATGACCAGTAAAGAACAGATGGATATACTTCAAAAAATTTTTTTTAAATATTTTTTTAATTCATTTCATAGAGGAAGGGAGAGGGAGAGAGAGATAGAAACATCAATGATGAGAGAGAATCATTGATCAGCTGCTTCCTGCACACACCCCACTGGGGATCAAGCCCACAACCTGGGCATGTGCCCTGACCAAGAATCAACCCATGATCTCATGGTTCATAGGTCAATGCTCAATCACTGAGCCACACCAGCTGGGCTACTTCAAATTTTTAAAACTTCGTTTGTCAAAAATATATTATTTCTCTGTAGTACTAAGTTAAATGATATGTGTAAGTATGAATTTACGTTATTTTAAAATTTTTTTAATTTTGTCTACTCAATCAGTTTAGTGGCTAGAAGAACTCCCCTTAATGCCCAGATATGGTCTCTAGATATTACTTACTAAAAAGGCCCTAGGGAAAAATTTCAAGGCTCAACCAAGAAATGTACAAGATAAGCTGAGAACATGCTACAGAAATAAGAAAGTTATGGCCCTGGCTGATAGGCTCAGTAGATGGAGTGTCAGCCTGTCCCCCGGGTTTGATTCCCATCAAGGGCATGTACCATGGTTGCAGGATCCTCCTTGGCCTGGTCTCTGGTCAGGGTTTGTGCAGGAGGCAACCAATCAATATTTTTCTCTTACATCAATGTTTCTCTATATCTTTCCCTCTCTCTTCCACTCTAAGGGTCAATGGAAAAATATCCTCAGGTGAGGATTAAAAAAAAAGTTAGAAAGGACAACTGGATTCTTGTTAAAGGGATTAAGGAACCAAATACATGCTCCTACTGACCAAAAGATAGGACACTTTGAGTAGCAACAAAGATAAGAAATAGAATGAATTGATTACACATAGCAAATACGCTTACAATCGTGAGCTTAAGAAAAATAACTAATCAGTGTTGAATGCTAGGCATTACTTTGGGGGAAAAATGTAAACAAAAGAAGAAAGAATTCAGTATGCATCCTTCCAACTCCTTTACATACTGTTTTCACAGGATAACCTAGCAGCTGATATGAGGGAAGTTCCTCTTCTCAGAGGTTTTTCAGGCAACAAATGAAATAATAATGTTAGAACAGTTTACTGTTAGCATCTAGTGACCACTAATAAATTCATGGAGGTGAATAATGGCCACCAATGGCTGCAACATCACAATAAAGAGACAACCAAGTGTTATGATGTAATGCCTCCTATTTCAGAAGTCCCTAACCCAGGAGACCCTACCCCAATTGTTCTGATAACAGCTCTAAAATTAGCTACAAATTACAAAATAGGAAAATATAAAGTATTTAAATGACACCATGCGGTACAATGAGCCCAGACTATGAAAATTCCATAGAATAGATGAGAAAGTTTCTTCAATAAAAATGTTGAGGAGAAGAGGGGAATAACAGGGAAGAGAATATCAGTAAAAATGGAGACAAGACAGACAAGGGGACCTACTGATTAAAACAACAACAAAATATCAATCAATTGCAGTGTTTGGATCCCTAATCATATAACTAAACTCTTAAGATGCAAAAACATCCTTAAAAAAGAGAAAATATAAATACTTTATCATATTAAGTAATTATTTTTAACTTTACTAAGGTGTGATAATAGCACTATAATTATGGTTTTTAGGAGTCCCTCTCTTTTAGAGATATATACAAAAATATTTTTAATGGTTATAAAATATGTACAGTATATATTTTGCAAAACACATACAAACAAAAAATAAATTATATTCTATTAGGATGGCTTCTCACGTGATGAAAAGGGAATCCTAGAGGAGAATGGGACTTGACTAAATGAACCCAAATCAAATAATGAAACAAACTGACCAATGATGATAATATGCCATGACATAAGGACTATGATTAATTCAACCCTTTCCACTTGAAGCCCAAAGGAAAGAAGCCAAACAAAAACAAAAATTAATTTCATATTCCTGACCTTAAATAGTTTAATTTCATGTAAATCATGTGCATTCCCACTTCAGTTGCAGATGAAGAAACTGTGACTCAGAGAGTCTCGAGGAGAGACAGTCGACAGTCCTTAGACACTACAGTCAAGACTCAACCTCCTGGCCCAGCAAGAAGCCCCCACCTAAGTCTGCTGAATAACTTAAAATTTTTAGACCTAACAAACCATAGCAGAACACACATGACATTGCTTCTTCATACACTTGCTCATTAACAATCTATTTTGTAATTAACTATGATATGAGGGCTCCTACTAGTTTCCTGTCTAATGGTTTTGAGTGTTTTCCTTTCTGAGTACAACTTATCTCCAAAAGAAACTTGGTGTAATAATCTTCTATTTTAGATATAAATACAGGTTTCAGATTTTTTAAAAAAAGCATTGTAGATAAAAGGAATGGAGAATGATATTTGTAGCATTAGCTTATTTTTAAATGGTGTACATCAACATTTTTATGCTAAGTAGTAGGTTAAAATTTGGTTCATAAAATTTTTTTAAATCACGTGTGTGTTAAAGGCAAGACGGTTTCAAAGAATTATGCACTATTTAGCTTTAGAAATGAAATGCTGTATGGCAGCCTACTGGGTGATATGCAGTATTAAGTGTTACTGCTAATAATCTTGTAGTCATAATTAACACTACTCAAAAACGGTTTATGAACTGCAATGAATTGGTGCTTACCAGGGCAGAAACCTTTATATCTCAGATGTTAGATCATGAACAGACTATAAGTTCTGCATACTGAGTTGTATCTACAGCCAGTTAGTCTTGGTTTTTATCATTGAAAATACTCTCACTTCTGTTTTCTCTCAGGGAGAGCATACTATAGTCATTAATGAGTACAGATCTTACATGTGTGGGCAGAATGCCTGGGTACCTCTCATTTCCGCATCATTCTAACCGTAAATAAGGCTTGGAGCTTCAGTTTTCTCAGCTGAGAAACAAAGAGGATAATATCTTTTTTATAGTGTTGTTGTGAGGTTGTTATACAAGTTAACAAATAAACAAAAACAAAAGAAAAATCACTAGGAATAGGATCCGGGCCATAGTGAGGCTCAGTATTAGCCACTAGGAATATTTTCATTATTACTGAAGAACTTGGCTACCCTCCATTCGATAATCTTTGTTAATAACTCAAAGTGAAAGTCCTACCTATGAATATAACTAAACCCTTTCCCATGCTCACTGGTGAGATAAGGAGGTACATAAGTATTTGAAACAATTGTTTCCAAGTGAACTCTATGAAGAGGATCAGGGCTCTATAAACTCTTCAATTATGTTTTTAAAATTCAGTGTCTGTATAAATATATATTTTTTCTGGAGAGAAGGTACATATTTTTCCTCAGATTCTCAAACAGGATCATGATCCCAAAGAGTTACAAATCATTTAACTCCGAAGGATGAAAATCCCAGTGTCTTCACATGGCATAGGAGGTGATCTTTAATTTCTTCTCCACTTACCTTCTTTCATCTTCATCTATCGCCATATCATTTTTTTCCTCCCCCAGAAACAACGGGCTTTCTACAGTTCTCCCTAATGAACTGGGCAGTTTCTCACTGCACACCTTTGCTCACAGTGTCCTTTCTAGAGATCTTCTGACCTCTTCACCCTTAGTAACCTCTACTCCTCTGCAAACTTTTGAGACCCAGCTCAGACATGACCTCATGCCCTTCATGTACCTGTCCATAGTAAATGATGTGCTCTAATGCCTCTCTGGGCTTCCATCATATTCTGTATGTATTTGTGATACTGAACTCATTTTATCTTATGTGAAATAATGATTAATTTAGTGAAGGTATTCTTAGCTCTTTGAGAGTAACTTATTGATCTTAAATCTAGCAAAATACCTGATATAAATAAATCCTTAATAATACTTTGGTTGAATAAAAACATGAAAAAAAAGTTGTCCAAGTCTTTTTAATTTTCATAAGGCTTGCTGTGTTCCCAGAGATACTTTAGAGTGTGAAATATGCTCAGAAAACTATATTAAGCTCTATTCATAGCTTTTCAATTACTATTATCAAAATTTCACAAGGTGCCCACTTCTTAATAGGCTAGCTCAGTGGTCAGCAAACTCATTAGTCAACAGAACCAAATATCAACAGTACAACGATTGAAATTTCTTTTGAGAGCCAAATTTTTTAAACTTAAACTTCTTCTAACACCACATCTTCAAAATAGACTTGCCCAGGCCATGGTATTTTGTGGAAGAGCCACACTCAAGGGGCCAAAGAGCCGCATGTGGCTCACAAGCCGCAGTTTGCCGACCACGGGGCTAGCTTCACCCAGGAGAAAATAAATCCTCCATTGTCCCTTGAGCAGTCTTGTACGTTAAACTCGCCTGATAAAGAAGACCAATGTTCCATATTCTTTTACCTTGAAGTCTTCTGGTTAGGAGTGAAATTGGCTTCCTATTATCAGACAATTGGAAAGGTCAACATGTACACAATTAATCAATTTTAAGGCTCCTCTATCAATGTGACTTTTTCCAAAAAAGAAAGACTCTGGTTCATTACCATTACTATCTCAACTATAATAGAATATTCTTCCTCCTTGATAAGAAAACTAATTGTGTCCATTCATTTCTTTTTAAAAACTTATCTACCCACTATGCAAGGTGGGAGTGAAGCCTAATTCTCTGTTATAAAAGAACTATGTGGTCTTTATAATTTATGCTTCCTTAATGAGTTGCCCATTTAAAATGGTTGCTTCTACATGGAATGGCATCATACCAAGCTAATGAATCATGTCATGTAATTGATCACAGAATGAATGGAGAGAGCTAAAGGGTGAATCTGACATGGATATGGTATGAGGCTTTACTGTTAACTGGTAAAATAACCTTGACAAGTCAATTCATCTTTTTAAGACCCAATTTACTAATCTTAAGAATTGGGTCCTATGGCCTCTTCTTCATTAGGGGTGTTGAGAGTAAAATATGTCTCTAATGTAAAGCTGTATAGAATCACGTGAGGACTATTTGCAAAATAGACATGGCCACTGGAAGAACCACCCAGTTTAAAACTGCAATGTTCTTTCAAAAAGCCATATGAGTGAATTATGGCAAATGTAGGTACATCCACACAATAGTGTACTAAGCAGCCACTAAACAAGGGTGGTCTCTATTATTGAATATAGACTGATCTCCAAAATATATTATTAAGTGAAAGGTAGAAACAGATGTATATAGTATGCTAAATTCACATTTTAAAAAGGGAAACAAGAAACTATGTATATATTTGCTGTTTTTATTTTATTTTTGCAAGAATCAGAAAGATTCTGAAAGAGAGTGGTGGTGATGAGGGTAAGAGGAACGGAAGTAAGACCTCTCCTGAGGATATCTTTTTTTCAAACAAGCTTTGCCTATTGAACTATGCAATTACTTTAAAATATTTCAAAGTAATAATTAAAATAGTCTTGCTTTAAATAAACTGCAAAAAATGAACCTAATAGTTAAATTAGTAGCATAACAACAGAAAGAACAAAATTTCATGTTTCAAATGACAGATTTTAGATATAATACTCTGATTGGGAGAAAATTTAAGGACAGAAAACTTGCAAATAACTTTAAATTTCATATAGTAGTTTTTCTATTTATAATAATATGGGTATTACAATTTTAAAACTAGTTACTATATATTATAGTATAAAATAAGTTATTTCAAACCAGGGTTTGAGGGGAGGGTAAAACTAAAAAAAGATAACATTTTAAAAACTATATTAAAAATGAATTCAGAATATCAATATGAACTCATCACACACACACACACCTTTTTGTTTTAGTTCTGTTCACTGAAAATGTCTAGAAGCAATGCCACCACAGTAGCAATAAGCGCATCCATTACCTGGGCCTTGCTTTCTAAATACACTTCCCATGTTGAAGTATTTAGGATAACATAATGTACTATCTGAAATTTACTGCCAAATGGTTACCCACCAAAATACACCCACACCTAGATTGATAAAACCTGCATGATAAAATGTTAAAATATTAAAAATGGTTGGACTATGTTGTTCATTATACTATTCTTCTAAAGCCTCTGTATATATAACAATTTTCCTAATAAAAAAGTTGGTTAGGAAGGAAAAAACAGCTATAAATCATACCTGGATGCACAGAACCTACACCTGGTAACTTTTTCTTTCTTTTTGAGCCCTCCCCATAAGGTCTAGTGACATTTAGAGAATAAGTGTGGATTCTAAGTGACAGTTATAAAGCCAAAGGCACAGGAGTAGGACTGGGAAAATTTCCAGATTTCTCATGGATTTAGCACAGACTCATAATGTGATTCTATGCATAATCTCCTCATCTGAGAAACAGGAGCAATGTACCTGACTGCTTGCTTAACACAGCTGCTGAGAATCAGATGAGACAATGATGAGGTACTTCATAAATCAAAGGTGCTATAGAACTCTAACAATATTGTTTTTGGTCATTTTCCAGCCTTTCAGGTACATAGGCCATTTTATAATTCATACAGGCTCTTGAGAGATTTCAGCTGTGTATTAATATTCAGTATCTTTGACATTTGGGTTATCCTATCTACTTGACATCATATCAGCAGTATCTCAGTCTGCTTCAGAAGACAATATAAAACCAGGGCATCTTCAAGTAATCTATCTCTCTCTCTCTCTCTCTCTCTCTCTCTCTCTCTCTCTCTGCCAATTATCTTGCTTATACTCTGCTTTGTTAACTTTGCTCCTGACTCAGATACACTTTTATAAATTTTGTTGTTTACCTATTCCATATACATTAAGTCAAATATCTTCATGCTGATCATGACAAAGTTATGAAGAACAAAGTGGAGCTCTTAAAAGACAGCGACCGTATTTTTTCATGTATAAGATACTATTTTTTCCTAAAATCGTTAGACTGAAAATTGAGGGGCATCCTATCCATGGAAGTCAGCTGATGTGTGAGCCGTGAGGGTGCTTAGCTGCCCACACCTTGTCAAACAGGCTTCTTCCAATCATGAGCCATATTGTTACTGATGTCAGCTGATGCTGTAGGTGGAGGTGGAGAGTGCGCAGATGCAACAGGGACCATAAAGTTCTGAGCCCATAAAGATGTCAAAAAAATAAAAAGATAAATACCAATAAGCAATTGTCTTACTCTGTAAAATTCAAACTCAATGTAATCAGCTATGCAAAAGGGCATGGAAATTGAGCAGCAGAGAGACAATTTAGACCTCCTCCCATTGACTGTATGATCAAACAGCAGAGAAAACAGGAAGAACAACTCCTTAAGAGGCCAAAAAAGAAGAAGGCTTTAAGAGGAAAACCAGCAAAATGTTTAAAACGTTGATTTCTTAATTTTGGGTTGGAAAAGTGGGGGGTGTCTTATACATGGGGGCATCATATACACAGAAAAATATGGTATACAAGAGAGGGGTCTTCAAAACACATCCTCCCTCAAAGACTTGATAGAATACTTACATTCCTTCCTGTCAGTAAGATTGGCTTAGAAGAGGTGAGATTCTTGGTGTGTGTGTGCACATGTATGTTACATGTGCTGTACAAGTGTGTATATGAGGGTGAGGCAGCTTACACTGTTCCTTGGAAAAGCTTCAAAATATTCAGGGTGAATATATAGTTTGAATAGGTGCCCTCGAATTTCAGCCCTACTAGCTTAACTTTATTTATATAAATTTTCTACTTTTTCTTCCCTTTCAGTTTTGATCTCTTTTGGAATAAACAAACAGCTCCCAAATATAAGGGGGGGGGGGGTTGGGGGTATCCTTAATTGGATGAGAAGTAACACATCCCAGCCATAGCTGTAGGAAACACTTCGTACAGAAATTTTCAATGTGGCTATCTTCTTCCCAGAAGCTCATCTCTTTTCCCTGCTGGTGAAACTCAAATCACTTCACAGCTCATTGATACAGCATTGGCAACCTTTGGTTTAAATAAAAAAGATGCCTGAGCAATGCTCAATTGAACTAAGTATACAGGACATAGTGTGCTTGTGTCCTTGCCAGAGGACTGTTGGAGGGGGATCAAGGAAAAGATGACACCTGGCATCCAATATTCCACGACTTTTGCTAGAATTGGATTATGATAAATTATGATGACAGAGCTCAGATAAACGCTGATGTGATCTTTTCTACTGTCGTACCTGCACACAGCCCTCTTATGGATTGCTTCAAATCTCCAAAACCGATTCTCAGTCACCCATGGTTGAAAATGAAAGGCCAATGTTCAAATAAGTTTTTAAACAGTTTGCATGCAGACTGAATTTGATATTTCCTCCCTGGCTGCTTTGGAGTCACTGAGTGATCACCAAAGGTTTTCGCTGATGGCATCTTTTTATAAACCTCCCCCAGTGAAATATTTCTTTAAGGTCAAAAAGCTTGTATGCTGTGTGGGTGAGTGACAGGTATCAGGGCTGTCATTTCACTACTTTCCCCTTGAGACATCATTATAGCCAGCCCTATCACCCCTGCCACCACCATCCTAGTTCATTTGCTCAAGAGAACTAACACACTACCAGCCACTAAAAGCTATGGCTCCCCCAAATGAGCTTCCAGCAAATGAGGAAGACAGCACTGCCAACTGGGAAATAAGGGAGGACGTCACAGCCTCTGACTCCCAACCTGGGACCCAATATGTATATTTATCTTCTTTTAGGCAATTCTACTCAGTTCCAATGATAGATTAACCTGGCCTTTGCTGGGTAGCTCAGATGGTTAGAGCATTGTCCTGATACACCAAAGTTGCGGGTTCAATCCCTGGCCAGGGCACATACAAGAATTAACCAATGAATGCATGAATAAATGAAACAAAAAAATGATGTCTTGATGTCTCTGTCTCTCACTCTTTAATTAATTTTAAAACAAAGACAGATTAACCTCCATATATACCAAAGTCAGCTGTCCATTTTCCAATTTGACCTGTTCTCCTCACATTCTCTATCTCGAAGGACAGCACCCAGCTGCTTAATCCAAAATCCTGGTCATAATATTGACTCCTCCCTCTGGGTTCCTCCAATGGAGACATTCAAGCACACATCCGAACAAAATTCATCATTTCTTTTTCATGCCCATAGTTACATGTAGTTTACTTATTTATTGAGGGTACGGGGAGGTTGTTAGCTCAGTATGATAGGCCATTTGTAGATATACTGTAAAATGCATAGTGATCCTTTGTTCAGATTCTCACTGCATGAGATCTACCTTCAATTTCAGCATAAATTTTCTTTCAAAGAAATACTATGTATAACCTTGTACAAAGCACTTTACTTTTAAGTCCATACAATTGCTCCTCTATAAAATGATCTCCAAGTCTTTACACTGTTTACACCACAGATTCTAAAAGGCCAAGCAATAACAACAAAATATATGAGAACATACAGGGGACCAACAAAATAATAATGGCTGTTCCAAATAAAGGAATTATCATTAGGTACTAAATGGTGATAAGACTACTGATATGGTTTAGAATTGGGAACTCCCTGTCCTTTCACTCCAACCCACTCTGAGAACCACTTCTCTGGTCCCACCTATGACATTGTGCTAGACATGTGGACATGTGGGTAGGCAGACCCAAGCCCTCTGTTATCAGCAGAAACCATCATCCATGCCAAATGTGCGTTATGAAATGTAGTTTCTATTAGACTACTCACCCATTTCTATCATATTCATTACCAACATTACATATGTACAATGCATAAAATATCAGGAACCTATATAGTAATTAACTGATCTCATGGAGGCAAAAGCAATTGTAGTAACCAGGCTAAGAACACCAGGAAGAAATAGTTACAACATATTTAGAAGTTTTTTCAAGTGAGATTAAAAACTGACAGAAGTTTGCTCAGAAACACCATTCTCCTACATCAGATTCTGAAATCCTGAATCAAAATCACTGAGCAAGGTTTAGGATCATGTAAAAGGCATGCCTGATTAACTCCTGGACATCTCATTTCTTGGCCATAAATCCTATTACCGACTGCCGTAAAACCTGTCGATAAAAGATAATTTATGCTCAGTGTACAGAAGCTAATGTATCTGTAGAAGCAGAGACCAGAAAATGAGAGCCATTCACACTCCGCATGGTTAGCGAGACAGACATGACTCTGAGCGCCCAACAGTCCTTGCAGGGAATAAGCCCACCTGGTAACTAGCAGAGCTTCATGTCTGCACTCTCTCCAAGCTCATAAAATCTCCTGTGCTTGAGAGACCATGATTCTTCTAAAGAACACATATTTGGAATTAAAGGGGAGATGCTTACTTTTCAGGGAGGATTTATAATGCATTCTATTTTTAATTTTCTATTTAAAAATGGCAGATTAAACATCCCTTCAAAGTAAATGCTAAATACTGAGGTTTTCACTCATAATGATATTTGATCCATAGTAACGAAACATACCAAAACACAATATAAAAAGACATTATATACCAAAAAGCCAATCAAATTAAAAAAGTCTAAACATCTTACCAAATTTATACAGACCTGAAACTACACTATTGTTTCCTTGTTTTAAAATCCAATTTGTAATTAACAAAAATAAGCCACAGAAAGGGGACTGAAGAGAGAATGGAGATGAAATTCTTTAGGCTGGAACAACCTAAACCAGTGGTCGGCAAACCGCGGCTCGCGAGCCATATGCGGCTCGTCAGCCGCTGTTTGCCTCTCTGTTGACTAATGAGTTTGCCGATCACTGACCTAAACAATTTTAAGTGAACTGCACCTAGACATGCAGGTCAGTCCCAAATGACTACAACTGTAATCGTAATGAATGAAGGAAGACTACTTACTTATACAACACAGTTTCATTATAGTCTCATGTGTGGACACTCAGATGACTTGAAGATAGGGAGGCTTTTTTAAGAAAGATCAAGAGAAGTACCTATCAGCCTCATGGTCTACGGCTATCCCAGCTTCTTAAGTCACCTAGCAGACACAGCACTAAAAGTGTTTATCAGACAAACAGTCCCCAGACAATGTTTCACTCCTCCATCTATTACCTTCAATTTCACACAAACCGTAATTATAAAACCAATTCTAGAAGACACTGTCCTCAACAACAATACTCATAATAATTAACATTTATATTGAATCTTCCCACTTTTGAATTATTTTAGCAAAACTCAAATGATAATCTCATTGAATTTTCTTAATAAAGACTTTGTTAGAGTTGAAGAGAATTCAGAGTTATTTTGGTTTAATTTAGGGGTAAGGTAACAAGGCAGGATATACCTTTAAGTTTATCCAAGATTTAGCTTAATTAAAAATAATACTGTGGAGATTAAAGCTGCTTAAAAATATCACAGACTATAAGCAATTTGGTTCCCATCTTAAACCCTCAAGCATATTCACTTGGCTTTTGCATTCGTACTATTCTCTGAGGAAATGTGATTGGAGCAGGGACTTAGCATGAGTTGTGTAAGTTTTCCCCAGAATTGAGGGCAAAGGAGCAAAGCAGGCACTGCTGAGCCACAGGCAGGTCTGTGCTGAACTGCCACTCCTCTGTGTGACAGGGGTGGTCCTGCATGACTTTTGTGCCCTACATTATGTAATAATTGTTCTAGGGCAGTGGTCGGCAAACTCATTAGTCAACAGAGTGGCTGCAGTTTGCCAACGTTGCTCTAGGGTAAGATAATATTCTAGTTGTTTCAATGGGACAAAATCAAAATCACTGAAGAGAAAGCCTAGAAGACACTATTTGGGGACATGTGGGCTATGCAGGCCCTTAACATGATCACTACCTTTGGAGAACTGGGAGCTCTGCTTTAAAAAATAAGTTTAATATATTTTACTAGAGGTCCCTCAGCCGGGCCTGCCCCCTCTCACAGTCTGGGAGTCCTCAGGGGCAGGAGGTGACCCAGCGATCAGGGGAAGGCGACGCCACACCGCTGCTGCTGCTGCTGCCACTGCCGGGAGTGCAAGCCTTGCCCAGTTCTGGTTACCTGAGCCTTGGGCAGCCGCCATCCGAGGCTTGCCTGCGCCTTGGGCTAACCCTGGGCAGCTGGGGGGCTGAGGGGACTGGGGGACTCTGGAGGGGGGGGGGGGGCCCGACCTTGCCATGTGCCTGCATATTCCCTCTTTATTAGAAAGGATAAACACAAAAGAATTATGTTCCTAGAAATTATGTAGGATTTTGATCCAGACTTCCTCTCCACACTTCAGTGTCTGCCAGTTTGAGAGAAACTTTGTTCTGTGATCATACAGAGTTTCCTCCCCTGGGCCATGGCCTTTCCTACAATGCCAGACAGTTGGTTTGGAACCATGTAATTGTGTTTCCATTGAAGGTGACACAGGGCAGATCCAGGTGGGCCTTTAAACACATGGGGTGCCACTGGCTTTAATCACTTTGCCATAATCTCCCATAGCAACTATTTACTCATTCTTAAAGATTCTAGTACAATGTGAGCTCAACAGAATGTACATTCCATGAAATATAAAGGGGCTCTGTGTAGCTGGCTGTTGTATTTCTGGAGAAGTACCTGGTATGTAGCAGGTGCTCAATAAATATCTGTTAAACAAATGGTGCAAATAAAAGCTGAGTGAGTGCTTCTGTGAAGCCTTTCCTTACCATATCCTTGACCAAGTTATATAGTCTTTCATCATCTTTATGTAGCAATGTTTTAATCTTGCTTTATATTTATACTAGATGCCCGATGCATGAAATTCATGCAAGAGTAGCCTTTTCTTCCCCCCTGCTGCCAGCACTAGCTTCCCTCTGGCTGCCGGCAGACACCCAGGACCCAGGCTTCTCTCACAGCCCCAGTTTCATTTGGATGGTCATCCAGAAGGATGTCTGGTCTAATTAGCATGTTACACTTTTATTATTATAGAATTTTATAAGTGTCTGCTTCACTGAACATGGACTGGAGAGCAAAGATGCTATGTCACTATTTTTTTTTTAAATCCTCAACTGCCTAGCAGTACAACAGGCACAAGCAGACACACCATAACTGTTGACTACATAAGTGGACAATAGAATTTGAAACTAAATCCTCAGCTCACCTTCCACATCTCAGAAGTGTCCCAGAAAGCAACAGTTCCAGGCAATGCACAGAACCAGAAAAAATGCAAATGTGGCTGAACAGTGAGCATACATTACACCCACTATATTAACCAAACAAATCGTAGGTAATGACTGCAGATGGAGCAGAAGCAAAATCTTAAGTAGTTCATTACAATAAGAGGCAAAAAATAAAAAGTCCACTGTCTTTAAAAAAATGTTACCAAATGATTATTTTTTAAACTAAAATCCACTAATCAACCTTATAAAATCTCATTTACTAAGAAGCCTGATCTAAGCACTACATTAATAAAAATTTCCTCTATATTTATGATTAGAAATGAATGACATCATCATTAGGAATTTATTCACAGGTAGTTAAATTAATAAAAAGGCAGCCAAAGAACAACAAAAGGTGAAGATTTTTTTTAAATGCTTAACAAAATCAAGCCCAGTTTCCAATGAGTATGACAACACTGAAAATATACGAGAATTCCACTTAAAATATTTGCCAAGCTTTGTTCTTCCTCTGAGATTTTTCTCATATTCGGCTGCTCAAAATGCAAAAGTGTTAAATTTAATTCTTAGTCAATTTGATTAAAAGTTACAGGATTTTTCTTATGGGTACAACAGAATGAAAACTGTGAGGCTTCTCCCCTACATTTTTCCTGTTCAGTGACCAGAGGCAACAGACTAAAGTGGCACAAGTAAGCAAACATGGTCAGGTTCGCTCATGGCTCAAGAACACACATGGGGCTGATGTTTTCTCCTGGTCTACTCAATGATACAAGTGTAGCGGAAGCAAATTACTGACATTATAGTTATTCTGCACTTACAGGTTGGAGCAGGTAGATGAGAGATTCCTCTTGGATGATTATAATTGGCAAAGGAGTGATGCGAGTTGCTTGGAACAAGGTGCTCACAGATGCCATGATCTGGTCAAAACGCCCACCAAGTCCTCCCATTGTCACAATCACATTGACCTGAGCAAGGCAAAGCAAAGAATCTTATATAATAAACGCCCAGCAACTGAATGGTGGAACGACCAGAACGACCACTCAACCAGTTGCTATGACACGCACTGACCATCAAGGGGTAGACACTCAACGCAAGAGCTGCCCCCTGGTGGTCAGTGTGCTCCTACAGTGGGAACGCCACATGGCTGTCCGGGATGGGCAATGCTCCCACAGCAGGCCGATCCCCGCAGGCTACGTCCCCCACCAGTGCATGAATCACGTGCACCAGGCCTCTAGTTTTAAATAACTAAATAGTATCAAACACCTCAGTAGAGCTTCTGATATTACATGTTTATCAGATAAGCCATAAAGAAAAAGGTAGATATAATTTCTCTGATTTAGGTGAAGGAATTAAGTTACTTGTTCAAGGTCATAGATTTGGTAAGTGGCAGAGTCAAGTTTCAAGACCAATTCTTTCAAGTACAAATTTTACATTTCCCCCACCTGCCTATTCACCTGGCCAACCAGCCGACTCTTCCTTTAAAACTCTCTCCATGTGTTCCTCCTGATTTTGCAGCTGGTGCGCTCCCATGCTCTCCCAGAGCACACCTAAGGGCACTTATTTAATAATGCCCAGCAATGGACGCTGAGCCCACTTTACCAGTTGTCACCCAACTAGAATTCAAGTATCCTGAGGATCTGTACTGTCTCTCAACTGAACCTGCAAGGTGCCTAAACCTCTGTACCTCATTTGTAAGTTCACATGTAAATAGTGGATAATAATGGACAATTAATAAAGTTGTTGTGAGGATTAAATGAGGAAATTACATGAGTTATAAGTGTAAAGCATTTGGGACATCTTTTATAACATCGTGATTGTTATAAAAAGTCCTACTCTTCCATTACCTTCATTATTTTGGGTATTATTACATCTGTATTACGATTAGTATTTTTTATTATTGTTATACGTAGTTTGGTTGTTACTTTTTTCACTTAACACTTTAAATAGAGCAGTTCTTATTACTACAACATAGTTAATTTAAATGTTTCCCTGTTGTTGAAAATACTTTCCCAGAATATCCTATATAATAAAGAGGTAATATGCAACTTGACCATCACTCCAACACACAAGATGGCTGCCCCATGTGGTCAAAGGTGGCCGCCCCCATGTGGACACAAGATGGCCGCCACAAGATGGTCAGCAGGAGAGGACAGTTGTGGGCAATCAGGCCAGCAGGGGAGGGCAGTTAGGGGTGACCAGGCCTGCAGGGGAGGGCAGTTAAGGGTGACCAGGCCTGCAGGGGAGGACAGTTAGGGGTAATTGAGCAGGTAGGGGAGCAGTTGGGCATTGATCGGGCTGACAGGGGAGTGGTTAGGGGCAATCAGGCAGGCAGGCAGGCAAGTGGTTGGGAGCCAGCAGTCGTGGATTGTGAGAGGGGTCCCAGATTGGAGAGGGTGCAGGCTGGGCTGAGGGACACACACTCCCCACCAACCCCCATGCATGAGTTTCGAGCTCTGGGCCACTACTTTAAATATAAAATCACTGTGATGCTTTACTTATCCCTAAGATAGTGGGGACAGAAGGGCACTGGGAAGGGGGTGAAGCCGCAGTCTTCTGCACCCACCAGTGCACCACAGTGTTGGGAAGAATGGGAGCAGAGTCACAGACTCCTTTCTGACCCCAACTTGTCTGCTGCTGCCCAGCCTCATCTCACAATGTATCTACATAGGCAGAGCCGGTAGACTGACCATGGAAGAGGAAGGACTGAAGAATTCAGTGAAAATATTGCAAGAAAACCTTACATATAATAAAAAACAATAAATCATTCTATCTGAAATTAAATAGAAATGGTTTAAAAACAGGAGTATTTAAATGGGTAATTTCCCCATGGCTCTCCCTGAAAGACAGTGTTATGACACAAGTTAACATATAAACTGAGGTACTTCTGAAAGTAAAGTGGGTACTGTAAATAATTACACTGAGAATACAGGCACAAACTGGGACCATTCCATGTAAACTGAGACATATTGAAAGGGATTAAAGCATAATGAGGGAGGTAGGGTAACAGGTGGAAGAAGGAGGAATCTGTGGAGCTTGATGAAACAAAAAAAAAAAGTGTTTTGTAGGGAAAAGGATGGCAGAAAAACAGGATGGCTAGCAGAAAAACAGGATGTTTTGAAACAAGGATTTTTTTCTTGGAAGTGCAAAACAAAATGTTGCAAAAAGACCAGGAGCCAATCAGAGAGTGGCACAGATAGACAAAGAGTGGGTCTTTAGCAGATATAAGGGGAAGAGCAGAATGCTTAGGGGGCAACCCATCTAAATCCCCTTTCCTCGGCAGCCTGTGTTTGTTTGCAATAAACTGCCTTGTTTGAACTCTTCTGGTTCATTCTTCGAGTCCGTGAGGTAAGACCCCAGGAAGAATTCCTGCTTGCCGGTTCAGGTATTAATATGTTTACCCTACTGTTTGATAATTACAATATTAATGAAACCAACTTAGCAAAATTCAACACTACAGTCTCAAAAAATTTAGACAGCATTCCTAACAAGCTCTATACTGTGCTACAGTTAGTCTTGAATAAAATGGTGAAATTCTTTGGTCCAATTGAATGTCTGGCCCGCATGCACATAAAGCCCAGGAAATCACTTGGTCTGACCCTGCCAAGGCATTAGCGGTGAGTTATATGTTTGACCAAATATAGCAGGCTAATTTTTAAGTTGGTAGTTTTGTATGGTCCATGAATGATGTTATAAATGTCTAAATGGCCCTTTGCAGAAAAAAGTTTCCTCACCCGGAAGAGCTGAATCAAAATAGAGCAAAACCAAACTGACAGAAACCAGCAATATGAAAATAGGTTTTAATAAGCTTATAAAATAATTTTTATGATTGATGTGAAGTACAATGAGACCAAAGAAATTACAAAACTCGGATTTTATGGTATCAAAATATACCATGTACTGACAAACACGTATATAACCTCTGCAGGATCTGGGCAGCTGGTGAAAACAATACTACAGGGATCCCACTTAAATTTCAAGCAGGCCCAATAAGTAACAGTTTAATGCAAGCCTGTTTGGGTGAAAAATAAAGAATGTCTCTTGTATTGGCACGATAATGAGGCTTCTGCTCACAGATGAGAAGTCTAAGAAAACTCAAGATTTTTCTCAATAATTCTTACTCCACCTTCCCTGCTGCAGCTGTCACTCAGGTGAGGTCCTTCTCTCCTAGATAACCCACAGGCCACCTGCCTGGGTTGGATAACCAAGTAACCTTCCAATTGATTGAGAACGGGCTTCTGCATCTCCAATCTGATCATGCATGTTCAGCTTAAAATTAGTGCTGGCTTTCCAGAACCTACAAGAGTTAAGTCCAATGTCCTCCAATGCTGACTCCACAGTTACACCCTCAACTCGGACATCATTTACATTCCACACGTGCTTTACTTCTCAGAACATACCACAAGATGTCAATCTGCAGAGCTTGGGCCTCCCCTGCCTTGCAAATAGTGGAATTACTATAATATTTCCAAAGAATGCCTACCCCCATCCCCTAAAAAATGAACTTGGATGAATAGAGTGTGTCATCCAAGTCTGTCAAATTGTAAATATCCTATCTAATAAAAGAGTAATATGCAAATTAACCACCACTAGCCATGTCCACCAGCCAATCAGGAGGGAATGTGCAAATAAACCCGATCAAGATGGCTGCAGCCACAGAGAGCAGGAGGGAGGCTTGGGTTTCCTTGGAAATGGAGGAAGCCAAGCTTTCTGCCTGCCCTTACAGGCCCAGGCCTCCACTCAATGCTACAAAGTTTCAATGATAGAAGATAAATAAATCCACCACCAAACTGGAGAAAGCAGGAACTAGGGCGGCCTGCGCCAATGGAGGAAGGTAAGCTTCTGCAGCCCTGGACTACTTTGGCCTCCGCTTAAGGCTACAAAGTTTCAATTATAAAAGATACATAGAGGAGAAACCAAGATGGCGGCATAGGTAAGCACCTAAACATCTGCCTCGCAAAACAATTTCAAAACTGTAACTAAAACACAGAAAGGACACCATCCAGAACCACAAGAAAGCTGGCTGAGTGGAAATTCTATAACCAGAAGGAAAGAGAAAAGCTCACGGAGAATTGGAGGAATGGCAAAGGGTTGAGGTATGGCAAAGGGTCTTTGTACACGCAGAGAGGTAGGGCGGCTGAGAGCCTAGATGACTTTCTCTGGAGGAAGGGGGAAGTAAGCCCCTGACTGCACTGAACCCCAGTTCTGGGTGAAACCCCGTGAACCCAGGCTCATACAGGGGGAGTCTGGACTGTCAGGTAGAGAGAAAGGCACTCGGAGACTGGGACACCCAGGGGAGGGGGTCTGGAGGCGTGCGCGTGAGTGTGCACAAGACTGCAGAGGTTGCCACAGGCTTTCCCTAACAGAAGGGAGTTGGAAGCTCCTGACTGCACTGAACCCCAGTTCCAGGCGAGCCCCTGGGGACCCACGCTCTTGTGGGGGGAGTCTGGACTCTCAGGCGGAGGCTCGGGAGCCGGGGAAGGCAGAGGTCTGGAGGCGCGTGCGCGCAAGGGCAGGGCTGACGGGAAGCCAAGACTGTCTGCTCCTCCCTGAGACTCCCCCCATCCAACCTGAACACAGAGGCTTTTGCAATTTGGCAAGTCTAATCCTATAAGGCTGTCTCCAGCACCGAACTTCTCCCAGCGTAGACACAGCTGATCCTCACAGACAACTGGCCTGGAGGTCAATTCCTCTCAGTGATACCAACAACAATCAAGACTTAACTACAACAAGGCTGTACACACAGTCCACAAAGGGGTCCACCTCAGGTAACTGGGAGGACGACCCACTGGGCCATATAGGAAACATAGCACACAAAGCTACCCTACCAACCCAGGGAAGCAGTGAAAATGCGGGGACAAAGAAACGGATCACAAACAAAAGAAATGGAGGAAAACAAATGACTGGATATAAAATTCAAAACCACGGTTAGAAGGCTTTTCAAAAATATCCTACAAAAGGCCGATAAATATAACGAGACCCTCGAAGATATGAAAAAGGACCAACTAGAAATTAAACATACATTGACTGAAATAAAAAATATTATACAGAGACCGAACAACAGACAAGGGGAACGGAAGAATCAAGTCAAAGAATTGAAATACAAAGAAGCAAAAAACACTCAACCGAAAAAGCAAAAAGAAAAAAAATCCAAAAAGTTGAATACAGTTTAAGAAGCCTCAGGGACAACTTGAAGCGTACCAACATCAGAATTATGGGGGTGCCAGAAGAGAGAGAGCAAGACACTGAAAACCTATTTGAAGAAATAATGACTGAAAACTTCCCCCACCTGGTGAAAGAAATAGACTTGCAAGTCCAGGAAGCTCACAGAACCCCAAACAAAAGGAATCTAAAGAGGACCACACCAAGACACATCATAATTAAAATGCCAAGAGCAAAAGACAAAGAGAGAATATTAAAAGCAGCAAGAGAAAAACAGTTAGTTACCTACAAGGGAGCACCCATACGATTGTCAGCTGATTTCTCAACAGAAACTATGCAGGCCAGACTGGAGTGGCAAGAAATTTTCGAAGTGATGAATAGCAAGAACCTACAACCAAGATTACTCTACCCAGCAAAGCTATCATTCAGAATTGAAGGACAGATAAAGAGCTTCACAGATAAGAAAAAGCTAAAGGAGTTCATCCCACCAAACCAGTATTATATGAAATGCTGAAAGGTATTCTTTAAGAAGAGGGAGAAGAAACAAGTAAAGATAAAAATCATGAAACAACAAATATATATTTATCAACAAGTGAACCTAAAAATCAAGTGAATTGAAAACCTGAGGAACAGAATAAACTGGTGAATATAATAGAATCAGGGGCATAGAAAGGGAGTGGACTGATAATTCTCAGGGGGAATGGGGTATGGGGGGGGGTGCAGGAAGAGACTGGACAAAAATCGTACACTTATGGATGAGGACAGTGGGGGGGAGGTAAGGGCAGAAGGTGGGGTGGGAACCGGGTGGATGGGAGCTATGGGGGGAAAAAGGAGAAACAATTGTAATAATCTGAATAAATATTTTTAAAAAATTAAAAATAAATAAATTCATAAATCACAATCAATCAATCAATAAATAAATAAAAGATACATAAATCTCAACAGAAATGGCTGCTGCCATAGAGCGAGCAGAAGGCTCGGCTCCACTCCAGGCTACAAAGTTTCAATTGTAGAAGACAGATAAATCCCAGATACCAGGGCCTAAGCTTGGGTCGCTGGGGAGCGTGGCTGGCCTGCAAACCACCACAGGCCCCTCGCCCAGGCCACCCCATACCCCAAGGGAACCTCCACCCTGATCTGGAACACCTTTCAGGGCAAACCAGCTGGCCCCCACCCGTGCACCAGGCCTCTATCCTATCTAATAAAAGAGTAATATGCAGATTGACCATCACTCCAACCCACAAGATGGCTGCCCCCATGTGGTCAAAGATCCTGTCCCCATGTGGACACAAGAGGGCCAGCAGGGGAGGGCATTTGGGAGGGACCAGGCCTGCAAGGGAGGGCAGTTGGGGGCAAACAGGCTGGCAGAGGAGCAGTTAGACATCAATCAGGCTAGCAGGGGAGTAGTTAGGGGGTGATCAGGCTAGCAGGCAGAAGCGATTAGGGGCAATCAGGATGGCAGGCAGGCGAGCAGTTGGGAGCCAGCAGTCCTGGATTGTGAGAGGGATGTCCGACTGTCCTTTTAGGCCCGATCCCAGTGGGATCGGACCTAAAAGGACAGTCGGACATCCTCGAGGGGTCCCAGATTGGAGAGGGTGCATGCTGGGCTGAGGGACACCCTCCCTCTCCTCCCCCCCTCGTGCAAAAATTTCATGCACCGGGCCTGTAGTGTTATTAATAAATGCCATAAACAGGTTTATATACAACATGGTTTTTAACATGTTATTTTAGAGAAATGTTTTTTTAAGTTGGAGGAAGGGACATATTTATACTGAGAAGTCAGCAATTTTTGCAAGCCTGTTTGCATTTGACAGAAAAGCTGTGGAAGCATTGATAAGGATCTATACTAAGACTCCTGACTGGTATAAACCATAATTCTCAAAAAAGTTTAGCCTGAAAGCCTATACCCTCATTAACCAGAGGAAGCTTATCGTGTCCCTGTGTCTTTGTGGAGAGCTCAGCTGAGGGAACTCCAATCTCCTTGTGCAAATGGGAAGGAACTTGCTGGCAGAGGTCCCAGGCACACTGTTTACAAGTCCACAGTGGAAGAAGCTAGGAGAGACACAACAAACCCATTGCAATAAGGTGGTATGTGTGGTCCCCTCCCTACTAGGTCATTCTGTTAGCTTGTTCAAGGAAACATGTAAATACTGCACTAACCAGGTGTGCACCTGTGATTAGTAGTACTGTGCACATTGCCTGCCCCTTGACATTCCAAACCTAAGAGTTTTATCTTTAGACTTGAATACTCAGAATAAAACACTCCCCCTCATTCTGGTCAGCCCCTATCTATCTTCCAGACTCAGCTCAGTCACAATGTGTAGGAGGGGAGAAGCATCAGCTCCAAGGGGCTTCTCACCCATCCTATCAGACTTCAACTATAGCACTACTGACAAAGCATAATCTGCTTAACAAAGGCATCCACTCTGATGGCCACAAATTCTGACAGTCAGAAACTGCCTGACTCAATGTGTCAGTGATGATGTATGACAGCAATTGAGAAGGACAAAGAGATGGGGCTCCAGAGAGAGTTGACTACTACAGCCTCTGCCAAGCTTAGTCTTTAGGGCTTACTGCAGAAACCTGGCCTATGGAAGACACACCACCAGGGAGGGTGGTGTGGGTGCCAGGGGACAATCATAGTTCTCTAGGGCCCTGTAGAAATTGGGTCTTGGTTTGGTCAGTATCTGGCAGTCATGGATAATGCCTACCTTTCCCGTCAGTGTGGCCATGGGATTTCAAGTGTCTTATTTTGTGGCAGGATTTTTGTGTGACTTTTTTTTTTTTTAATGAAAACTATTTCTGGGTTGCAGTAAACTTTCTGAAGCGTCAGCATTGTGTTCGTATTAGCCACCAGGAAGGTCTCCTACTAGAAATACTTGTCCCTATTTGCTCCTTCTCCCTGTCATCATTTAGCATTCTTGTCAAGTTGCTCAGCTTGGAGTTGTCTGTCAGACACTTGTGTCCCATGGTTATAGTGGGAAGAGCAGGACTCTCCTGATGATGCTTAATTAATAGCTTGAGGAGAAGGTCTTCTTTCCTACTGCCTAGGTAAGTAGCCTGGGGAGAGCATGGACATCTCATTTCTATGTTTGTGGGTATCTGGTCCAGGTAAGATTGGAACTTAGGTAAGATTGCCCTCAAGACATCCTTAATGATTAACTTTTAGCTAGTGTTGTGAGGCAAGTGCCAGAATTTGGAGATGGCAGTTCTTCTTGTCATGGCTTTTTATTCACCATGACTAATTAGCTTCCTAATAAATCCTTGTCAAACTATATGTGTGTGTATGTAAGTATGTGTGTGTGTGTGTGTGTGTGTGTGTGTGTGTGTGTATGAAACTGCCTGACTCAGTTTGCATTTTTCAACCTTCTATACCTTAGCAGAGTAGCTGGTATACACAGAACAGATATATGGTTATAGGTTTCCCACTTTAACTCTTTGGCCAACCACCAATCATCTCAAAGTACACACTTTAACTATTTTCTAAGGTCCCTATTTTTTCCTCAAATTCTTGACAAGAAAAATTACTAAAGAGCTGTTCTTTAAAGAATCCTATAATTGGTTCTTTTATTACTGTCATTAGAATTTCCATCCTTTAATTCATCTTGCACATAAATATGACACTATTTTTCTAAATTATCTATGACCTTGCATTCAAAATTCTTTAGAGGATTAACATTACCTGCAGATCAAACTTCAAATTCTTTATCTTTCTAGACAATAAAGATTTTCTGTATGTTGACCTCAACTGCCTTTCTAACACCAATAACAGCTGTGACCACTCTCCTTAGAACTCTTAGCTACCACTGTCTGAGTTCTTCTTTGCTGACCCTCAGATTGCCGCTAAGAATCTACAAAAACCCTTTAATTTCAGTATCCTGGTCATGACAGAAAGAGTGTAGATGACTGAGTTCATTGCCGGGTTAATTAAATGCTTTTGTGATTTACCCTGGGCAAGTCTTTTTAAGTTAAACATCTCAAGCCTGACTGTAATAACAGTGCTGTCTTTCCTCAAAGGTCTGTCCTGAGTACTTGTATTTCTTTTACGGACGAGATATGGTTCTCAAGGCATATTTATGAGATCCCTGGGATGGGACATTTTTTCTGAATAAACAAAACAACAGTGTGATGTATATAAATGTGGAAATGTGTTATTTTTTCCTTCCATGCAAATATGGTAAGAGCATATTTGCATGTATTTACATTTCTCTATACCATGGAGAGCTGAATAGAATAAATAAAACACCAACTTGTGGAGGTTTGTTGTTGTATGTGGGTTTTTTTCCTGTACATAATTTTACTCTATTATGTCTGCTGAAAATTATTTAAAGAGAAAAATAAGAAATAAATTTATAAGCAAAATTATATAAAATAACAGCCTGTGTAAATAAATAACATGAATACTATAAAATCTACTGCAGGAGATTATGGTCTCCATACCCCTCACACTGACAGGACATAAAGGTATTCTTAGGGAAAGGTATTCCTTTTGAATTATGGGGTTCATTGTAAATGCAAAGATGTATTATTTGCAATTTAGAACATCCCAAATACCTAGCATAGCATCTTCAACACCATTGGTAGTTAGTGCAAAATGAAAAAATCAAAGAATGATTTATATCATATTCAGAAACTATTAGGTACCTGGAAGTAGAGTTTGAAAGGTTATTATAATTTATTTTATATAAATGTTGTCCACAGAGCTAAATGAATGTTTGGTAGATAAATGAAAAATTTCAAATCTGCATGTTTTGTCTATCCTCCTCAAAAAACACCAGGTGTTTTTAAATTCTGGCTAAAGATTCTTTCACTTAGGAAGAATATACCGTATTCATGGATTGTTAAAGTCAACATCATTAAAATGTCCATACTTCCCAAACAATCTAAAGATTCAATGCAATTCCTATTACCAACAGCATATTTCACAGATCTAGAACAAATACTCTAAAAATTTACATGGAACCAAAAGAGACCCCAAATAGCCACAATAATCTTGAGAAAGAAGAACAAAGTTGATGGGATCACAACCCCAGATATCAAGTTAAACTATAAAGCTACTGTACTAAAAACAGCCTGGTACTGGCACAAGAGTAGACATATAGATCAGTGGAACAGAACAGAGAACCTAGAAATCGACCCAAGTCATCACATTCAAAAAGAGGAGGCAAGAACATTCAATGGAGTCAAAATAGTCTCTTCAATAAATGGTGCTGGGAAAATTGGACAGGTATATGCAAAAAAGTGAAACTAGACCACCAATTTACACCATACACAAAAATAAACTCAAAATGGATAAAAGACTTAAATGTAAGTCATGAAACCATAAAAATCCTAGAAGAAACCTCAGGTAGCAAAATCTCAAGACATTTCTTATAGCAGTGTTTTTGCCTATACATCTCCTAGGGCAGTGGTCGGCAAAGTGCGGCTTGCGAGCCGCCGTTTGCCGCTCTGTTGACGAATGAGTTTGCCGACCACTGACCTAGACTCTCGATTCCAATAATTACAGGCTGTTGTTGTTCCTTGTGATTAAGCCCCTATCCCAGTGGTCGGCAAACTCATTTGTCAACAGAGCGGCAAACCGCAGCTCGCGAGCCGCATGTGGCTCAGCCGCAGTTTGCTGACCACTGTCCTAGGGCGAGGGAAACAAGGAGAAAATAAACAAATGGGACTTTATAAAAATAAAAAGCTTCTGCACAATAAAAGAAACCATCACCAAAATGAAAAGGGAACCCAATGTATGGGAGAACAGATTTGTCAATGATTCATCCAATGAGTTAATTTCTAAAATATAAAAGGATCTCATACAACTTAACAAAAGGAAGACAAACAATCCAATTAAAAAATGGGCAAAGGACCTAAATAGACACTTCTCCAAAGTGGACATACAAATGGCCAAGAGACATATGAAAAAAATGCTCAAAGTCACTGATCATCAGAGAGATGCAAATTAAAATGACAATGAGGTATCACCTCACACCTGTCAGAGTGTCTATCATCAACAAATCAACAAATGATAAGTTCTGGGGAGGATGTGAAAAAAAGGAACCCTAGCATTCTGCTGGTGGGAATGCAGACTGGTGCAGCCACTATGAAAGACAGTATGAAGTTTCCTCAAAAAACTAAAAATCGAACTGCCATCTGACCCAGGGATCCCACTTCTAGGAATATATCCAAATAATTCCAAAACACCAATCAGAAAGAATATATGAACCCCTATGTTCATAGTGGCACAATTTATAATAGCTAAGATCAGGAAAGAGCCCAAGTGCCCATCAGTAGATGAGCTGATAAAAAAGATGCGGTATATTTACACCATGGAATACTATGTAGCTGCCAAAACAAGCATCTCTTACCCTTTCAGACAGTATGGCAAGAACTGGAGAGTATTATGCTAAGCACAATAAGCCAATCAGAGAAAGATAAGTATCACATGATCTCACTCATATGTGGAATCTAATGAACAAAAAAAAATAAACTGATGAACAAAAAAGATCCAGAGACATAGAAACATGGAACAGACTGATAAATCAAAGTAAGTGGGGTAGGGGGATGGGTGGGGAGAAGATTAACCAGGGAACTTACATGTATATTAGAGGCCTGGTGCAAGAAAATTCATGCACTGGTGCAGGGGGAGAGGGAGAGGGTTCCCTCAGCCCGGCCTGCACCCTCTTGCAGCCCAGGACCCCTTGCAATCCACCTGCCGGCTTAGGCCTGTTCCTGAGGGCTCTCAGAGGGATGTCTGACTGCCAGCTTCCGCACAACCCCCCAGGGAGCGGGCCTAAGCGCAGTCGGACATCCTTAACGCTGCTAAGGAGATGGGAAAGGCTTCTGCCACCACTGCTGCACTCAGAGCAGTCAACCCGGCATGTGGCTGAGCAGAGCTCCCCTTGTGGGAGCGCACTGACCACCAGGGGGCAGCTCCTACATTGAGTGTCTGCTCCCTGGTGGTCAGTGCCCATTATAGCAACCAGTCCTTCCTGGTCCTATCGTGCATCATCATAATTCATTTTTACTCAACAATATTTCTTGCTTTGCTTCAGCCATAATGTCTCTGCTGCATATTCTTGTCCAAAGTGATAAATGAAACTCTTGGTCTCCATGTCTGGATGGATTAGATTCTGCTGTTGGAAGTACTTTAAGGGTATTCTTTCCCCAGAGTTTAGGGGTATAAACTCTCTTCATTTTTTTTATTAACCAATGGATAATCGGTGGCTATCAGACTGATGTAGTGCAATCTTCTTCTTCTTTTTTTTTTTTTTTTACAATCTGAAGCAATAGAAATACTTTATGCTAATTATCCCTTTTCCTTATTCTGGGAGAACAGAGAACATTCTGATTGCACTTAGCCATTAACATTCTGGTTTCCAGATATACACTGGACCATTTTAGAATGCTGAATGAGAATGTTAAAACTGTTACTGCTGTTCTGACTGGTGTGAGACTCAGTGTTTGGATCATCAGCACATGCACCAAAGGGTCTCAGGTTCACTTCCCAACCAAGGGCATGTACCTTGGTTGCAGATTCAATCCTTGGACACAACCAATTGATGTGTCTCTCTCACATTGATGTTTCTCTCTCTTTCCACCCCCTCCCAGACACTCTCTCTAAAAATGAATGGAAAAAAATATCCTTGGGTGAGAATTAACACACACACACACATACACACATACACACACACACACACACACACACACACACACACAACTGTTACTGCAGTGACATTGATTACCTAAAGCTTATCTCTTGCCATGTAGTAAGTTTGCTTCAGGTAATACATTTGTATAAAATAATTGATTACCTCATCATCCTCAGGTTCACCTTAAAATTATAAGCAAATGTATTGCATATTCATGAACATCATAGTAAACTATGAGTGCAATATAGGATAAAATACCTGTTCAATTATAATTTCCTTTTTATGAAGTAATTTTATTTATATGTATGCTTTAAAAACAGAATTTTGGGGGGTCCATTATATAGGCATCTAAAATTTCTAATAGAAATGGATGATGAAACAGAATTAAAGTTTAATCAGTCTGTTTGAATTCAGATAGTCCCATTTCTAATGTGCATCAAAATAACTGGATCCAACTGGTCCAGACTGGGAATTATATATAGTCACACATATGTAGAAAGGGGAAGGTACATAGTACCTCCAGGAAAGAAGCTGGTACCATCTGATTTTTACTCTATGCATCTTTTAGTGTGCCACCTGCTGTTCTGAACCAGCACTTTTACCATGGAATGTAAGTTGAATTACTTGGAAAACAAGCGCCTATGGAAACAGAAAGACAACTTCTACCTTCAACTATTAAGTCAGGAAAAAGATGGACAGTGAATACTATAGGTTTCCATCTTCTCTGATGTAAATGGAACTTTCTGAGATTCCTAACACACACACACACACAAAAGTCTTTCTATGTATATAATCTCTTCTCAGGATCACTTACTTGCCACTGAAAATACATTAATTTGATATGCAAACCCTCATGATGAACAGAAACATCATTCTAGCTCTGCAGTCGTGACTCAAACTGTAAGTTGATCACACCTTTAGAATGTAGATACTATTAACACTGTGGATAATCATAATTACAGATGTAGGTATTTTAATATATAATATGTATCTTGCTAAGGAATACTCAAAATAAGGAGAAATTTTATAATCTACTCAACATTTTCAGGATGTTTTCTTATATGTGTATTACTCTTACAAAAGTCCTCAAGATATACCTTCCTCCTCCCTCGGCAATTTCTGTATCTTCGCAATGCAGTAACTCAAAATGAAAAGTCCTTTCACACAAGGTCAGCATTCCTCTGCAGAGGAGCTCCACCCCAGCTATATCTGTAATTCTCTGCATTAATAAGAAATCTTATTTGGCAAGTGAGCCATCCAACTGAGATTCTTGGTAGCACATAATCTTACCCCCTGTCCCAGGGCATATAAAAGCATGCTTTTCCCCCAGCAGGGATGGCTTAGGCTGCCACAGCCTGTGAGGCAGTAAAGCTTTTTATATTCTTCACAATATGTCCAGAATCACTTCAAAGCACTGGCCTCATCTATTTTCTCTTGTTGCACAGCACTATAAAAGAGATTGCCGGTTTCTAAGAAGAAGGGAAAACAGAGATGTGATTTCCTCTTTTGAAGGCATCTCCAAAATGATCTAGTAATAGCCTGCTAGTTCACATCAGGCCCAGAAATCATTTTTTTTTCCCTCCTTGCTTCCTTGTGATACTTGGCTCACCCAACATTTATTCCAGAACATGGATCATAAATGAGAGAAGGCCTCATGGATATAAGCTGCAATTTCATTATTTAAAAAATCACATTATTCCATTTTCTGAAATGATATAAACAATCATTACAAAAATAATCTACTTGGAATAGGCGCATTAAAGCCTTTATAGACTGAAATTAATTATGCCATGGTTACCTGTACATCTATCTCCTCTGTTAGACTGGAGGCTATTTGCAGTCATGAACTTAGTCACCAAATCACCGCATCATGACAGAGAAGAGGTACAATCTAAAAGTAAACTGACTGGGATAAGATCCCTAGAAGCTTCCACAGTATATCTAAGGGGAGGAAGTCTGCCTTTGGAACTCTGAAGTAAACTGTGGACTTACCTTGGAGTAATACACCCCTCAGAGAGGACAAGGCACACGATGTCTATCTCAGTACTAGAGAGGTTGGAGCACATCTCCTCTTTTTTCTCTCCATCAAGGCACAGAGCCACCAGTGGTGAGCTGGATTGTACAACTCACCTCCCTGTTGGACCCCATTACTAAAAACATAGATGCTACTCTCACTGGCTCCCTAGAATAGGGAAAGTTTAAACCTCTGCTAGCAAGCACGTCAACATGTAAGTTATACACCATTTAATTCAAGTTTCTAATATTAAGAGAATTCTTCTAAAATGGAAATATGTCCAAAAGAAACAATGCTATGGTGAGGCCATGAACTTTAGCCATAAACTGTAACTACCTAGTTTAAGAGATTTTTAAAATATTGTGTAATTCTAAAACCATATTATTCCATGAAATTTATTACAAGATCAAAAGATCACATTATATAAAATATATTTAATATATTTTCTCTTATCCTATATTCTTAAAAATACATTATATAGATACATAAATGCATTATATAAAATATGTGACAGATCACAAGACTATGATCTGTATACAATAACAGTCATTATGTGACTATTAAAACCACCCCTACAACAGTTAAATTTTCATTAAGGAATTTATGTTGCAGGCACTGAGGCAAGTGCATTAACTAATAACTTGCTGGTAGACATAGATTATTATTCTAACACTAGAGGCCCGATGCATGAAATTCATGCACTGGGGCGAGGGGGGGGGGGGTCCCACAACCCAGCCTGCATCCTCTCCAATCTGGGATCCCTCAGGGGATGTCTAACTGCCGGTTTAGGCCCGACCCCTCTCACAATCTGGGACTGCTGGCTCCCAACCACCCACCTGCCTGCATGCCTGACTGCCCCTAACCACTTCTGCCTGCCAGCCTGATCACCCCCTAACCACTCCCTGCCAGTCTGATCAATGCCTAACTGCTCCCCTACTGGCCCAATTGCCCCAAAATGTCCTTCCCTGCCAGCCCAATCGCCCCACCGCCCTCTCCTGCTGGTCCAGGTGCCCACAACTGCCCTCCCCTGCAGGCCTGATCTTGCCCCAAACTGCCCTCCCCTGCAGGCCCAGTCACCCACAACTTCTCTCCCCTGCAGGCCTGGTCACCCCCAACTGCCCTCCCCTGCAGGCCCGGTCACCCCCAACTGCCCTCCCTTGCCAGCCTGGTCACCCCAACTTCCTTCCCCTGTTGGCCTGATCGCCCCCAAATGCCCTCCCCTGCTGGCCATCTTGTGACCACATGGGGGTGGCCACCTTGTGCGAGGGCATGACAGTCAATTTGCATATTGTCTCTTTATTATATAGGATATGAGGAAACGGAAGCTAGAATAACTTAAATAACTTTCTACTGTCACGGAGCTAGAAAGAGTGCCAGGCCTATCTCAAGTACTTGAACAACTAACCTCTAATTACAATGTATTGGAAACTGATACTTTTAATAATAAACATTCATTATTACAATTGGTAGAGACCACAAAGATGCTAAGCATCTGTACATTTGTCACAGAAGAAGTGATATGACATCCAGAATGCTACTAAGAAGATCCCTTCAAAGAGCCTATATGCCAGTTAAGGTTTGCCATGATGTCCTTTAGAATTTGCACTGATGTTATTGGAAATACATTTATTCATTCAACAAATATTTATTGAATGAGATAATAAAAAAATTCAAGCCAATACACATTTAAGAAAAATGACATAAATTTTTAGAAAGTAAAGGGGCAAACAGAATGCTAATCAAATAACCCAGGTGGAAATTATAAAGTTCTGAACTAAAATAGTAGCAATAAGACTAGAAAGAACAAAGTGGGCATAAGAGATACCTGTAACCAACTTTTAAGGGCTAGTAGAGCAAAATAAGGTTTCTGTTAGGTGGATGGATGGCAGTGCCAAAGAACGACATAGAAAATAAAGAATGAGAAAATGAGATTTTGTGAGAAAGATGGTGAATCTTGTTTCAGGCAGTGAAATGAAATTCCTCTGGCCTGCCAGTAAGAGGTAGAAATATGACTTTGGAGTTTCTGATGAGAGGTATAAATTAGGGAGTTAATGGCACAGAGTGTAACTGAATTCCAGGGAAACAAGATGAAAGGCAGGTATGACAGAAGATAAAAGTGAGGATGGAGACCACCGGAGTTTGATAGGTAAGGAGGGGATGCAGGATAAATAGGGCTACTTCTTTTACAGTCAATACTGATAAAACATGTCTAGTGCCAGTTTATCTTTGATCAAGTCCTACTATTCTTTGCTCTCTTGGGAAACTGAGAAGGTTGAGTGTGTCTGGGTTGTCACCATAGTTCAAACACCATCAAGGTTACACTGCATCCATAAATATGTAGCAGGGACTCACAATTTGAAACTTTGTGAGGACACACTTTAGAGTGAGTTTATAAAACAGTATTTCGATTTGCTTAAGTGCTAAGAAGTACTTGCCCTTTTATTTTATACTAGAGGCCCGCCCGGTGCACTGATTTGTGCACTAGTGGGGTCCCTCGGCCTGGCTTGCGGGGATTGGGCCAAAACTGGCTCTCTGACATTCCCTGAGAGGTCCCAGATTGTGAGAGGGTGCAGGCCAGGCCGAGGGACCCCACCAGTGCACAATCGGGGCTGGGGAGGGACTGTGGGAAGGCTCTAGGGCATGTCCGGCTCATCTTGCCCAATCCTAATCAGCCAGACCACAGCAGCAAGCTAACCTACCAGTCAGAGCATCTGTCCCCTATTGGTCAGTGCACATCATAGCTACCAGTGGAACGCTCAAATGGTCGAATGGTCGCTTAGGCATAGATAGATAGATAGATAGATAGATAGATAGATAGATAGATAGATTGTTATGAGTCAGGTCACAAAAAGATTACATCATTCTATAGTTATAGCATATTTGAAACAGTGAACATAAATTGTAAGTAAACTTTTTATTTTGGGATAATTTTAGATTTAGTAAAAAGTTGCAAAGATAGTACACAGTTTCCACCAATGTCAATAGCTTAAGTAATTATGGTATACTTGTCACAATTAAGACTGACAGTCGAGCCAAAGCAATCAGACAAGCAAAAGAAATAAAAGGCACCAAAATTGGAGAGGAAGAAGTAAAACTTTCACCATTTGCAGAGGATATACTACATGTGAAGAACCCCCCAAAATTCCACCAAAATCTATTAGAACTTACAAATGAATTCGGTAAAGCAGCAGAATACAAAATTAACAGTCAGAAATCGGTTGCATTTTCATACACTAACTAGAGGCATGGTGCATGGGATTCATGCACTGGTGGGGAGCGTGGCCTGTGGGGATAGGCCAGCCGTGGGAGCACCGCTCATCCCAGTCAGCCTAGTGGCTGTGGACCTGCCCTCTGAGCAGCTGCTCCTGCTGTGAAGAGCAGTCGCTCCTCCCACTCAGTCGAGCAGTGCTCCCACTGTGGGAGCACACTGACTACCAGGGGGCAGCTCCTGCATTGAGTGTCTGCCCCCTGGTGGTCAGTGCACAGCATAGCGACCGGTCGGCCAGTTCTTGTCATTTGCAGATGATATACTACATGTGAAGTAATCAGACAATAAAAGGCACCCAAATTGGGTGCTTTTATTAGACAGGATAAGGAACTATCAGAAAGAGAAACTAAGAAAACAATTTCAGGGGAGAGGGGGGATAAATGGGAGACATCGTAATACTATCAACTATTTTTGTACATACAAAAAGATTACATCATTCGACAGTTACAGCATATTTGAAACTAAACTTAAGTTGTAAGTAAACTTTTTTTACTTATACACACACAATATATATTTTAAAGAAAACAATCTCATTTACAGTTGTATCAAAAAGAATAAAATACCGTCCTAGACAAATGGTCAGGTATTTTGTAGAATGACTTTCAATTAGGTTTCCTGACTTTTTATGATTAAACTGGAATTATGGGTTTAGGGAAGGACTCCACAAGTACCCTTTCTACCCTAACTACATATATAAAAGCCTAGCACCCTGCCAAGCAGCCCACCATCTGACTGGTAGTATGATGCACACTGACCACCAGGGGGCAGATGCTCAACACAAGAGCTGCTGAGCTGCAGTGACTTGGCAGCTGTGGTTTTCGGGTGATGCACCCAGAACCAGAGAGAAGGGAGCCCGATTCCAGGGTCTGTCACCAGAGAACCACCCTCTCACAACCCGGAACCCCTCAGGGGATGTCGGAAAGCCAGTGTCCGCCCAATCCCTGTAGGCCAGGCTGAGGGACTCACTCCACCGGTGCATGATTCTGTGCACCAGGCCTCTAGAATCTATGTAGAGGGGTATGCTATCAACATGAATTATCACTAATGATGTTCATTCTGATTACTTGATGTGAGTGGTATCAATTGGGTTTCTCTACTGTAAAGTATTTTTCCCTTTCCAGAACACATTTCCACACACAACAGAAGTATTATATTTTGCTTCAGATGAGATTGGAACCTTGTCGTAGATATCAGCTCATCAGAGCAAGCTGTAAAGAAACTAGTGTACTGTCAGATGGGCACTAGACTAATCAGGGTGATCACTTTGTAAGCTATATAAATGTCTAATCACTGTGTTATACACCTGAAATTAATATAATATAGTATGTCAACTCTAATGGAAATATTTAATTTTTTTAAAAAGACACCTGAGTACCTTGGAAGATACCTTTTAGGGCACAATCATGGTTTTTCCTGCAACCTTTTGAATCAGATCTTATACTAATGAGTAATTAGTCCAATCAAAGTCAGTCATAAATTTAATTTTCAAGTGAGGTTCAACAGGTATTTATAGGGGCATAAATCAAATCTATTAGTCCATTACAAATTTATAATGTAGTTAAAACTCATAGTATTTAGATATATAAATGTACTGTATCTGAGAAATGCCATGTATGAATCTAATAGAAAAACTAATATTCCTTACCAAAATGCTAACAGTCAATAGCTGAGAACTCCAATTCAGATATAAATACACAGAACCTATCACAATTCAATATTTTCTCAGGCCATTAAGAGAATAGAAGAGGACAAAGGGGGATAATGGCGGTGGAAAGAGACTTGACTTTGGGTGGTAAGCACACGATGTAGTGTGCAGATGATGCATTATAGAATTTTGCACTTGAAATCTGTATGGTTTTATTAACCAATGTCACCCCAATAAATCCAATAAAAAGTGTTAATCTCATTAAAAACACTCAAAAAAGAATAGGAAAATAATTAAATGTAATATGTCATAATCCTATAGACTTTTTTTACTATTTAATTCATCATTAATACTTTGTATATGTATAAATAAAATTCAGGCATTTGTTTTCATTCAGAATACTTATTCTGCATACTGCATCACTTAATTAAACATTGCTTGAAAAAATAAACATGACATAAAAAGGCTAAGTTGTATTGAAGTTTTAGTAAATAAAACTAAGATGAGTTTAAAAATTATAAAACATACAGTTTGAAAACAATGGCAACTTTTCTGTTGAAATTTTGTCTACTATGAAGTCTGTGTTTAAAATAACAGAAATAGAAGTATCTAATCATATTGTCATAATCATATTGTCATATAATACTAGGAAATACCCTAAAGAAATTATTATTTTTAACCTAGATTTATTTCTGCTTTATCCTAAACAATGTACACCTTACATTTTTAAAAACTTGGAGAAATAACTTTTAATTTTCCCCCTGAATCCCAGGGTTTAGGTCTTGGGTGTGTATCACTGCATCAGAAAATATATGTGCTTCTTTGAAGAGCCAGCTGTCAGTCATATCAGATGGCATCCTGAGAGTGTATCGCTCATGACTCAGTTACAGATAAACGGTACATGGAAGCAAAGTATTACAAAGTCAGACGTGTCAAACTTTCTGCAGAAGAATAAAAATTGGGGATGAGCAGGTTTAAAATAAATAAATAATATAATTTAGGGAAATCTTTCTTTTTAAGCAATGTGTACTAGAGAGTAAAGGCCCTTAGCATAAGGGCAGGTCCTAATCCAAATTGTATAAAGTTCTACCATGTTACACTGCATATTCACATATTAAATACTACTTAATTCAACTGACTTGTATTATAATTAACATTTTTAAAGAATGTGCTAATAAGATCAGATATTACTATAAAATATAGACACTTTGACTACAAATTCATATTAAAAACTTCAGTGGAAAAGCATATGTGCATGGTAATCTGATCAGATTTATTATGTGGGTAAGGGTAAAGGATATTTGGAACAGTTTTAAAAGCCCTCGTGATGATCTCAGCTGAGGGTGGAGGATGTGTGGAGAGGAACCTGCTAATTGTTCCCTTTCTACTCTTTCTAACCATGCTTTTCTCCTGCTAGTACATGAAATGAATTGCAACCTTGTACTTTCAGGTTAAATGTTAACTCAGGTGGAAGCTCAAGATGCTCTCTTTGGTCAGATTTAATACAATCACCTCTTTCAGTCTGATTGGGAGCTATCTGAGAAGGTTTTCACTGCGAGTGGTACAGCCTTCAGTTTATCTAACTATGCTTTTTAAAGCACCAAAGTAACCACACTGCTCATTCTCCACCTTTAAACCCTTCAGACATCTGCCACTGGCTCACTGAAGTGCTATCCATCCTCTGTGCACAGGGTACTCCCTGAACATGCCTTCCTGTGGCCATCTAACTACTATTCTTTATTCTTTTTTTTTTCTTAATTAAATCTTTATTGTTCAGATTATTACAGGTGTTCCACTTTTTTTTCCCCCCCAAGCTCCCCTCCACCTGATTCCCCACCCCACCCCATGCCCTTACCCCCCGCCACTGTCTTCATCCATAGGAGTAAGATTTTTGTCCAGTCTCTTCCCGCACCCCTCACACCTACTTCCCCTGAGAATCGTCAGTCCACTCCCTTTCTATGTCCCTGATTCTATTATATTCACCAGTCCATTCTGTTCTTCAGATTTTTTATTCACTTGATTTTTAGATTCACTTGTTGGTAGGTATGTATTTGATGTCATTTTGTTGTTCATAATTTTTATCTTTACCTTTTTCTTCTTCTTCTTCTTCTTAAAGAATACCCTTCAGCATTTCATGTAATCCTCGTTTGGTGGCGATGAACTCATTTAGCTTTTTCTTGTCTGTGAAGCTCTTTATCTGACCTTCAACTCTGAATAATAGTTTTGCTGGGTAGAGTAATCTTGGTTGTAGGTTCTTGCTGTTCATCACTTTGAATATTTCTTGCCACTCCCTTCTGGCCTGCATAGTTTCTGCCGAGAAATCAGCTGACAGTCGTATGGGTACTCCCTTGTAGGTAATTAACTGTTTTTCTCTTGCTGCTTTTAATATTCTCTCTTTGTCTTTTGCCCTTGGCATTTTAATTATGATGTGTCTTGGTGTGGTCCTCTTTGGGTTCCTCTTGTATGGGGTTCTGTGTGCTTCCTGAACTTGTAAGTCTATTTCTTTCACCAGGTAGGGAAAGTTTTCTGTCATTATTTCTTCTAATAGGTTTTCAATATTTTGCTCTCTCCCTTCTTCTGGCACCCCCAAAATTCGGATGTTGTTTCCCTTAAAGTTGTCCCAGAGGCTCCTTACATTATCTTCATATTTTTGGATTCTTTTTTCTTTTTGTTTTTCTGGTTGGATGTTTTTTGTTTCCACATATTTCCGATCTTTGGTTTGATTCTTGGGGTATGTTGATCTACAGTTGAGTTTCTGTATATTCTTTATTTCAGACAGTGTATGCTTCATTTCTGACTGATCCTTTTCCATTTTTTTTGGCATTCTCATTAAGGTCCTTGAAGGTCTCACTAAGCTCCTCAGAAGTGTCATCAAGTTTCTCAGCTGTTTTTAGAAGATTCTTGAGTAACCTTATAAATGTGATTCTGAACTCTATGTCATCCAGTAGTTTGCTTTCCTCCATTTCTTTCATTCGTGACATGTTTCTTTGTTTCTGCATTTTGGCTGCTTCCCTGTGTTGATGGAGTGGCTTTGTGTGGTAGGTGACCTATAGGGGGCAGTAGCTCAGCCTCCCCAATCACCTGATGTGGATGCTCTTGGTACACCCCTTTGTGGGCTGAGTGCAAAGTCTTGGTGTAGTTAAGCCTGAATTGCTGTTGGTACGCTGGGAGGAATTGACCTCCAGGCCAATTAGCTGTGAGCACTCCCTGTGTCTATAATGGAAGAAGTGCTGCGCTGAAGACACGCTTATGGGGCAGGACTTGTTTCAGTGGGGCTTTGGTGCTCACTGAGTCTGCCTCTTGAATGTGTCACTTATGGATGTGAGGAGTTGAAATCTGGTGTCTCACACTGACCACTAGGTACACTGGTTTCTGGATCTCCAATGGGGTGCAGGTCAGCTACTGTCTGAGGCCACCCAGCAGGAGCTACAGTGAGAGCTGCAGTTTTCTCCTCTTTGCTTGTGGTTTGGAGGTTTTGGAGCTGTCTGACCTGGGCTGCAAGTTTTCTAGGTTAAGCTGCGATAGGGCAGGCTTTCTTATGCTAATTGAGCTGCTTGGAGCTTGGGTGGGTTTGTAGGTTGTGTGGGGCGGGGTCTCAGGGTGTCACTAGGTTAGGGCGTGGCAAACAGCAATGGCTGCTAGTAAGCCCGCTCTGTGTCCCCGACCGCGTCCTGGAGTCCTGTGCCCCAGTGCCGTAAACAATTATTCCTGCGCGCAGCTCTGCAAGCAAGCCACTCTCACTGGCAGACAGTCCAGCTTCTCCCCGTAGGAGTTTGGGTCCCCCGCGTCTCCCCAGAGACTGGATTTCAGAGTAATCAGGGGCTTGTCTCCGTTCAGGTTGAAAAAAGCAACGCACCCAGTCGCCCGCCACCAGCCCGGATCACGCGCCTCCGTACCTCAGCTTTTCAGCGCTCATGCACGTCTCAATGCTCTTTTCTCTTTCCTTCTAGTTGTAGAACTTCCACTCAGCCAGCTTTCCCGTGGTTCTGGGTGATAGACGTTTTGTCTTTTAGTTGCAGTTTAAATTGTTGTGGGAGGCAGCAGTTTAGGTGTTTACCTACGCCGCCATCTTGGATTCCTCCTCCTATTCTTTATCCTATCTCAGCTTCTCTCAAAAGCCTTTCCCCAAATGTATCCCAGTCTCCTCTCCTGCACGTTCCCATGGTGCTAACACGGACCCCACATGCCCAGAGCTCCTTTTATATGCCAAGTGCTGCTGTTCAGTCATGAGGACAACATATGCAAAAACACGTTAAGATGGGGGAAAAGGGAGAAAGAATATGGAATATTTTAGCAACAAAGAGAAAGAGTTGTACAAGATGAGGCTGGAGAACACCTTAACCCAGAACATGCCAGAGGCCTATGGAAGCCAAGAGGCACACTGCTCATTTCCTCCAGAAATAACTTGATGTTGGGCTGTGAGCAGGACAGTGGTCTATGAGTAGGACAGTAGGTTGATTGTGAGCAGGGCAGTTGGCTAAGACCTTTAGGATGCTACATGACATGCCACCAAGGCCAACCTCCTCCAGAGCAGCCTCCAGTCCATGGCTAAGCACAGTGGAGCTGGCCCCTTCTCTCCAATGCAGTAGTCCTCTTACAGGTCCTCTTGCTTCAGTCCCCCAACCTGTTTACCGTCTTCACCAGTTTGAGGCTCTCTCTGGAGTTTGGTCTTATTCAGTGTGAGATATGCTTATTTGTTTTGAGATTCTATGAGTGAACACTGTACTATGGATACTATCAATTAGACACAACAAATGAGACTCACATAATTGCATTCCCAGCTTTCAACAATTTCATAGGTCTGGGGAAACTGAAACAGTTGTGAAGATTTTTTCTCTAAGAAACTCAAAAGATCAGCTATGTCTGGATGAAGCAGATAACTCCCAATGGGCTGTGTTCAGTTTTCATTAAACAAATATTTAATTATAACAATTTATTGCTGGGAACAGCACAATACATTTGGTATAGTTCAAGCTACAACAGAGATGAGAATGTTCACTCAATTACTTTCGTTGTGTTCCCACAGTGAACAACTTACCATTTAAGACAGTTAACAAGGATTTTCTTCAAAGGAAGAAAAGGATCTACTGTCTCAAAATAGTTATATATTTATTTGGTAAACTTTTGCAAGGGAGTAGGTATCCATTAGGGATGCCTCTCCAACACCTACTCCATCCTGTCCACGTGTATCAGCCAGGTAGTCTGATTATGTGAACATGGATGGATCCCACTCCCTGCTCCAGCCTGAGACAATCAGGATATTCATCCTCCTTTGCCAAAACCAAGAATGACCTAATGTATGTCTCTGCCCTCTTAATCCCCCTGGATGTGCAGGGGTAAATTGCTGCTAGTGGCAGCTATTGGAGACAATCAAGGAAATCAGACTAAAGACAAAGCCTGCACAATGAAGCCAAGACCTTCAAAGAAGCAGACCTGAGCTATGTCTGAAGGCTTCCCTTTCCTACCTGATCACTGAAGCCAGGGTGAAATGCTTCTCCTGTTACTCATACTATTGAAAGTGTTCTGCCCTAGCTGGTGTGGCTAAGTAGACTGAGCATGGTCCCATGTACCAAGAGATTGCTGGTTCAACTGCTGGTCAACGCATATGCCTGGGTTTCAGGAACAATCCGCAGTAGGGGGCAAACTAAAGGCAGCAGATTGATGTTTCGCTCTCACGTCAATGTTTCTCTCTCCCTCTCTAAGAATCAATAAAGTATTCTTGAAAATAATAATAGTAAAGTTATTTCTTTTTAAAAAATATATTTTTATTGATTTCAGAGAGGAAAGGAAAGGGAGAGAGAAATAGAACCATCAACGATGAGAGAGAATTATTGATTGGCTGCCTCCTGCATCCCTCACTAGGGATCGAGCCTGTAACCCGGGCATGTGTCCTGACTGGGGATCAAACTATGACCTATTGGCTCATAGGTCAATGCTCAACCACGGAGCCAAGTCAGCCAAGCTAAAGTTATTTATTTTTTAAAAAAGTGTTCTAACACCCAAGGGTGCTTTCCTAGTTTTCTTAGTTTAAAATTACACATTTGATCATGCATCTCAGCTTACCTTCTTGTCCCTGACAAAAAAAATGACAGTAAATCGTCATTCAATGCATCAGGCTCAGTTTCTTGATCCTCACTAAAAACAGACTTAAAAATTTTTGCATACCATTTCAACAAGTACCAAAAAGTATTGTAAAATATAACAAAATATAAACATATGTATTATCTAATTAGTGGGATTAACACTTGCTGCTAGACAAAAGTCCTTATTAAATACTTAAATATCCACAAAAGAAAAGCAGCAGATTCTTTCTTTTCTGATTAAAAACAGTTGCTATTCAATTTGTTTATGTGAGAGTTCACAATGATGACCTGTGGGCCAAATCTATGCTACATTTGTTTGCTTTGCTGACAAATATTTAAACACACATCTATATATATATATATATAAAAAGGCAGCTTCTGTACGGCCATAACGACCTAACAACCAGTCGCTACCAGCGGCCCCACCCCTGACGCCTGCCCCTGACTAGACTCTTCCATCCCGATTAAGAGCGGGACCTGCTGGCCAAATGCCCCCTTCCTCCCCCCGCCTGCCAGCTGCACCCCTGATCAGCCTGCCCCACCACGATAGGCCCGCAGCCCCAACCCCTGGCCAGCCCACCCGATTGCACCACCCCATCCCAATAGAAGGCGGAACAGTCAACCTCCTGAAGCCCCACCCCCTGGCTATCCCACCCCTGATCATACTGCCCACCCCAATAGGGGGTGCGGATGACCAGTCAATCTCCTGCAGCCCCTCCCCTAGCCAGCCATGCCCCCAAGGCCCCCACCACACTAATTGGCCCACAGCCCCTCCCCCCAGCCAGCCCCACTTCTGCTCACCCCCCACCCCATCTCCTGCAGCCCCTCTCCCCACCCAGCTTCACCCCAGATTGGCTCCCCCCACCCTGATCAGGGGAAGGGCTGGCCGGCCAACCACCCATGGCCCCTCCCCCAGGCCACTGGCCCCAGATCAACACCCCTCACCCACCCCATTCAGAAGCGGGCCGGCCAGCCCACCAACCACAGCCCCTCCCCATGGCTGGCCCCACCCCAACCGGCCCCCCAACCCCAATTGGGGGCAGAGCCTGCCAGCCAATTGTCCACGGCCCCTTTCCCCAGCCAAGCTGGCCTTGATTGGGTCCAGATCCAGGTGGGCCGGCTGGCTGGCCAACCTCCCCCATCTCCTCCTCCCAACAGACCCAGCCCCGATCCGCCCTGATTGGGGCGAGGTCGGCCGGACCCCACCTGTGCACGAATTTGTGTACTGGGCCTCTAATAACATATATAAACAACAAAAAAGAACCATATAGCTCTGTATGGTAATAAGCAACCAGAGGTGAAAAGCAGCTTCTCACTTTAGGCTAAAAATGAGCAGCCAGTTTTTTATTGTTTTTCTTTTAGTTTATCTTTATTGTTGAAAATATTACAGATGTCCCCCTTTTTTCCCCCACTGACCCCCTCCATATCACATCCCCCTCCACCCCCGGCCTTTACCTCACTATTGTCTGTCAATGGGTTATGTATATAAGTTTTTTGGTTAATCTCTGCTCCTCCGCCTTTGCCCCCCCATTCCCTGTGATTCATCAGTCTGCTCCATGCTTCCATGTCTCTGGATCTATTTTACTCATCAGTTTATTTGTTTACTACAGTCCACATATGAGTGAGATCATGTGATACTTATCTTTCTCTGAATGGCTTATTTAGCTCAGCATAATACTCTCCAGGTCCCTCCATGCTGTCTCAAAGGGTAAGGGATCCTTCTTTTTTACAGCCACATAGTATCCCATGGTGTAAATGCACAATAGCTTTTTTATCCACTCATCTGCTGGTGGGAACTGGCTGTTTCCAGATCTTAGCCAGTGTAAATTGTGCTGCTATGAACACAGAAGTGCATATATTCTTTCTGATTGGTGTTTTGGGATTCTTTGGATATATTCCTAGAAGTGGGATCACTGGGTCAAATGGCAGTTCCACATTTAATTTTCTGAGGAAACTCCATACTGTTTTCCATCGTGGCTGTACCAATCTGCATTCCCACCAGCAGTATGCTAGGGTTTCCTCTTCTCCACATTCTCTCCAGTACTTGTTGATTTGCTGATGACAGCCTTTCTGACAGGTATGAGGTGATACCTGTTTTGAGCAGCAAGTTTTGGTTACTTTGTACAAGGTCTCCTTCACCCATTCGGAGACCTCACCACTATGAGGTGATTGACTATGTAACCTCTGATATAAGAGTACAGATTTACTCCATATACTGAAAAAACTTGACAGAGAATCCAAAAACCGGCACCAAAGTAAGTAATGATTTCTTATTTTAGAAACTAAATAATGATTTAGATGAATGAAAACTTTCAACAGAAACTTTTATATCCTTTTACCACCAAATACGCATATCATACCTGGAGGTCTTTTTCTTCTATCTTCTTCTGCAGCACTTCAAGGCACTTGGTGAAGTCAGTATGGTCCTGGTCAGGAGTTGAAATGAGCTCACATCCCTATGTGTTAACAGAAGACAAAAGGTAAATAAGTAATGATGTCAACCTTATGAACACCATCAAGAGCTATAAAAGTAAAGATAAGGTATCAACAGAGACATCCTATTAAGTCTGTATTACATCCCGATCATTAGAATCATTGCCCTGTTATCTTCTGTATTTCACATAACAGGGCATCTCAGGAATGGTGTCAGAATAGCAAAATAATGGTCTGATTGTGAAAGTCATTTTTACCAAGAAAAGGTACAGATTAGACTACATTAATGGTCTTTAAATTTCACTGCAGTGATGACATTCAAGATTAATATAAGAACTCTGATAAAGGATTATAAAATATATTCACAGGGAAATAACCTTAAGTTAAAACTATTGCTGAGAAACTTTAAATTTCTTTGAGCAGACCTCCTACGTTTACTTACGTGAATGGAAAAAGTAATATTAATGATATTACATTTTAAGTAAAACCAAGTGAGATGACCTATAAAAGTCCTTTTCAGCACTAATTTTCCTATGTAAAAAGCATCACGAAGAGCTCTGCCTGTGTGAATATGTCTCTTGGATTATATTCTGGACATAATGAAGAGAAGTTATAAGTTCTTCACCTCTTGTCCACAGATACCTCACCTAGTAAAAAGCACTGAAATCTTTTTATAAATTTAAAGCCACAAGAGTGCCAGCTTGTTGACATCAGTGAATGTAGATGACTAAAGGAAATATATATTTGAAATGACACATTTTCCTCCAACGTCTTACAGGGGGAAAGGTATGTAAAACCAGAGGGAATGAGACTTCAGACTTCTTCAATCAGGAATAAAACAATTTGAGGCCTCTGAAAAACAGCTGAGTAAGGGAAAGGTAAATATAATCTACTATATAAAGGTGCCATTCAAACAGTTTTCAAGGATAGAAAACACCTATACTATCTCTTAAATTATTCTAAGAGCCATTCTCAGTAGATTTAAAGGTTCTTCTTTAACTTCAAGGTTTCTTTAAATGTGGCAAGCTCAATCTGTGTCTTTTTCATTTATGACTGCACTACAATGTGGTGACCAATGAAAAAATTAATTTCTCATCATTTAGAAACTTATTATGCTCTAGAAGATATATATGTCATCTTTATAAGATCATCGACATGTACTTCCCTGACCCTAAAAGAACACTGAGCCTGGCTGGTTTGGCTCAGTGGTTGAGCATCAACCTATGAACCAGGAGGTCCTGTTTTGATTCCCGGTCAGGGCACATGCCTGGGTTGTGGGCTTGATCCCTAATGTGGGGCATGCAGGAGGCAGCTGATCAATAATTCTCTCTCATCATTGATGTTTCTATCTCTCCCTCTCCTTTCCCCTCTGAAATCAATAAAAGTATATATATTTTTAAAAGAATGCTAAGCAAGAGCATAAAGAACTGGACTGGTCTCAGGCTAACACTCCTAAAAGGAAGGTATTAGGCTATACTAAAGCATACAGGAATATGATCAGGGCTGAGGGCACTGAATTGTCACCAAAGCAAAAATTGCTTTTCTGCAAGTTCCCTGAGGACAAGAATTATGTTTCATTCATTGCTGTTTCACTGCCTGGCACCAGTCTGCAACATAGTAAATATTCAATAAATGTTTAAATAATATTCTTAAGGAAAAGAAATGTATGCTAGCAAAATGATAGGAGAGTGTGGCATCTTATTGATAAACATAGCAGATGCCATAATGGAAAAGTTCTTTTAAGTGCTGACAATAGAAACCATTGCTATAGTAAAAGGAAACAAAATTAAAAAGGCAAATAGAAATAGCAAAATAAGAGATGATTAATAGATGGTTGTCTACCTTAAAGTTATCTTCACAGAATTAACAACATCCACAGGAAAAGTTATAGCTAAAGAGAACCCAGGAAATAATCTATCTAGTGCCACTATACCACTATGGAGGCAAAGAAAATAAAAAGAGATTTAAATTGACTTGCTAACCACTGGACAGCAAGGTAAGCAATAGCATTAATGTCACATCTATAAATCTTTTTTTTTTTTAAATCCCATGAAATGGGAACAAATTCCTAGAAATCTAGTAGAAAAAGGTTATATAACATCTCTAGAGTTCGTTCCATAGGAATGGTATTACAAATAAAACTGCTTGAAATATATGAGCAAGGCTTCAATAACATCTTACTTTATTTCAACAATTTAAGATGGACACACAGAAAAGCTTAAGTCAGGACAGAGAAGATTACCAGTACTGAACAGTTTTATTTATAAACCAAGAACCTCTAGAAGCTCTACTTGGGGGTATTTACCAGCCACCCATAGCTTCTTAGAATTTCATGAGTTTAAATGATTCTAATCTTATCATAGGTTGACAAGGAATTCAATAGAAGCAGAAACAGCTCCTAGCCTGGGCAGGGGAACTTCCAACACCTAGAAAGGAGGCCTATGAAATGAAGTGCAACAATAGACCTTTGGCTAAATAAGATGTTCTGTTTTCTGAGTCTTATGATAACATATTAAGATCTAATAGAGAATAAATACAAATTAAAATATTAATATTTTAATATTGATAAAATATTAAAACCCTGCAGAGAAGGAAAAACGTAGAAATAGTTGCTAATAGGTATTAAGCAATGCTCACCTACTATACGTTAACTAGAGGCCTGGTGCACGAAATCATGCATAGGTGGGATCCCTCGGTAGCCTGCGGGGATCAGGCCTAAACCCACAGTCCAACATGGCCTGCTGCTCCTGCCTGCCACTCCCACTCATCCTGGCCCCACTGCACTTGCTGCAGACTCACACCCAGTTAGTCCCATTGGGAGAGGCTCGTACCACCACAGCAGTGCTCACCAGCCATGAGCCCTGTGTCTGGCGCCCACCCTGAGGAGGGTGGGAAGTGGCCATGACATGATCAGTCCTCCAGGCGGGTGATGGGATGCCCTTGCAGGCCCAGGATCTGGATCCATTCTGCTGACATTCATGCCAGTTGTCAGGGGACACCTAGCAGCCGCTTTTTATCGTTTCTCCCTTGTGTAGCCTCTAGGGGGGAAAAGGCCACAGTGCCCAAGGCTGACTTCCAGGAGGCTGGTGGTGCTGGCAGGATTGTGCCGGCAGTGCAGGTCTGTCAGTGCCTGGCCCAATTCTCCGGAGATTGGACCTGTAGGACTACTGAGGGAGTGAGTGGGCCACCAGGATGGGTGGGTCAGCTGAGTGACACTCCCACTGTGGGAGTGCACTGACCACCAGGAGACAGCTCCTGCATTGAGCATCTGCCCCCTGGTGGTCAGTGCGCATCATAGCGACCCATCATTTGGTCACTTAGGCTTTTGTATACATAGATGAGCCAGCAGGTGGCTCAAATCTTGTATTATGCATTTCACAAATATAGTTTTGGTCATCATAAAGTAGAAAATGAAATAACTCAATTCTACTAATAAGTTTCCTTTATGAATATACCATTTTTTCAAGCTGGATTATTACTTTTTAATATTATATTTTATTTTGTTTTATACTAGAATTCAAAAGCGAAGACTTGGATTGACATCACAAATTTCAATGGATTGACATCAAAAATTTCAAATTTAATGGCTATTCTGATTTTGTTCAAACCTGAAAAGAATCTTTTGGATAGGAAAAACCACAATGCGTACTCCAGCCCCTCTTAACTATACCCACACAAAAGGAAAAGCAAGAAGAACTGAGTAAGTCAAAACAACTAATGTGTTGAGTTGAGTTGAACATATTCTTCCTGATCAAGTCTCTCTCATCTCATAAATCAAAACCAGGAAAAGACACACAAATTTAATTATAATCAATTATCCAAGGCCCAATCAACTACTTTTTAGAGACTTATTATGTGCCTTCTGCTTCATTAAATAATACTATGTACATAAGAAGTAGGACTCTACTAGATACTGATAACACAGTCCAATGGAAAATAAAACTATCCTTTATAATTAAGAGGTAATATGCAAATTGACCCTCACACCCTCACAAGATGGCTGCCTATGATCAGGCCAGCAAGGGGGTTAGTGAGGGACAACAAAATGACTGAACAAGCAGGCTGCATAGGACAACAAGGCCGGCAGGGGGGTTAGTGAGGGACAAACCGAACGACTGAACAAGCAGGCTGCATGTGGCGACCAGGATGGCAGGGGGGTTAGTGAGGGAAAACCAAACGACAGAACAAGCAGGCTGCGTGGGGCGACCAGGCTAGCAGGGGGGAGAAGTTGGGGGCAACCAGGCCAGCAGAGGGGGGGCAGTAAGAGGCAACCAGGCTGGTGGCAGGGGGGGGGTCATAAGGGGTGACCAGGCCAATATGGGGGCAGTGAGGAGTGGCCAGGCTGGCTGGGAGGGGGCAGTTAGGGGCAACCAGGCTGGCAGGGGGGGCAGTGATGGGTGATCAGGCCAGCACACAGAGGCAGTGAGGGGCGATCAGGTTGGCGGGGGGGTAGAGGGGAGGGCAGTTAGGGGCAACCAGGCAGGGCAGGCAGGTGAGCGGTTAGGAGCCAGCGGTCCAGGATTGTGAGAGGGATGTCCGACTGCCAGTTTAGGTCCCATCCCAGACATCCCCCAAGGGGTCCTAGATTAGAGAGGGTTCAGGCTGGGCTGAACCCCCTCCCCGTGCACGAGTTTCATGCACCAGGCCTCTAGTCTATATAATAGAAGCCTAAGCGACCATTACAGTAGAATGACCAGTCACTATGATGCACACTGACCACTGGGGGCAGCTGCTCAATGCAGGAGCTACACCCCTGGTGGTCAGTGTGCTCCCACAAGGGGAGTGCTGCTCAGCCAGAAGCCGGGATCATGGCTGGCAAGTGCAGCAGTGGTGGTGGGAGCCTCTCCCACCTCCATGGCAATGCTAAGGAGCAGTGAGCTGAGCTGTAAGGAACCAGCAGGCTGGGGGTAAGGAGTGAGGGGTCCCAGACTGCAAGAGGGAGTAGGCTGGGCTGAGGGCCTTCCACCCATCCCCCAAGTTCACAAATTTCATGCACCAGGCCTCTAGTACTATGTAATAAAACCCTAATATGCAAACTGACCGAACAGCAGAACGACCAGTCACTATAACACGCGCTGACCACCAGAGGGCAGACACTTAAGGCGGGGAGCTGCCCCCTAGTGGTCAGTGGGCTCCCACAGGGGAGCGCTGCTCAGCCACAAGCTGGGCTCATGGCTGAGGAGCACAGCAGCAGTGGCGGGAGCCTCTCCCACCTCCACAGCAGCACTAAGGACCCCTCGAGGGATGTCCACCTGCTGGCTTAGGAAGCAGGCCTAAGCCAGCAGGCGGACATCCCCTGAGAGATCCTGGACTGCGAGGGCATAGGCCGGGTTGAGGGGGATCCCCCCACCAGTGCACAAATGTTGTGCACAGGGCCTATAGTGAATATCATAATTAGTAAACATATAAAATATAAATATATGTGTGTGTTTGAGAAAAACAGACAAGTAAGGGGAGGCTCATTTTTTCCTTTTTCCCATACTGAGAAATTCCTAGTGCTGCTTCACCACTATCCAACAAAAGCTTGAAAGTAAGTCAGTCTTCTGTTTGATTGGTAGTGTGGGCATTTGAAATCTCATTTTGACATTGGGGTTAAGCAACATTCTCTAAAATCTACAATACACTGCAATGAGAGAAACCTATTGATTGATTACATCAGCTTATCCTCAATAAAGTGTAACTAAAGAACAAAAACTTGCAGTGTTGATAGCACGTGATAGAAAATATGTAATAAAATTGATGTAATTTGCAATGATCAAGGAAACAACATGAGTTGATATTAAGATGATAGGTGCACTGTGGTCCAGGAAAACCAGTTTAAAAGCAAATATTAAAGGTACAGAAAGATGTAGAAAGTTACAAATAAGGAAAATTCATCCTATTGTCAACATGACAATTCATCAAACTTGAGGAGACTAAAAATTAGAAAGAAGCAAACTGGCCGCTCTGGGAGCAAATTAACCAAAAAAGTGGAACAAATTATACACACACATCCATGGGCAAAACCTCATGACTGGCAAATCCTTTGCTGCTCCTTTGGGAAGACAGGATCTTCAGTCAGGACTAGACTCAATGCCCCTAGCACAGGGAAACTGACTTATGAATGTCAGTTGTGGGTACACTATCAAGCAATCAATAGAAGTTTGATGGATAGACAAATGATGTAGGGATTAAAACCACTTCTCTCCTTATGGGACTAATGGTACGTTTCACTAAAATATAAATCTAGATAAACCAGACAGTGAACCTAACAAAGAAAAGGCAATATTGATGTTATTATTTATTCAGGTATTACACTTCCGTTACCATGAGTTAATTATGTTACACATTTGTTTTAGGGCACCATTGATACAGATTCTTAAAATGGTGACAAATATTAGTTCTTCATATGCAATTTAGTAGTTTAAAATAGAACAATACATTAATGTTAGCAAAGTTACCATCCAGCCAGGGAAAGTGAAACACAAATGTACACATGCAGCAGTATAAAGTGTTACACAAATAATTCAGAACATTCTTTGTAAGATGTAATTTATTTAATAGATAGACAAATGACAAGGAAACAAACTGTTATCAGGAATTTGGTAAAAATTTAGCAATCAATAGTTTTCAGAACGTGCCTGGGAAAGATATTAGCTCAGTTCAATTTCCAATACTGCCGACATCTATAGCTAAAGAAAACACAAAATCAAGATTAGTTAAAAGAGAAACCAATATGGCGGCATAGGTAAACACCTAAACTGCTGCCTCGCACAACAATTTCTTTTTTTTTTAAATAAATCTCGCACAACAATTTCAAAACTACAACTAAAAGACAAAACGGACATCATCCAGAACCACAGGAAGACTGGCTGAGTGGAAATTATACAACTAGAAAGAAAGAGAAAAGCACACTAAGACTCAGAGGAGCTTCAGGAGGCAGAGGTACTGAGACACGTGCATGGAGAGGACTGGCAACTGAGTACGCGGCTGGCTTTCTCAAGCAAGAGTGAGAAAAAAGCTCCTGACTGCACTGAACTCCAGTTACAGGCGATACTCTGGGGATCCAGACTCATATGGGATGAAACTGGATTGTCAGGAAAGAGAAAAGCACACTGAGACTCAGAGGAGCTGCAGAAGGCAGAGGTATCAAGGTGCACGTGGAGAGGGCGGGCAATTGAGTACACGGCAGGCTTTCTCAAGTGGGAGGGAGACATAAGTTCCTGACTACACTGAACTCTAGTTCTGGGCAAGACTCTGGGGACCCAGACTCATTTGGGGAGAAACTGGACTGTCTGGCAGCGGGCAAAACTCAAGGGCGGCTTTCTCTCAGAGGTGCTTGCAACGATTACCATGGGACACTGAGACACAGGGGCCTATTAGGGCAGGGCTGATGGGAAAACAATGCTGTCTGCTCCACCCTGAGACTCCGCCCCATCCAAGCTGAGCACAGAGGCTTTGGCAAGTCTTGTCTCATAATGGTGTCTCCAGCACAGAAGTTCTCCCAGCGTAGGCACAGCTGATCCTCACAGCCAATCGGCCTGGATGTCAATTCCTCCCAGTAATACCAACAACAATCAAGACTTAACTACAACATGGCTGAGCACACAGTCCACAAAGGGGTGCACCAAAAGTGTCCACCTCAGGTAACTGGGCAGGCTGAGCCACTGGGCCCTATAGGACACCTAGCACACAAAGCCACTCTATCAACACAGGGAAGCAGCCAAAATGAGGAGACAAAGAAACAGATCACAAATGAAAGAAATGGAGGAAAGCAAATGACTGGATATAGAGCTCAAAACCACGGTTAAAAGGTTTTTCAAGAATTTTCTAGAAAAGGCCAATAAATTTAGCGAGACCCTCGAGGATATAAAAAAGGACCAACTAGAAATTAAGCATACACTTACTGAAATAAAAAATATTATATAGAGATCTAACAGCAGACTAGAGGATTGCAAGAATCAAGTCAAAGATCTGAAATACAAAGAAGCAAAAAACACTCAACTGGAAAAGCAAAAAGAAAAAAGAATCCAAAAATATGAAGATAGTGTAAGGAGCTTCTGGGACAACTTCAAGCGTACCACCAGCAGAATTATGGGGGTGCCAGAAGAAGAGAGAGAGCAAGATACTGAAAACTTATTTGAAGAAATAAAATAAGATAGAAAACTTCCCCCACCTGGTGAAAGAAATAGACTTACAAGTCCAGGAAGCACACAGAACCCCAAACAAAAGGAATACAAAGAGAACCACACCAAAACACATCATCATTAAAATGCCAAGAGCAAAAGACAAAGAGAGAATATTAAAAGCAGCAAGAGAAAAACAGTTACCCACAAGGGAGCACTCATACGACTGTCAGCTGATTTCTCAACAGAAACTATGCAGGCTAGATGGGAGTGGCAAGAAATATTCAAAGTGATGAATAGCAAGAACCTACAACCAAGATTACTCTACCCAGCAAAGCTATCATTCAGAATTGAAGGGCAGATAAAGAGCTTCACAGATAAGTAAAAGCTAGAGGAGTTCATCACCACCAAACCAGTATTATATGAAAGGTTGAAAGGTATTCTTTAAGAAGAGGAAGAAGAAGAAAAAGGTAAAGATAAAAATTATGAACAACAAATACATATCTATCAAGTGAATCTAAAAATCACGTGAATAAAAAAATCTGATGAACACAATAAACTGGTGAATATAATAGAATCAGGGGCACAGAAAGGGAGTGGACTGACAATTCTCAGGGAGAAAGGGGTGTGGGGGGTGCGGGAAGAGACTGGACAAAAGTTATACACCTATGGATGAGGACATTGCGGGGAGGTAAGGGCAGAGGGTGGGGTGGGAATCAGGTTGAGGGGAGTATGGGGGGAAAAAGAGGGACAATTGTAATAATCTGAACCATAAAGATTTATTAAATTAAAAAAATAAACATTTGAAAAGCTGGTCAAAAAATAACAAAAACAAAAACAAAAAACAAACTAGTTAAAAGGGATGGTTTAATTACACACTGGAGGTCCGGTGCATGAAATACCTGCATGGCTGTGGGGTGAGGATCCCCTCAGCCTGGCCAGCACCCTCTCGCAATCAGGGACATCCCTCTTGAAATCCGGAATCACTGCCTCCTAACCACTGCTCACCTGCCTGCCTGCCTGATTGCCCCTAACCATTTGCCTGCCTGCCTGATCACCCCTAACCATTTGCCTGCCTGCCTTATTGCCCCTAACCACTTACCTGTGCCTGATTGCTCCTAATCCCTCTGCCTGCCTGTCTGATTGCCCCTAACTGCTCGCCTGCCTGCCTGATCACCCCTAAAATTGCCTCTGCCTCAGCCGCCACAGCTTCATCTGGAAAGACATCTATAATGATGTCCGGAAGGTTGTTCAGCTGTCTGGTCTAATTAGCATATTATACTTTTATTATTACATATTTTAAAAGAAAATAGTTTCAAGCAATAAGGGTTATGATAAATGCTTAATCAAATAATTTTATTACTAGATGAACCAAATAATTTAATTATATTAATTATTAATAGTCCACCTTATGAGTAGGAAAATATTTTATTACACTAACCACGTAATTTTGTTATAGAAATTTATTAAATCAACCTTATGGTTATTAACATGTTAATCAAAGTTTCAGCTTTAAGCAGGTATTAGTGTGTCTGTTTACAACTGCGTCCCCAGTGGCAAGTAGTAAGCATTCAGTAATGAACAGAGTCACTTACAAAGTCTTGAGATACACATATCAAGGAGCAGTAATGTTTTTCTGTAAAAGGTCAAACAATAATTCTTTATTTTTTAAAATATATTTTTATTGATTTCAGAGAGGAAGGAGAGGGAGAGACAGAAACATCAACGATGAGAATCATTGATTGGCTGCCTCCTGTACGGCCCCTACTGGGGATCAAGCCCACAACCTGGGCATGTGCCTTTGATTGGAATCAAACCCAGAACCCTTCAGTTTGCAGGCTGATGCTCTATCCAAATTCAAACCAGCTAGGGGGCAAACAGTAAATCTTTTAGGCTTTGCAGTCCATAGGGCTTCTTGCCCAACTACTCAACTTTGCCTTCACAGCATAAAATCATCTTCAGACAATAAATAAATGAAAGGGATGGTTGTATCCCAATAAAACAGATTGGAATTTCACATAATTTTATGTGTTAGGAAATAACTTATTTTGATATTTTCCCCCAACAATTCAATATTGTAAAAACCAATTTTCGCTTTGTCAGCTGTACAAAAACAGTAGCCCGACGTGGCCTGGGAGCTGTAGTTTACCAAGCAATCCCTATTTCAAGTCCACAATTAGTTTTGTGATTATAACAATTAAACCCTATATGTGTGTGAGCAATTTAATGTGAGGGAACAGGTTCAGACCTTTAAAAAAATCTCTCACTAGTTTTCCTCATCTGTTATGCAACTATTATGCAAAATAAAACTGCTGCTGTGTTTCCTCAGGATAATCTATAGAAAGTGCTGGGCCCAGTGATGAAGTAAGAGCAAATGCTCACCCCACACTTCAGAAGAATCTCTAGAAACATCAGATGTCACAGTCAGACCAAATCATGCCAAAGTTTACTAGAATCAACAACATATTGGTAATATTCTCTGAGAACTTTGTGTGGATGCTTTCAAAACTATTTTGATATTTACTGACAAAAATACTTACCAAAACTATTATTAACAACTAAAATAAATTACAAGGTAATGAGTGTCCATAATCAACCAATTTCCAAAGACCAAAGCAAAAACCATTAGACTGTCATTCATGATCACTTAATTTACTGTTTGTCAGTAATTTAACTAACATAGGTTAATGAGTTTTTATATTGAACATGCATAAAACCTATCAGGTTATACTACGTTATCTCTTCTAATATTCCTTAATGGAAAATAAAACAGATCTTTAAAAAAAAAAATGGTAACATATCAATTGTTACTTCATTCACTATTTTCAGAGAGAGATTTGTCCTCATTAAAACAAGACACAAGGAGTTAAATCTGGTGAAAGCATTCCCAAATTAGCTATTAGCTTATTCATTCTAGGTTAAGTCATTCAGTGCCCATTCATTTATCAGTACCCAGGCCAAAGCAGGACTTGTGCAAATTATCCTGCAAAGATTTTTATGGGGCTCTGAGACTTCTACTTAACTTCATGGACTAAATTTATAAGGTTAAGAATTCAAAAGTTATTTCCTCTTAGGTATCATGCACACCAATTTAAAAATTTATTTGGAGTGACTTACATAGAGCTTCCCACCTAGAATAATATAATGTATATAGTTATAAAATATCAAATAAACGAGGATTTTCCCAAGTAAATATAATCTAATCCACTAAAAAATCAGATGTTAAAAGTATCTAATATTCAAATTAGAATCTTACAATTATGATCTCTTGATAATTAACTTCCTCACTAAATTAATAACATTAATAATCTAATATCCGAATACCCTTTGTGTCATGTGAGGTATTAGTCACTTTATATGAATTATGTTTTTGAATTCCACAGTGACTGTAAAAGGTAAATGTAATTATCCCATTTTTACATATGTGGATTGAAGTTTAGAGATTAAGTAACTTGCCCAAAGTAGCACAGCTGGTGAAGACATTATATGTGATCTGAAGCCCATACTCTTATCCGAACATGCTTTGTACTCAACCTTGCTTAATTAAACTTTGAAAGGTTTAAGCAGAAAATGCCTTTGTAATTTACACTGAACTTTTACGTAGTTTGTTTTCTTCAGCTTTAAATACCTGAAAATCCTTTAGCTCTTAGGCAGGCATGCCACCTGCCTGCCTCCCTGCTGCTTCCATGGGAGCCAAAGGTTTAGAAAGCCTCGGGGCTCCTCCAGACAGCTGAAAGTGGGTAATGAACAGCTAGAGCTGGCCCTCTCCCCCTTTGCTGCTTTCCAAACTCATATTATCACTATAACTAGAGGCCCAGTGCATTAATTTTGTGCACGGGGTGGGGTGGGGGTATCCCTCAGCCCAGCTTGCACCCTCTCCAATCTGGGAGCCCTCAAAGGATGTCCAACTGTAGGTTTAGGCCCAATCCTACTGGGCAGTTGGACTGCTTGCCGGCCTGCCTTCCTGATTGCCCCTAACCACTTCTGCCTGCCAGCCTGATTGATGCCTAACTGCTCCCCTGCCAGCCCAATTGCCCCTAACTGTCCTCCCCTGCAGGCCTGGTCACCCCTAACTGCCCTCCCCTGCAGGCTTGATTGCCCCCAACTGCCCTTCCTTGCAGGCCTGGTCCCTCCCAACTACCCTCCCCTGCTGGCCATCTTGTGGCAGCCATCTTGTGTCCACATGGAGGCAGCCATCTTGTGTGTTGGACTGATAGTCAATTTGAATATTACTCTTTTATTAGATAGGATCATATTATCATTACTTTTATGACATTATTTATTTTTTCTTTGCTATTAAACATACTATTATGATCAATATCTCTGGTTATTTTCTTAGAATTGCATTCTAGGAATAAAACTGCTGGGAAAATTATAAGCACATTTTAAAAATCCTTGTTAGATATTGCCAGAATGCTTTCTAGGAAGGCTCCAAAAATGTATATTCCTAGTGGTAATATATGAGAGTGAAAAGTTTCTTCTTTTAAAACAACACTAAGAAAGATAATGATGAATTTCTTTTAAAAACTTTTATTGATTCTTTTTAGGGAAAGAAAGGAAGGGAAAGGGAGCAAGAAAAAGACAAAGAGAAACAAGCAGTTGTTGTTCCACTTATTTATGCATTCATTGGTTGATTTTTGTATGTGCCCTACTGGGGATCAAACCAGCAATCTTGGCATATGTTCTAACCAACTGAGCTACCCAGCCAGGGCTCATTATGAATTTCTTATTGTGAATTAATTTAATTGCCTCTTAATCGTAAACAGAGATAAGTTTCATTCAGGGAAAGATGTCTTTCATTGGCAAGGAAGGGAAGAGAGTTACGATAATTTGGAGTGGTGTGAAGCAGGGATGAGGACTTAGAAGCTAAAGAACAGTATAAAAAAATTGACATTTCTGAGAGGGGGAATAGTTGTCAATCACAATCACAGAGTAAAGACAAGAAGAGAAGATACTACCTAAGATCATCTTTCAAGTGGTTCTGAACACATGAAATATAACTTACTATCCTATGACATTAGAATATTTTTGGTCAATGATCACTCTCAAAAATATAGCTCCCACACACTTTATTATCTTCTAGTCATGGCTGAAGTTGCCTCTATTCTTGTATTTAAGCATGATATACACTTTAAAATATTTTGGGGAGATATATTCAGGAATATTCTAAAAACTGAATATATTAATTTTTAAAATGACTTTCCACAATCACTCGTTATACTGAGTTGACCGGAACTCTGTAGTAAGAGACCACCTGCCAGTTTAAAAGTGCAGTAGCATAAAGCAAAATGACATATACTCTTGATAATCAAAGAAACAGATCCCAAATTAGCCCAAATTGTTCGCAAATTTTCCAAGAGTTAAAGCCAATTGGAATCTAAATGATCTATGCTCCTGATATTGGAATGAAAATCCTCCTTTACCCTGTACAGAGGGAATCACAAAGTTTCCATTTTCCACTTTCCTCTTCATTGTATAAAGCACGCTGGGGTAGATTGCTCCTTCGGTCTTATTTACCAGCCTCCTAAAAACAGCTCTACTTTTCAAATAAAAAGATGTTTTTAAATCACCCAATGACAGCCAACAAGTAACCATTTCTTCAGCAGGAATGTCACATGATTAAACTCTAAGTAACAAGTTGCCTCTTGCTGGTTTTCTAGATGGTATACTATAAAAGAAAGTTATAAACACAATTTAACCTTGTAGCCATTCTCCATTCAATCCCAAACATAAAGAGACATTCTAATCTAGTGTAATCTGCACTACCCTGAGTGTTACAAGATAACTTTGCCTCTCAAAGTGGCACTGAATGAAAACTACAGCATTTCAAACAAGAAAGTCAGCATTTCTCTTAATGGAAGTCAAAAACTTTTTTTGAACAGCAGAAGCTCTTAAATGATGGCTTCCATCCTTAAAAGCAGAGCCAGAGTTCTGAATGGAAGAGGGTGCCCAAAAGAGTTAACATAGCAGACTTGAGAGTGCTCTCCTAAAAAGGCCTGCTGGCAAGGTTGGCCCTTGGCTGACATCTGAAAGCTTGAATGGGAAATAGTGCCCTATACTGATTTAAAAAAAAAAACATGCAAAAATACATACATAAAAACAACAACTTTTCCAAAATGCTAACAGTGGCTCACTGTGCCTAAATTGTTTGTACAAACAATATGGTTTACACTAAAAATATGTTTGTTGGCCTATGGGAGTCTGGAATTTTGGCACATGTGGGGGGGGTGCCTCCAGTGAGATAACACCTCACTCTTGTAGTCACAAGTTGATTAATCACAACCTGTGTGGCTGCACTGGGAAAGGACTCTTGGAACTGGAGACTTTCTCCAGACTTTGCTTGCCCCCATGTGTCTGCACTCCTTGGCTGGTTCTGCTTTGCATCCTTGAGCAGCAATACATAAGAGCCGTGAGGAGGACTCTGCGGAGCCTTCCTGCTGAATCACCCAACTTGGGGATTATTTTAGGGACACCCAAAGGAAGAGCTAACAGATTCTTCCTCAATTACATGCTTGAATAAGCTATTTGGTAATGTTCCTGAGACCTGCTCTGTCTGGGCGCTGTTCCTTCTCCACCACTACACATATGCGGAGGAAATAACCAGCTTCCACCAGGGCTCTCTACCAAGTCCTCCCAGAAAGGCAAGGACAATTATGTGTGTGCGCTCAGTAGGGGGAGGGTAGGGGGGAGGATAAGGAGGGAGGACAGGAGTAGGAGGGGAACACTGAAGGAAGGCTGAGTGGGTATTGCTGCTCAGTTACTTAGAACTAAGTGGAAACATAAAAGGGAAAGCTAAATGCTTATACAGAGAAAAGGAGTTCCCAGAATTTCCTCAGCATGTAAACCAGATGAGAAAACTACCTCCATTAATCTAGAAGATTATGGCAACGTGGTTAGAAGAGCCTGTTTGGCTCCCTTTCAACCTTTCTTAGCTGGACAAACTTGGGCCAGACTCCAACTTCATATTCCCCATTCTCTGTCAAATGTAGCTAGACTTCTCACCTTCTAATAAAGTTTGTTGCAAGGATTCCATGAATTTATAAAGAGAAGTACACACAAAAGTGCTTGGCTGATTGTAAGCACCAAAAAATGGCTATTATTATTTTCAAGGTCCTTTGGGTAATTTTCTCTTACCAGCTTTTAAAAAGACTGAAAACCTATGTGGAGTTTTGAAAAGTTTTTGAAAAAGTAAAAACAAGTTTCTAAGCATCCAAATACATTTTCGCCTAGCTGGAAACCAACAAACTACATTAGGTGCTATGGGTGAAGAACAATATTGTGCCCTTGAATTGATGGCTTGGTTTGTTGGAGTGTATGGTTGTGGATTCAATCCTGGGTCAGGAGGCAACTGATGGATGTGTCTCTGTCACATCCATCTCTCTCTCTCACTCACTCCCTCCCTCCTTCTCTCTCTCTCTCTCTCTCCTCTCTCTCAATCAATGGAAACATGTCCTCCAGTGAGGATTTATTTAAAAAAAGAAAAAATGATAGAGGAAGAACAGTAGAAAAATAAAAGAATAAAGAATACTGTTGCATGATCAAATTCACTTGACAAATACCAAGGTTAACAGAATTAGATTTTTGGAAGACTTACTTAAAATGATATTGTGCATAGTGAATTTACAAAAGGGGCATATAGAAGGTCAAATTTCACAACTGATCACAGAATCTTTTTCATACCAAGTGGCACCCGGGCTTTGCTGCTCTGGTTCTAAAATTAGGATCAGATACTTGCTTCATGTAAACGTTAAAGAGAACCTAGCTACTTGGGAACGCCAGGATGAACAACCACAGACTTCATGTTGTAGGAGGTCATGTATTAACAGGGATAAGGAGGAAAACTTTGATGAATTGTTTACATCAAGCTCTACAAGAAAATTATAAAGGAAGGATTACGCCCAGCAGCTATAGTGGGAACTGTATGAGGGGAGGACTATTAAGTAGGGGTCCCACGAGCCAGACAAATGAGGGAAGAGTCTCAGAGGCCCTGGAGAACAGGCAGTATAGGCGGTTGAGGAGAGGCAGGCAGGTGCTGAGGAAATCACATGTGAAGCACCTGGGAGTTCTTAAAATGTAAAGAGCATAGGCTCTCCCCTTTAAATGCCTTAAGTATGTAAAACAAATTCAGACAAAACAGGCTTTGAAAAATACAGACAATATAAAATAAAGTCAATATAAAAGGACTTTAATAATAGAGGCAAGCATAAAAATTAAAGTATATTCAGGAGATGGTTTTGCATAATGTCGCTGCCTGTTCCATCACTCCCTTGGTGAGATGCTAATAAGATGAGCCAACCAGGTTAAAAATAAAAAGTGAAGAACCTGTCTCTCTGTCATCAAGGGAAACTGCCTGTCTATAATTACCTTTATATCTTGGCATATGTTAATTCATGTTAATGGTTAAGCGTAAAAATTTACTATTCTCAAGGGGTGTTTTTTTTTAATTTTTAAAGAAATATATTCTTAAATGAAGCATAGCTCATTACATGCTATATAGCTTCCTCTGTTTGGTACAGCAGTCAAACTTGCTAACATTCTTACAATTTCTAACAGCCAAATTTCCATTTCTCTAAGTTAATTACTTTTAGAATATCTAAAAGTTGCTGTTGTATGGCTGGGCAGAACTGGGAATGAGGCACAGCTAATTATTAGAAAATAATACGATTCATGAGATTAGGTGGATCAATGCAGGTGTTTCTTTTTTCATTTTTTTATTAAGGTATTATATGTGTACATAACTTACCATTGCCCCCCACCCACCCCTCTCCCATACAGGCCCTAACCCCCCCCCAATGTTTTGCATCCATTGGTTATTCTTATATGCATGCATATAAGTCCTTCGGTTGATCTTTTATTTCTCCCTAACCTTCCTGCTGTAATTTGACCGTCTGTTTGATGCTTTACTGCCTTTGTATCCATCTTTTTGTTCATCAGTTTATAATGTGTTTTTTATTATTAACAAATGAGTGAGATCATATGGTATTTTTCTTTCATTGACTGGCTTATTTCACTTAGCATATTGTTCTCCAATTCCATCCAGGTTGCTACAAAAGGTAAGAATTCCTTCTTTTTTATGGGAGTATGGTGTAGCATCCTACTTGGTCATGGTGTATGATCTTTCTGATGTACTGCTGGATCCAATTTGCTAGAATTTTGTTGAGGATTTTGGCATCTACGTTCATGAGGGATATTTGCCTGTAATTCTCTTTCATTGTGTTGTCTTTATCTGATTTTTGGTATTAGGGTGAAGCTGGCTTCATAGAAAGAGCTTGGAAGTGTTCCTTCCTCTTGAATTTTTTGGAATAGTCTGAGGAGGATAGGTTTTATTTCTTCATTGAATGTTTGGTAAAACTCCCCTGTGAAGCCGTCTGGCCTTGGGCTTTTGTTTGCTGGAAGCTTTTTGATGACTGCTTCAATTTCTTCCATAGTTACTGGCATATTGAGCTGTTTAGATTCTTCCTGATTGAGTTTTGGAAGGTTATATTTTTCTAGGAATATGTCCATTTCCGCCATGTTGTCAATTTGTTGGAATACAGTTGTTCATAGTACTTTTTAACAATCCTTTGTATTTCGGCGGGATCTGTTGTTATTTCATCTTTTTCATTTCTGATTTTGTTTATTTGGGTCCTCTCTCTTTGCTTCTTGATGAGCCTGGCCTGACATTCATCAATCTTGTTTATTCTTTCAAAGAACCAGCTCTTGGTTTTGTTGATCTTTTGTATTGTTTCTTTGGTCTCAATGTCGTTTATCTCCACTCTGATCTTTATTATTTTCTTCCTTCTGCTTACACTGGGCTTTTCTTGTTGCTCTCTAACTCTTTGAGTTGTAGGGTTAGGTAATTTATTACCATTGTTTCTTGTTTTTTGCAGTATGTTTGTAGAGCTATGACCTTCCCTCTCAAGACTGCTTTCGCTGTGTCCCATAGATTTTGGATTGTTGTGTTTTCATTGTCATTTGTTGCCATGATGTCTTTTATTTCTCCTTGATCTCTCTGGTAACCCAGTCATTGTTTAACAGCATGCTGTTTAGTTTCTATGTGTTTGATTTCTTTGGATTTTTATTGTAGTTGATTTCCAGTTTTATGCCACTGTGGTCTGAGAAGATGCTTGATATGATTTCTATCTTCATGAATTGGAAGAGACTTTGCCTATGTCCCAACATATGGTCTATCTTTGAAAATGACCCATGTGCACTTGAGAAGAATGTATATTCTGTGGCTTTGGGGTGAAATGTTCTGAAGATGTCAATTAATCCCATCTCATCTAATGAGTCATTTAGGATTGATTTTTCTTTGCTGATTTTTTGTTTAGAGGATTTGTCCAATGGTGATAGTGTGGTATTAAAGTCTCCTACTATGACTGTATTGCTGTTAATCTCTCCCTTGATATCCTCCAGGATTTTTTTTATGTATTTGGGTGCTCCTGTATTGGGTGCATATATGTTTACCAGAGTTATTTCTTCTTGTTGGATTGCTCCCTTTAGTATTATGAAGTGTCCTTCCTTATCTCTTGTTATGTCCTTCACTATGTGATCATTTTTGTCAGATATAAGTATTGCTACCCTAGCTTTTTTTTCATTCCCATTCGCCTGAAAAACCTTTTTCCATCCCTTCACCCTCAGTCAGTGTGCGTCTTTTTTTCTGAGGTGGGTTTCTTGTAGACAGCAGATATATGGGTCGTGTTTTCTTATCCAATCCGTTACCCTATGTCTTTTGATTGGGGCATTTAATCCATTTACATTTAAAGTTATTGATAGGTACTTATTTGTCACCATTTTTATTCTTTATCTCTGTGTTCCTTCTTCACTTCCTTTTTTTTTTTTTTTTTTTTTACAGCAGACACTTTAGGATTTCTTGCATTGCTGGTTTGGTGGTAATAAATTCCCTTAGTCCTTTTTTGTCTGTGAAGCTCCTGATTTCACCTTCAATTTTGATTGATAGTCTTGCTGGGTACAGTATTCTTGGATTCAGCCCCTTCCTGTGCATGACTTTGTATATTTCATTCCATTCCCTTCTGGCCTGATGAGTTTCTGTTGAGAAATCAATTGCTAGTCTGATGGGGGTTCCTTTGTATGTAACTTTCTGTCTCTCTCTGGCCACTTTTAAGATTCTTACTTTATTTTTGGTGTTTGCCAATTTAATTATAATATGCCTTGGCGTTGGTCTTTTGGGGTTCATTTTGCTTGGGACTCTGTGAGCTTCTTGGATTTGGATGGGTTTTTTCTTCCCTATATCAGGGAAGTTTCCTGTCATTATTTCTTCAAACATGTTTGCTATTCCTGCTATTCCTTGCTCAGTTTCCTTTCCTTCTGGAACCCCTGTTATGCAGATGTTGTTTTGTCTCATGTTGTCCCAAAGTTCCCTTAGGCTCTCCTCCTGCTTTTTAATTTTATTTTCTAGAAGCTGCTCTACTTGGGTATTTTTTTCCATCTTGTCTTCTAGCTCACTGATGCGGTCCTCTGCTTCTTCTAGTCTACTCTTGATGCTTTCTATTGAGTTCTTTACAGCAGCAATGTCATTTCTCATTTCTTCTTGGTTCTTCTTCATTTCCTCTTGGTTCTTACTCATATTAATTTTATTTTCTAGAAGCTGCTCTACTTGGGTATTTTTTTCCATCTTGTCTTCTAGCTCACTGATGCGGTCCTCTGCTTCTTCTAGTCTACTCTTGATGCTTTCTATTGAGTTCTTTACAGCAGCAATGTCATTTCTCATTTCTTCTTGGTTCTTCTTCATTTCCTCTTGGTTCTTACTCATATTGTCGAATTTGTCTTCCATTCTTTTCAGCCACCTTATGACCATTTCTCTGAATTCTTTCTCTGGCAGGTTGCTTGCCTCTATTTCGTTTACTTCCTTTTCTGGTGATACCTGCTTTTCTTTCATATGTGGGCTGTTTCTTTGTCTCCCCATGTTCTCTCTTCTCCGGATGCCTGGTTATGTAGTTCTCCCTCCTGGGTTGACTTTAAAGGCACAAAATACAACACAACCAGGTACAACACATAAGGCACTGAACAGAAATGTATTCACGATGTTAATAACCTCCAATAAAGGTAACCACCAGAGAAAGGCAAATTAGGGGATAGGAGAGAAAGAAGAAGAGGGAAAAAAACAAAAAAAAAACAAAAGAGTGTCAAAATGAAATTGGGAGGAAAAAAAAATAAGAGAGACACGAAAGAGACTAAGAGAGAAAAGGGGAACAAACTATATATGGAGAGAAAACTCCAATAGAACAACCACTAATCCCTGCAAATGCCAGCAACAATCACCTGGGGATTAATACAAACTACAACACCAACTAATATCAAGTGAGGCAAGGGAAAACAGAAGCAAAAACAAACAAAAGCAAAGCAAACAAAAACAAACAAACAAACAAAAAGAATAAGCAAAACAATCTCACAAAAAAGCATAAAAATTCGATATAATCAACATTCAAGCAAACAACAACAAAAGGACAGAGAGAAAAACAATTTTTGGGGTAGTTAAGACAGCAAAGAGAGAGGTGTGTATGGACTTGGAGCAGGGGATTGGAAATTAGATATATAAGTAGGGTGAAATTTTAACAGGGGGTAAACAGAAAGACTAGGGAAAATCTAAAGCAGGAAAGGGGTAAGATTAACAGGACACCAAAAAGGGAAAGTTTAGGAAGAGAGTAATGGCATAAAGGTAGAGTTGAGATAGAGTAAAATGATGCTAAATGAAAGATGAAAATAGAATGTAGAACACTAATCCCAAAGTAAATAAAGAGAAAATATAATGACACTTAAAAAAAAAAAAGGTAAAATAGTAGTAGTAATAATACTGATTGAAAATAAAAATAATAATTAAAAAGTTAAAGTCAAGTGAAGAAAAAAGAAAAAGGAATTAGTTTCTTAAGTAAAAGATGCAAAAAATGAAAAATAAAAAAAATAATGTGCAGTAGTGAAGGTCATTCACTTCCTCTATTGATCTGTTTGGCACGCCTGTTTCTCAGTCCGGACAGTATTGCAGTTCCCTGCGTTCCACTGTTCCTCAATGTCATAAGCCAGTCCTGATTTTTAAGCAGGCGGTGTCTTAATTTCTCGTATTCCTTTATTTTTGATTACACAAGAGTCAATTTGTGATTCAGCCCCTGGGTGGCAGTGTTTCTGGATTGACTTTCGGATCTGTTGGCTTCTCTAGCTGTATTTATATTGTTGTTTCCCTGTGGCACTCAATACTGGTTTGTGGAAGTGGGCTGCCTCAGAGCTGGTTCTCCTATGGTCACTCCCCGCTCCGAGCCCCAGGTTTCAGAAAAACAACTTTCCCCTGCAGTCTCCCAGGGTGTCCCCAACTGGGTGATCCTATGTATTGGGCTTAGTAATCAGAAGCAAGGATGTAAAGAGGAAAAAGGCCAAGTGTGCGAACGATGGGTCTGCGCGCAAGTCTAAGCAGGCAGCACACCTTTGAAATTCTTAGGCTCTCCCTGCACATCAGATCAAAATGGGTTGATTTTTAGAGATCCCTTCTGTAAGCAGCTCTGAGGACCCCCTTCCACATTCACGGATCACGCCAGCCCCAACAGCCACGGATTTTTCTAGGCACAGACTTCCCTGGTCCTCCAGCTCCCGCAAAAAGTGCGTTTCTCTCTGCCGCCAGGACCAGAGACCTCACCTTTTCCCAGGTGAAATCTGATTTTTCTGTGGTGGACTGAAGAGCTCCTTTGAATCCGCGTGTTTGCGCCAATTGGGGACTGGTGTTCTGGGGCTCACAGCTGTTCAGTGGTTGCTGCAGTTGTGGATTTTCAGGCTTCCAATAAGCTCCACTTTCCCTATCAAGATGGCGCGGTCTCCACATCTGAGCCCGTAGCTCCAGGAGGGGACCCAGCCGCAGTGGGGGTTACCTGGTCAGGGGAACCCCATCTAGCTGTCCTCCACCTTTTCCTGGATTTCAGCTGTCTTAACTTGCCAACAAACACTCCTCGTGTGACCCTCAGCTGTTCTTTCTTTCTGTTCCGGGACAAGGCTCAGAACACGTCTGTCTATTCCGCCACCATTTTTCTCCTTCGCAGGTGTTTTTAACTAGAGATTAAAAACTTCTGGGAGATTCTATGAAATTTACTAAAAGGCACAAAACAGAACTGAACCTGGAGCATTATCAAACTCAAAGAGATATTTTAAGTGAGTATGATTATAAATAAAATTCAGATTCATAAATTGAACACTTACTTATGGATATAAACTGATTAAAATGTTTTTAAAAGCAATGTTGCTGGAAAATTATTAAAAAGTTCTTCAGTAAACAATTTTAGAAAGTAAAACAAAATACTCCCATCACATATTTAAAGTTATTTAGCACTTCTAAAGTGCTTTTTTCTAAATGTACAACATTATTTAATCACTATTACAAGTGTATGAGAAAGCCAGGGTTCTATAACATGATTTAATTTCACTGCCTTGGTAAGACTTCCATGTGTGTAAACTGACAACTCAAAAAATAATTTGCATAGTTAGTTCAAGAAACCATAATCACTTTATTTGTAAAAACTAAAATGCACATTACTAATGGCCGAGATTCAGTATTATTTGACATCTCTTGATGATTATTAAGCTTACCTATACTACCCATCCCCACCATTTGAGAATCTGTGTTTTCAAACTGGAATTAAAATAAAAGCATTTCCTTCTTAAAATCAGTAGTTCACTTATTTAAAAAATCAGACATTCTATTCAAATGTCAAACAAAAAACAATTTCCCATTATTCTGACTGGGAAAAGTTATATTCAAATTCAGATCCTGAGTTCATAAAATGTCAGCCATTATGATGTAAAAGGCGAACAATTTTCTGTGACTGCAGTTAACATTTATAGCATCTTATACTTACCCAAAGGAGCACGGGTTGAAGAAGTTAGACATACTACCCTTACTTATCAAGAATAGTCTTCAAAAATTTGGATATGGCCATGCTTTTGAATCAATATTCATGTTTTCTATAAAATTTTATTTTTAAACTGGGACTCAGTTGCTATTTCTGCTTGTCAACAGATTGCACTGGGCCTTTGTTTGCTCCTTGCACAAGGTATTTATCATCCCTGGGAATGAGTGTCAGTATCATCATCAGTGGGATAAGTCAGTGTGATACCCAAACTCTCTACACTCCCATTGCCTTCTTGTCATTCCCTTCTATCCCCAATCTTGGGTGCAATATTGGGCCAGACCAGTGGTCGGCAAACTTATTAGTCAACAGAGCCAAATATCAAAGAGTACAAAGATTGAAATTTCTTTTGAGAGAGAAATTTTTTAAACTTAAACTTCTTCTAATGCCACTTCTTCAAAATAGACTTGCCCAGGCCGTGCTATTTGGTGGAGGAGCCACACTCAGGGGGCCAAAGAACCGCATGTGGCTCGCAAGCCGCAGTTTGCCGACCACTGGGCCAGAGCAACAATGACGTGAAAGCTATTTACAGGACAGGGAGTTGAGCCACAATAGAACATTGAAGAACCAAGGTGATCAAGTAATAGAAAATTAGCCAGGGTATAGGTGGCCTGCGAATATGAGAATGTCTTCCTTTGTGCTATAAGGGAGTACTTTGGCATTCCACAAGGCCATGTTCTAGACAAGGGTGAAAATAACCCTAGTCATAAGTCAGGAATAGGACTCTAGTTCTAAGTTCTGATTTTATCTTCTCTGGTAATCCTGCCAAATCTGGAAGAACACTGTATGGTATATGACAGTGACTCAAGAATATGGAAACATAATGTGGGCCAAAAACCCTGGTAAGATCTCAGTTATAAAGGCCCCAATCGGCCCTAATCGTTGGCCAGGCCTAGGGACCCAATCTGTGCATGAATTTTGTGCACCGGGCCTCTAGTTTTAGGGTAAAATGTTATAGAACAATAGATAACTACCATTGGCCCTTGAACAACATGAATAGATTTGAATTGCATGGGTCCACTTATATGTGGATTTTAAAAAATAAATATTTTGAGATTTGCACTAATTTTTTAAAAAGTAGCAAATTATGTAGCCATGAAATACAGAAAACTTAAGAAAAAGTTAGGTATGCCACAAATGCATAAAATATATGTAGATACTAGTCTACTTTATCAATTTATTACCACAAAATATACAAGTCTATTATAAAAAGTTAAAATTTATTAAAACTATACATGGAACTATTTGCAGTCAAGAGGAATGTAAACAAACATAAAGATGTAGTATTAAATCACAACTGCATAATATTAACTATAGCACATAATGTAATACTATAATAATCTCCTAACTACCAACTGTTTCATCAATTATATTAGGCTTCCATAAGGCAATCGTATTGCTGCTTCTTTGTTACCAATGCATGAATTGTCATACCTGTCAATAAATATGAATTTTTTTTCACATTATCCTTTCCTTTTTGACGTCTAGTGTAATATATATATATAATATCTACAGTGTTTTGTATCATATAAGACAATATTGATGTAGGTACTGACAGACAGTTGATTCATCTTGTAAACAGAAGATCTAGACTTACAGTATCAATAATACATAATGTAAATGTATTTTCTATTCTGTGTGTTTTAATTAATGTTTTCTTTTCTCTAGATTACTTTATTGTAAGAATACAGTCTATAATGCATACAGCATACAAAATATGTGTTAATGACTGTTACCGGTAAGGCTTTGGGTCAACAGTAGGCTATTAATAGTTAAGTTTCAGGGGAGTCACAAGTGATAGACACATTTTTGACTGTGCACGGTGTCAGTGCCATGACCCCTGCACTTTCAAGGGTCCCCTGTACTAAAGACTGCAAGATCTGGGGTATAAAATATTCTTTTAAAAGCTGACAAATCAGCCCTACCTGGTTTGGCTCAAGCAGGGGTCCTCAAACTTTTTAAACAGGGGGCCAGTTCACTGTCCCTCAGACTGTTGGAGGGCCAGACTATAGTTTTAAAAAAAGACTATGAACAAATTTCTATGCTTACTGCGGGCCTGGGACGAGTCGGCTGCTAAGCAGGACAGGCAGCGGCCCCTGGAGGGCCGGATAAATGTCCTTGGCGGGCCGCAGTTTGAGGACCCCTGGATAAGAGCATCAGACTGCGGATCAAAAGGTCCCCAGTTCAATTCCTGTCAAGGGCATGTATCTCGGTTGCAGGCTCCTCCCTAGCCCAGGCCCTGGTTCTGGTCCTGGAACATGCAGGAGGCAACCAATGGATGTGTTTCTCTCACATTGATATTTCTCTCTGTCTTTCCCTTTCCCTCTCTCTTATACTTTCTCTAAAAATCAATGGAAAAATATCATCGGATGAGAATTTAAAAAAATAAATCAAATACTTTATATTTTAGTGTTCCCAGAAATTAAGCAGACAAACCCATTTAGCATTTTGTATAATCATATAAACCTAAGTTTTTTTTCTGTAAGTCAAGGACATATCTACTGGGGGAAAACGTATGAATAAATGTTGGCTACAAAATCAACTTTATAATTTTATGGTTTTAACAAACCTTTAAGCATTTTCAATTTCTCTTTTATTTTACTTTATTCATCAGAGCCCCAGTTTCAGCTTCAATGAAACTCAGACCAGATGGGAGAAAGAAAAGTGCCTTTAAGAGTGAAGATAACCTCCTTTAATTTGTAACACAGCAGCTTATACGAATTATGTGTAATGCTGCATTAACTTGTTGTCATAATCATTATTAAAACCGTAGCTAAACTTTCACCCTGACCTATATGGGGCACATCAGCTCTATTAAAGACATCATCAGTGCCTTCCAGGGAGAGATCCAAAAAGTTCAAAGCAGTTGTTCTCATCAATACATGAAAACTGGATTGTAGTACATCATCTCATAACTATGCAATATAGGAAATTAGAAGATGTAGCTAACCTTACTTTCCAAATTAAACCTCAACAGATACAAATTAACATTGAGGTTAAAAAAATAAAGCAAAAAATATAAGAGAAATTCATCAAAAGGTATTAACTCAAAATTTTCTTTTATCCCTGACCCCATTTTACTGCATTGGGAAATGAAAAAGCTGGTTTCCCCTTATTTTTTGTTATTTCCTCATCCAGGATGGAATAATGAAATCAACACTTCCCGTGTTGGCAACCAGCAGCATTTAAGAGAGGAGGTGAAAAGTCACATCTGGACAGATCTTCCACTTGTTTCTGAGTGCTTGTCCCTGCCTCTTCCGCTATTTCTTCCCCTCCCGAAAATACGACTAATATCTATGAATTTATAAACTCTGCATTGTAAGCAAGGCTAAGAGGGCTTTCCATCTCAGTGAGGTTGAGGTATGGAGTTAATGAGAAGTGAGACTGTGGGGAATGAATAGAAACATGCCAATGTTAAAGTAATTGAGCATGAATATCAAACACTGACTTGGGAACAGTCTCCCTTTGCTGATGGGAAAGTCTGATCAGCTGGTGGGCAGATAGGATGTGCACTGAGCTACATTCACTGCCCTGATCACTGGGATTTCTATCAGAACAGCCTATACTATTTTATAAACCTGATAACTTTGCTTCCCCACCCTGAATCATATTTTCCTCCTTTTTCTTCTCTTTCCCTCCTCTCTCCCTCCCACCTTTTTTCATCTTTTTGATTTTATCTCATCCATCCCCAAGCCTTCTAAAGAATGTAACGTTTTACTATTTCAGCAACTGTTTCTTTTAAAAATATGTGTAATTTTCTAATGCCAGTTCAGAATAATATAGATGACAGACAGTATCGTGGCTAGAATTGCTGACACTATAATTTTTATTTCTAAAACTCTGCATTGTCCTCTAAAACCAGTGAAAGCTTGAATAATTGATCACTATAATACTCCTATGTGTCTTCCCATCATTCTCAATTAGATCATTTGCATGTTCTTTATCAGCAAGGATCTCTAGAAGACTTTCACAATAGCAGTAACAATATAAACATCTTAAGCTGTATGTTATTGTTAATTTCAAGTTGTAATGAATAGTTTTATTTAAAACTAGTGGGCCGGTGCACGAAATTCATGCACATTAAAAGGGGATCAGAGGAAATAATTTAATATTGCTATTTGCCCTTTCTCTATAATAGAAGTGTCAGAGATGAGAAAAAATTAGTAAAATGTATATGAAATCCTTTGTCCTGTCAGAATCTGGGGCACACCATGGGACCCAGAATCAAGTCCCCGCCCACCCACATGTGCCTCAAAATCACCTGAGACCCAGACCCGGCTGACCCCCTGCCCCCATTGGGCTAGATCCAGACCTGGCCAGTCCCACCCTTGTCAAGCCCCACCAGGCAGGGGATGTAGCCTCAGGTCCCCTGGCCCAGTGCCAGGATGGGAGGGGGGACGGGGCATGGCCTGAGGTCCCCCGTCAAGCCTCACGAGGCGGGGGGGGCACAGCCTCAGGTCGCCCAGCACCGGGAGGGGGGCACAGCCTCAGGTTCTCCGTCAAGCCCCACTGGGCGGGGGGCATGGACTGAGTTCCCCAACCCAGCACTGGGGGTGCACCTTGAGGTTCCCCATCAAGCCCTGCCAGGCACAGGGGTGCAGCCTCAGGTCTCCTGGCCCGGTGCTGGGGCAGGGGGCGTGGCCTGAGGTCCCCCAGCTTGAAGCCAGGGTGGGGGGCGCGGCCTAAGGTCCCCTGTCAAGCCCTGCCAGGTGGAGGATGTGGCCTGAGGTCCCCTGTCAAGCCCTATGGGGGCAGGGGAGGGCATAGCCTCAGGTCCCTGCTGATTGCTCATTAAGGCTCCTTATGGGAACCTGGCTTTAGCTGTGGGTGCAGCCATCTTTGTGACGGAGTGATGGTCAACTAGCATATTCCCTCTTTATTAGATAGGATAGGCTAATAATAGTTTCAAAAAACTTAACAACAGTTTAAAAAAACTAAAATATTTTCAATAAACTAAATATAATAAACAGATTTATTCAGAACAGAGTAGTAGTATTTTTAAAAAACTAAATATTAAAGAAAAAAACTGTGGCTCTATAATTACACATTTTTATAAAAACTCATTTTCAATGATATTTTTATTAGTTTACAAGGTAAAAAATGGATAAAAATGTAAATCAACTGGGAATTGGTTAAGTAAAATACAGTTCATTCATTAAATGATATTAAAAGTGATTTGTGAAAAATAGATAGCAACTAATGAGGATGTAGGCAATGATAGTACATTATTAAATTAGCTCATAAACTATAAATGTATTTTAAAAATATGTGCTTAAAGTACTAAACATTAATGCTTACCTGGTGGTGACTGAATTTCTAAACTTGTATTTTCACTTGCCATTCTCTAAATTTCCATTTGAATGTATATCATAATTGATACAAATTTTTTTAAAATAACCAATTAGTTTCTCAATACCTACACATACACAAAGGAAACCAGGAAAAGCGTAGGAAAAGCAATCATATGAGAAATATTTTAAATATAGAATTATGTCTTACCTTAACAGTGTAGTATTCTCTAACTTCAGGCCTAATAGAATCAAAGTCTCCACTGATGAATTCAGGCAAAAAGCTGAAAGAAAGAGTTCTGAGTCAACTAATTAAGACTAGTTACTTGTTAATCTTTAAAACTATGATTATAAGACCAAAAAAAAAAAAAGGAGCCTATTTTTAAGTGAATGGGATGTCAAAGATGTCAAATTTCACTCTTGGTTACAATATAGTATGACTGGGGCACTCCACATAACCAAATAATTAATCAACTTAATCACACTATCAAGTCAGTATTTTACCATGATTCAATAAATAAAGATTAAAGAAGATTATTACTTTTAAAAACTTCCAGGTCAACAACCCTAAAACAAAGACTCAATCTTTGCATATTACCTTCTACATATATTCAAACCTTTATAGTATTGTACCCTCACTGAGGTTCAGACTCTCCACAGATTCGAACAGAGCATATGAGGAGGAGGAGGAGGAGGCATTCTTCGCAGAACGGGAGTCAGGTCAGTTTCCATATAACCTATTGATGTATTTCTAGAAACAGGAATCTTCGAGATAGGTTTGAAATACTACAAAGGTCACCGTTACTAAATAGAGGGAGAGGATTCCCCAAAGTGGATGTTTCTAATTCTACCACAATTATCTTATTCCTCTTTGATAAGATACCATGTATAGTTTTTCAGAACTCATTTCAGAGATCTTATCTTACTCTATCTACATAAGCCATCCTTTATTTATTTATTTTTTTATATAACATCTGTATGACCTGTTAGAATTTGTTCACACTTAGAATATCTAATTGTGGAAAAATAAAACTTCCCTGGATTTCTTAGTGCTCTACAAAAAGCCCTAACCTCAAGAGCCTCAAGAAGGTATATGACGTAAAGAAGGGAATGTTTGCTTCCAAGTCCTCCAGAAATATTCTATTCTATACCTATCATGAGAATTAGATCTGTAACCATTTATCTAGTCAATTGTTCTGATTCAAAAGAAGAATATGTATTCTCAAGAGGGCCAAACAGTTACATAATGAAGACAGGTACTTTATCTCCCTGGGTATTACATGTCAAAACAGGTAAAGCCCCAAAACTTGGAGACATCTCTAGGTCATAAAAGACAAGATACAGGAGACTATCCAGCTCCTAGAGAGATATTTTACTGATGCTGAATATGAAAAACTCAATACTAACACTGTATTTTTGCATAATATTTAACTTCTTAACTCAATTGGAAATATTACTTCTTAGATCTAACCCAGAGATTTTTCAACCTGTGTGCCATCAGAATGTTTAGAACATGCAATACCTGACTATTTAGTCATGGGCACTGACCATTTATTCCTTAGACTGTCAAGTAAAAATATAACAGAAATAACAGCCAACACCAATAGCTGACCCTCCGGTGTGAATTAATAAAAATTTTACCTATTTTTTTTCAGATCGGCAAAAATATAACATTGTCTTGAAGTTCCAGTAATTAGTTTATGTGTGCCATGAGACGGAAAAGGTTGAAAATCGCTGGTCTAATCTAATCTAACTACCTGTGTTGGACCAACTCTTCCTTGACCTGTGTCTTCCTAGGACTAAAGGGTAAGAGGAAGTGCTACTTCATAGATCTGTGCTGCATAAGCTGCTTCCTTTTTCTTCTGTTTATTTTTTTTGTTAACCAATAATGGCTGCTTATTTCAATTTTTAGTAATTAATAAAATTTTTATATCAGTTGATTCCAGAACTATTTGCTGAATGTCAACCATGCACAAATGACAACAGTTCATTTCAGAATAAGACAGAATTGGGAAATAAAGTACCTCGGTTTTTAAATCACCTTGCCTGATTTCAACAATTTCTCATCAACTTTTCTTCTCAAAATGTCTGCATGGCCAGCATCCAATTTACTTCTTCATGTGAGGCAGACATTTTAACTTAGGACTCTGGTTCTATGCAGCTGAATTATACTACTTCCTAATAAGACTGACCTTATATGGCTCTACAAACTTTAGTATCTCAGATATCTAGAATCCATTTGGCAGTTTCCAAATATGATATTGATTTTGACAATAAAAATGAAAAATAAAAACTGACATATACAGGCAGCTAAATGTCCTCTTATGATATATCATTTAAAAGAGAATGAGATCCCTTTTTAATGTATACTATAAATAACGAAAGAAGGCAATTATGTATAAATTCACTTACGCTTTCATATAAAACATTAACAGGAAAATTATATAGATAAAAGATAACTTTGGCTAACTTTTAATATAATTTTATCTAATATAACATAAAGGCTTTAAAAATGAATCAGGATGCTAAATTCTAAGACTCATGCCCAAAATACACCTGGTATACAAGACTAAAATTGTTAATACCTTTTCATCATATAATATACTAGTTTTTTATACTTCCTGAAATGTACTTTCAGACACCGCACTTGATAGCCCATCTTACATTTCCTGGAGGCACCTGGTGCCATTAGAACCTGGGTGTTCTGAAGAAGTAAGTATTGGGGATGACACTTCACAGATGCAGAGGAACTACATTATGACAAAAAAGACAGTTTACACGGGAAGATTTTTTTCAGAACTCTTTAAGAACTGACTTCACATAGCAACTGACTAAGGGTATATGGACTGTGTCACTTCTGATTGCATTTCTGTCTCCTGTTGACATAGATCAGACCAGTATGCCTCCTTCTGGCACCCTCAATTTACGGGTACTGACTTGTTTTCCAAATGCTCTATAAGTGGCATGGGCTCCTTTATATTTATTTACATTTAACTTTTATAGCACTTGCCACACACACTCGACAAGATAAGAGTCCAAAAGGGGCTGCCATTAGTTAATGAGATTTAAGCTCCATTATCTGTAATAATCAAGAAGAGGTTGATAGAGTTATAAAATATACCTAAACATAATGTGTTAGACTACAACTACTCTTTCATAAGTCATTTCCTAAGACACTGTGGAGGGATGGATATCCCCCCACAGAGCCTTCCTTGCTCCCACAGAGAAAAGCAATCCTGTATAACTTATATAGCTCTAAATCCATAACTTTCCATCATATTCTAAGCAACTTCTATAAATATCTTTTAGCTTCTACTACTATAAGTTCTTTGTAGCAGGATCTTTGACTGATCTTGGTGTTTCCCAGAGCACCAAGCACACACATGTTGATAATAATGTAATAGATGAATGGGGTAAAGGAGGAGTAGGGTGGGAAGTAATGAGGGGATGAAGGAAAGAGAAGGAGTGGGAGGAAAAAGGAGAAAGGGACGAGGGTCAGGGGAGATTGGGAAAGAAGGTAGGAAGAAGGGGAGGGAAGGAGAGAGGAGGAGGTGAAAATGGTCAAAAGGGAAGAGAAAGGCAAGGAGAGGGAAGGAAGAGGAGGTGGAGAGTGGAAAAGAAGAATGAGTAAAGCAACATTTATTTTAAAATTTCTATTATGCCTGTCTCCCTACTTCCTGGCTTGACCAAATTATTTCACCTTTCTGAGCCTCATTTCTTCATATGTAAAATGAGGACAATTTGGAGTTGTATGAGGATTAATATATGTAAAGCACTTAGAGAATGCCTGGCATACAGCAAGCATGAATTAAGCTATTTGGATAAAATAACAGTTATTACTAGGCAAACTAAATAATTTGCCATAGTCTACAGCAAGGATAATAAGAGCTAGAACAAAACTCCAAGCACAGGCAGCCCAATCTTTGTTCTTTAATGGCCAAGTCTAGAGCCTCTCACCAACACACGTGCAGGAAATGGAACAAAAGTTTCTCATGGAGAAAGTTCTGCACATAAATGCATTATCCCCTCTGCTAATTTTATTAATGAGTGATAATTTTGTCAAACTCCAATTTTGGAAAGATATCACTAAGTCTGAATAAAAATGTTTGTGCTGGTTGCTGTAGGAAGGATGGGATTTTGATTAAAAGAATTTTGATTAAAGAACTATGTCAGTAGTTCTGGAAGTGCTAGCCATAGCAATTAAGACAAGAAGAAGAAGAAATAAAAGGTACCCAAATTGGAAAAAAAAAAGACGCAAAACTGTCATTATTTGCAGGTGACATGATACTGTACATAGAAAACTCTAAAGACTCCATCAAAAAATTATTAGACTTAATAAATGAATTCAGCAATGTAGCAGGATACAAAATTAATGCCAAGAAATCTATGGCATTTTTATACACCAATAGTGAACTTACAAAAAGAGAGATTAAAAAAACAATCCCATTTACCACTGCATCAAAAACATTAAGATACCTAGGAATAAACTTAACTAAGGAGGTAAAAGACCTGTACTCTGAAAACTACAGGACACTGAAAAAAGAGACAGAGGAAGACGTAAACAGATGGAAGAACATACCATGTTCATGGAATGGTAGACTCAACATCATTAAAATGCCCATACTACCCAAAGCAATCTATACATTCAATGCACTCCCCACTAAAATACCAACGGCATCTTTCACAGACCTAGAACGAATATTCCAAAAATTCATCTGAAATAAAAAAAGATCCCGAATAGCCACAGCAATCCTGAGAAGGAAGAACAAAGTAGGTGGGATCTCAATACCACATATCAAGATGTATTACAAGTCACTGTTCTCAAAACTGCCTGGTACTGGTACAAGACCAGACATATAAACCAATGGAATAGAATAGAAAACCCAGAAATCGACTCAAACCACTATGCTCAATTAATATTTGACAAAGGAGGCATGAACATAAAATGGAGTCAAGACAGTCTCTTTAACAAATGGTGTTGGGAAAATTGGACAGATACATGCAAAAAAATGAAACTAGACCACAAACGTACATCATACACATACAAGAAAAAAAAACCCTAAAAATGGATAAAGGACTTAAACATAAGATGGGAAACAATAAAAATATTAGAGGAATCCACAGGCAGCAAAATATGAGACATATGCCGAAGCAATATCTTCATCAATACAGCTCCTAGGGCAATGGAAACTAAAGAGAAAATAAATGAAGGGACTACATCAAAATACAAAGGTTCTGTACAGCAAAAGAAACCATCACCAAAATAAAAAGAAAGCCCACTGCATGTGAGAACATATTTGCCAATGTTATCTCCAATAAGGGTTTAATCTCCAACATTTGCAGGGAACTCATACAACTTAACAAAAGGAAGATAAGCCAATCAAAAAATGAGCAAAGGACCTAAACTTTTTAAAAGAGGACCTAAGGATGTCGAAGAGACATATGAAAACATGCTCAAAGTCACTAATCATCTGAGAGATGCAAATCAAAACAACAATGCAGTATCATCTCACCTGTCAGAATGGCTATCATTAACAAATCAACAAATGACAAGTGTTGGCAAGGATGTGGAGAAAAAGAAACCCTCATGCATTGCTGGTAGGAATGCAGACTGGTGCAGCCACTGTGGAGAACAGTATGGAGTTTCTCAAAAAACTAAAAATGGAACTCCTATTTGACCCAATAATCCCACTTCTAGGAATATATCCCAAGAAACTAAAAACACCAACCAGAAAGGATATATGCACTCCTATGTTCATAGCGGCACAATTCACCATAGCTAAGATTTGGAAACAGCTTAAGTGCTCATCAGCAGATGAGTGGATTAAAAAACTGTGGTACATCTACACAATGGAATACTATGCTGCCATAAAAAAAGAAGGAATTCTTACCATTTGCAACAGCATGGATGGAACTGGAGAGCATTATGCTAAGTGAAATAAGCCAGTTGGAGAAAGATAAATATCACATGATTTCACTCATTTATGGAATATAATGAACAACATAAACTGGTGAACAAAACCAGATCCAGAGACAGAGAAGAATTGATCAGATGGTCAAACCTCAGAGGGAAGGTAGGGGAGGGTGGGGGTAAGGGGGAAGAAATCAACTAAAGGACTTGTATGCATGCATGTAAGCCTAACCAATGGACACAGACACCAGGGGGGTGAGGGCATGAGTTGGGGGGTTGGGGGGCAATGGGGGGATAAGGACACATATGTACTACTTTAATCAATAAAGGAAAGTAAATAAATAATAAAAGAAGAACTATGTCAGGAGGACATAGAGAACTTTGTTAAAAGAGTATGACTAGAGATACAAGACAAAAAAAAAAGGCACTCAGCCTAAAGTAGGAATTAATCAAAGATTTGGGCTAGCATTCTCTATAAAACTACCTACTTAATCAAGGGGGGGAAACTAGCATAAAAAAGAGGGTGATCCAAAATGCCAAAAGTAAAAAAGGTTACCACCACATTTTGACTCTTTTTATAGATAATCACTTTTACTGTTTTCATTTCTTACCATAATACAGGTGTCAGAGGTTATTTAAATACCTGTAGAAGCGTGAAAGTGAATGAATAAAGCTGTTTAAATTGACTGTGTCAGGAGATAGAATTTTTTTTTAATTTTAATAAAGCATATCTTAATTTAATAACTAAAAGGAAAATAAAATTTATAAAAGGGAATAAAAAGGGAAAATTAATAATGACATGGAAACTTAGATGCTTATAAGAACATTAAATAATGTCTAACAGTCACTGAGGCTGTTATAAGTGACTCCTAGTCAAGTTATCTGAGTAAGATTGTCTCATCTCTTAAGATATTTAAGCTCATCTTCTCAAACTGAGTAGCCCAGGAATCAGTAAACAGCTTTGATTTCCAAAATAACTGCTTAAGACATCCTTGATAGGCCAATGAACACCCAGAGAAAACAAAAATGACAAGAGAGAAGATACAGATAGAATTTCCCCATTATTCACTTAAATTGAAAATTAAAGGTAGAGAGTGAGGAGGAAGAAATGATCAGGAAATATATACATAACTTTCTAAAAAACTTGTTGAATTAATCATAGAAGGAAAGGCAAAAAACAAAAAACAAAACAACAAAAACAGAAAGAGCCAGGCTTGGGGTAGTAAGTGGATCAGAAAGGGAAGGAAAAGGTTCATGACAGTGGATACTGCATGAAAAGTTATAAATATAAATAAATGAGATCATAACAGGAGTATGAGAGATACAAACAATGTCCATATTCAGGAAATGAAAAGAGGAAAAGTAGGAAGACATGAGAGGTAAAGAGACAGTCTTGGAGAAACCAAGATGGTGGCATAGGTAAGCACCTAAACTGCTGCCTTGCACAACAATTTCAAAACTACAACTAAAAGACAGAATGGACACCATCCAGAACCACAGGAAAGCTGGCTGAGTGGAAATTCTACAACTAGAAGGAAAGAGAAAAGCTCACGGAGAATCGGAGGAACGGCAAAGGGTTGAGGTACGGCAAAGGGTCTTTGTGTGCGCAGAGAGGAAGGGCAGCTGAGAGCCTGGATGACTAACTCTGGCGGGAGGGGGAAGGAAGCCCCCGATTGCACTGAACCCCAGTTCTGGGTGAAACCCCATTGACCCAGGCTCATACAGAGGGAGTCTGGACTGTCAGGTTGAGAGAAAGGCACTCAGAGACTCGGACACCCAGGGGAGCCTCTGCGGGCAGGGTCTGGAAGCATGCGCGTGAGTGTGCACAAAGACTGCGGAGGTTGTCACAGGCTTTCCCTATCAGAAGGGAGTCAGAAGGTCCTGACTGCACTGAACCCCAGTTCTAATTGCACTGAACCCCAGTTCCAGGCGAGCCCCTGGGGACCCACGCTCTTGTGGGGGGAATCTGGACTCTCGGGCAGAGGCTCGGGAGCCGGGGAAGGCAGAGGTCTGGAGCCGTGCGCGCATGCAAGGGCAGGGCTGATGGGAAGCCAAGACTGTCTGCTCCAACCTGAGACTCCACCCCATCCAAGCTGAGCACAGAGGCTTCTGCAATTTGGCAAGTCTAATCCTATAAGACTGTCTCTAGCACCGAACTTCTCACAGCATAGACACAGCTGATCCTCACAGACAACTGGCCTGGAGGTCAATTCCTCCCAGTGATACCAACAACAATCAAGGCTTAACTACAACAAGGCTGTACACTGCACCAACAGTATCCACCTCAGGTTAACTGGTGGGGAGGCCGACCCACTGGGCCATATAGGAAACCTAGCACACAAAGCTACCCTACCAATTCAGGGAAGCAGTGAAAATGCGGCGACAAAGAAACGAATCACAAACGAAAGAAATGGAGGAAAACAAACGACTGGATATAGAATTCAAAACCATGGTTATAAGGCTTTTCAAGAATATCCTACCAAAAGGCTGATAAATATAACGAGATCCTTGAAGATATGAAAAAGGACCAACTAGAAATTAAACATGCACTGAATGAAATAAGAAATATTATACAGAGACCCAACAACAGACTAGAGGAACGCAAGAATCAAGTCAAAGAACTGAAATACAAAGAAGCAAAAAACACTCAACTGAAAAAGCAAAAAGAAAAAAAAATCCAAAAAGTTGAAGATAGTGTAAGAAGCCTCTGGGACAACTTCAAGCGTACCAACATCAGAATTATTGGGGTGCCAGAAGAAGAGAGAACAAGGTACTGAAAACCTATTTGAAGAAATAATGACTGAAAACTTCCCCACCTGGTGAAAGAAATAGACTTACAAGTCCAGGAAGCACAGAGAACCCCAAACAAAAGGAATCCAAAGAGGACCACACCAAAACACATCATAATTAAAATGCCAAGAGCAAAAGACAAAGAGAGAATATTAAAAGCAGCAAGAGAAAAACAGTTAGTTACCTACAAGGGAGCACCCATACGACTGTCAGCTGATTTCTCAACAGAAACTATGCAGGCCAGACTGGAGTGGCAAGAAATATTCAAAGTGATGAATAGCAAGAACCTACAACCAAGATTACTCTACCCAGCAAAGCTATCATTCAGAATTGAAGGGCAGATAAAGAGCTTCACAGATAAGAAAAAGCTAAAGGAGTTCACCACCAAACCAGTATTATATGAAATGCTGAAAGGTATTCTTTAAGAAGAGGAAGAAGAAAAAAGTAATGATAAAAATTATGAACAACAAATACATATCTATCAACAAGTGAACCTAAAAATCAAGTGAATTAAAAACCTGAGGAACAGAATAAACTGGTGAATATAATAGAATTAGGGGCATAGAAAGGGAGTGGACTGATAATTCTCAGGGGGAAAGGGATATGGGGGGTGTGCAGGAAGAGACTGGACAAAAATTGTACACCTATGGATGAGGAAGTGGGGGGGAGGTAAGGGCAGAAGGTGGGGTGGGAACCGGGTGGAGGGTAGCTATGGGGGGAAAAAGGAGAAACAATTATAATAATCTGAATAAAGATTTATTAAAAAATAAAAAAAAATAAATGTTTGGCCAAAAAAAAAGAAAAAAAAAAAAAGAAACAGTCTTAATGGAGAGCACAGTACATCATAAAAGTCACTTCACTTCTGAGATCACAGCTGCCCTTTGCTGTAATTAATTATTTTCCAAATAGGTTGGAAGGAGAGAGAAAAGGAATGAGGGAGATTGTATGACTGGACACCTAGCTATGGAGTTATTTTCTTAGAAGGAGGCAGTGATGGTGTAGGTGGGGGGGTATCAGAAAAGGCTGTGGATACTGAGAATTGCGCCAAGCCTAACAATGCAGAGTGAAACGTTTCTTTTTTAAAGTTGTTTTTTATGTTTTTTTTTAAATTTATCTTTGTTGTTTAAAATATTACAGATGTCTCTTTTTTCCTCATGGACCCCCTCAACCCTGCACCTGCCCCTTCATATTTTCTTATTTACAGACACAAAAGAAACCCAAAGCATACACACAGATTCCAATTACCTTAACAAATATAAAAAAGACTAGCTCACTGTTAGTGATTTGCTCCATGTAATTTATTTGCTTTATGCTCTCTGTGTGATTCCATGGAGATATGACACACAGAATTCAGTAAGACAGATAAATGCCATTAGGGTCACTTATAGGCTGTTGCTCCTCCCAAGTTGTCCACAGCCAAGCATAACAAGCTGCATAGCTAATAAGTCTGCTAGTAGTGTTTTTAATCCTTCTTTTCCCCCCACAACTTCTCTCATAGTAGGAACTAAACTTTACCTAAGAAAATAACAATAAAATAACTTCTTAAATGATATGCTGTTCTGCCAAAGCCAGTATTGTATTTTCTATCCTTGCTAGTTTCCGTTTTTATCTTGCTGCTTTTATCCATTATGTTTGAATGTGTGAACCAATATCTTAACAGACAGGGACTGGAGGCTGGAAAGATCTCTACCGTACTTAATAGTTTCTGTTTCATAGGAAAATAATTCAATCAGATGATAATGGCTTAGGTACAGATCACCTTGGAATCATAAAATCATTAGATGATGAACACCATTAATAAAAGCAAGAGGCATAATGGAGAAAATATTTCAATGAAATACAAAGGGCAACTTATCTTTGTTCAAGTAGAGATGACATCAGTAGTTTATTCAAATAGTAATAAAATAAAGGAACAATCAAATAGACAAAATATATCACATGAAAGAGAAATTTAAACATCTTTATATATTTCTCTAATAGTCATATACATGTATATAGCTTTTACATTTTCAATCTCCAAAGACTACATACTGACATATTGTTAAATCTAATAGTCATTTCTCCCGTTATTTTGTCATCAGAAGCATTTAGCACAATTGGCCATTTTCTATTTCTTGATTCTCCTTCACTTGAACTAGGGCAGTGGTTAGCAAACCGCGGCTCACGAGCCACATGCGGCTCTTTGGCCCCTTGAGTGTGGCTCTTCCACAAAATACCACGTGCGGGCACGCATGTACAGTGTGATTGAAACTTCGTGGCCCATGCGCAGAAATCAGTTTTCGGTCTGGGTGAGTCTATTTTGAAGAAGTGGAGTTAGAATAAGTGGGGGTGTTGGTTGGTCGGGCGACAGGAGATGCGGCGTTGGCGGGCCGCGGGATACACAGCGCAGGGGAGGCCCGCGCGATTCATGCACCAGTTGAGGAAGCCAGTCAGTCAGCAGTCTCATTGTGCAGTGGTTAGTGCTAGTCGTGTCCACAAATTGCTACTCAAAGCATAAAGTTACCTGTATTTTTCCAACCAGCTCCAAATCCTAGTTTTTTTTTTCTGTCATCAATTTAAGAATTGTAATTATTTTGTGTTGGTGGCTTTATTATAAAATGAAACTTTTTTTAGGTGCCCTGTTTGACATGGCTACAAAGAAGAAGCAAAGGAAAACGGAAGACGAAAACCGTGAATTTAAAGTTGAATGGACTGAGACTTTCGCGTTTATTCAAAACTTAAATGGCCTTCCAACCTGTCTTATTTGTTAGGAAAAATTGGCGCATAACAAGAAATCAAATTTTACAACTAAACACGTGTCATTTAGTACTAAATATCCTGTCGGTGATGCAAGGAAGAAAGCAGTTGAGGAACTTCAGAAGAGTCAAGAAAAACCAAGTTCTGTATTTAATTACTGGATGCAATCTTCCAACAATGCTAATATTGCAAGTTTTGTGGTTAGTCAAGAGATTGCTAAGAGAGGAAAACCATATACAGACATTGAATACATAAAAAGTTGTTTTATAAATGCAACCAAGAGCTATTTCAGGATTTTAAGAACAAAGCAGATATTCTAAAAAAAATTAAAGAGTTACCTTGTCTGCTAAAACAGTGAAAGATAGAACAGTCAAAATGTCTTCGAATATAACCGACCAGCAAGTCGAAGATCTTTAATTGGTTTCACTTTTTGTACGATTTATTTCATCTACAGGTCCTAAAGATGAACTTTTAGAATTATTGCCACTCAAAGGTCAAACATGTGGAGAGGATATAGCAAATGCTGTAATTGAGTGCATTGAAAAACATCATATTCCACTCGATAAAATTGTCTCAATTTCAAAAGACAGGGCAAAAAGAATGACCGGCCTAAGAAACGGGTTTGTTGCTATTTTGAAAGAAAAAATTAATCACGAGATACTTACTTACCATTGCATCATTCATCAAGAAGCGCTTTGTGCGCAGACATTTCCAGAAGAAATTTGCAAAGTTATGGAATTGGTGATTAACATTATCAACTCCATTATAGCGAAAGCTCTTAATCATCGCCAACTCAAAGAATTTTTAGTTGAAATGGAGAGTGAGTACGCAGATCTTCTGCTGCATAACAAGGTACATTGGTTATCAAGAGGAAACGTTTTGAAACGTTTATCCAGAACGAATGAACAATCAATCGTGGATCTAAAAATTTTATTTCATGGTAGACATTACATCTCATCTAAATCAGCTTAATTGTAAACTACAGGGGAAAGGAAACACAATTTTTTCGATGTTAGAAGAAGTTATTTCATTAAAAAACAAATTCTCTCTTTGCTCAAGATTTTGAAAGAGAAACTTTGATTCACTTTCCAAGCCTGTTGAAACATCACCAAGAAAATTATTCTGATATTGACATTTGCTATTTCAAAACAACACTTAATTATGAGGGAAACTTTTCTCAACAGGTTTCAGGAATTCACAAACAGCAAAGTGACGTTAGCCTTTGTTAAAAAACCTCTTAATGCTACTGTAACAGAATTAAATTTTTCTCCCTTTAATATTGACATTGGCAACTTTGAAATGCAATTGCTGGATTTGAAAAACAAAAAATTGTGGAGCTCAAAATTTGAACGTCTTTGTGCTGATATAGAAATATTGGAGAAGAACAAATGTGAACTTAGTTCACAGCACAAGTGGTCTGCTTTGAAAGACCTGGAGAAGAAAGATATGTTGATTTTTAACACCTGGAATAGTATTCCTGACTCACATAATCAACTGAAAAAACTAGCGTTTGCTGTTCTTTCCTTATTCGGGTCTACATATTTATGCAAACAATCATTTTCAAGCATGAACCTTATCAAGAGTAAATTGAGAAGTCATTTTATTGATGAGAACCTGGAATCGTGCCTAAAATTAAAGACAACATACAAACCTGACTTACCCAAACTTTCCAAGGAGATGCAAGGCCATTGTTCACATTAGTGTTTGTCAGTCATTGTCATGATTTAATTTTATGGATAGTGTAAGGTAAATTGTAAGGAATTTAATTTTATCAATAAATAATATCGTTATTAAGTATGATATCAAATTTTATTCAACCTACCTATAGTTTAACTAAGACTTAAAACTTTAAGTAAAGTTTATTAAGTTCATTTTAGGGAACGTTGTGGAGTGAAAGAAGATGTAGTGTTGAGAATTGAGAAAGGTATGCTGAGATGGTTTGGACATACAGAGAGGATGAACGAAAGGAGATAGACGAAACAAGTATACAAGACCAGTGTGGATGGGAGAGTTGGAAGGGGTCGAACCTCAGCGAATGTACCTCAATCAGATTGAGGACGTTTTTAGCAAAGGCCAGTTTAGGAGTACCCTAATTAAGTTAATAACAATATACCTACCTATATAGTTTTAAGTTTAAAAAATTTGGCTCTCAATAGAAATTTCAATCGTTGTACTGTTGATATTTGGCTCTGTTGACTAATGAGTTTGCCGACCAGTGATCTAGGGAGTATGATTTCCTGGTTTCTGCTGTGACTCACGGTTTACTCCAACCCAGATTTAAGCATTTAAGATATAATATATACACACCCATGCATAGATACATACATATACATTACACTATAAATATACAAACAATGGGTTGTTTTTTAGGGTGGTAAATGTTTCTGTTGTGTTTTAAATAACCTTTCTAAGATATTTCAGCATGTTCTTCAACTCTCTGGCTACAGGAGGCAACATTGAAGCCTTCAAGGAATACAGTCTCCAACAATGCTCAAATCTCTAATCAGTGCTGCATGTGATAAGTTCAGAGCTCTTCTTGGTGTAATTGACATTTGGATATTTTCTCACAAAATTTATTAGCTAGCCCTTGCTTAAGCTGAATTCTAGCTGTCCCTTTTCTGTGCCTTAACAAACAGAAAAGGCCATAGCTGGCTCAGGTGCAATCTCATCATCAAGTCATATTTCATGTCCCATAATGATGTGTCAACAAATCATAGATATCATCTTGTTGTTGAAGTTATTCTGCTTACTTCTGGTCCAATAATACAAAACCAACATTTTAATAAGGAAACCATGCAGGAAGTATCTAGGTGTGTGTATGTGCAAGTATGTGTGTATGTGCATTCATTTAAACGTATATGAAAAATCAGATAGTTAAAAAACAATTATACACACATATGTGTGTGCATATACATACACACATATACACAAATACATATTAATATATATATACACAGTATTATGTGATTGCTCTCAATATTTTTTTAACATAGCAACCAAATAATATACTGAAGACAAAAAATGTGACAAAAAAACATAGCCTTTAAAACATATTAACAAGTGCTACAACAATTCAACTTTAAAAAAAAATAAGTAAAATTAAAGGAGCCACATGTTACTCAAAGTTTTGAACAGATGACCCAAGTATCACTTAAAAATCTTCCGAAGGAAATTTACTCCTGAAGATCCCATCTGCAGTGCAGGGAAGGAAAGGGGTTTTGTCAGAGACATACATTATGAAATAGGCTGGCTATAAAGAACAATGCCTCTGATTAAGCTCAGTTGTAAACTGACTTCTGCAGCTGCTTAAAATGATCTCACACTGAAAATTTATTTGACTTAATGCGTGATCTGACCAACATAGAATTTTGCATACGTATTTCCCTCCTCCAATAACCTGAAATAATTCAGAGCTATGCATGGATAACTTTGAGATCTCTGATTTATAGCATTTGATAACCAACAGACTAAAATATGTCACTTAACTAATCCAATCAATAATCCAAGATAAATAGATCCTCATGGTTTGTTGTGTAGGGTTATTTAACACCAAGAATCCTAGTATAAATTTTCTTTCAAATGGGCTAATCATTTTTACCTTCCATCATTTTGATTTAAAGACCCAATAAAGTTGGCCTGCTTACAGACTTTAGTAATTTGATTGCATACTTTTTAATAGAAACTGGCTGAAGCAAGTGGCTAAATATTGCTTAAGGGTAGGCTTATAAAAGTCAAGCTAAGCAAACACTTTTGGTTTTCCTTAAGCAAAGTGTGCAGTTGTTTCCTTCCTTTACAGGGTGGGCAAAAGTAGGTTTACAGTTATAGATATGATTATTACATACATTACCTTTATTAACTCAAAAGAATGTCACAATGGCACAGTAAACCTACTTTTTCCCAGCCCTATATATGTTAAAGGATACTGAAAGTCCATTTTTTGACTACGCCACTGAATGCTTGAACATGTTAAAATAAATCTAATCACTGAGAAAATTATAGTCATGGGTAGATATCAGTCGTCACATATATTGGAGGTTAACAAGATCACAGTGTAGGCTCACTCACGTAACACCAACTTATTTCATAAGTTTTATATTTATTTTCTTATTCCATAAAACCTAATAATATTAAGCAAGCTTTTTCAGAATTTTCATGAAGAAACAGCAAATACAGGCCTTATATAGGAGCCTCAACTACTATTTATATAAACTCTAGGACTCAAGTGACAACTTTGAATTTTTATTTTTGTCCTAACTAAACAAACTAACATTTCTCTCCAAGAAGCACTTGAAAAAAATAACATTTTCCAATTAAAAGGGCAGTTCTTTAGAATCATCCATCAACTGCACTGAATAAACAAAACTGTTGTATACTATATAACAGACACTACTCAGCACTGAAAAGGAACAAACTCCTAGTACAATAACATGAATGAATATCAAGAGTATCCGGTAAGTGAAAAAGTCAGACATGGAAGACAACAAACTGTATGACTCCATTTAGTTGACACTGTTGAAGGTTGCAGGAGCCAGGGTATAGGAGTTGGGGACTAACTACAAAGGGACAGGAAGGAACTTTCTGGGATGATTGGATATGTTTTAACCTTGACTGTGCTGGTGTACACAAGAGTATACTGATTGAATTTCAGGCTTAAAATGGATGCATTATATTGTATGACATTATACCTGAGCAGCTGATTAAAAACCAAAAAGAATCAGAGGAGCCCAACACTACATTCCTACATTCCTACAACATGGAAAGTGCTTGCAACCCTTCTAACAAGTTGTACAGTTACTGCAAGCAGAATATTTACAGCTATAGCTTGAAACTACATCCTATGTGCATATTCAAGTATTCTATCATTCATCATACTACAGCTTCAAAAGGCCACCCTCCTTCCTCCCAGCTTCTCCAAATCTTTTATAACCAGCCCAAATAATAGGTTTCCTCATTAAGACTTCTCTGAATACTCCACTAGGTAGTGATCTCTCCTTGAAATGTCAGATATGAAGAAACCACAGCACAAGGATGTGAAAATACTAGTCACCAAATCAGATTTTGTATTCTCACCTAACTAGTGAGTCCATGCATGCCTCTCACTGCCTGATTCTACGTGGAAGCTACTGGACAGAGAACAAAACTGTTAAAAATTATTCATATGCAGACTGACACACAGGTCACTGATTTCTTCAAGGGGGTATCAGAAGCCCACTTTAATTATATTGATAAAGTCTCTGGAAACTAATTTTTACAGCTAGCCTCTCACATTATTCAGTTATTTAAATTATATTTTGAAACTGGTTTAGGGGGACATAGTTTTACAGATACAGTTTCAACAGGCCTCTTCTCTTCTCACTTGATCATGCTGAAAAGTGGTATTGATCTATTGATGAGAAAGCTGCAAGAATATATAAAGCTATAAAGTGTGAAATCTTAACTATGAAAAAATTAATGCAAAGGAATAAGAAATCAAGAATGAAACATGCATTCTGTTTAAGTACCACAGGCCCTCCTCATCCCACCACTGTTAATGTGTGTTTAACTGAATGGTCATTTGTATGAATTTAGGGAAATTTTGCTGGTTGCTAACTAAAACAATAATTATCTATAATAATAAAAGTATAATATGCTAATTAGACTGGACGTCCCTCCAGACATCCTTCCAGACTACCTTCTGGATGAAGCTGCAGCAGTGGAGGCCAAGGCAGCTGGCACCACGGCGGGGCTGAGCACCATGCACGAATTTCATGCACTGGGCCTCTACTATAAAAATAATCTTCTGTAGGACCTCACATTTAAAATGGTATATCCATCAATACTCTGAGAAAACTACCTAAAACAGCATTCACCTCCCCCCCATTTAAAATTCCTACATACTAATGATACCAAATTGATAACTATATCTTAGAGTCTCTAAGTCCTACAGAATCACAATTTTTAAAGAAACATCTAACATTTAGTACTGATATTCACATTGCTCTCAAAATACCAATGAATTCAAAGGCAAGGGTCTTAGTTTCACAAGAGGCTCACTAGGTAGAAATTAGAATGCAGTGACATTCTAGAAACAAAGTGGAACTTTTCCTATACATGATTTCAGACAAAACATGTGCAATCTTTTTAGAAATAAGATGCTATGCTTTATACATACTAACAAGCTATATAATTATCCAAATTTTCTTCTCTACATCAAGATACTGCCAATAATTGATATCATAGCTTAGAAATCCACCACTGGGGAAAAAACCAAAAACTTAGTCTTTGTGACATTTCTGCTAAAACATCAATGAAAACTCATTAATTCAATAAATTCTTGGATGCTCATTAGAGTTCTAGATATTAGAGGTATGTAAGGAAGATTAATTATGATTGCTGCCTTGGGGGAGCTTACCACATAGAGATAAGATACATCTACACATAGGTAAATCACAAGATAAAATCAGAAAAGTAAATAAGTATAAAGTGTTATGCAAAGTTAAGGGACCATAGATCACTAGAAATTTACAAGCTAGTAAAAGATATGTCTTCACAGCTCTAAATCAAGGTAGCATGTGAACCTAACATTGCAATTTGCAAATATTATCTAATAATAGAGAAACATGCAAATTGACCATCACTCTGCTACACCCACAGCAAATCAGGAGCGAGTATGCAAATTAGCCCAACTAAAATGGCAGCGGCCATGGAGCTGGAGTGAGCAGGAGGTTTGGGTTGCTCTCAGCAATGGAGGAAGCCAAGCTTCCCGCCCTCCCTGGCCGGCCCTGGCCTCCACTCAAGGCTACAAAGTTTCAATTCTAGAAGATAAATAAATCCTAGATACCTGCTTCCAGCCAGCCCTGGCCTCGGCTCAAGGAGACACTGAAAAAAAAACAAAGAAAAGAAAAAAAGGAGGGGCTGGGAGCCTGGATTGCCAGGGTCTGTGGCCAGCCTGCAAACAGCCATCAACCCCTCACCCAGGCTGGCCAGGCACCCCAGTGGGGACCCCCACCCTTTAAGGGGTGTGGCCAGCCTGACAACAGCCCTCAGCCCCTCACCCCGTCAGTGGGGGTCAGTTGGAGGTGATCAGGACAGTGGGGCGAGGGGAGCAGTTTGGAGTGAGCAGGCCAGCAGGGTGGCAGTTGGGGCAAGCAGGCCAGTGGGGAGGAAAGGTGGGGGTGAGCGGGCCAGCGGGGGGGGGGGGGGAGGACAGTTGGAGGTGAGCAGGCCAGCAGAGGAGGCAGTTGGGGGCGAGCACAATGGCACAGGGGGCAGTTGGGGGTGATCAGGCCGGCGGCTGGGGGCAGTTGTGGGTGAGCAGGCCGGCAGGCAGAGTGGTTAGGAACAGTCAGTCAGGCAGGCATGTGAGCAGTTAGGATCCAGCAGTCCTGGATTGCAAGAGGGATGTCCAACTGCCAGTTTAGGCCCCATCCCTGTAAACTGGCAGTATGACATCCTTCTAGGGGTCCCAGATTGGAGAGGGTGCAGGCCGGGCTGAGGGACAACCCCCCATGCACGAATTTTGTGCACCGGGCCTCTAGTCCTATATAATAAAGAGGTAATATGCAAATTGACTATCACACCCTCACAAGATGGCTGCCTACAACCAGGCCGGCAGGGGGGTTAGTGAGGGATGACCAAACAACTGAACAAGCGGCTGCATGGGGCAGCCAGGCCAGCAGGGGGGTGAGGGACGACCAAACGACTGAGCAGCAGGCTGCTTGGGGCAACCAGGCTGGCAGGGGGTGGGGGGGGGGTGAGGAACGACCAGGCCAGCGGGGGGGGAGGGGGACAGTTAGGGGCAACCAGCCCGGCAGAGGGGTGCATTTGGGGGCAACCAGGCCAGCAGGGGGGTAGTTGGGGGCGATTAGGCCAGCAGGGGGGGGCAGTGAGGGGTGACTAGGCTGGTGGGGGGCCAGTTGGGGGCAACCAGGCTGGCAAGGAGGGCAGTAAGAGGTGAGCAGGCTGGCAGCAAGGGGCTGTTAAGGGTGACCAGGCTGGCAGGGGGAGCAGTTAGGGTCAATCAGGCCGGCATGCAGAGGGAGTGAGGCGCAATCAGGTCAGTGGCGGGGAGGGGGCAGTTAGGGGCGACCAGCAGGCAGGCAGGTAAGTGATTAGGAGCCAGTGGTCCAGGATTGTGAGAGGAACTTTCAACTGCCGGTTTAAGGCCCAATCCCCGGGATCAGACCTAAATGGACAGTCGGACATCCCCCAAGGGGTCCTGGATTGGAGAGAGTGCAAACTGGGCTGAGGAGACCCCTGCTCCGAGCACAAATTTCATGCACCGGGCCTCTAGTTATAGTATAAAAGACATAACCTCCTGGCTGGCCAGGGAGGGGCCCTCAGGGAGCAGACAGAACTTTAGCTGAGCATGTCTTCAATGAGAGGGTCCTACAAGAAATGCCAGCATGTGCTACTGAAACTTTCTGGGGTTAAGTGATGCACAGGACCTATAAGCACTGACTGACTGGATGGCAGACTGCAGGAATGGATCATGGGCAGTACCAATGTATATAACTGAAGATCAGCATGGGAAGGGCCTGGCACAGGCAGTGAGGAGAAGGGTCCAGGAGAAGGCAGGGAGGAAAATGAGCATGGCTGAAAATGAGTGAAAAGCCAAAACCTGAATCTCAAGGTAATGAGTTTAGACTTTTTGCAGTGCCTCCCTTTGTCACAGAGCCTATCACCCTGAACTAGAATTTTCTCCTTATGTGCTTTCTAATCTGTCATACTGAATACTAATTTCCTTTTACTTCTTGTTACACTGCAAGTTTCTTGAGGGCAGGAACTGTATTTTATCTAGTAACTATCAAAATTCTAACTTTAGAAGTTATCCAATAAATGCTTTAATGAACAAATGAATGAATCGCAAGTTAAATGCTACATTTTTATTACTGCCACTGAATTATTCTAAAGTGATTCTGTCTCATTCCAAAGCTCTCTTTTTAATTTTTTTTAAAAACTTTGTTCAGTTTACCTTAATTATCTAATAGAAGAGGTTTTACAAATGTTTACCTAGCTTTAAATGTATTATTTTTTAAAAAGAATATTCAATAAAAATGATTTCTCCCATAGCCAAACTACTTTTGTTGTGTCCTGGATTTTGTGATTCAAATTTGCTTCTGTACAACTCTTACTCTCTTCTTCTTGACTCCATCACTTCCTCTACCTCTTACCATCACTAGTGTGACCATAATTCTCCTATTAAAACTACAGTTTTTCTTAATGCTTTTTCAGGTTCAGTGATTATAAATTCTATATCCCCTCAAAAGGTCCATATGCTAAAAATCCAATATATTATTATTGTATTTTATAAAAAAATAGGCAAAATTAATCTCACATTAATTATGTCGGGGAGACATCAATGGCAAGGAGCAAGAGAAAGGCCTGCAATGCTGGTAATATTCTACTGACTAATCTCAGGACTGGTGACATTCATGTGTTCCCCTTCATGAAAACTCACTGAATTGTAACATCAAAATGCATACTTCTTTATATGCTTGTTTGTTCTTCACATTCCTTGTGGTGTAAAAGGTTGGTAATACTGCCAGAGGCAGCTATATTCAGGCGCTGGTGAGCAAGTCACTAGAGCAGATGATGTTCTTCTCTTAGTGTCTGTTACGGGAGCAGAACCAGGAAAAACGGGCAGAGGAGGAGAGCAATGGAGGCTGAAGTGGGGAAGGGGATGGGGACTTTGCCCTGCCAGAATCATTATTATGTACCAAGTACACAAAAATAACAATCTTTCAATAGTCTTTGGTGTGGACAACTTGCACTTTTCCTGAGCTAATATAGTATCAATAAAATCATCACTAGAAAAATTAAATCTCCAATGCCTGTTCATGATGAGAATGATGAACAAAAACAAAAATCTGATCCCTAAAATTTTCCTAGGAAATCTTACCCTGCTTCTCTGGTATTTTTCCCCCATCTCTGTAGCCTGTGATTATCCTGATAATGGGGCCATGCTTTACCACCCTGGTTCTCACCAATGGAGATTTTACCTACTTGGGAGAAGGCAGGAGGAGGATGTTCTAAGGCCTTTTTAATAACCAGAATATAAACACGAGGCTTCCCTCACTATCAGGTTAGAGCTGTAGAATTGAGGGCATTGGCCAACATATATATAGCCCACCTTACTACCCCACATTTCTAAAAACAGATATCTCAGGTTAGGAAAACAGTCAAGAGTAGGAGAATACAGTATAAAGATTGAATCTTCCTAAAATTTCTTCCTCTTTAATCCCATATCCACAGCCAAAACTAAGATCTACCTGTCATTGGTGATGTCCATTCTGTTTTCCTGACTGGTCCCTCAACCTGCCCGTTTGATGTACAGACTGAACAAACACTCAAATCATAACCTATCAGCTATCAGAGCAGAAGTAATCTACTTATCCAAAATATGAGGATTATTAATCAAAGTCACTCAAAACCTTATGGGAAGAGAGAACAGAGTAACTCTAATCAAATATCCACTTATTAACAAATATTTATTGAGCATCTAATATTCCCAGATAATTTTCCAGGCCTGAGAGAGTTTACATTGAGATTATATTCACTTTAGCAAGAAAAATTAATCATATTTCTGTTCTTCCTCAGGGTAGAACTAATAGACTCAGTGCAACTCTTTGTTACGTAGTAAGAAATAACACATAATTTTTATTTTCTTCTTTTTGTTTCTCCCAACTCACTAACATAGATTTAAATCATCATGTATTAGTCTCACAATAAAAACAAAACATTTAGGACTTTGTAATGTAGAAAATAAAGCACTTGGTAAATAGAGGCCATTTTCAGAGTTGAAACTAATGGATGGCATTTATGAAAGAGGTACAAAGGGCTGGATACTTCAGTGGAGAATCAGACTTAGGCTGCACTGATCTTTGCCTCAGCTCTATCTCCACAGACCCTGCTCCTCTCTATCTACACCAGCTCTCCTTCCATTCTAAACGCATAAACATCTCACTCTGTCTGCAACTGGAGATGATTTTCAAAACATTCTTGTTTCATTGCATAGTGATAAGTATTACATTGTAGATATGGACTCTAAGTAAGTAAATCAGTAAGAATCAGCGAAGCCATGGTTCACAAACCATGCTTGGCTTTTAAAACTCAGGAATACTGTCTTCTTTTTTCATTGTGAAGTCTTTCTATTAAAAATACAATTAATAGGAATCGTTTTTAGTCACCTGTATCTAATTAGTTTCACAAGTTAGCGTTTGGATTTAATAAGATGTAATGCAAAGATTTAATTCCCACATCATACAGTTAGCTTCATTCACTCAACTCCCTGTTAGAGATTCAGTCCTTACTCAGGTCAGCCAAGTCCCCAAGTACCAGAGTAGGAATCATGGCAAATATATTATTACAACTAGGAAATCAGCTAAAAGTGTATTTTCTTACTGAACATCTTCACATATGGACAAATGGTTGTTAGATAAATCTTGGAAGGCTTCATAAGATTACTTCTAAATGTGTTAAGAAATATTGGAAATTATTATTTTGAAATTTGGCACAAATAATGGTACTCACTCCCCAAATCTGGTCATCTGTTTTGCTTTTAAGTGTGAATTATATAGTGTTGTGTCCAATCCAGTCCAATAAAAGTAATCAGCACAGAAATACATTTTCCACAAGCATTCTAGATGGTTCTTATGATCATGGAAGAATTGGGAAGCACTAGATAGCATCCTTCCACAACTCTTGTTTATATGATTATGTTCATGAGCTACACCTACAATTAGAAAAACAGTATTCAGTACTAGATTGCCCACCAGCAAGGAGGCTACAGGCAGAAACAAACATGACCCAATCCATCATCTCAGACTCACGTGCATTACGCTTTTCCCTGAATGAACTGACCTAGGCACTTTTTATAACACACACTTGAGTTGTTTTTTTGTTTTTTGCACACTGTCTATGTCAGGTCTTACTGAACACAGTCACAGAAATCTATAAGTTAAAATAAAGAAGCACAAAATGTTATGAGTTTCAATCATTTTCTAGGCTGTTATTGCTATATTCTTTGGTTAAGCTCAGTCCCTAGACATTAGCATGCCCAATCTCAAAGGAAACAGGCCTCCTCCAATTTCAGAAACCTGAAGCTAAAAAATTTTATGCTATAAAGATGTTTATTTTACAACATTTCAAAATACATATATTTAATTCACACCTAGATTATGTTGCATCATAATATTTTCATTTTACTTTCTGCAGCAAGGGGGTGATTTTTCAACCTATAAACATTTCACTACATTTAATAACAAATATGACAGAAGTGAAACTAAATTTCATAGCTAGTCTACTTATATCTCGACTATAAATTCTTATGTCTACCAAGAGGTTGAACTATAAACATGTTGATTATGAGCTAGATTTAAATTTTGCTTTCATCAATGTATTATTTAAAAAAAAAAAATAACTCACCATGCAAAGATCAGGAAAGCCAGACAACACAGATAACAAATCATTACAAAATTATTCATCTCCTAAAATATGTGTGGGCATAACTCAGAAGTGACTATGTGTATACTATACTGAGCTTTACTCAACACTAATATAAAAATCTTCTACAATAGAACATGCATTTCATTTACAGATCACTTTTTATTCATTTAAACTGAATAACAACTCCAATTACTAGTAGAAGTTTTATTTAGTTAATGTTCAAAGGCCTCGAAAATACCGATATTTGATAATGCTACTCAATGAGGCTTTAGAAGTAGAATGGGTGGGAGGTTTTTTTGTTTGTTTTGTTTTTGTTTTAATAAGAATATGATTGGACTAGTTCTACTAAGAGCTACCATTCAAAACAAAGAAATGACACAACAGGGTTAAGCAGCTCTCTCTGAGATGGTTTCCTCATAATTTTGACAGAAGAGTAACAGTCACCACTGACAGTAAAGAGAGTAAACAAACTGAAGATCAGAATTAATGGTATCATAGACATTGGCTTAAAGAAAGCTTACCGTTCCCTCTCTCCATCAGTGATATCATATAAGCGGTTGGCACCTCCATCAGCACAGGCTCTTAAAAGAGCTTTAAATAGAAAGGAAAAAAAAGAGCATATCAACATAGGAAGCTTAGAGCAATCGCTTCCAAAGGTTGAATACTGAAAAACAGGCACTCGTACACAGTCACACTTCCCTTCTCAGATAATTTCACACTCAGCTAGTGATGCTGCTGTTACCAAAACATTTGCACATGGCACATCCAGAGAGACAGAATCCCCTGCAGTATATTTCCTTTCTGCCTCTTTTTCAATTTCCTCTTATTGCTGATGTGATGTCCTCAATATCCCTTAAAGCTTGTTTTTCCTGCTGTATGGCAGAAGACAGACCTCACACTCACTAACAGGTAATGGTTATAACTCTGTTCCCTTTTTAAATTAGTGTTTACAGATACATTCCCTTTATAGCAGGTATTATGGGTTTCCAAATTCCATGTGATATAGGTTTCTTTTAAAAATGAATCATAAGCATAACATCATAAGTTTATTTGAAAATATTGTCACTAATAATCTAGACAATGTGTGAAAACTGTGAAAATTGTGAAGGTGATGCAAAACTAACTGAAACTCAGAAAGAGCTAAAATATTCAAGTAAGACTGGCTGTCTCTCCAACTGGGGCTTTCATCTGTTGCCTTCCTAAGGATGCTCCCTGATGTCAGTCTAGCATTTGATGTTGCTGAACTGGTATTAGAAATTGATATTGGGATTAGTTATTAGATATTGCTCTAAGCTTCCTGCGGATATTCTTTGAGATTTTCTCAGTTCATAGACTCCTAGATTTATTCTCTAATTTCTAATTTTCCTAGAAATGTTTGGTCTCTTGGCCTTAATTTCCTCTTTCATTTTTTTTAATACCATTACCTAATGGTTTAGGATCAAGCTTTATATTTTATCCTGGGTGATGACAGTGAATACAGAGATGTCTGAGGTTCTAACTCCTCACCCTGAACAGACTGACCACAGCCTTGCCTCCTGTTCCCAATAACTGTTAAACACAAGTCTCTAAGTCCCACAGCTCAGTAAAGACCCTGGGCATCAGCAGCTTCAGAAGAAACAAGTATTCTGAGCTACTTCTTCATTCTATGGCACTTATGAAATCCTCTTACCTTTTGTCAAACTGAGCTATATATTTAAAAGGACCTTTATAATATTCCAGGTGTTTTATAACAGGTAGGCTAGTGTAAAGGATAGCTAATTGAGTACATTGGCAGAAATAAAAGTCCTAATGTATTTTCCACTAACCCATTTGTAAGCTATTTTCTTTGATCTGTATCAGAAACAAAACAGAGGCCAAGTGGCCAAAATATATTCCTTTTTTGCTTCAGCTTTCTCATTTGTAAGTGTGGATTATATAGATTATTAAGCAATTAATGATCTAATGAATATATACAATGCTCATCACAATACTGGAACACAGTAAGCATTCACTAAATAAGAGCCCTGACAAATGGCTGTCAGAGGGGAGGGGGTTGAGGGGCTGAGTGAAGAAGGTAAAGGGATTAAGAAGTAGTTACAAAACAGTCATAGGGATGTAAAGTACAGCATAGGGAATACTAGTATAGTCATTAATCTACACTAATAAAAGAAAAACATGCAAATTAACAATCACTCAGCTACACCCATCAACCAATCAGAAGCAAGTATGCAAATTAACCCAACAAAGATAGCAGCAGCCAGGGAGCTGGAGCTTGGGTTGCCCCCAGCGACGGAGGAAGCCAAGCTTCTCCCCCACCCTGGCCTCCACTCAAGGCTACAAAGTTTCCATTTTAGAAGATAAATAAATCCCAGATACCTGCTTCCAGCTGGCCCTGGCCTCCGCTCAAGGAGGCGCTGAAAAAAAAAAAAAGAGAGAGAAAAAGCCCCTTATCCAGGCTGGCCACACCCCTATGGTGTGAGGGTCTTTGCTGGGGGGCTTGGCCAGCCTGCAAACAACCATCAGCCTCTCACTCAGGTTGACCAGGCACTCCAGTGGGGACCCCCACACTGAAGGGGGTGTGGCCAGCCTGAAAACAGCCCTCAGCCCCTCACCCAGGCTGGCCACACACCCATGAAGTAAGAGTCCCCACTGGGGGACATGGCCAGCCTGCAAACAGCCATCAGCCCCTCACCCAGGCTGGCCAGGCACCCCAGCGGAACCCCCCCACCCTGAAGGGGCTGTGGCCAGCTTGAAAACAGCCCTCAGCCCTTCACCAAGCTGGTCACACCACCGCAGTGGGGACCCTCACCCCATAGGGGCATAGCCAGCCTGCAAACCACCACAGGCTACTCGCCTAGGCCGCCCCACGCCACCCTGATCCAGGGCACCCTTCAGGGCAAACCAGCCAGCCCCAACCTGTGCACCAGGCCTCCATCTATACCAGTGGTCGGCGAGCCATGGTTTGCCGCTCTGTTGACTAATGAGTTTGCCAACCACTGGGCTAGACTAAATGTTACTGTGTAATTGGAAGCTGTGAGGATTAGGCAATTGTGGCATATTGTGTGCAAAGAGGTAAAGGGTAGTATATGACAGTGGTCGGCAAACTCATTAGTCAACAGAGTGGCAAACCGCAGCTCGCGAGCCGTGGTTTGTTGACCACTAATTTATACTAATAAAAGGGTAATATACTAATTAGACTGGGAGACCTTCCAGGAGACCTTCCGGATGTTCTTCTCGACAAAGCCATGGTGGCCAAGGTAGAGGCGGTTAGAGGCCAAGAGGGGATGGCAGTTGTGGGTGATCAGGCCGGTGGGAGGGCGGGCATTGGGGGTGATCAGGTTGGCAGTGGGGCAGTTGAGGGTGAGCAAACCAGCAGGGGGCCAGATGGGGGCGAGCAGGCCAGTGGGGAGGGGAGGTGGGGATGAGCAGGCTGGCAGGGGAGGCAGTTGGGGGTGAGCATACTGGCATGGGGGGCAGTTGGGGGTGATCAGGCTGGCAGGGCGCAGTTGGGGGCGAGCAGGCCAGTGGCAGGGGGAAGTTAGGGGCAATCAGGCTGGCAGGTAGAGTGGTTAGGGGCAATCAGGCAGGCAAGCAGGCAGGTGAGCGGTTAGGAGCCAGCAGTCCTGGATTGAGAGAGGGATGTCCAACTGCCGGTTTAGGACCAATCCCTGTAAACCTGCGCAGTAGGACATCCTTCGAGAGGTCCCAGATTTTTGAGGGTGCAGGCTGGGCTGAGGGACACAAACTTTGTGCACGGGGCCTCTAGTCTATATATATAAAAACCAAGTGACGGGAACACCTGAATGACCTGAATGACTGGTTACTTTGATGCACACTGCAGCCACAGATCACTCCCACAACCCCAATCGGGGGCGGGGCCGGCCTGATCTCCCGCCCCCCCTCCCCCATCCAGCCAGCCCAGCCCCAATTGGGCCCTGATTAGGGCAAGCCTGCTGGACCCCACCCATGCACAAATTCGTGCACTGGGCCTCTAGTATTGTAATAACTATGTATGATTCCAGTTGGGTACTGAAAATACCAGGAGAACATTTTGTAAAGTATATGATTTTCTAACCATTATGCTATACACCCGAAACTAATATAAAATAAGGCTGAATGTTAACTATAATTAAAAATAATCAAACAAGAAAGTTACAATATTCTTTGATGCTGTTCTAAATGCAAATGAAATTTAGATGATCATTTTATAAATGGGGGAGGGTAAAAGGATATAAAGGGAGGTAAAAAGAAAAGAAAAATAAAATAAATGAGTCCTCTTTCTCCATTTTTGTTAGAATTAAAGTACAGTTTAAAGTCTCATGTTGATAGAAAAGTAAAGCCTGAGTTACTTCAAAGGTGAAAAATAAAAATACGAATTTTACAAAGATATCTGAGACAGACATCTCATATTTCCAATTACCAATAATGTACAGTTCCTTATAAGGAAAAGCACCCAAATGCAAATTAAGCCACAAAAATTACTTGCAAAAGATTACAGAACATTTTGCACATTTAAAAATATCAAAACCTAAAAGTTCAAAGTCGTCAAAATCTAAAGTGGAGTGATCATCTCACATAAAATATCTGGCTTAGAGTAACTGAATATGGAGATTGGGAAGACTGGTAAAGAGAAACAGATGGTGAACTATTAATAATTACCCTCCACCTGTACAAAACAATTCTCTGTAAACAAATTAACAAGCACATGGGATCCTTTTATGTAAAACAGATTCAATGAAGTAATATGAAAATCGAAGGAATAGTTTTTAGCAGCTAAGATGATCAAATAGAATAACTTTCACAGTATATTATTTTGCCAAGATCAGTTGACGTCGACATTATACCAATTATGTGCCAGGCCCTATCTACAATAGAAAGATGAATAACAAACAGATCTAGTACTCCAGGCTCACATTATAGTAGAAAAAAGAGAAGTAAATATATGCACAATGCCCTGTAGACTCTAAGGAGTGCTATAATAAAAGCAACAAAATGCAGTGGGAGAATAAGGAAGGAGGAATTTCAGTGCACAAATCTGTAAAACTGCTTATTAATAAATCTGGTTCAGCTAAGATCAGTATTATTTTTACAATCCAGAACCTTTTTCCAATGCCTGTTATTTATCATACCTAGATTTAAATTGATATTGCAGAATAATTTATGAAAAGAGAGATAACTAGATCACAGAAAGTAAAATTGTCCACATTTATTCCTGTTTTAAATGCAAAGAGAGCCAAAATAACCTTGATGAAACCTATACACTATTCTCTCTTTCTCTCTTGACCTAGATGTTGGGGTGCAACCCATCTAAAAGGAACAAGCTCCACACTGTCCCTAAAACTATTTTGTTTTCAATAAAGCTTGATAAAAATGATGTGTTCTATCACATTTAAAATTTTATTAACAAAAATGCTTTAATTATTTCAAAATTATTCCACATCATAAATAAAACTGCATTGAAAATGTAAAATTCTTCAAGCATGTTCTAAATAATGTTGGCATAGATTCATTGATAGCAATTTGAAAAATGAACAAAATATCACTGTTTATGAAAGTGACCAACTGAAAGAACCAGAAGTAGATGGCATTCTTTAATAAGATATTTTTGATAAATCATAATGCATCAGCCTCAAAAATATGTTCACTCCATCATTTAAATTGTTCCAAGCTTTAATGAATAGAAGTTACTGCATGAGTTATTTTTTAATATAAAAAGTTCATTGGTTTATTCAGCAAAATTGTTGCAGATTTGTTAAATACTATAACTTCAATGGTCGAGCAATTCTTTACTATATGCATCAAGCTGATAAATAGCTGAAGACTAAAATGCATTCAAATATCTATAAACCTTTATATATTGGTACCACCAGTAAATATATTAAACACATCTTAAGCTCTCAATTTTTTTAACCTGGCATAACATAATTTAAAGTTACTGAAAATGAAGATTTTCACTTAAAATAGAGACTAATTGGTTATTTCATTAATTTCCACTGAAGAAAGCTGGACAAATATAATTCGACTTCCTGAAAAATAGAGTATTAAATTAGTTCCAAATATTTAGAAGAAAAAGTAAAATTAAAGAAACATTTTTCAGTTTCAGTTAACTAAAAGAACACCAGATACAGAAGATTTCAATTCTAGTCTAAATCAAGTATCTGTTAGTACTAAGACTTTGAGCTAATTCCAAGAATGCTGATTTTAATGCCAAATAATTATATGTATTTTACCAAATTCACAAAATTTTTCAGGGACTAGAGGGACAACATAGATAAAACTAGAAGGAAAGAGCATGGGCAAACAGATTCTATAACATCTTATTGATGAGGCTACAAATTTGAGGGACAGTTGGGCAGATACGTAAAAATTTAACTGTGCATGTCCTCTAATCCAGAAATTCTATGAAAAACTAGTAACAAACTTAAATGGCCAACAATTGAATGCTGGTAAAATATACCCTGGCCCTATTATGAAACAATAAAAAAATAAAACTCCTATATTGTGCTATCTCTTACAAGATACATTGTTATTAGCAATTTTAAATAAATCTTGGTCAAGTCTTCCTTGCAGTAGAGCAACTCAAATGGAGAGGAATATACCAGATTCAAGAAAACTAAGAATCAGGCCAAGGTTACTTCATTAAGTAAATATATTAATCAATGATAAAAGAAAAAAAAAAACACAGGCGTTACTATCTGTATATAAAATAATAAAGGTATTTACTTTTACATTTATACAATTTTAAGCACAAGAAATTGATTACAGTGGTACTTCTGCAGAAGAGGACTGTGTTAAAAGATTTAATTTCTGCATAACTAATTTTCTTCAAGGGAACCTCCCCCTTGCACTCTCTGCCCAGAGTGACTGATTCAGAGGTAGAGATGTGCCAAAGATAATGAGGCCTAAAAACTTTCTAGGTTCCCTTCTCTACTGTCCAGCAACCTAACAGTGGAAGCCTGGTCCTGTGATCCATTATCTTGACCCAGAGAATGAGGGCCAAACAGTAAAGAGAAAGCTAGGAGATAAGAGCACTGGTTGAGTCTCACAGCCATGGGCACCAGCCTGGCACTAGCCTTATTTATTTCTACTGTAAAGACACAGTATTCCTCACATCTGTGCCAGATCAAGCCCTTAAGAAGAGGGGCTTGTATTTTTGTAGATAGTTTGCCTATTATTTTAGACACTATCATCAGCAAAGCCTTTATTATGTTACAAATCGGTCAGTTTCTGGACAGGTGAACAGACAGATGAAACTGCTTCCCCATCAAGGCTTCATCTCATGTGGGAAAACTTTCATTGAAAGCACTGCACGGAAATATACACTCTCTGACAACAATTTCCTTTGCTCACAGGAGCACCAAAATGCATAATTAACTGATATTTAGCTAACTTAGAACTTCAGATGAAAGGTTTTACTTATACTATATTTGTGTGCAATTATTAGGAAAACTCACATTATTTGCAATGTGCACTAATAGTGAGGGGAATTCTTTCTCAAATTTTAGTCAGTCAGGAGCACAGAATTATCCTTATTTCAAATGAAAATAATACATGGTACTTATATTGAGTACGTGTGCTGTGTAAATTCTATTTTCCTTTCTCTCTGCAACCTTTTCTCTCCTCCTCTCCCAGATATGTGCCATGGAGATAAAGCATGTATGATATTTACTCATTCTTGATGCTATTTGTCAAGTCTACAATCAGGTTCCTCTGACACTAAGTGACCCCAAATACCTCATTATTGAAAAAAATCTTAATAGCCAAACATCAAATTGTCTATCATAAATTGGCACAGAGAATTTTTTTCCAAAAAAGAGTAAAGTTTATAGTGTGTATAAGCTGCAAATAGATAAACTGCACAGAAAAATAGGGTCTTATATGTGAAGCTAGCATATATATGTTTGTGAGTTGTGAGGAAGGATTACATTTTTACTAAAGATTGACTACACTTTAGGGACAAGGTGGCAAATACACACACTCAGTTTATGTGGAGTAAGTAAAAGTTTAACAGTCGAAACCGGTTTGGCTCAGTGGATAGAGCATTGGCCTGTGCACTGAAGGGTCCCAGGTTCGATTCCGGTCAAGGGCATGTACCTGGGTTGCGGGCACATCCCCAGTGGGGGGAGTGCAGGAGGCAGCCGATCGATGTTTCTCTCTCATTGATGTTTCTAACTCTCTATCTCAACTCTCTCTCTCCCTTCCTCTCTGTAAAAAAAAAAATCAATAAAATATATTTTAAAAATTAAAAAAAAACAAAAACAAACGTGTAACAGACCATGTTGTTGTTGCCATAAACAGGGTTGCTCAACCTTGGCACCATTCACAATGTGGGCCTTTGGTGTGCGGGGTTGTCCAGCCTTGGCCTTATCCATTAGATACCTAGAACACCCCCGAGTTGTAACAACAAAAAATATACAAAGATAATGCCAAGTGTCCCAAGAGCCAGTGCACTAACTAGAGGGCTATTCACACCCAACACTCTGTCCAGATTTACAATACATAGCTGTAAGGCAAACTTGCTCATTGCTATTCTCTAAACTTCCAATTTAAAAGCAGGACTGTCACCCATAAACAACAACTACCTAACTACCAAAGGAAGGTGAATTAACAAATCAACTTATATCCCAGCTAAACTGCCTTCATAGCTATCACAGACACAAAGCTACTGCATTATTCTCAACTTAAGCTTTCTGAGTCAGCAGTAAGACTTCACATACAATCAGTGCATGCATTAGATAGCTTTAATACTCTGGTTAATCTTCTAGCATGACCCCACACCCTTTCCTATCATTTGAGACCCTATTACTATTATTGCCACTAGTTACAACAGCCAAAGACAGGTTCTCTGACTGTCTTCAAGGATCTGCTGGGTCGTTTCACATCATCTCGCACATCAGATGAGAAGCAACCATCACTCAGATATCACTTTAGACAGTGAGCATGAAAAGTGACAGCTTCTATTAGCTCAGTTCACTTCATAATGTATAACACTGGTAAAGTATAGGGACAAAACAATGAGATGTGGCAGATCTCTATGAACGGGGAAAAATGATGAAATGCCTAGAACCACCAACAGCTGGAATGGAAGAAAAGAGCAACGATGGGGGCTGGTCCAGTTGGCAAAAGTAAGTTTGTTGTTGTTGTTTAAATCACTTTGTTGATGCAAATATGTTACACAATAGAAGAATGTAGAGATTTACCTCCTTTTCCTGTTCCTTTGGCGCTAGAATTCCTTCCCCTCTGCTTTTATTTTATGGACCAGTAGTAACAGATCTCCGAAATTACATGCAGGGCACATTTCAAATGAGGGATTATTGTTGCATACATCAAAAGTGAAAATGTATCAAACCCAGATTTGTTACACAAAAAGTGGTATTTTTCTTAATTTGCAGATCTAGAAAAATACCTAATTTGATCATACCTGTAATTCTTCTAGTACCTCTGACATCTTCATAAAAAAAATTTAACATAATTTAAGTATTTCTAATAAATACATCTATTCTTTTGGTTAAACAATAATCACCAATTGTTCATATTAATGATAGCTTATCTTCAGCAATTCAGTCTTAATAAAAAAATAACTAGAAACTGAAAATAATTGTATTTTACTGCTAACTATTGTAATAATATAACATTATAATCTTAGAACTTGACTATGCTATTTTTCTAACTGAGCAAAAACAAGCAAGCTAATTTATGCTGCTTAGAAAAAAAGGCGAGGTGCTTTCTAAAGGCTTTGAATTGAAAGAATGGGAGAAGAACTAGGGATAATATTCATCCAGAAGAACCCTCGGTTCCAAAAAGATGGAAAGAAGAGGAATCACTGGGCTCTGGTTAAAAGCAAGAATTCAATTGGGCCTCCTTTGGGTTAAGAGCTATAACCATGTGGGACAAAGCACAAGGAAAGAGCAAAATGCTTCAAGGGGGTGAGTAAATGCCTCACTAACCCTCACATTTCCTAATTTTCAAGTTATATCAGGGCATTCTGAGAGACAAATTAATCTGAGTCTTTAAAACATAATTTATTGAGGCATGAAGAAGAGCTCATTTTTAAAACTAATTAACAGAAGGTCAGTTGCTCTGGAGTTTAGTCAGATAAGGGTATGGCTGCAAGAGACAAAGCTCAGTGGACTTAAAGACAACCACAATGGAACAGAGTTTAGTGTGAATGGCAGTCACTATGGGTTTTAAGGTGAGTGTTCTAACTTTGGTGAATTTCAAGATATACCTGGGAGGTGAAAGTGCCTGGATTGGCTAAGACTAGATGGGGAGGATGATGAAAAGGAATCAGAGATGACTCTTAGGTTCCTGTATTGAGCAACACACACACACAGTTAACATTTACAACTGTTCTGTATTCTATATTCCCTGTCCTGCTTGTGAGTTCTAATGCTTGGCCACCCATAAGGTCTTGTTATTCTTGGCCTTCTTTCATCTTTCAAAATTTTACTGTTCCATTCATATTATAACCATACAGACCCATGTTCTTACGATGAGAGGTGTGAAGGTTTGCATGGCTTTCTCCCAGTTTTCTTTACAGTCATTTACCTCAAGGTGTCCTGCCTAACGGAAATATTTCATACCAGTGCTAATTACCAAATGACTGACATTATCAAAGATTTTAATGAAAGTTTAATACAGGAAATACAGTTTGTAGGACAGAAGCTACACTGTTAACAAGTGCCATTCAGAGCAGTTTTATTGTTTGGGCTTGAGTTCAGGTTTCTTGTTTGTTTTGGTCCATCCCAAACCAAAGGAAACATGAAACAGAAATATGAGGAAGGACCTGAGATACCTGCATATGTGAGGTCACTTCTGGGAAAGAAGCCTTGGTGTGAAAGCTCAGGAACAACTGCTGAGGCAGATTCTAGAAGAAAAACCTAAAACATCAGTTTTTTCCTGTTTGTTTTCAAAAAAGTATACCACGATTATAAGAAATGTTCTTTTCTGGAAATATAACATGGAGAACAAAAGCTATGGAGACTGTTAATAAGCACATGTAAAGATGTTCAACATCATTAGATTAGTTATTAGAGAAACTCAAGTTAAAAGCACAATGAGATATCACTACATAGTAAAAAAGTGGCTGAAATAAAATATTGTGATTTTTGTCTTAGATCAATGCTGTAGAGGAAGCAAAGGAATTGGAGCATCTACACGTTGCTAGTGAGGCTTTATTACAACACGATAAACCTGAAAGACTTGTTTTATTTCCTATCTTACAGACAAGGACTATAAGCTCAAAAATACAAAGTGGTTTTCCCTAATTATATAATGAATTTTCTTGTGGTCTTCAGAGTGAGAACCTGGATTTAGAAAATCATTTTTTTGTTTACATGTTATGGAATTAGAATTATTATAGCAGTGGAGTGAGAATGAGAACCTAGATTCCCTTGGTAATAAAGTCCACATTGTTTTTGCTACACAGAAAGCCTGCCCTGTATTTGAGATGGCTCAGTAAAGCAAGCTGAAGTATAAGGGTGAAATAACACAAGCTTAGAATCTGAACCATCAACTTGACCAGTAAGAATCATGCACATGGCTCTTCCAGTGCAATAGAACAATGGTAAGAGCCACAGAGACGCTCACATTTGCTGATCTGACAGCCCATTCAGAGAGCTAGCATCATGTCTTGTTAAGAGAAAAGGGAGAGCAGGTTGAAGAGGTCTAAGAGAGCTTTTAAATAAGTCACTTTTACTGACCTTAGGATCCTGGAGAAAACACAGTTTGCCTTCCGTCTCCATCAGGGTCCAATCAGGGGACAACATGCAGAAATTTGAACAGAGGAAGTCATTTGTGAAAGTGATTGGCATATGAGGGAATTACTAACACATGACTGCAGTAGTAGAAGGCTGAAGGTAAAGAACACAGGAGCAGCGGAGGTAGGAAGCAGACACGCTGGAAGGGGCTCAGTGGTAGGACGAGAGAGACTTCCTATCTCTGATGTGCTCGGGAACACCATTTGCAGGGAGGTGCTGGCCTTGGATTCACCATGAAGCCCCCTAAAAGGGTGCTGGAGAGAACTGGTCAAGGAAGGTATCCCACTTCACAGTAATCTGTTGAGACACCACTTGATGGGGTGCCAGGGGAAGCTAAAAGGGAAGGTAACAGGTATGACTGACCCCAGGCACTGCAGAAAAAAACTGTGCTGCAAGCACCAGACACAAGAAAGACATTGGACCAGGAAGAGAAGCCTCACCACCCATTGGCCTTCCTCTGACCTCTGCTGACACTAAGGCCAGCTCCAGGATCCCAGATAGGTAATGAAGGCTAGATGTGAAGCTAATAGGCAACAGAGTGATAACTTCATAAAAATATTGTTCTTTACCACTCTGACAGTGAATGTTTACTTATTCATTTGGTTCTGGTCACCCTCAAGCTTGATGCACACCTGGCACACACAGCCTTCCGTTGAGCTTGCTGAAACGAACTGAACTGAACTGAACTGAACTACACCACAGCCACAACATCTTTAAAAAACTCAGGCTATTCGATTTTAAAAAATACTATTTACCTTAACTCATGAGGGTATAGAGTTCCTAGTAGGACACTGAGTTTATTAAGTATTTCCCCATCGGGAATTAAAATTCTGGATTAAATGCTAGCTTGAAATGCACAGAACAAAGTAAATTCAGTTATAAAGTGTACTTTTGTACTTGCATACATCAAAGGAGCACTTCTCCACCTGTGCATCTTTTTCAGCAAAGGACAGAAATATTTCATGTGGAGTGTACCGATAAAGAAAAATATCTCCAGTTTTTAATCCTGAATTTTTACTTTCAAAAAATATATAGGCCCGAAGGAGATTCTCTGAATGTATAAAACATAAATTTAGAACCATATCTCAAAGAATAAAGACTAAGATAACCCCTCTGTGACCTCAACCTAGAATGACCAGTTTTTATCATCAGCATTTTGTGTTACAAAAAAAACTACATAAGATTATATTTCCTAGACCCTAGATCTCTAATGACAAACCAAACTATAGCTGGTTTTTTCTTTACAGTTTTTAAAATTTTGATATAGTATGCATTTGCATCAATGAGCAATGTATAATATTGTGTTAAGTGTTATTTTTAATTTTTCAAAATGGTGTTCCAACACTTGCTTTTATCACTCAAACATTATGTTTTTTAAGCAAAATACAAATCTAGCTCATTAGATACATTTAACTTCTGTACAGAGTTAATGAACGTGTCCAAAATGTTTATCTGATCTATTAATAATGCTTAGGTGGCTTCTATGTTCTTACTATTTTAAAAAATTCTGCAATTATTTTCATGCCTCCTGTGCACAGAAGAAAACCTCATCTCAATGGTATATGCTACGTGGGTGTTCACTGGGTCACAGAACATGCACATATTACTTTCACTACATAAAAACAACTGCAATCCATATGAACTGCACTGACTTACACAATTGTATCAAACTAAAGCAGACACACTGGCGTACATTTGTTTTAACGTGTACATGGGACTTGATTATAAATTTGGATACAACTACTGTGGAGGAAGCATCTTAGTCTCTCAGTAAATGGGAAAGATGCTGTCAAATGCTGGTACGTAGGGACATCAGCTGGAAGGTACCCCTTGATGGAGACTGATCACCCTCTTAATTTTCCCACCTATCTGTCTCCTACAATAAATACTTGGCAACTTATCTCTTCAAAGCTTGTCCCCACTGCTCTCAACAGGATACTGTATTACTAGTATTAGTGACCAGCATCAATCTACATAATAACCTTCCCAGTATATTTTGTTCACTCACTCATTCACTTGTGGGCACATAATGAATGAGCACCTACAGCAGCCAGAAATGCAGCAAAAACCAGACATGGTTCCAACTCTCAAGGGGACCACAGTCTAGAACTATACCATACAGTATGGTAGCCAATAGCTACTTGGGTATTGGGCATCTGAAATGCAGTTGGGTCTCAACTGAGATGTGCTGTATGTTGTATGTTGTAAGAAACTGGATTTCCTAGACTAGGTACAAAAAGAATATTAAATTATCATTAATAATTTCTACATGGATTACATGTTGAAAATGATAATATTCTAAAAAGACTGTGTTAAATAAGACAGTATTACAATTACTCCTGTTTCTTTTTACTTCTTTAATGTGCCAAAAAGGAGATTTAAATGTGTATTGTGGCTCACATTGCATTTATTATCACTAGCATTGGTCAAGAATGTATGAGACATAGTATCTATTACCTACTTCCATACTTTCAGAATCTCCAAATCTAAAAAATTAGCAGTTGTATAAATAATATCCATGATAAGGGAATACAGTTCCCAGAACAAAGCCTCTTTCACTCATTACATATATGAACCTGCTATATATCCCAAAGGAAGAAGCTGAAGGCATTTTATAACCTTGAGCTTTGCTCAAGTCTTGACTCAAATCTACACAAGAACAGTAGAATCTTCATATTTTAGCAATTTTTAAAGTATACAATATTTTTAAAATATGTTTTTAATGATTTTAGAAAGAGGAAGGGAGAGATAGAAACATCAATGATGAGAGAGAATCACCGATCGGCTGCCTCCTGCACACCCCACACTAGGAATTGAGCCCTAGTGTGGGCATGTGCCCTAACCAGGAATCAAACTGTGACCTCCTGGTTCATGGGTCCATGCTCAATTACTGAGCCACACCAGCTGGGACATAAAAATACATAATATTATAGTTAAGTTTTTCTCTATTCTAGGGTCTTTAGGTGACTTTTAAAAAAATGAGGCAAAAGAGAGGCAAAATTAGAATCTTAATCAGTTCTGTGAATGATACAGCAAGTTACACTGAGACAAGACTATGAATCCCTTTATTGTGTTCCAGTCCATTCTCGCATGCCAAGCATCAATGAAAATACTTTTAATCATGTGAAAATAAAAAAAATTTAAAAATATCAATGGAAATATAAACAGAGTAAAAAGGAAAATAGTGAGATTTGTTGTTAGATGATAGTTTTTAACAGGACCTAAAAATGAATTAATTTCAATAGTTGGAAATTACACTTGGCTTAGGTTACTCAAATATTGCTGTGTTATTTGCAAACATGATGAATGGAGTGCAGCTTGCAAACATAATGGACAAAAAGAAATACTTCATTATGCAAAATGTACCTCATTGTTATGCTTGTAAATCTGAAACAATTATAGATTCTGCTGGCAGACACATGCCGTACGTCATTTTCACTGACTAGCAGGTAGTGGGTGTTTTGTGTTTTCCTTGTTTTGGCTGCAGTGCGTTTGAAAACAACTTTTAGTATTTGATCATAGAAACTAAAATAACTATCTCCTTTCCCACCAAAGTACAGAACTCTTTTCTCCCTACAGCTTTGATCCTTGGAACATAAAAAGCAACACTAAGTAGAATTCAATAATAAAAGGAAACCAGTGCCTCAGGATGGGAAGGAAGGCAAATAAAAGATCCTTTCATTCTTTTTAAAAAGATGCAGTCAAGCATGTTTTAATAATTCATACAGTATACAACCTCATAAATGCACAAAGGAGGACAATATAGCCCAGAGAAGTGAACTGAGATGGAAATATTGATCTCTACTATACTTTTAATACGTCATTACTATGGTGTGCCCTCAAAACAAACCATCCTCACAGTGTAGGATGCCCACCTGTTTGTGTTAACCCACCTGGGAAATAGACAGTGAAATCCCAACCTCCAGTAAAACAATTAACAAGCAGAAGAAAAGTCACCAGGCAATGAAAGAAGCCAAGAAACCAAATCCTAAATACTACTCCACAGAAAGCTTTTGTTAGCTGGAATAAATAATTGACAAATTTAAAGATTTTTTTTAAGATAAATGTTTTGAGAGAGCAGAGTGGAGAAGTCTCTGTCATTTTTCCATCCCTCCCAACTCCCCCCCAACCCCCCGCAAACACGCAAACACACACACACACACACACACACACACACACACACACACACAGAATGAAAAAAAGATGGAAATTACATCTTAGAGAAAACTCGGCAAAAATCTCTCACCCAATCACCATATATGCGGAAATGCTACTAAAGGCTGCAAAATGCAAGTAGGGGTACAGGAAGATGCTGAGAGGAGACCTTTGGCTCAAGATTTAGATACAAAATCAATGCAGAAAATACTGTCGCTGAAACAAAGCAGACAAGACCCAATTGTGAACAGCCTCTGGCTCTCACTTGCAGTGGCATCAATGAGATGTTAAACACTCTCAATATACAACCCTGTGTGGTAAAGTGCTTCTGTGAACCAGGAAGAATTTCTACTCCAAGCCCCCACATCCACCAGTGGAACTCACTGGTCCGGGGGTGGGGGGTGGGGATTCAATTCATTCAAAGATCAATAAAAAACAAGTACAAGATCTAGATAGACCAGACCAGGAAGTTAAAGGAGAGAGAGGGAGGGAAGGCAAGGGAAGGTATAAGAAACAGGAAGAGAAAAAAAGTGGAAAGTCACCAGAAAAATGCTGCCATCAAGCAAATGAAAATCAGGACCAGAAATATCACTGTAGTTCGAAGAACTCAATGAAAAAGTAAAAACATTCAAAGGCATACAATAGCTCTTGAAAGATGGGGCAAAATCACAGAAGATACATTATGAGCCCGCAGCATTCATTAAAGAAATTAAATCTAAACAAGAAGCTGTTTGACCCAGAATGAGCATAACTGAAATAGTCTGCCAAAAATAACGAACAATCAACAACACACCAACAAAAACAGGAATGTGTATTATAAAAAAACTAGGTGGTTAGTTAAAATAGTCCAGGTATATATCATATTCAAGAGTTTTAATCAACAGGTATACATGAAGTTCACACACTGTGTACAATATTGTTTTGAAAAACCCCTGTACCCAAAAACATACCTATCCAGTTTAGAAACAGAAAGCCATAAAAGAATTGAAATAATACAAGAATAAGAGCAACCGAAGACTCCATATCATATCATCCACTAATCACACTTAGATAAATTCTGAAAAGGAAAAGATCAATATAGGCCTGGAGTCAAGAAGGACTTGACAGAAGAAGGAAACACACTGGACTTTGAGGGAAAGGTAGACCAGAGACTAAAGGAAAGAGAGGACAGACAGATTTAGAGACCAAGTAGAGAGTATACATTGCAGCAGAGAGGCAAGAGTGAGGCTGGCCCAGCACAGAGGAAGGACATTCTGGAGAGCAGACTGAATGGTTTATGCTGGTAAATAAAAAAAGATGAGGTTATGACAGGGTCCACTATGAAAGAAACTGAATATCAGAAAGAGGAATTGAAATGGTATGGAGTACACACTGTAGTTACTGCAAAGGGATATGGTAAAAGCTAAAAGGGCAGCCTGAGAGATGAATGGCAACAGAAAAGAAAATGTGATCTGAGAAAATAGCTTGAGAGACATATAATGATCAGTCAAGGAAGATGGCAGCAGTGGATATACAGAGTTAAAAGTGAATTAAACAGGCATTTAAAGAATAAAAAATATCAATAGAGTCTGACTACATATCAGAAAGGAGGGAAGAAAGAAAAGGAAGCACCCAAGATGATCCAGTGTTTTTCTATCCAGGAAAGCAGAATGAAAGATTCGGAGCATGTTTGATCACAATATCTAAAATGTAACAATTCAAAACAAAAAGTTTCTACCACAGCAAAAGAAACCATCAACAAAATAAAAAGGGATCCCATTGTATGGGAGAACATAATTGGTAATGATACATTTGATAAAGCATTAATATCCAAAATATATAAGAAACTCATACAATTTAACAAAAGGAAGTTAAATTTTTTAATCCAATTAAAAAATGGGCAAAGGACCTAAATAGATATTTCTCTAAAGTGGACATACAGATGGCCAAGAGACATATGAAAAAATTCTCAAAGTTAATGATCATCAGAAAGATGCAAATTAAAATGACAATGAGGTATCACCTCACACCTATCAGAATGGCTACCATCAACAAACCAATAAATGACAAGTGCAGGCGAGGATGTGGAGAAAAGGGAACACTAGTTCACTGCTGATGGTGCAGCCACTATGGAAGACAGTATGAAATTTCTTCCAAAACTTAAAAATGGAACTGCCATTTGACCCCATGATCCCACTTCTAGGAAAATATCCTAAGAAACCCGAAACACCAATCAGAAAGAATATATGCACCCCTATATTTACAGCAGCACAGTTTATACTAGCTAAGATCTAGAAACAGCCCAAGTGCCCATCAGTAGATGAGTGGATAAAAAAGCTGTGGTATAGTTCCAGGGGTCCTCAAACTACGGCCCGCGGGCCACATGCGGCCTGCCAAGGACATTTATCCGGCCTGCTGGGTGGCGCTGCCTGTCCTGCTTAGCAGCCGACTCGTCCTGGGCCCGCAGTGCACATAGGAATTTGATCATAGTTGTTTTTTTTAACTATAGTCCAGCCCTCCAACGGTCTGAGGGACAGTAAACTGACCCACTATTTAAAAAGTTTGAGGACCCCTGATACACCATGGAATACTACGCAGCAGCAAAAAAGAGACAGCATGGAGAGACCTGGAGAGTATTATGCTATGAGAAATAAGCCAGTCAGAGAAAGATAAGTATCACATGATATCACTCATCTGTGGAATCTAATGAACAAAATAAACTGATGAACAAAATAGATCCAGAGGCACAGAAGCATGGAACAGACTGACTGACGAACCACAGAGGGAAGGTGGGGGTGGGTAGGTAGGTGGGGGTGGGTGGGTAGATGGATGGATGGATAGAGATTAATCAGAGGACTTACATGCATAACCCATGGACACAGACAATAGTGTGGTGAAGGCCTGAGGTGGGGGGAGGGGATGGGCTAGATGGGTTGGATGGGGGGGAGGGGTACATCTATATTACTTTCAACAATAAAGATAAATTTAAAAAATAAAATAAAATGTAACAATTTCATCTATTTTCACAATCTTTCCTGGGCATCTGGCTTTAATTCATGCATGCCAAAAGAGGCACTTTGGGATTTTTCAATAGGAGAAGCTCAAGTATATTATATTAATACTAGAGGCCTGGTGCAAAATTCATGCAAGGGGGGAGGAGGGATGTCCCTCAGCCCAGCCTGTACCCTCTCCAATCTGGGACCCCTCGAGGGATGTCCGACTGCCCACCGGGATCAGGCCTAAACGGGCAGTCGGACATCCCTCTCACAATCCAGGACTACTGGCTCCCAACCACTTGCCTGCCTGCCTGCCTAGCTGATTGTCCCTAACCACTTCTGCCTGCCAGCCTGATCACCCCCTAACCACTCCCCTGCCAGCCTGATTGACACCTAACTGCTCCCCTGCCGGCTGGATTGCCCCTCACTGCCCTCCCCTGCAAGCCCGATTGCCCCTAACTGCCCTCCCTGCTGGCCTGGTCACCCCTAACTGCCCTCCCCTGCAGTCCTGGTCATCCCCAACTGCCTTCCCCTACTGGCCCCATCACCCCTAACTTCCCTCCCTTGACAGCCTGGTCACCCCTCACTGCCCTCCCCTGCCAGCCATCTTTGACCACATGGGTGTGGCCAACTTGTGTTGGAGTGAGGGTCCATTTGCATATTACCTCTTTATTATATAGGATTAAGTGCAACAGCATAAAACAAAGACCAGAAATAAATCTTTTTTAAAAATTCCTTATTTGTGGATGGAAATGAAATGATATCTGACATTTGATTTCTCATAATCCAGTGGGGTAGAGTATATATGAAGCAAAATTGGCCAGTAATTGTTGAAGACAGATGATGAGTACACAGGGACACATTAAACTATTCTCTCCACTTAGGAACAAAAACCTCACCACTTTTATCTAATCACATGAATCTAATAGTTCACTCACAGCTCCCTTCTGAAGGAAATGATTATAAAATGTGAGAATGTAAATTGTAAACAATCCTGACTAAAAGACAAGTCTAACACATTACAGCCATCACTAAACATAACTGCAAAAGATATAAAACAATAACTGAAAACCCTACCTATACTGCTCTTCCATATACCTCTGAACTACAGTTGAACATGCTCACTGCCACTGCCCAGGGAAAGATAAAAATTCAAAATCTGAAATGCGGTTTCTACTAAGTATGTATCACTTTTGCACCATTGTAAAGTAAAAAAAAAATTGTACGCACTGTCAGTCAGAGCCTGTCTGTATTTCTTTTCATCATATACAGAAAATTTTATGCCAAGCTATACACCAATGTTGTGTCTAGAAATCCCACTTAGACTAAGACAATGATGACTAAATATTGGTTGAAACCTCACATAATTAAAAATACAAAATGTGTCATGTTAAATTTACAGAACAATTCATTTTGAGCATCTATCTTTTTCCTTTTCATTCTATCTGCTTACACAGCCAACATAAGGAAACTGGTTAACAAATAGTAAAATGGTAAACATAATGGAATTCTGTATATTATCTTTAAACAGCCATGCTGCCTACATTGGTATCAGGTCATGAAGTACACAAAATGAAACAACTATAAATTTATTCCATTCAAACTAGTTAAAATACATCATTCAACCATTTTAAAATTTCTTTATAACCCAAAGGTATTTCTCAAAGTAGCTACCATAAATAGAGAAGATAAACCTAAGGAATAGCAAAGGAAGGATTAGCAAAAATCCCTGTTATTCATACACATTGTGACAGATCAGTGGAAAAACTTGGAGGCAGCAGTGGGAAGGCCTGGTGGCCAGAGGAACTTCAACCAAAGCAACCCCATCCACTTTTATCTGTTTACTGTCCTGGGAACTCCCAGAAGATTTCTCAGATATGATTTTACTTCAGTAAAAGGATTTTGCAGGTAAAGCATTATAAAAGATTATTGACTACTGTTAACATAAAAACATTCAAACCTGTAAAGAATTTTTTGTGAGTTTATTTGCGCCAAACTGTCCACAATTGCCTGGAAGCAGAATCTCAAGGGATTGAAATAATGCTACGGAGGAATGGTGGTTTTTCACCTATTTTTATACATTACAATCAAAGGAGGGGACATAAGTGAGTTGCATGAACTCCACTGGTGATAGATTAGAGAGGAGGGAGAAAGCAAAGCAGGGAAACCTCAGAGATTGGATAAAAACATGCTTCTTTTACTTAGGTGGGTAAAGGATAGTTAACAGTCAACAATTAACATATTAATAACAATGAAGGAAGTTATGGTCTCTGTCCTAGTGCCCAAGCACATTTGGTTGTGCCCCAGGGGTCTGGAGAAAAGGGAAGTTACAAGTTACCCTGACATTTCAATGATATGTTATGGTAGCTTGCAAAAAGACAATAAGCTTGTTCCAGAATTTACCAGGTGACCAGAAAACACACAACAGGCACTCAGAAAATCAGGAACAACACTTTATTACAGGAAGGACTGGTGCTGAATGGCCCAGGGGAATTGGTGCCCTCCCAAATCTGAGCACAGAATGCAAGGGCGGGGGAAGAGGCCCTCCCTTTTGTCCCCTTAGTTTCTTTGTCTTCCAAATATGGACCAGACTTCCGTACTTTTCACAGGCTTTGCAGCCCCTCTTGGGTTGGAATGGGGGAGATGATTACACCCAAAGGCCTGGTCCGCTGGCACCAGTGACGCCATCCCCCTCTAGGGGTTGTGTATGGTTCATGGTTTATGGTCTCTGTAAAATAGAAGTATTCGAGAGAAATAGATTTTGCAAGGCTAGCTAGGGCGGAAAGGGGGTTGGGACTAGCAAGCATATGCATTGGAATGCAGGTTGCAGGGGGTTCAGGCTACCTTCACAAACTCAGTTAAGGTAAAGACTGACCTTGTCAAAGAAGATACTGGCCTACAAGGTGGACTACCCACCATAACTACTTTTAAAGTTTAATTTCAGACCATCCTTTGTGGTTACTTTAGGTCTCTGAGTTTGCAAGACTGCCATGCAGGCCTTCCCTGAGCTTGTCAGGTTAGCATGTGGCCCCTTTTGTCCACACAGTACACATACATAATCTTATGTGTTTATATTCTAACTAGATGCCCAGAACACGATTGAAATTGCACAAGGAGGCACCCCGCAGGGCGCTGGGCCGAGAGATGCTCCATGCACCTCCTGGTGACCGGTTGTGGTCCTGATGCCATTGATGCCTTTTCCCTTCCTTCCCTGCTGCCCCAAGCTAATTTGCATAAATCGCCTGAATGAAACTGAAGCCCTATATTGCATGGAGATCTACTCCACATGAACCTGCCTGACCCAGGGAGGGTTGGGGTCATTCACTGCAGGAAAGGCTTGATTTAAATGAAGACCCTGCTTAGATAGGCGTTGGCATGTCTTCTGGCTATTTCCTTGGAATCCACAAACTCAAGATAGCAGTGGAGCCGAAACCGGTTTGGCTCAGTGGATATAGCGTTGGCCTGCGGACTGCAGGGTTCCGGGTTCAATTCCGGTCAAGGGCATGTACCTTGGTTGCGGGCACATGCCAGGTAAGGGGTTTGCAGGAGGCAGCTGATCGATGTTTCTCTCTCATTGATGTTTCTAGCTCTCTATCCCTCTTCCTTCCTCTCTGTAAAAAAATCAAAAAAATATATTAAAACAAAAAAGTGGAATGCTGCATCCCTTTGTCTGAAACCCTGCTTCTGTGACACCACGGGCAGCCAGAACCAGCGCCTGACTCTCGCAGCACTGACTGTCATGGGAGTCAGGCAGGACAGGCACCGCGGGGGACCGGGACCCATGCCTGACTTGCAGCATCCCCTGGCCCCCCTGCCTGTGTCCGCTCTGGGGCCGCCCGAGCCACCGCACCCGCTCGAGCAGGCCCCCGTCTCTGTCTCCATCTCCGCTCCAGGCCTCAACTGGAACACACAACCTTCTTCTGTCCAGTCGTGACCCGATAGGGCGTCCGGGCCTAATTACCTCTTTATATAAATATACATTTGAAAAGAAGCTGGACAGACCTACAACCAACCAACACACTAGGATCTGAGTAAGGCTGGAGATATTTCTATTTTAAGTCCAGCACTTCATTATAAAAACATTAAACACAGTTTGTGTATAGCATCAGTCAGTGTCTCTCACTTTTGTCAAACTATTATAGTGAAATGGAAAGAAAGAATATAAACAGCCCTTCCCAATCCTACTCATCACGCTTAAATAATAAAACGTCATTATTGAATCATCATTACTCTGAACTAAATGTGATATATCGATAAAACATAACACTGGAGGGATAGAACTGCACATTTTTTTCCTGACTTGTTAAGGATGACCATTAAACTCTACTTTACTCTGTCAATTGAGATTTAAATGGCAACCAAAATGCATGAAAAGAAATGGTCTATTCTGCCTCTTCTTTCTCTGCTTGCTTTCTTTATTTATGCTGGTCATAACTCCACAACAAATAAAGAATGGTCGTGAATATTGTGTGAAGGCAGCAAAGTCAACTTTAACTAATAAAGAGAGGTCTTATCAGAGAAGAGCAAACCTTAGGTTACTGAGAAAATAACACATAAATCCACCACAAGACTTCAGATATGAATCTGTGTGTGCTGACTACTGAATACACTTAATACATGGTTTTAAATAGATCAGTGGTCGGCAAACTCATTAGTCAACAGAGCGGCAAACGCGGCTCGCGAGCCATATGTGGCTCGCAAGCCGCAGTTTGCCGACCACTGAAATAGATGATGGGATGAGTAAATGAATATGTGTAAATTCATATTAAATGTCATTGAGCAGATGTCCAAATCACTGTGTTTAATGTTAGTGACTATTTAGGAGGAGATACATTGAGTAATTTTAGAGGCAAGGCTGATCAAACTGATTTTTTAAAACTAAGCACAAAATCAAAACAAAGTTAGTCTAAAAAATAGCACAAAGAAAAAGTAAACTTGAATTATTATTTCTGCATACACTACACTATAAATGTATTCCAAAATCATTTTGTATCTTTAATCACTCATTTCCTTGGCAAATTATTTTCTCTGAACAACTTTTTTTTTTCCCTAAAGTTTTCTCCAAAAATAAAGACACATTTAAAAGGATTTTTAAATTCACCATAGCCAAGATTTGGAAACAACCTAAATGCCCATCAGCAGATGAATGGATTAAAAAACTGCGGTATATCTATACAATGGAATACTACGCTGCAGTAAAAAAGAAGGAGTTCCTACCATTTGCAACAATATGGATGGAGATGGAGAATATTATGTTGAGTGAAATAAGCCAGGCAGAGAAAGATAAATATCACATGATCTCGCTCATTTGTGGACTATAATGTACGACATAGACGGATGAACAAGAACAGATCCAGAGGCTGAGAAATGTCGATCAGAACATCATACCTCAGGTAAGGTAGGGGAGGGTGGGGGTAAGGTGGAGAGATCAACCAAGGGACTTGTATGCATGCATATGAACCTAATCAATGGACACAGACAACAAGGAGGCGGGGCATTAAGAGAAAATGTTTCATGTGACAAAAATTTTTAAATGAAACTCTCTGTAGACTGAAAATTATTTTGGAAGGAAACAAAGAGAAGTTTCCTTCAAAAGTCATAAGGATTGTAATTGAAAGTCAACATATTTGGCCTCTTGAACTAAAGTAAGTAATTTGTGTTTTTGCTTCCCTGACAAAGTTTATATAAAGCTACAAAAAGAAATTGACAGCCAGTTTGAAATGGAATTGCCAGGGCCTAGGGCAAAGAATATCCTTACATGATATTATTCTACAATGTCATTATAATTTTAGATATTTTACAACAGCATATTTTACAATTATCCCAAACATACTTACAAACTAATTCTTTGAATGGTTGGCAGCAATTAAAAAAAAAAAAAAGGGACATGAAAGAATTTAATCCCTTGCGGAAGGAATTAAGGCACTGGGAAGGCACTTGAGCATCCTATATTGACCCCTCTTGCCCTTTGTGCCAAGAGGGACCCTCTTCTCACAATCCAATTGCCCTCAGCTGTTACCTGAGCTTTCTGTTCATGCTGAGCTTGAAGCGAAGCCTCGTGGGGGCTGGTACCATGGATCTGTCTCACACCCAATTGTGTGAGCTGGGCCCTCACTGGAGAAGAAACCCGAGTTCCCCGAGATATGTGACCAGCACCGGGACCCTGCCAGCAGGCCAGGGGTTCCCAAGGCAGGTGCTGGGTGTGGAGGCCATGGGGTCATAGGCTACCAAGGAGACAGAACTGAACCTCACAGCACCCTGCTTGGCCCCGGAGGATGGCTGGGTAGCCAGAGACAGGTAAGATTCCTCAAGGAAGGAACAACCTAAGACAGGCACAGTCGCAGAGGGGCCATCAGGAGAGAACTTGCGGGGGCAACAGAAGTGGGGCACGGACCCTCACCCCCCAACATTGCAGGGGCTTGAACCCTCACCCCCTTCTAAAGGAGGTCTCCTGCCCCCATGGCTGCTTCGCGCTTCCCACACCCAGCTCAGATCGGGACCCCGGCAACAGAAAGAGACCTGGCCCAGCTCACATCGAGATACAGGGGACAGACAGAGACTTGGCCCAGCTCAGATCGGGACCCAGGTAACAGACAAGAGACTTGGCCAACAGCAGTTGCCCTATATCTAAATTCAGCGAGCATTTGGAATGCTCAGGGCCCACTCAAGAATGCAAATAATCCTTCCCACTAATATTACAGGGTAAACTAAGATTGTTGGTAGAGTATTAAATTTGACAGTAAAATAGTAATCAAGTTTTCAGATTAATTTAAATAGCCTAATTGAAATAAGTGAATATTCAAGTACTGGACAAAAAGCTGTTCTTAAAGTAATAACTAAAATTTCTATTGGTAGTTCATCTCATGGTAAAATTCCTGAATATGCAATGAACCTAAAGCAGTCATATGTGTGGGGGGAAAAGAATTTTTAAATTTAAAGTTATCAAGACTGCATTATAAAATTTACAAAAACCTCCACTAATTAAAACAAAAGGGGGGGGAGACAGTAGGGCAATATCATGTAAGGAAAAATATCCTATAAGTAAATTACATCTAGAAAATTTTTACTTTACCAAATTAAGTTTCATTTGCAATGCTAACAGCAAGACGGCCATTAAAAACACACATGGTGTCTAAATAAGACAAAGGAAAATCGTTTGAACAAAAATAAAAGGATCCCAAATCAATTATATAGAAAAGATTCCTTTATTAACTTGTGGTCGAGAATATATTTGTATATTTTCAGAAAACAACCCCAAGACCAGATGGATTCCTGCATCAGAGAGGAATTGACAGGAGTGCTCCAACCACGAAGACAAGAGGAAAAAACAGTCCAGAGATGGAAGACGCTGAGAACGCCTTGCCATGGGAGCATTCAGCAGCTGTGCACTGCTGCAGGTTGCCTAGGACCAAACCAGAGAGGGTCGGACCTGCATTGCCACCATGTGCCCACCATCCAGCTATCAATGCTGACATGTACACATAAGGAACTGTTGGACATTGAAATTGGGACTCAAACATTTTTTTGTTTTGTCTTGTTTTGTTATTATATGTTTATTTCCAGTCTGCAAAGGCAAAACTTTTTAAAGGAAAGAAATGGTGGGAAAAAGATACAGAGGCAAAGAAGCATTGAACAGACTGTCAAACTACATTGGGAAGACAGGGGAGGTTGGGCGAGGAGGGCTGTAAGAGACCAACCGAAGGACTTGTACGCTTGCATATAAGCACAACCAACCGATATAAGACACTGGGGCGGGGGGGAGGGCGGGCAGGTGAAGGCATGTCCTGGGGGGTAGGGGAGGTCGGGGGGAGATCAAGGGGGGAAAAAAAGGAGACATATGTACTACTATTTGTAATACTTAAAACAATAAAAATAAAATAAAATTTAAAAAAATAAATTAATTAAAATAAAATAAAATAAAATAAAAGGATTTTTATGGTGTGGATGAACATTATAAAAAACCTCAAAAATGATGAAAATAATATTAAGATTATACTTAAATAAGAGTCTTTTGGGAGAGGAATCCAAGATGGTGGCGTAGGTAAACACCTAAACTGCTGCCTCGCACAACAATTTAAACTGCAACTAAAAGACAAAACGTCTATCACCCAGAACCACGGGAAAGCTGGCTGAGTGGAAGTTTTACAACTAGAAGGAAAGAGAAAAGAGCACTGAGATGTGCACAAGCGCTGAAAAGCTGAGGTACGGAGGCGCGGGATCTGGGCTGGCTGCAGGCGTTGCTTTTTTCAACCCGAAGGGGAGACAAGCCCCCGATTACACTGAAATCCAGTTTCTGGGGAGACGCGGGGAACCCAAACCACCTACAGGGAGAAGCTGGATTGTCTGCTACCGGGTCGGAAAGTGAGGGGGGCCTGCTTGTAGAGCTGCGCACAGGAACAATTGTTTATCTGCACTGGGGCATGGGACTGGACGCAGTCGGAGACACAGAGCCAGCTAACTAGCAGCCATTGCTGTTTGCCACGCCCTAGCCTAGTGACCCCCCTGAGACCCCGCCCCACACAACCTACAAACCCACCCAAGCTCCAAGCAGCGGCTTTGCATATGAATGGACTGCAGCTTAACCTAACAAACTTGCAGCCCGGATCAGACAGCTCCAAAACCTCCAAACAACAAGCAAAGAGGAGGAAACTGTAGCTCTCGCTGTAGCTCCTGCTGGGTGGACTCAGACAATAGCTGAGCTGCACCCCATTGGAGATCCAGAAGCCAGTATACCTAGTGGTCAGTGTGAGAAACCAGATTTCAACTCCTCACATCCATAAGTGACACATTCAAGAGGCAGACTCAGTGAGCACCAAAGCCCCACTGAAACAAGTCCTGCACCATAAGCGTGTCTCTAGCACAGCAGTTCTTATAGACACAGCGAGTCCTCACAGCCGATTGGCCTGGAGGTCAATTCCTCCCAGCGTACCAACAGCAATTAAGGCTTAACTACACCAAGACTTTGCACTCAGCCCACAAAGGGGTGTACCAAGAGCGCCCACATCAGGTGATTGGGGAGGCTGAGCTACTGCCCCCTATAGGTCACCTACCACACAAAGCCACTCCATCAACACAGGGAAGCAGCCAAAACGCGGAAACAAAGAAACATGTCACGAATGAAAGAAATGGAGGAAAGCAAACTACTGGACGACATAGAGTTCAGAACCACATTTATAAGGTTACTCAAGAATCTTCTAAAAACCGCCGAGAAACCTGATGACACTTCTGAGGAGCTTAGTGAGACCTTCAAGGACCTTAATGAAAATGGCAAAAAAATGGAAAAGGACCAGTCAGAAATGAAGCATACACTGTCTAAAATAAAGAATATACAGAAACTCAACTGTAGATCAACGTACCCCAAGAATCAAACCAAAGATCTGAAATATGAGGAAACAAAAAACACCCAACCAGAAAAACAAAAAGAAAAAAGAATCCAAAAATATGAAGATAGTGTAAGGAGCCTCTGGGACAACTTCAAGTGTACCAACATCCGAATTTTTGGGGTGCCAGAAGAAGAGAGAGAGCAAAATACTGAAAACCTATTAGAAGAAATAATGACAGAAAACTTCCCCCGTTGGTGAAAGAAATAGACTTACAAGTCCAGGAAGCGCACAGAACCCCAAACAAAAGGAATCCAAAGAGGACCACACCAAGACACATCATAATTAAAATGCCAAGGGCAAAAGACAAAGAGAGAATCTTGAAAGCAGCAAGAGAAAAACGGTTAGTTACCTACAAGGGAGTACCCATACGACTGTCAGCTGATTTCTCGGCAGAAACTATGCAGGCCAGAAGGGAGTGGCAAGAAATATTCAAAGTGATGAACAGCAAGAACCTACAACCAAGATTACTCTACCCAGCAAAGCTATCATTCAGAGTTGAAGGTCAGATAAAGAGCTTCACAGACAAGAAAAAGCTAATGGAGTTCATCGCCACCAAACCAGGATTACATGAAATGCTGAAGGGTATTCTTTAAGAAGAGGAAGAAGAAGAAAAAGGTAAAGATAAAAATTATGAACAACAAAATGACATCAAATACATACCTACCAACAAGTGAATCTAAAAATCAAGTGAATAAAACTCTGAAGAACAGAATGGACTGGTGAATATAATAGAATCAGGGACATAGAAAGGGAGTGGACTGACGACTCTCAGGGGAAGCAGGTGTGAGGGGTGCGGGAAGAGATTGGACAAAAATCTTACTCTTATGGATGAAGACAGTGGCAGGGGGTAAGGACATAGGGTGGGGTGGGGAATCAAGTGGAGGGGAGCTATGGGGAAAAAAAAAAGAGGAACACCTGTAATAATCTGAACAATAAAGATTTATTTAAAAAAAAAAAGAGTCTTTTGTGTGGTTCATTATTTACTATGGAACAAATACTGTCAATTTTCAAATTAGGATCTCTTCTCTCCCACACAAATATCAGTCACATTTCTATATAATGACAACAACCATATATATAGAAACCAAAATTTGAAACTCAGAATCACCTACAATCACATCGAAGAAATCAAAATACTTAGGTACAAACCCAAAAATACATGTAAAAGATCTGAATGGTAAAAATTAAGACCTAATGAATCCTAAATGCTGAAGTTGAGGCCCTGTAATTGATACATGTTAAATTTGAGAAGTACTGGCCCAAACACTACATGGATGAACCCAGAAGCAAGGACACAGTATCAGACAAATTTTGGTATAAATTAACACTTAAGAAAAGTGAACATCTTAAATCATGAAACCATAAAAATCCTAGAAGAAAATCATTGGTAGCAAAATCTCAGACATCTGACATAGCAGAATCTTCACTGATACATCTCCTAGGGCAAGAGAAACAAAGGAAAAAATAAACAAATGCAATTACATCAAAATTAAAACCTTGTGCACAATAAAAGAAACCATCATCAAAATGAAAAGGGAACCCACTGCATGGCAGAACATATTTGCCAATGACACATCTGATAAGGGGTTAATTTCAAAAATATATAAAGAATTCATACAGCTCAATGAAAGGAAGACAAATAACCCAATTTAAAAAATGGCCACAGGACCTATATAGGCACTTGTCCAAAGAGGACATACAGATGGCCAAGAAACGTATCAAAAAATGCTCAACATCACTGATCGTCAGAAAAATGCAAATTAAAACTACAATGAGATATAACCTCACACCTACCAAAGTGGTCATGAATATTGTGTGAAGGCAGCAAAGTCAACTTTAACTAAAAGTTATCAATATACCAACAAACAACAAGTGCTGGCCTGGCGAAGATGTGGAGAAAAGGGAACACTAGCACACTGCTGGTGGGAATGCAGACTGGTGCAGCCACTATGAAAAACAGTATAGAGTTTACTCAAAAACTTAAATGTGGATTTACTGTCTGACCCAGAGATCACAGTTCTAGGAATGTATCCTAGGAAACCCAAAACACCAATCAGAAAGAATATATGCACCCTTATATACATAGCAGCATTATTTATAATAACTAAGATCTGAAAACCATCCAAGTGACCATCAGTAGATGAGTGGGTAAAAAAGCTGTGGTACATTTACGCAAAGGAATACTATGCAGCTGTAAAAAAGAAGGGTCTCTTACCCTTTGAGACAACATGGAGGGCCCTAGAGAGTATTATGCTGAGTGAAATTAGCCAGTCAGAGAAAAAAAAATATCACATGATTTCACTTATAAATAGAATCTAATTAATAAACAAACAAACAAAATGGATCCAGAGGCATGGAGGCACAGAACAGAGTGACGGAACAGAGTGACATGTCTTGGGGGGTTGGGGAAGGGAAGAGGGGAGCTGGGAAGAGATTAACTAAAGAACTTACATTCTTATGTGCATAACCAATGGACACAGACAATAATGTGGTGAAGACCTGGGGTAGGGCAGGGCCTGGGAGGAGGGAGGTAAAGGTAGATGGGAACTGGGGGACATTTGCAATATTGTTAACAATTAAATTAAATTAAATTAAAAACTAAACAAAAAAAAAGTGAACTTCCTAATGAAAGCAAAATTGTCTATTACTTTTTGTAACAGCTTACTCACCGTACCATAAAATTAACACATTTAAATATTCAATGGTTTTAGAATATTCAGAGATTTGTACAACCATCATCACAGTTAACTTTAAAATATTTTTATCAGGGAGGAAAAATGGCGGCGGAATAGACACACGTGTTCTGAGCCTTGTCCTGGAGCAGAAAGAAAGAACAGCCGTGGGTCGCACGAGGAGTGTTTGTTGGCAAGTTAAGGGACAGCTAAACTCCAGGAGAAGGTGGGGGACTGCTAGATGGGATTCCCCTGACCGGGCAGCCCCCACTGCGGCTGGGTCCCCTCCCGGAGCTATGAGCTCAGAAGCAGAGACCGCACCATCTTGATAGGGAAAGTGGAGCTTATCGGAAGCCTGCAAATCCACAACTGCAGCAACCACGGAACAGCTGCAAGCCGCAGAACACCAGTCCCCAATTGGTGCAAACACACGGATTCAAAGGAGCTCTTCATTCCATCACAGAAAAGTCATATTTCGCCTGGGATAAGGTGAGGTCTCTGGTCCCGGCAGCAGAGAGAAACGTGCGTTTTGTGGCTGCTGGAGGACCAGGGAATCTGTGCCTAGAAAAATCCATGGCTTTTGGGGCTGGCGTGATCCATGAATGTGGAAGGGGGGTCCTCAGAACTGCTAACAGAAGGAATCTTTAAAAAGCAATCCATTTTGATCTAATGTGCAGGGACAGCCTAAGAATTTCAAAGTTGTGCCGGATGCTTAGACTGCGCACAGACCCATTGTTCGCACACTTGGGCTTTTTCCTCTTCAAATCCTTGCTTCTGATTACTAAGCCCAATACATAGGATCACCCAGGTGGGGACACCCTGGGAGACTGCAGGGGAAAGTTGTTTTTCTGGAAACTGGGGCTCGGAGCGGGGAGTGACCATAGGAGAACCAGCTCTGAGGCAGCCCACTTCCACAAACCAGTACTGAGTGCCACAGGGAAACAACAATATAAATACAGCTAGAGAGGCCAACAGATCCGGAAGTCAATCCAGAAACACTGCCACCCAGGGGCTGAATCACAAATTGACTCTTGTGTAATCAAACATAAAGGAATACGAGAAATTAAGACACCGCCTGCTTAAAAATCAGGACTGGCTTATGACAATGAGGAACAGTGGAACGCAGGGAACTGCAATACTGTCCGGACTGAGAAACAGGCGTGCCAAACAGATCAATAGAGGAAGTGAATGACCTTCACTACTGCACATTATTTTTTTTATTTTTCATTTTTTGCATCTTTTACTTAACTCATTTTTTTTCTTTTTTCCTCACTTTTTAATTTTTATTTTCAATCAGTATTATTACTACTACTACTGTACCTTTTTTTTTAAGTGTCATTTTTATTTTCTCTTTATTTTACTTTGGGATTAGTGTTCTACATTCTATTTTCATCTTTCCTTTAGCAACCTTTTACTCTATCTCAACTCTACCTTTATGCCATCACTCTCTTCCTAACCTTTCCCCTTTTGGTGTCCTGTTAATCTTACCCCTTTCCTGCTTTAGATGTTCCCTATTCTTTCTGTTTACCCCCTGTTAAAATTTCACCCTACTTATATATCTAATTTCCAATCCCCTGCTCCAAGTCCATACACACCTCTCTCTTTGCTGTCTTAACTATCCAAAAAATTGTTTTTCTCTCTGTCCTTTTGTTGTTGTTTACTTGAATGTTGATTATATCAAATTTTTATGTTTTGTGAGATTGTTTTGCTTATTCTTCGTGTTTGTTTTTGTTTGCTTTGCTTCTGTTTTCCCTTCCCTCGCTTGATATTAGTTGGTGTTGTAGTTTGTATTAATCCCCAGGTAGTTATTACTGACATTTGCTGGGATTAGTGGTTGTTCTATTGGAGTTTTCTCCCCATATATAGTTTATTCTCCTTTTCTCTCTTAGTCTCTTTTTGTCTCTCTTATTTATTTTTCTTTTCCCAATTTCATTTTGACACTCCTTTTTTTTCTTTCTTTTTCCTCTTCTTTCTCTCCTATCCCCTAAATTGCCTTTCTCTGAAAGAAAAGCAAGCATCACCAGAAAAGGAAATAAACGAAATAGAGGCAAGCAACCTGTCAGAGAAAGAATTCAGAGAAATGGTCATAAGGTGGCTGAAAAGAATGGAAGACGAATTCGACAATATGAGTATGAACCAAGAGGAAATGAAGAAGAACCAAGAAGAAATGAAAAATGACATTGCTGCTGTAAAGAACTCAATAGAAAGCATCAAGAGTATACTAGAAGAAGCAGAGGACCGCATCAGTGAGCTAGAAGACAAGATGGAAAATATACCCAAGTAGAGCAGCTTCTAGAAAATAAAATTAAAAAGCAGGAGGAGAGCCTAAGGGAACTTTGGGACAACATGAGACAAAACAACATCTGCATAACAGGGGTTCCAGAAGGAAAGGAAACTGAGCAATGAATAGAAAACCTGTTTGAAGAAATAATGACAGAAAAATTCCCTGATATAGGGAAGAAAAAAACCCATCCAAATCCAAGAAGCTCACAGAGTCCCAAGCAAAATGAACCCCAAAAGACCAACGCCAAGGCACATTATAATTAAATTGGCAAACACCAACAACAAAGTAAGAATCTTAAAAGCGGCCAGAGAAAGACAGAAAGTTACATACAAAGTAACCTCCAGGAGACTAGCGACTGATTTCTCAACAGAAACTCATCAGGCCAGAAGGGAATGGAAGGAAATATACAAAGTCATGCACAGGAAGGGGCTGAATCCAAGAATACTGTACTCAGCAAGGCTATCAATCAAAATTGAAGGTGAAATCAGGAGCTTCACAGACAAAAAAGGACTAAGGGAATTTATTACCACCAAACCAGCAATGCAAGAAATCCTAAAGTGTCTGCTGTAAAACAAAGAAATAGGAAGCGAATAAAGAACACAGGGGTAAAGAATAAAAATGGCAACAAATAAGTACCTATCAATAATAACTTTAAATGGATTAAATGCCCCAATCAAAAGACATAGGGTAACGGATTGGATAAGAAAACACGACCCATATATCTGCGGTCTACAAGAAACCCACCTCAGAAAAAAAGACGCACACAGACTGAAGGTGAAGGGATGGAAAAAGTTTTTTCAGGCGAATGGAAATGAAAAAAAAAGCTAGAGTAGCAATACTTATATATGACAAATTAATCTCAAAGTGAAGGATATAACAAGAGATAAGGAAGGCCACTTCATAATACTAAAGGCAGCAGTCCAACAAGAAAAAAATAACTAGTAAACATATACGTACCCAAATACATAAAAAAAAAAAAAACTCGTGGAGGATATCAAAGGAGAGATTGACAGCAATACAATCATAGTAGGAGACTTTAATACCCCATTATTTACATTGGACACATCCTCTAAAAAAAAATCAGGAAAGAAACATCAATCCTAAATGACTCATTAGATGAGATGGGATTAATTGACATCTTCAGAACATTTCACCCCAAAGCCACAGAATATACATTCTTCTCAAGTGCACATGGCTCATTTTCAAAGACAGACCATATGTTGGGACATAGGCAAAATTTCTTCAAATTCAAGAAGACAGAAATCATATCAAGCATCTTCTCAGACCACAGTGGCATAAAACTGGAAATCAACTACAATAAAAACAATCCAAAGAAATCAAACACATGGAGACTAAACAGCATGCTATTAAAAAATGACTGCGTTACCAGAGAAATCAAGAAGAAATAAAAAACATCATGGCAACAAATGACAATGAAAACACAACAATCCAAAATCTATGGGACACAGCAAAAGCTGTCTTGAGAGGGAAGTTCATAGCTCTACAAGCATACTGCAAAAAAACAAGAAACAATGGTAATAAATTACCTACCCCTACAACTCAAAGAGTTAAAAAAAGAGCAACAAGAAAAGCCCAGTGTAAGCAGAAGGAAGAAAATAATAAAGATCAGAGTGGAGATAAACGACATTGAGACCAAAGAAACAATACAAAATATCAACAAAGCCAAGAGCTGGTTCTTTGAAAGGATAAACAAGATTGATGAACTTCTAGCAAGGCTCACAAGAAGCAAACAGAGAGGACCCAAATAAACAAAACCAGAAACGAAAGAGGTGAAATAACAACAGATCCCACCGAAATACAAAGGATTGTTAAAAAATACTATGAACAACTCTATTCCAACAAACTGTGGACAACCTGGAGAAAATGGACATATGCCTAGAAAAATATAACCTTCCAAAACTCAATCAGAAAGAATCTAAACAGCTCAATATGCCAGTAACTATGGAAGAAATTGAAGCAGTCATCAAAAAGCTTCCAGCAAACAAAAGCCTGGAGCCATATGGCTGCACAGGAGAGTTTTACCAAACATTCAAGGAAGAACTAAAACCTATCCTCCTCAGACTATTCCAAAAAATTCAAGAGGAAGGAACACTTCCAAGCTCCTTCTATGAAGCCAGCATCACCCTAATACCAAAACCAGATAAAGACAACACAATGAAAGGGAATTACAGGCCAATATCCCTCATGATCGTAGATGCCAAAATCCTCAACAAAATTCTAGCAAATCGGATCCACCAGTACATCAGAAAGATCATATACCATGACCAAGTAGGATTTATCCCAGGAATGCAAGGATGGTACAATATCCACAAATCAATAAACGTGATACATCACATAAACAAATTGAGAGATAAAAACCACATAGTCATATTAATTGATGCAGAAAAAGCATTTGACAAAATCCAACACGCTTTCTTGATAAAAACTCTCAACAAGGTGGGAATAGAAGAATCATACCTCAACGTAATAAAAGCTATATATGATAAACCCACAGCTAACATCATACTCAATGGGCAAAAACCATTTCCCATAAGAACAGGAATAAGACAGGGATGCCCACTCTCACCACTCCTGTTCAACATAGTACTGGAAGTATTAGCCATTGCAATTAGACAAGAAGAAGAAATAAAAGGCATCCAAATTGGAAAAGAAGAAGTTAAGCTGTCCTTATTTGCAAATGACATGATATTGTACATAAAAAACCCGAAAGATTCCATCAAAAAACTAGCAGACTTAATAAATGAATTTGGCAATGTAGCAGGATACAAAATTAATGCCAAGAAATCTATGGCATTTCTATATACCAATAGTGAACTTACAGAAAGAGAGACTAAAGCAATCCCCTTTACCACTGCATCAAAAACATTAAGATACCTAGGAATAAACTTAACCAAGGAGGTAAAAGACCTATACGCAGAAAACTACAGGACACTGAAAAAAAAGATAGAGGAAGACGTAATCAGATGGAAGTACATACCATATTCATGGATTGGTAGAATCAACATCATTAAAATGTCCATAGTACCCAAAGCAATCTATAGATTCAATGCACTCCCCATTAAAATACCAAGGGCATATTTCACAGACCTAGAAAGAACTCTTCAAAAATTCATCTGGAATAAAAAAAGACCCCCGAATAGCCACAGCAAAAAGAAGAATAAAGTAGGAGGGATTTGAATTCCAGATTTCAAGCTGTATTACAAGGCCACTGTTCTCAAAACAGCCTGGTACTGCCACAAGAACAGACATATAGACCAATGGAATAGAACAGAGAATCCAAATATCGACCCAAACCACTATGCTCAATTAATATTTGACAAAGGCGGCATTAACATAAAATGGAGTCAAGACAGTCTCTTCAATAAATGGTGCTGGGAAAATTGGACAGATACATGCAAAAAAATGAAACTAGATCACCAACTTACACCATACACAAAAATAAACTCAAAATGCATAAAGGACTTAAACATAAGATGGGAAACCATAAAAATACTAGATGAATCCACAGGCAGCAAAATCTCAGACATATGCCGAAAGAACTTCTTCACTGATACCACCTCTAGGGCAATGGAAGCTAAAGAGAAAATAAACAAATGGGACTACATCAAAATAAAAAGCTTTTTCACAGTAAAAGAAACCATCAACAAAACAACAAGAAACCCCACTGTATGGGAGAACATATTTGCAAATGTTATCACTGATAAAGGTTTAATCTCCAACATATTTAGGCAGTTTATACAACTTAATAAAAGGAAGATAAATATCCAATGAAAAAATGAGCAACGGACCTAAATAGAATCTTTTCGAAAGAAGACAGAAATAAGGCCAAGAGACACATGAAAACATGCTCAAAGTCACTAATTATCCAAGAGATGCAAATCAAAACGACAATGCGGTACCATCTCACACCTGTCAGAATGGCTATCATCAACAAATGAACAAAGGACAAGTGCTGGCAAGGGTATAGAGAAAAGGGAACCCTCGTGCACTGCTGGTGGGAATGCAGACTGGTGCAGCCACTGTGGAGAACAGCATGGAGTTTCCTCAAAAGACTGAAAATGGAAATCCCATTTGACCCAGTAATCCCACGCCTAGGAATATATCCTAAGAAAGTAGAAACACCAATCAGAAAGGATATATGCACCCCTATGTTCATAGCAGCACAATTTACAATAGCTAAGATTTGGAAACAGCCTAGGTGCCCGTCAGCAGATGACTGGATCAGAACCTATGGTACATCTACACAATGGAATACTATGCTGCCATTAAAAAAAGAAGGAATTCTTACCATTTGTAGCAACCTGGATGGAACTGGAGAACATTATGCTAAGTGAAATAAGCCAGTCAATGAAAGAAAAATACCACATGATCTCACGCATTTGTGGATAATAAAAAACACATTATAAACTGATGAACAAAAAGGTAGATACAGAGACAGTAAAGCATCAAACAGACTGTCAAATTACAGCGGGAAGGTTAGGGAGAGGTGAAGGAAATAAGTGTTCAACCGAAGGACTTATATTCATGCATATAAGAATAACCAACGGATGCAAAATATTGGGGGTGAGGGTATGTATGGGAGTGCGGTGGGGTGAGAAATGGTAAGATATGTACACATATAATACCTTAATAAAAATAAATAAATAAACAAATATATAAAAAATATTTTTATCAGTCTAAAATAAAAAGAAACCTCATACATTTTACTTTCTCTGATTTCCCATTCCTTAGACTCTATGCAACACTCATGTATTTTCTGTTCCTGTAAAAGGTTCCCAATAGTTTGTATGAATGGAACCATGTAATATGAGGTCTTTTGTTTCTGGATTCTTTCATATAGCTTGTTTTTAAGGTTCATCTATGTAGCATGTATTAATACTGCTTTTTTTATGACTGAGTAAATTTCCATTTCATAAATATAGCACATTGGTTTATTCATTCAATTGTTAATAGACATCAGGATTGTTTCCACCCTTTGGCAGTTATGAAAAATGGTTCTATGAATATTCGTGCACATATTTTGTGTGGACATGTTTTTATTTATCTCTAGGAGAGAAACTGTTGAGTCACATGGTATTTAATGAACTGACAGAATATCTTTGGAAGTGACTTCACCATTTTATACTCCTACAAGCTATGTATGAGAGTTCTGATTTTCCACACCTTTATCAACACAAATCTAACTTTTCTATGACAGGTATCAGTGGGTGGAAATTAGAAACTCATTGTGTTTTGATTTGCATGTCCCTTATGACTAATGATATAGAGTATGTATCTTTTAGCGTGCATGTTGGCTGTTTGTACATTATCTTTGGCAAATTATTCAGATCCTTTGACCATTTTTTAATAATTGGGTCATTTATCTTCTTATTGTGTTGTAAGAGTTCTTTATACATTCTATACACAATTCTCTTAACAGACATATGATTGGCAAATATTTCCTCCCATTTTGTGGGCTGTCTTTTCACTTTCTTGGTAGGACCCTTTAGAGCAAAATGTTTATGATTTCCGTTAAATATTTTCTGAATAAATATCAACTCTGAATTCACTGTTGAATACTAAGTGTAATTAATATACTGGATATTAACATGGAACACTTATGATTTATATTGTGGAAGTTGTACTAAATTAGGGAAGAATTACATTTAAAATTGGTCTCAATGTGAAATAATAACCTACAGAATATCCAGACAGAAGTTTATAATGGTCACAAAGTAATTCAATGAATCTTTCTAACTGGTGTTTTACAAGAAAAGCAAATTCTTCTTATCTTTATAAAGGGTAATAGATCAATGCCCAAAATAATCATGGATGTTTGAGTCACCTAACTCTATGCTTTAATCTATTCATATAAACATTTTTCTGTATCTGTTTAAGGTACCCCAAATTGATTTCCCAAAGCTTGATTATATCCATCAAACTAACATCTAGTATATTATTTACTATAATCTATTAAACAACAGATTATTTCCACTGTTTTCTGAAGTTAATGAAAGGCTGTCTTTAAACAAAGGGGGGCCAATATCAGCCTCAGGCTACAGCATTAAATCAAGGGAAGTTCAATGCTTATCATAATTGACTGGAGCTACAGCATAAGACCAAGACTGCCTATAATAATACCTGGCACCAGACTTACAAATAAAATGGGCCTTTGAGATCAATGCTATTCTATGGAGAAGAGGGGACTGAACAATTCTCAACTTGCCAAGAAGGCTTATATATAGCAGTATTAGTTTGCTAGGGCTTACAAAATACCACAGACCTGGGAGACAAACAACAGAAATTTATTTTCTCACAGTTCTCGAGTCCAGAAGTTCAAGATAAAGGTATCAGCAGAGCTGGTCTCTCCTGTGGCCTCTCTCCTTAGCTTACAGATGGCTGCCTTCTCACATGGCCTTCCTCAGAGAGTGCCACCCTGACATCTCTCTTACAAGGACATCAGCCCTATTGCATTAGGACCCCACCCTATGACCCCATGTAACTAAATTACCTCTCTTTCATAGTCCCACCTCTCTGAAGGTGCCATCCAAATATTGTCACTTGGTGTTTAGGGCTTCAATAAACATATTAGAAAATGTAATATTGTGAAACTTGATACTTAAAAGTGACTTTTCTCTTTTAGAATATCACATGCAACAGCTCATATAAAATCCCATGGAATTACGAAATATAGCAGAAAATTTGTAAATGCATTTCAAATATAAAGTACTTGAAATTGTGATGCAATTCCTTAATCACCCTATAATACTGTGACGACTAAAACAAAACACAACACAAAGGCTTAGGAGTGAACTTGGGAAAGAAAGTGACACAGAGGTCATCACTCTCTAGCAATATTTGTATCATAATGCCCAGCATCATAAAAGATCTGATTCAATAGAAGTACACCATCATCTTGGGGATGGAGTAGCAGAATGTGTCTCTGGTCTCATATCAAACAATATATATTTTGTTCCTTGCCTCTAATATATTAAAATGTCTTACATATTTAAATGCTTTTTTCATACTCCCAAAATGTTTCTGCATGACTGGTACAATCTTCTCTTCCAGCCTTATTTACAGGGACTACAGCTCATATGAAACTTGTTTTGCTTAATGGACCAGAACCAAGTATGCAAATTGCTCATCAGAGCTTTGGCTCTATGTTCACTTAAATGTGTTCAAAGCATAAGTTCTGTAAAATACTAGGACAGAAAATGACCAAAGTTTGCTGATTTGCTAGCTCTTTAGACAGTAATATTAAAAGATAAGGATACTGTTAAATTGAATAATTTTATATTCCTCTATATAATAAAAGATGCACCTTACCATAATACCTTAATGAACACAGGATATATTCTAATGACACTGATATTAGCACTTCAACTGTCAAAGTCATATAACCCATGGAGTCAGGAAAGAAATACATGCTTGCACATGAGCTATGAGGAAAGAAGGACACATTAATAGAAATATCAGTTCTTATAGGTTGTACCAAGAAATATCAAATAAGCATCTGGGAGTCATCGAGTAAAGGGGAAAAAATAAGTGACAGAGATCATATTAGCAGAAATACAAAAGGGACCCAACCTAGTCTGAGGACCAGAGAAAAACCTGGGAGAGAGGCGAGGGGGAGCAAAGGGGGCGGGGGGTGGGGGGGGAGAGAGAGAGACAGAGACAGAAACAGAGACAGACAGAGACAGACAGGGAAGAACTTTCTGTTGCCAACTGATTCACATCAAAGCAAGAGGATTTCCAGGATCTAGGAAGAGTCAAATGTAGATACTGACCTTCGGCAATTGCCAAGATGACCTACGGTACCTAACCCCAAGCTAGTCTCCCAGAAATTAAAAGAAAACACCTTCGCCTAAGCACTCTACTGTATATCTATTCTCCAGAAGCTTATTCTCAAAGAGGCAGAAGGTGACCTTCATCAGTGACAGGAACACAAAAGAAATACTAGGGAGAAAATCTACCTCTACCTGGTCAAGCCAGGGAAGCCTCCCTTCACAAGAGGCAACATTGAGCTGGACTTAAAAGGACAAGTGGAAATTTTCAAAATGAATATAAACCAATTTTTGGCAAAAAAAAAAAAAAGCAGTTCTCTATCTGTCATTAAGTATATAGGAAGTGGTAGCAGTGGAAGATGAGGCCAGAGAAAACACTGTATTAGAAACACATTCTTAGAAAGAAAAAAAAGTGGACCCTGACTAGCCCTTCCAGAGTCAGCTTTAGGAGTAGCTCTGAGGTGGTTTCTAAATTACAAGGTGACTGTCCAAACACCGTTCCCTTGAAATTCCTCCAACAGGGATGATGTACACAAATAGATTAAATAGGATTAAAATATTGATTGATCACAAGCATTCTAAAGCAGGCCAAATCAACTCAACCAATATATACATAAAAGTGGCAGGTACCAAATTTCTCTTATTTTAATAAGAATAAACATAATGGATGTCAAAGTGAGGTAAAGCTGTCTTACCAAATTAAGAAATGGAAATAAAAAAGGAAACATAAAACAACTTTCTTCAATATAAATTTGCTAACTTTGATTGAGCTAAACTTTAAAAAATCAGTTTAAGAAAAGGTTTACAGAGACCTAGGTGCATAGTGTATGAGGGAAAAGGGTCAGCACAACCAAACTACTATTGAAGCAAACTCCTTTACAACAGATCTCTCCTTCATTTAAAAGTTTAATCTGATGGCAACACTGTCATTACATGAGATCAGTGTAATTAATGGAGCAAGTCACAATCCTATTAAAAAAGCTTTTTTTGAATAAGGTGTTTTTGTTTAAAGAAAGAAAAGCATATAAAAGTGAGCAAAGGAGATTCAATTAATCAAATACTACAGTAAGTTCAGCTATTAAGAAACAGGAATAGAGCAAGTTCATTCTAGGGACTTGTGGCTTGAAGAGCCACATCTTAATGCCTTCATCAGAAACAGACTGCACTGGGCATCCTCAACTCTAAATTCTGGCCATAAGCAAGAGCCCATAGTTATATCCCCAGCTGCTCACCCACCCACTCACACAGAAGGGCACTGACAGGTATCCATCAACTACAAACAGATGGGAAAACTAACATTATAAATCCATAGACCTTGCTTATATTTCAGTTCATGAACTGTGACAACATGTCTCCCTTTAACTATAAGACTTGCTTGATTGATCCAGTATTTTATGACTTAAGCCTCATCCAAAGGGAACCAGAGTATGTTCCCAAAGGGAACCCTGGTATGATCTTAAGGTTGGTTACCAGAGAACTGAAAAAGGAAGAAATCAAGCAAGGAAAAATGATTCCTTCTTAGAGGAAAAAAAGGGTCACACTGAAGACAAACACCTGTCATTAACATAATTTGATTATGGAATCATAATCTAATGAACATGGTCACTGCTGTTCTGCGAGTCTTGTGGAAGAGACAGGGAAAGGCTGTGAATTCAAGTTAAAAATGAGGATATACTCTGAGAAGCCCAACTTCTAGAAACCTGATATATGGTTAGTCCATGTAACCTTAGCCCAGGTAAATGAATATCTGTTAGGATTCATATTTCTTTTTCTTTTTTGTTTGGTGTTTGGTTGTTGTGGTTTTTTTTGTATTTCAGCTTTATTGTACTTTGTGATCTCTCCCACTATCTTTGAGGACCCTGGTAAGCCTGGTGACTCCAAGCTGAGAAAAACTGACCTACAACAAGAAATAAGCAGAGCTGTTCAAACATAAACATCCCTATTTTTTTCACTGATCACATATTTCAGGGTAAGAAAGACATTTGCTGGAAGTGAAAGCTTTTTGTTAAAAAAACATAGGTTAAGAAATCTAAGGGCAATATCCATTCACAAATGCCAAACATCTCACCAAGAAAATCACTGAGACTTCATGAGGTATTTCGTAATTTAAATCCCATTTAAACTAAATTTCAAAACATGTCAATTAAGCATTGTAGGAAGAAACTAAAATAAAGTAAACCTTCAAGTAGTCTTTCTCCTGAAACAAATCCCAGGAAATAACCTACTCAACAGAGTCCTTGGCATAGGTTCAAGTTAAACTATCGATTGTAAATATGAGAGATTTATACTGCACAGCAGCCTTCAAATTTTTTTGTATTTTAACAGCCCAGCTTTCACCCCTGTTGTCTGCTCTTCACAGTCTTCACATCCATGGAACAGAAGTTACAAAAAAAGTTGCACATCTGAGCTAGAGGGACCGGCATGGCAGCCTCCAGCCTTCACTTACGTACTTGCTGAAATCCCAAACCACAAAGCAGTCTCATACTTTTGCTAGGCCTCTCTTGGAAGAAATGAAAAAAAACCACCTTTGCTTAGAAGAGGAGCAACACAAACATAACATCACAGCTTCTGTTATGAGAATCACAAAAACTCCATTCCACTTTCCTTAGTATTTATTAACAGATCTGCTTTTTATAATGATGAAGCCAAGAATTACCATAGAGGTCTATATGAAAGCACTTAACATTTCAATAACCTAAAGAAAAGTTCTTTTGGAAATGAGAATTATATAACTATTTCAGCACATCTGATATCTTTCCTTCTCTCCATGTATACTTAGGGTGTCCCAAAAAATGTATACACACATTAACAGCTGATAACTCACTTAATTTTCACTCCTTTTCAGGTTTAACTGATTTGAAATAATGGGTGAAGCCAGACTAAGCTTTGAACAAAGAAAATTTATCCTAAAGCACCACTAGACATTTTTTTATGGGGATACATAAAAGATAAAGTTTAAAGTACAAACTGGCAACAGTTGAGGGCATACATACACTGAATGAAATGATTCTTCATATTTGTGATTCCATTGCTTTGCATTATTAGCAATTCCTGGACCAAAATGGTCATCAGTTTGAAAACAGGCATTAATGAAAAAAGTTATTCATTTCTGTAAATTCTTTTAAATTTTGAAAATGAACTATATGTTAATAAACACTAACTTTATAATTATTCAACATGTGTACACATTTTTGGGGGACACCTTGTAGTTTGACCAAGTGATCATTTTTTTATGCAAATCAAATGATTAGTTGGTATCCATCAGGCATAGGAATTCTTCAAATCAAATTCTCTATAGAAAAATGAGGAACTTCAGTTAGTTAAAAAAATCTACATCTTGTGCAAAATAGGACCCTTCACACCCCCCAAATATGAGACTTCTTAAGATGTAGTTTTATTCTCTAAGGTTTCCAAAAGATCCCATCAATGATTATTTTATCTATTTCTTAGCAATAGGAACATATTAAATGCACTCATTCATTTATTGTAATTAGTAAGAAATTATGTACCAATAATAGACTAGGCACTAGAGATAAAGTGACAAAAAAGACTTTACACCCTTACAGCACCCAAATAATTACCTAATTACAAGTAAGCAGTAAGTGCAGTGAAAGATAAATCATCCTATATAATAAAATCCTAATTTGCAAATCGACCGAACAGAGAACAACCAGTCGCTATGGCGCACACTGACCACCAGGGGGCAGATGCCAAATGAAAGAGCTGCCCCCTGGTGGTCAGTGTGCTCCCACAGAGGGCACACCACTCAGCCAGAAGCTGGGCTCATGGTGGGCGAGTACAGCAGCAGTGGCAGGAGCCTTTCCTGTCTCCGCAGCAGCACTAAGGACCCCTCGGGGGATGTCCACCAAGGAGTCCCGGACTGTGAGAGGGAGGAGGCCAGGCTGAGGAACCTCCACCCCTAGAGCACGAATATCGTGCACCAGGCAATAATTTTCCAACTTTTTAAAATATAAATATTTTTATTGATTTCAGAGACGAAGGGAGAGATAGAAGATCAATGATGAGAGAGAATCACTGATTGGCTACCTCCTGCATGCCTCCTACTGCAACCCAGGCATGTGCCCTTGACAGGAATCGAACCTGGGACCCTTCAGTCTGCAAGCCAACACCCTAGCTACTGAGCCAAACCGGTTAGGGCTAAATAATTTTCCAACTTTGAGGGCAATGTTAGTACAAATATAATGTGGAAACTTTTGTTGACTAACTGAAAGATGGGCTAAATTTAGAATAGTAAGAGTTTTCATTATAATCACATTGGACAAGAAAATTTATTATACAAAATGTGTAATAATTTATTCCCCCTAGCATCACAGATTAAACTAATTAACAACTAGAGGGCCGGTGCATGAAATTCGTGCACGGGGGTGTGTGTCCCTCAGCCCAGGCTGCACCTTCTCCAATCTGGGACCCCTTGAGGGATGTCTGACTGCCCGTTCAGGCCCAATCCTAAATGGGCAGTCGGGCATCCCTCTCACAATCCAGGACTGCTGGCTCCCAACTGCTCGCCTGCCTGCCTTCCTGATTGTCCCTAACCGTTTCTTCCTGCCAGCCTGATCACCCCCTAACCACTCCCCTGCCAGCCTGATTGATGCCTAACTGCTCCCCTGCCAGCCTGTTTGCCCCTAACTGCCCTCCCCTGCAGGCCTGGTCACCCCTAACTGCCCTCCCCTGCAGGCCTTGTCCCCCCCAACTGCTCTCCCCTGCAGGCCTGGGTCCCCCCTCAACTGCCCTTCCCTACAGGCCCAGTTGCCCCCAACTTCCCTCCTCTGCTGGCCTGGTCACCCCTAACTGCCCTCTCCTGCAGGTTTGATCGCCCCCAACTACCCTCCCTTGCAGGCCTGGTCCCTCCCAACTGCCCTCCCCTGATGGCCATCTTGTGGCGGCCATCTTGTGTTCACATGGGGGCAGCCATTGTGTGTTGGAGTGATGGTCAATTTGCATATTAATCTTTTATTCGATAGGATAGAGGCCTGGTGCTTGGGTGGGGGCTGGCTGGTTTGCCCTAAAGGGTGTCCCGGATCAGGGTGGGGGTTCCCTTGGGGCGTGGGGTGGTCCGGGCGAGGGGAACTGTGGTGGTTTGCAGGCTGGCCACATCCCCCGGCGACCCAAGCGGAGGCCCTGGTATCTGGGATTTATTTATCTTCTATAATTGAAACTTTGTAGCCTTGAGTGGAGGCCTGGGCCAGCCAGGGTGTGCAGAAAGCTTGGCTTCTTCCATTGCCGGGGAAACCCAAGCCTCCTGCTCCCTCCATGGCTGCAACCATCTTGGTTGGGTTAATTTGCATACTCACTCCTTATTGGCTGGTGGGCATGGCTTGTGGGTGTAGCAGAGGTACAGTCAATTTGCATATTACTCTTTTATTAGGTAGGATAGGTTTGCATTCTGAAACAGATAACTTTACTGTTGAGAATACTAAAAAATTCTGCAAAGATGAGAGAGGATCAAGAATATGCATCAATATCAATATATCAAGAAATCAAATTATTCAGTTTATCTATAAAAATTTGACAAAAAACCTACCCTGATAATTTATCAGAAGTATCCCTTTGGAAATCAAAATAAAAAACTCAAGATTTCATGATGTCTTTTAAAATTAAGACATTATTTTCTAGCCTAGACTTAATGCTATAAAAGTTAAAGAATAAAAAAAAAGTCAATAAAGCCAGTATCTTACATGAAACCTCACATAAGTATTAATTATGTGAAACTATTCTATTTTTAACTATTTTTCAGCATCCCTACAGATTCTAATGCACTGGTAACATGTCTTCATTTTTTATTTTGCAAAATGGATCACTGCAGATAACATTATTGGAAGCTGGGAGGAATCAGATTTGTGGATGCTTTTTGTTGTCACTGTGCCAAAAATGCTTATACTTGAATATTTATTAGGAACTCAGGATTAACATCCACAAATTAGTGCTGCAATACATTGAGTGATACTACTTTGTAATTCTCTTGGGGATCCCATGCAAAAAATGACATAGATAAATAAGTTAACAGAGAAGCAATAAGGGATTTTCTGATAAAACAATAATTAAATCACCTTATTATGAATCTACTTTTTGCTATTAAACAGTATTTAGGTTCCAGAATATATAACAGTCAATGTTAATCAATCCCAAATACAGTAAGAAAACAAAGAAGTATACACACTAATTAAGATTACCTTTGCTCCAAAGATGACGAAAACTTTTGTCCAAAGGCTGATTCAGTATCACAAGGCAGTATTTCAAATTTCCTATGGGGAAAAAAAAGAAGTAAATAAGTAAACTGGGTCTCTTTTGTCCTCATTTGCATCTAGAATCATACTCTACTAGTCCAGATTTTCGATCTACAAAGAGCTAAATTTCAACCACAGCTAATTTCTGATATTCTTATTTTTCTCATATCTTAATTTTAAAAGACACCATTGATGAACTGTACCTAGCATATTCAGTATGTCCATCACATTACTATATTTAGCATAAAAAGTTTATTGTAAAAATGGAATTACAAAAACAAGTTATTATAAAAACAATTGGGTAAGGGTCTTTTCTGGCAGTTTACCAGTACCCAGTAAACTTGTAGATTTTTAATAAACAAATCCTCACAAAATGGCTGAGTAATTTGAAAATATTTTTTCTACACATATTAAAGATAGTACAAATTCTGTCAAAGCATAATCATACAGGAAAATGGCAGCAATGATCATCTGTACTTCCTAGAGATGGCTCTTAACAAGCTCCAAACACAATCTAGCCAGCATTGACAAGAACTTAGTGGAAGGAGGGATGGAAAAGGGAGGGAGGAAAGGAAGAAAGGTAGGTTATAAAAAGCTAAGAACTTCAGATTTATATCCATTATCAGAAATGATAAATGTAACCTAAGTATATACAGTAGTAGGTCTCAACCTCACTGCGTATCAGTCATTGATTTTAAAAAAGACAAAAGCCAATCTGCTTCTCTAGAAATTCTGATCAATGTTCCCAAATTAAGCCTGTGCATCATAACTTTTTAAAAGCATCATTAAGAGAGTGTAATGGGTAACCAAAGTTGAGAACCTGGCACCTGAAACTATTTACTAATGATTGTGGAAAGCTATCATAAATAGCATTATTTTAAAAATACTATTCAACCTTATCTTGCCCTTTTAAATTGCTGCTTTCTGAAAAAAAATATGTATAGCCAAAATTATTTGTAATTTTTATAAATAAATGATTTGCTGTTTACTTTTTACTGATAGAGATTTTTAAAAAAATTAAAGACCAGTACTCTACATGAAAATATACTGAAATGAAGCACAATTTACAAGAGAAAAAGTTTGACTGAAATCCATTAGCAAGTTATCAAGGGTTTATGATCTCTGTTTAAGAAAATACTGAAACTCAATAAAATCAATATTAGCCAAACACATGCCAGTCATTATATATAAAATATCTATTTTGTTAGAGGACCAAAAACCATTAATATGAATCTCTCATCCCTAAAAGTATTTCAATTAAGTAATGAAAATCCTAGGGCATGGAGTTTCATTTTCATATTGCAAAACTCCTATGTTTATGAGGATATTTTTAAGTGTGCACTAGGAAATCAAAACTGTCAAGTCAATTCATTCTTTGAGAGAATAAATTGCATGTGGACAAAGCAAAACTATTAAAAAGCTCTGAACAAATATTTCATACCAAAGTCTATTAAATAATTGAATTACCAATAGACTAAGAATTTGTAAGTCATATAAGAAATTGCTTCTGAGAAAGTAAACATAGACATAAACAGATATTTCTCTGCAAAAATCTCTCTTGCCACCCCATCCCCACCACCTAGAGTTAACTATTTTATATATCCCAGTGGCACCCCCTTCCACTGGCAAATTGTCCCAGCTTAGACGATAAATTTGATGCTCATTCTATTCCTCATCATATTCAGATCCCATCTCTTTGTTTCAATCTTCAGCAAAATTCACTTCAATGAGGTTTCATCCATCCCACAACTTCCAGGAAATAACTCCTATCTGGGTCATCGAAGACCTCCTATTGTACAATTCAATGGCTATACTTCAATTCTCATCTTGGCCAACACTTCTCAGTAGCATAACAGAGCAGAAGATTACTTTTTGCACCCTTCCTTCTTGAATCATGTTCTTCCCTTGACTTCTTCATATAACTGCCTGCTCCTTCTCAGTCTCCTTTTCTACTCACTTCTCATCCAAACAGAAAGCCCTCAATAAATAGTTTTTGAGTAAATGTGGAGTATCCCCAACTTCTATAGCAGGAGTGGCTCTAGGATCTATTCTTGGGCCTTTTGTATATCAATCGATACCGACTCCCAAAATAAAGCCCTCTAGACTCATGGTTTTAAATACCATCCTATCTAATAAAAGAGTAATTTGAAATTGACCATCACTACAACACAAAGATGGTCACTCCATGTGGACAAAGATGGCTGTCCTCATGTGGACACAAGATGGCCACCAAAAGATGGCCTGCAGGGGAGGGAAGTTGTGGACGATCATGCAAGCAGGGAGGGCAGTTAGGGGTGATTGGGCCAGCTGAGGAGGGCAGTTGGGGGAGACCAGGTCAGCAGGGGAGGACAGTTGGGGGGAACCAGGACTGCAGGGGAGGGCAGTTCGGGGGAGCAGGCTTGTAGAAGAGGGTAGTTGGGGGGGGGGGGGGGTGGAGGCAGGCCTGCAAGGGAGAGCAGTTGGGGGGGACCAGGCCTACAGTGGAGGACAGTTGGGGGGGACCAGGCCTGCAGGGGAGGGCAGTTATAGGCAACAAGGCCTGCAGAGGAGGGCACTTGGGGGTGATCAGGCCAGCAAGGAGGGCAGTTGTGGGCGACCAGGCCAGCAGGAGAGGGCAGTTGGGGGGCAGGGGACCAGGCCTGCCGGGAGGACAGTTGGGGGTGACCAGGCCAGCAGGGGAGGGCAGTTAGGGGCGATTGGGCCAGCCAGGGAGCAGTTAGGCATCGATCAGGCTGGCAGGGGAGTGGCTAGAGGTGATCAGGCTGGCAGGAAGAAGCGGTTAGGGGCAATCAAGAAGGCAGGCAGGCGAGCAGTTGGGAACCAGCAGTCCTGGATTGTGAGAGGGATGTCCGACCGTCCAGTGGGATCGGGCCTAAACGGGCAGTCGGACATCCCTCAAGGGATCCCAGATTGGAGAAGGTGCAGGCTGGGCTGAGCCCCGCCCTCTCCCCCACGAGCATGAATTTCCTGAACCGGGCCTCTAGTCCTATATAATAAAGAAGTAATATGCAAATTTACCATCACTCCAGGACAAAGACGGAAACCCCACGTGGTCAAAGATGGCTGCCCCCATGTGGAAACAAGATGGCCAGCAGGGGAGGGCAGTTGTGGGTGATCAGGCCAGCAGGAGAGAGCAGTTGGGGGCGATCAGGCCTGCAAGGAAGGGCAGTTAGGGTGAACGGGCCTACAGGGGAGGGCAGTTGGGGGTGACCCAGGCCTGCAGGGGAGGGCAGCTTGGGGGGACCAGGACTGCAGGGGAGGGCAGTTAGGGGTGACCAGGCCAACAATGGAGGGTGGTTAGGGGTGACCAGGCCAACAGGGGAGGGCAGTTAGGGGTGACCAGGCCTGCAGGGAGGGCAGTTGGGAGCAACCAGGCCTGCTGGGGAGGACAGTTGGGAGCGACCAGGCCTGCACAGGAGGGCAGTTGAGGATTACCAGGCCAACAGGGGAGGGCAGTTAGGGTTGACAAGGTCAGCAGGGAGGGCAGCTGGGAGTGACCAGGCCTGCTGGGGAGGACAGTTGGGAGCAACCAGGCCTGCACGGGAGGGCAGTTGGGGGTGACCAGGCCAACAGGGGAGGGCAGTTAGGGGTGACCAGGCCTGCAGGGAGGGCAGTTAGGGGCAATCAGGTCAGCAGGGGAGCAGTTAGGCATCAATCAGGCTGGCAGGGGAGTGGTTAGGGGGTGATCAGGCTGGCAGGTAGAAGCGGTTAGGGGCAATCAGGCAAGCAGGCAGGCAGGCGAGCGGTTGGGAGCCAACAGTCCTGGATTGTGAGAGGGCAGTTGGACATCCCTCGAGGGGTCCCAGATTGGAGAGGGTGAAAGCTGAGCTAAGGGACACAGACACACACAGACACACACACACACACATACCCCATGCATGAATTTCGTGCACCGGGCCTCTAGTCTATAACAATGCCTTCCATATTCATGTCTCCAACCTGGGGCTTTTTTCCTAAACTCCAGAACTGCATGTTTGGTTGCTTATTCAACAATTCCACTTGGATATGTAACAGACATCTCAAACTTAACGTGCCCAAAATGAAACTCCTGGGTATCCTTCCTCTAATTAAACCTTCTCCTTCCATTCTTCACAATCTGATACCAACTTCACCACTAATAACCTATTCACATGAACATTTTCCATATCCAGATTTTACCATAGGCCCTCTAATCAGCCTCACTTCCACACTCACCTCCACTGAACTCTGTTCTCCTCTCAGTAGTCAAATGGATCTTGTTAAAATATAGTCAGACCATGGCATTTCTCTGTTCAAAGCCCTCCACAGTCTTTCCTTATCAGTAAAAGCCAAAAATTTATAACAAATCACTTACAAGGCCCTACAGGATCCTATTTCTCTTTCTCTTTCTCTCTCTCTCTCTCTCTCTCTCTCTCTCTCTCTCTCTCACACACACACACACACACACACACACACACACACACACACAGACTTCTTTGTTGAGCTCCTCAAATATACCTAAAACAATTCCACCTTTAACATTTCTACTATAGATAGCCACATAATTAGTGAGCACATTACTTTCTCAACCTAAACCCTCAGGTCTCTGCTCAAATGTTGATTGCCATACAGCTTCCTTGACCAACCTATCTTTAATAGTAATGCCTCCACCCATGATAGTACTTACTCTTGACCCAATTTGTTTTTTCTAGTGACCTATCATCACTTTGTTCATTCATCCTTTTTTTCTAATGCCTGACTCCCTACAGGAAAACATAAGCTCCTGGGCCAAGTGCCTATAGCAAATGCCACATACTAGTAAGCAGTCAATAAGTATTTTTTGAGTAGTTCTTCTAATTCTGACTTTACGTCCATTTATAATAAATTAACTCCAGCTCCTTGCTTTAATAATCAAGTGACTCCCTCCAAGTTTTCTGGGGACAAATAGTTCCATGCCCAACACAATTCCTCACAGAATTAAAACAGAATGGTCTTTTTTCTAGATCCTGGAGCCCTCAGGATCTCTTCGATGAATATTATACAAAATATGCCAGGAAGGCTACTAGAAAAGACAACAACAAAAACCAATCATCTTGCCTTAAAATAATTAAATGATATTTTGATCATTATAAATTCAAGAAAAATCTAAAGAAAGCGGAGATGGTCCACAGAAGTCCAACTATATAATTAGTGTGGAAAATTTTTCTTTGAGATTAGACCTTTTCAAGCTAAGTGGATATCTACCTATTTAAAAAGAAAAAATTTTCATGTTAATATAACATTGAGCCTAGAAAACCCGGCACATATCTAGTTATTGTCATTCAACCGTTGAGGATGAAGTGTCTTGGAGTGATTGTCAATTTGCATATTACTTCTTTATTATATGGGACTAGAGGCCCGGTTCACGAAATTCATGCTCACGGCAGTGGTGGGGGAGGGGGGTTCAGCCCAGCCTGCACCTTCTCCAATCTGGGACCCCTTGAGGGATGTCCAACTGCCCGTTTAGGCCCGATCCCACTGGACGGTCGGACATCCCTCTCACAATCCAGGACTGCTGGTTCCCAACTGCTCGCCTGCCTGCCTTCCCGATTGCCCCTAACCGCTTCTTCCTGCCAGCCTGATCACCTCTAGCCACTCCCCTGCCAGCCTGATCGATGCCTAACTGCTCCCTGGCTGGCCCAATCGCCCCTAACTGCCCTCCCCTGCTGGCCTGGTCACCCCCAACTGTCCTCCCGGCAGGCCTGGTCCCCTGACCCCCAACTGCCCTCTCCTGCTGGCCTGGTCTCCCCCACTGCCCTCCCCTGCTGGCCTGGTCTCCCCCACTGCCCTCCCCTGCAGGCCTAATAGGTTATTTTGGTTTCGGAGTAAAAATTAAAAGCAGATAATTTGTGAAACACTATCTAACATTCTTTCCTCCCAAAATCATTAAGTAACTTAGGGTAATTAAATGAGTGGATTTTAAAGTGATGTTTAAGAAGACCAGGGAAAGGGACTTACAACAGGACAGCAAAAGAGATGCAACTCTCTACTTTAAAGAACAAAACGTGGGGTTTTCATCCACTAAAATATGTTGGAAAGAACACCAAAACTTAGGGTAGTATTTTTATAAATCAGTGTTATGTTTAAGAATTCATCCATGTCCCAATTCCCCTTCTATTCATATTTTCACACTTTCCTCACCTAGAACACTATCTTCATCAATAGCCACCAGACATGAACATGGAGAACGCTGAAACATGATAAAGCCAATTACCTTAGAGAATGAGAAGGGGAGAGGGAAATCAGTAACTTTTTTTTGATTTGCCTTTGTATCATATAAATGCTTAAATCAAGTCTGTACTACATTTAAAAGTGTCTTTAAAAGGAGGCTAGAAAGGAATTTATGAGCAAATTCATTAATCATTCTCACTTATAAACCAGAGTATTTAACTCTTTCTGCTAATAATAGTTATATGCTCTTCATTTTAAAAGTTTGAACACTTTAGGCATGTAGAAAAATGTAAGTTACTCAACTCTTTTTAGCTCCAATATTTAGCCCAGGTTCTGGCACAAGCGATTTATGAAATAACTGTTTCTAACTTGAACTTTAAAAACATTCATTGTGCTGTTTCCTGCATCACTAAAACAGCTACCCCCAAATCTAACACACATGTACAGAAACTTAGAACCCTCTAAAATTATGGTTAAGTTCCTTCCAAAATAATTTTCAAGACTTTCAATGTCTCACAAAGTTGATTCCAATGTCACCATGCCTTGTATAAACAGAAACACAACTTTAGAACATTTCTTTATGTAAGAAACAAACCACAACTGACGGTATGTGGTGAAAGGACTATAACCAACAAGGGCTACAGGGACTGTCAAGGAGATAGTAAGACCAACCCTCAATTAATTGATGGCTTAGAACCAGTTGAAGGTCAATTCAATCCAACATGGTGACTCATGTCACCTTGTTGTAACCCCACCTTCATTATACACTTATTGTAATACATCAGCATACTAAGCAACACATCCCATGGCTCCACGATCAGAAAAGGAAAGCCCACGTAAGCCGCAGTCTGCCGCTCTGTTGACTAAAGAGTTTGCCGACCACTGCTCTAGTCAGTTTGGCTCAGTGGACAGAGTCCCTGGTTCAATTTGGGTCAATGCATAGACCTCAGTTGCAGGCTAGATCCCCAGCCTTGGTCGGGGTACTTTTGGGAGGCAATCAATGGATGTGTCGCTCTCACTTTGATGTTTCTCTGTCTCTCCCCGACCTTTCCATTTTCTATAAATATCAATGGAAAAATATCCTCCGGTGACGATAAATAACACAACATGGTCAAAGGGACTCTTCTAAGAAGTCTCCACCCATTTCCCAGAAAATTCCTCACTATTACTCCATTGAATGAGCCTCAATAAAATAAGTAAATCCCATTAAGGAGGGCCTGTTCTGTCTGTGGAACAGCCTCCTCTTTTCTCACTGCTTCACTAATAAAGTCTCTTTCATGTTAAACTCTATGCTAACTCACTTCAATTTCTTTCCTGAGCAAAGCCAAGAACCCACTTTGTGTCTCCGACCTTTGAGTCCCCAGACCCCTGAACACCTGCATCACAACAAGCTCAATGTACTGTCGCTAACTTAATGCATATAGTCCATTTCTTAATCATCTACAAATTGAATTGAATTTTTTATTTCTATAGCATTCATTATAAAATCAGACATTGATTCTCAAGAGGGGCAGGAAACACTCCAAAGACTTACAGGCCAGTTAATAATCAATAAAGCTTATAATTGAGTTGAAAATGCCTGGAAGGTTTCCTTCTGACCTATGTCCCAAATACATACCTGGAGATAATATGGGGATGGGACGGAGCACACAAGAATACACAGCAACTCTTTCCTCCCGTTTCCCTATCAGAACCCATATAAAATGGTTTTAATCTCCTGAGCACATGTCCATGAATCTGATTAAAACTTCACCTCCATTTATACCTTTAAAGGAAGCATATCAGAATGTAAGAGAGTACCAACAGCATTACTGGGTGATAAACATTAGCAAATTTATACTGTGAACCACTGGCCCAAAGGGTGGTGGGGGGAAGCCCTGATTTCTAGCCTTTGCCAATTATCATGCTGCCACTACCCCACCACGGACAATTTCCTTTCCTTCTGTTTTTTTAAAAAAAGTTTAAATTCATTTTTATTGTTGAAAGAATTGAAATAGGAATTTTAGGGGGATATAGGCAGGTTTAGGGAATTTTTAGAATTGGGGGTCCATGGAAGAAAACACAGGACTACAGAGTTGCAAAAGGGTACATTTCTGTAACACAAGGGAGCCAGGCGCAGTTGCATTTCCATAAGTCAAGGGAGACGGGGAGAAGTTACATTTCCATAACACAAGGAAGCAGCAACAGTTACATTTCCATAACACAACGGAGAGGAAGCAGTCAAATTTACTTAAGACAAGGGAAATAGGAGTAGCCAAAAGGTCTATACTAGTATTTACAAAATAAAGAAGGAGGAAGAAAGTCCAGAAGGAAAAGAACAATGAGGGAGGAGGGCATCACATGTCCCATGTGCTGTTTGACCTTTGATCTTAGGAGTTACTATAGTAACCAATTCAAAAGGGAATATTGACCAATCAGAAGAGTTTTCAGGGCACAGGAACTGCAGCCTTTATAAACCATGGAATCAGGAACTCAGCGGGACTCTTTCCCCCTCCCTACGTGGGAGTCTGTGCTGTGAGATTCTTTCCCCTTCCCCACGTGGGAGTCTGTACTTGTTCTTCAATAAAATTTCCACCTTTGCTATACCTCCTTCTGTCCGTGGAATCATTCTTTGACTTCGTGGGACAAAGAGCCCAGGAACCATCCTGCCTGGGGGAACATCATGTGTTCCAATCCAAAAATCCCACTTCAGTATTACAGATGTCCCCTTTGTGTTGGTTTTTCCCCTCGTTAACCCCCTGAATCCCACTCCCGCCCCTCCCAAGCCTTCATCACACTAATGTCTTTGTCCATGGGCTATGCATATATGCATATAAGTTCCCCCAGTTAATCTCAACACCCAACCCCAGACCCCCACCTTAAAAAATATTTTATTGGTATTTTAGAGAGAGAGGAAAAGAGAGGGAGAGTGAGCAAGAGGGACAAACATCAATGTGAGAGCAAAGCCTCCATCAGCTGCCTCCTATTGGTTCCCTCTTGGGGATCATGCCCAAAACCTGGACATGTGCCTTGACCAGGAATCAAACCATCAACCTTTCTATGCACAGGATGATGCTCCAACCAAATGAGCCACACTGGCTAGGTAACCAAGTCCAATTTCAAGCTAACAAATGGCTCTCAAATTTCCTGATTAATTAGCATTCACTGGAGAATTTCTTTAGCAACCACTGCTTTTGAACAAAAGATGAATGAAACCTACAGCTGGTTCTTTGAAAGGATAACCAAGATTGCTGAACCTCTAGCCAGGCTCACCAAGAAGCAAAGAGAGAGGACCCAAATAAACAAAACCAGAAATGGAAGAGATGAAATAACAACAGAAACTACCGAAATACAAAGGATTGTTAAAAAATACTACGAACAACTCTATTCCAACAAATTAGACAACATGGAGGAAATGGACATATTCCTAGAAAAATATAACCTTCCAAAACTCAATCAGGAAGAATCTAAATATCTCAATAGGCCAATAACTATGGAAGAAATTGAAGCAGTCATCAAAAAGCTTCCAGCAAACAAAAGCCCGGGGCCAGACAGCTACACAGGGGAGTTTTACCAAACATTCAAGGAAGAACTAAAACCTATCCTCCTCAGACTATTCCAAAAAATTCAAGAGGAAGGAACACTTCCAAGCTCCTTCTATGAAGCCAGCATCACCCTAATACCAAAACCAGATAAAGACAACACAATGAAAGGGAATTACAGGCCAATATCCCTCATGAACGTAGATACCAAAATCCTCAACAAAATTCTAGCAAATCGGATCCACCAGTACATCAGAAAGATCATATACCATGACCAAGCAGGATTTATCCCGGGGATGCAAGGATGGTACAATATCCGCAAATCAATAAACGTGATACATCACATAAACAAATTAAGAGATAAATAAAAATCACAGTCATACCAAGTGATGCAGACAAAGCATTTGACAAAATCCAATACCCTTTCTTGATAAAAACTCTCAGCAAGGTGGGAATAGAAGGATCATATACCTCAACATAATAAAAGCCATATATGACAAACCCACACAGCCAACATCATACTCAATGGGTAAAAACTAAAACTATTTCCCCTAACAACAGAAACAAGACAGGGATGCCCACTCTCACCACTCCTGTTCAACATAGTACTGGAAGTTACTAGCCATTGCAATTAGACAAGAAGAAGAAATAAAAGGCATCCTAATTGGAAAAGAAATAAAATTGTCCTTATTCGCAGATGACATGATACTGTACATAGAAAACCCTAAAGACTCCATCAAAAAATTATTAGACTTAATAATTGAATTCAACAATGTAGCAGGATACAAAATTAACACCAATAAATCTATGGCATTTCTATACACCAATAGTGAACTTGAATATAAAAAAGATCCCAAATAGCCACAGCAATCCTGAGAAAGAAGAACAAAGTAGGTGGAATCTCAATACTAGATATCAAGCTGTATTACAAAGCCACTGTTCTCAAAAAAGCCTGGTACTGGCACAAGAACAGATATACAGACCAATAGAATAGAATAGAGAACCCCAGAAATCAACCCAAACCACTATGCTCAATTAATATTTGACAAAGGAGGCATGAACATACAATGGAGTCAAGACAGTCTCTTTAACAAATGGTGTTGGGAAAATTGGACAGATACATGCAAAAAAATGAAACAAGACCACCAACTTACACCATACACAAAAATAAACTCAAAATGGATAAAGGACTTTAACTAAGACGGGAAACCATAAAAATACTAGAGGAATCCACAGGCAGCAAAATCTGAGACATATGCCAAAGTAATTTCTTCACCGATACTGCCCCTAGGGCAATGGAAGCTAAAGAGAAAATAAACAAATGGGACTACACCAAAATAAAAAGCTTTTGCACAGCAAAAGAAACCATCCACAAAACAACAAGCCCACTGCATGGGAGGAACATATTTTCCAATGTTATCACCAATAAGGGTTTAATCTCCAACAATTACAGGGAACTCATACAACTTAACAAAAGGAAGATAAATAACCCAATCAAAAAATGAGCAACGGACCTACATTTTTCGAAAGAGGATATAAGGATGGCCAAGAGACATCTGAAAACATGCTCAAAGTCACTAATCATCAGAGAGATGCAAATCAAAACAACAATGCAGTATCATCTCACACCTGTCAGAATGGCTATCATCAACATATGAACAAACAACAAGTGCTGGCAAGGATGCAGAGAAAAAGGAATCCTTGTGCACTGCCGGTGGGAATGCAGACTGGTGCAGCCACAGTGGAGAACAGTATGGAGTTTCCTCAAAAAGTTAAAAATGGAACTCCCATTTGACCCAGTAATCCCACTTCAAGGAATATATCCCAAGAAACTAAAAACACCAATTAAAAAGGATATATGCACCCCTTTGTTCACAGCGGCACAATTCACCATAGCTAAGATTTGGAAACAGCCTAAGTGTCCATCAACAGATGAGTGGATTAAAAAACTGTGGTACATCTCCACAATGGAATACTACGCTGCAGTAAAAAAGAAGGAATTCTTACCATTTGCAACAGCATGGATAGAACTGGAGAGCATTATGCTAAGTGAAATAAGCCAGTCGGAAAAAGATAAATATCACATGATCTCACTCCTTTGTGGAATATAATGAACAACATAAACTATGAACAAAAACAGATCCAGAGACAGAGAAGCATCGATCAGACCGTCAAACCTCAGAGGGAAGGTGGGGGAGGGTGGGGGTAAGAGGGAGAAATCAACCAAAGGATTGTATGCATGCATATAAGCCTAACCAATGGACACAGACACCAGAGGGCATGAGTGGTGGGTCAATGGGAAAATAAGGACACATATGTAATACCTCAATCAATAAAGAAATTTAAAAAAAGAAAAATAATAAAGCTTTGGATGCCTATATTTCTGATAATCTTAATAGATAAGTTTAGTTCTGGACTGTATATAATTAAAATTTTAATAATCATGTTTATCCTAAAATGCTAGTAGTATAAAGAATTTATTATTCAGGGAACAGTGGTGAGTGTCACACAAGACTCATTTTAGCAGTTGTGAAGGGTACAAATGCCCCAGGGAGAAAAGGTAGGGCACTCCAAACAGAGAAAACACTGAAGTATGGTAGCAATCATCTCAGGTAGAAACTGCAGTTTTAACTTTAACCCTGTTTTAGGTTCTGTACTTATTTGCTTGCTAAAACAATAGAAGTTATTTTGATTTTCTGAATTTATGTATGCTATCCCAATCGATGATCTCACTGGTTATCGAAGCACATTCTTCTGGGAACCAGGACAGCTCAATTACCCTAAATTGTCTCAGTAGCTATAGATAATGAGTTTCGGTTGACTCAGTGGTCCCAGAACCAGAACAGCACAATCACCCTAAATTGCCTCAGTAGCTACAGATAATGCATTCCGCTTGACTCAGTGGTCCCGGAATGTGCACAGCACAATTATTCTAAATTGCTTCAGTGGCCCCAGATAATGTGTTTCTGTTGATTCAGTGATCCATAGACCCAAAACTATACTTAATCTTTATAGATAACTTGCTCAATTTCGCTTCTGTAACTGCTTCATGTAAACCAGGTTCCTCATGCCAAACGCAGAGATATAATCAATACATTCGTGATATTCTGCCAATATAAGCCAGATGTGGCGAGCTTTTTGGGGCTGCAAGATCTGGAGCACTTTTGGCCCTCATAAGCCACCGGCCTTTAATAAATGGCTCCATAATTCGACTTCCTGAGGCGTCCTTTGTGAGATTTGGGGTACAATAAAACACCATATGCAAAAAGAGTCAAACATGCTAAAAAAAAAAAAGTGTCCAATATTGTGAATGCAGGAAAAGAGGTGTTATTAAAGTATTTAAACAAGGAGACCATTAGATTCCAGATAGCTGTAATGTCTTGGTAGCCCAGGTAAGCAAACCAATCCTAAGCCATTGTCAATTGAGGATACAGCTGACCTCTAAGGAGAGAAACTTAACCAATCACAAACTGCCAACTAGAGTAGCCACCTAAGCTATATATAACCAATCAAATAATGTCCTTGACTGGCTTCAGAGTCTGCCCTAAAAAAGCCTCTTTCCCACTCCTGTCCCAGTAATACCCCTACTAGTGTTGGTTTGGCACTGCCCGATTCAAATAGATGCCTCTTCAAAGAAACTATTGAAATTTTTAATGTGCCTCCATTTTTTTTTTTTTAACAAAGGTAATGGCAGCAGAAAAAGTTAGCGAGCAGGCACATAGTACAATATATTTTAGACCATTTTATGCTTTCTGTTTGTTAAATCTCACCCAAGGATATATTTCCATTGATTTTTAGAGAAAGTAAAAGGGAAGGGGAGAGACAGGGAAATAAACATCGATGTGAGAAAAACACATTTGTTGCCTTCCGCATGCACCCCTGCAACCTGCAACCAAGGTATGAACGTGCCCTTGACAAGAATCAAACCCATGACCCTTCAGTCCTGAAGCTCTATTCACAGAGCAAAACCAGCTAGGGCTATTTTAGACCATTGTGAGTAATGATCACTAGCTTAGCCTCCCCTGCACCCATTAATTTCAGCCAGAGATTCTAAAGAATTGATAATTGATCTTACTTTTTATCTCCATTCTAGTATGGCTGTTATTGGCCTTACTTCTTGAAGCAATATCAAGGTGTTTCAGATGGCTGTAAGGCTGTGAATGTCTTCTTTAGACTTGACACACGAAAATTAAAATAAAATTGTCTTTAATATTATTTTTTTTAATTAACTCATGTTCTTCAGCATTATGACTTCAGCACGTAGGACTTCTAAAATTACAGATTTCTCAAATAAGGTAAAAAGAATTTGCAAATAGCATTGCGAATGAAATCTAAAAAAAGACAGGTTAACTCTGCCCCTGAATGCAGAAGCCAAATAATTCATGTAATTATCATCTGAATAATAAGTGATGCTGTTGCAGAAGACCAAAGAAAACCAAGGATGCTTCTGAGAAAAAAAAAGGAGGGACAGTTTAATAAGCCAGAGGACTCAGGGAACAGCCTTCTAAATCTGAGTGAAGGAACACGCATGGGGCTGTCCTTTATATCTCCCTCCCTGTGATCTTTGTCCCACAAACATGGATTATGCTTCCAGTCCTTTTCGAGGGCCTTGCAAGAAGGCCCCCAGGTGTTGGGGATCTCCAGGCCATATCTGATGGTGCTATCCTTAATAACTCTCCCTCCGGTGCAGTGCACTGTTCACAGTAACAGGTTCTGCAAGACCAGTATCTGGGAAGGAGAGAGGGACTTATTATTATAGATCAGGAATGTACACTGAGCTTGCTGGCTTGGATTCAGATCACTAGCCCCGAATATCAGGGTTACATTGGAATTAACCCTTTTTAGCCTTCTCACCAACACAGCAAGCTGTCCTCTGAAACTCTTGGCAGTTCCTTCTTTGAGCACTGATGAAGCCAAAGCCAATAAGGTGGGGATGAGTGAGGTCATTGGAACTCTCATTTCCCCAGGTATTGTCAGTCCCAAAAGAACAAGAAGGTGCTATTCTTTTCTTTTATTGCAAGTTACACCATTACATAAACTGTTATACAATAACTTCTCATAAAGTAAGGTAACATTTACTGAATGCTCACTACGTACCAAGTACTACTGACATTTTCCCCCTTTTAGGGAAGAAGCTTGGAGAGGACAGGGATTTTATGCTCAGTATGTACACATTGAATACAAGAATAAAAAGAAAAGCAGTTAGCAACTGAAGTATTATATATATGCACTATTTCACTTAATCCCTATAAATAATGGGGGAAATCCTATTACTTTTTTCCTTTTTGCCAAAATAAACATTAAAGCTTGAGAATTTACCAAATGGCAGAACAAAGCCAGACTTTCACATCAAAGCCCCTCTAGGCGGCCCCTCCATACCTAAAGTTGATTCCTACTAGTAACTCCTGGGCTCAAAGATCGAACCTCACATGGCACAGAGCCTGAGGCCTGGAGTTTGATTTAGAAAAAAACTCATCAAAGTGCATCCACTTTGTGAATAGGATTGTGAATGAAATCTCATTTAACTACTGCATTTCCAGCAGAATAACAGGCTGCCAATGTGCCTTGGAGGAAACTATCACGCAGCAGTAAAAAAACAAGAATCTCTTACCCTTTGAGACAGCATGGAGGGACCTGGAAAGTATCAGGCTAAGTGAAATGTCAGTCACAGAAAGACAAGTATTACATGACCTCACTCATATGTGGAATTTAATTAACAAAATAAACAGATGAACTGAGTGGATCCAAAGACACGGAAGCATGGAACAGAGTGGGGAGTCTCTGAGGGAAGGCAGGGGAGGGTGAGTGGGTGGGAGGTAATCAACCAAAGACCTTGTAAGCATATATGCATAACCCATGGATAAAGACAATAGAGTGGTGAAGGCCTGGGGCGGGGGTGGGGGCTGGGGCCTGCTGTAGGGGATCAATGTGGGGAGGGGGGGAAAGGGATATAGGAAATACTTTCCATAATAAAGATTAAGTAAAAAAAACAACAGAGAATAGATGGGAAAATTTAAGGAACCTCAGGATAAAAGAAGGCAATTTTGGTGCAGATTTCAGCATTTAATTTATTGTTTATCTTCAATTTTCCTAATTACTAATGTAAATAAAGTTTCTTTTCCATACTATTACTTTTTCTTCTATCAACCTTTAAAATATTTCCCAAGTAATATATAATGAATGTTATTTTGATTTTTTAATGTAGTAATTTTAATGTAAAAATTTATGTCATGAAATGTAATCCAGAGCCTTACCAGAAAGGTTTAAAGAATGGTTTTTCATACAACTGGGTCACAACTGCCACCTAGCTGACAGTGATTGCAAGGTGCCATCCCAATTTTAGGAAGGTTAAATGTGACAGAAAAATGTGTCTAAGAATCCATGGAAAAGAAAGTGAGAAAGCATGTGAAAGTAAAATCTCATGAATGGAGATATCTTATGCTCTTTTCAAGGAGGTTCACTCAAAATGGAGCACAAAAAAGCAGCTCAATAAATATGAAGTGGAAATACATAGAAAATTACAGATTTGCTGTGAAATTAATCCTTTTTTAAAAAAAAAAAAACTAACCTAAAATAATTAAGGAATTATTGTCAATTGGAAGGTATATTAATTTTTCTTTTAAATAAAGGGCCAGATAAAATGGGAAAATGAGTCATTTCTAAACCCCTGGGTGTGAAAGAAGAAAGCAGAACTGACTATCTCCCATCTTGCAGAGCTAGATCCTCAGGTGACCCTCCCCACAGGAATGTCAGAATTGTCCTAACTCCCCCAACCGCTGCCTGAGTAGACCAGTGAAGCTCCAGGAATGTAGCTAAGGTCCTAATAAGGCTATCAAGAAGCAAAGGTAGGGGGATGGCTCAGACCTTGGAATGTATTGGCCACCTCCTGACCTTTGTGCCGTAAAACCCTGCAGAAAAACCCTGACCAAAGTGACCACTCTCTGTAACCCACGTCACCCACCTAAGCCCACCCAAATGACTAGCCCTATATAACCTTTGTTCCCCTGGGGCTCGCTCTCTCGTCTCGCCGCTGCGTCGGTAAAGAGGCTGGGAGCCAAGCCCGGGCTTGAATAAAGACTTTTGTTTTTTACATCGGAAGTGGCTCCCTGGTGGTTGAATTTGGGGACCCCGAAATCTGGGCATAACAGGTGTATTAACATTTCAAAAGAGACGGCATATATAAATTTAAATGAAATTGAAAGAATGCATGGGAGATAAAGATTACTTCACGCAAGATATGACTTCGTACAAGGGCCATCTACAAATGAAGCAGGAATTTTGGGGGAACACAGGCAGGCTTAGGAATTTTTTAGAATTGGGGTCCATGGGAAAAAGCACATGGACCCCATATTTGGGAGACAAAGAAGGTAAAAACATATAAATAGGGAAAATCCCTGCATGTTGGGGCCCAGAATTTGAGAGACATTTTCCTCTGGACCCGGGAGAAGGTACATTTCCATAACACAAAAAGCCAGGTGCAGTTACATTTCCATAAGACAAGGAGGCAGCAACAGGTATATTTCCATAAGACAAGGGAACTGGAAGTAGCCAAGAAAGGTCTAGATTTACAAAATAAAGAGAAGGAAGCCCTTCATTTAGAAGGAGGAGAAGAAAGCCCAAAGGGAATAGGGAAACACTGAGGAAGAAGGGGGGAGAACCTCACATGTGTCATGTGAGGTTCAACCTTTGAGCCCAGGAGTTACTATAGTAACCAGTCTAAGGGAATAGGGACCACTCAGAGGGGATATCAAGGCACCAGGATCTGCAGCCTTTATAAGCCATAGGGATAGGGAATCCAGTGGGACTCTTCCCCCTCCCCACGTGGGAGTCAGTTTTGTGGGACTCTTCCCCCTCCCTATGTGGGAGTCAGTTTTGTGGGACTCTTCCCCCTCCCTACGTGGGAGTCTGTACTTGTTCTTCAATTGAAGCATCCATCTTATATAAAAACTGTTGTTTGAAATTTTAACGCTATTTGGCTTCTGTAAATGTTTGCTTGCTTAAATAATAAGGAAAATAAGATTACTCCCACTGAAGTATGGTAGCAACCATACTTGGGTAAAAATTGCTGTTTAATATTTTAACCTTGCTGTTTTGGGTTCTGTACTCATTTAAAAGTTATTTTGATTTTCTGAACTTATGTATGATTGAATATTCCCTTGATGGCGGTTTGAATATCCCATTGATTGTGATCTCACTGGTCATCAAAGCACATTCCTCTGGGACCCAGGACAGATAGTGATCCTAAATTGTCTCAGCAGCTACAGATAACTGAGTTTCGGTTGACTCAGTGATCTCAGAATCTAGACAGCGCAATTATTCTAAAATTGCCCAGGTGGTCCTGAAGCATCCATCTTATATAAATACTGCTGTTTGAAATTTTAACCCTGCTATTTGGCTTCTGTAAATTCTTGCTTGCTAAGACTACTTCCACGTCAGAGAGGCCATTAAACCTTCCCCAGACAAGGTTATCAGTGCTGGCACCAGGCCAGGCCTCTGGTTGAGGTCTCAAGGCCCCAGTACATACGGGCTCTTTAAGAACTTGCAAAAGGGGCCAGAAACACCCCATATTTGGGAGACAAAGAAGGTAAAAACATATAAATAGGGAAAATCCCTGCATGTTGGGGCCCAGAATTTGAGAGACATTTTCCTCTGGACCCGTGCGTAATAAAAGTAACTCCATCTCTTTAAGTATTGCTTTGTTGTTCTTCGGTTTTCTGTAACAGTCCCAGATAATGTGTTTCTGTTGATTCAGTGATTCATAAATACTTTAGATAACTTGCTCAATTTTTGCTTCTGTAAAGAATGCTTTTCGCAAAACAGGTTCCTCATTCCAGACCCAAAGATGTAATCGATACCTTTGTGATATTCTGCCAATATAAGCCAGCTGCGGCAAGCTGTTCGGGGCTGAGAGGTCTGGAGCACTTTTGCTCCCTCGTATGCTGCCGGCTTTTAATAAATGACTCCATAATTCGACCTTTTTTTTGAGGCGTCCTTTGTAAGATGGGGGTTACATCACAACACCACTTCAGAGAGGCCATTAAACCTTCCCCTGACAAAATTATCAGTGCTGGCACCAGGCCAGGCCTTTGGTTGAGGTCTCAAGGCCCCAGCACATACGGGCTCTTTAAGAACTTACTTGCAAAGGAGGCCGGAAACACCCCATATTTGGGAGACAAAGAAGGTAAAAACATATAAATAGGGAAAGTTCCTCCATGTCGGGGCCCAGAATTTGAGAGACATTTTCCTCTGGACCCGCGCGTAATAAATGTAACTCCCATCTCTCTTAAGTATTGCTTGGTTCTTCTCCTGTTTTCTGTAACACAATAAATCTCCATCTTTGCTATACCACTTTTCTGTCCGAGGATTCATTCTTCGATTCTGGCGGACAAAGAATCCAGGTTCCAGTCCAAAAATTCAGTATCACAAATGATTAAAGTTTTCCAAGAAAACGAAAAATAATTTTACTTTGTATAGACTATAAAATCACACACTCACTGTAGGCAAATGTAATTACTGTGGTTTTTCAAACAACTGGATCACAACTGCCACCTAGCTGACAGTGATTGCAAGGCACCATCTCAATTTCAGGAAGGTTAAAATATGACAGAAAAATGTGTCTAAGAATCCATAGAAAAAGAAAGCATTCCCATGGCCCTGTCCAATATGTCCTTGATGAGCCTGAAAACTCAAGGCCACTCCCGTAATTCTGTCCAGTACAGCCCAGATGAACCTTGTGTTTTTACTGACCCTTGGGGCAATGCCACTGGCCTGGCTTAGGCTGGCCTCACCCTGCTGCTTGGAGTATTATTGACAGCGACCTTGGTTAAATTTTGTATGAGTCAAATTGAACAGATTTGCTCTGAGTGTCTGCTGATATGATTAACCAGAGTGGCTGGGTAGAGGAGGGTATACATGTGAACATTCATCACAAGCCAAGACAGTATATAAACAAGATTTTATTGTTGGGAGATAATCTCCACAGGTCTATGTTTCTGCAAGTGAGGTAGAACTGGTTTTTCCAGTCTGGCCATCCAGACTGGAATGGTTTGGAAGACAGAGGCAGTGTGGCCTCTGGAGCAGTGCTGGCATGCTTGCTTTACAGTGTAGTAAAGGCCGTATGTAGCTCCTTCCAGGGAACTCACCTCCCATTATAAAATCATGAGGTTCATAGCTGTGGGTTTCTCTCTGTAATGCAACCCATGGCACTAACAGGTGCCACCTGACCCCCTCTTCACATCATCCTTTGGGAAATGAGGTTCAGGAAAAAAGTGTTAACCTCTACTGCTATGCGTAACAAAGTATCCTTCATCTCTGACCTAGGAGTCTCCAGTCTCTTACCACTATCCATGAAACTGAACAGCTTGCAAGTGGGATAAAATCTGAGGTAGTTCACAGTTATAAATTACCCTAATTTTAGGTACAAGAATGAACTGCCTACCACCATTTATAACGTCCCTAAAAATGTTAAAAGTGTTTATAAATGTTAATCAATTTAACAATGAATGAGACAAATCCCCTTCCGCTCAGCCTTTCCCCACCACCCGAAAGAATCATCAATGTTTGTAAGCACTCAATTTGATTACCTATGTCATGCTCTTTGAACTTTATAAATTCCCAATATTTCACTTTTAGCTGTAAAATTAACAAGAGTTAAAGCCATAGGGCTGAAGCACACTAGAAAATAGACTATAAAAGACTTACTTCAAAACTTTTAGGAATTAATAAAAGCACTACTTGGTATCAAAAATTATCTCTTGGGAAGTTGTAGTTGTTTTCATATGCATTTTTCTCAGAATTTACAACTCCATGCTATAAATAATATATCATCAGAGGATAAATATTATAGAAGTCACATTTCTGAAATGTGTAAGAATACACGGTTTATAGAAACAGTAAATATGTCAGAAGAAGGCATATTCAGGCTTATGGATAACAAACATATGTCTATGTCAATAAAGACTGATGAAAGTGATAGCTGATTTCCTTTCCTTCCAGAAGACAATATTAAATATTCCATAAAGCACAAGACACTTTTGTTCACATCATAAACTACCAAGTCAAAGTACGTGCACATAAGAATAGCCATGGAATGTCCCTGTAAACGCCAGTTATCATCGCCATAAATTTCTAAAAGCTCATTATAAACCAAACTCAGGAACAAGACTCAAAATTACATTATTTTAAAGACAGGTTATCATTAATGACTGATAACTCCATACACAGCTGAGGTAAGGGGCTACTGTACAGTAATAACTTTTGTACTCCAAGAAAAACGTTCACATTCTTTGAGGTTTTTTTTTTTTTTCAATAAAAGGCAACAAAAATACTACTAAAGTAAATCCTAGATGTCTTATCATTTCATCTGTAAATAGTTCAGCATGCATCTCTAAAAGATGAGAGTTCTTTTTTATAAAGACACTAGGGGCCCGGTACATGAAATTTGTGCACTGGGGGGGGGGGGGGGGGCGGTCCCTCAGCCCAGCCTGCCCCCTCTCATATACTGGGAGCCCTCAGGGGATGTCCTACTGAGGAAACAAGGCTGATCAGGGGAAGTCACCAGCCCCATCACCCCACTGCTGCAGCCACTGCCAGTCACCGCAACCACCAAGATGTTTTCATCAACATGGACTCTAGTCCCTTCACCATGAAAAAATGATAACTTTATTTAGGCATTTTCAAGATGTGTCTTTCATAGAATATGACATTTCTTTCTTTCTTTTTTTTTTTTTTTTTATCCTCACCTGAGGATATGTTTCCATTGATTTTTAGAGAATGTGGAAGAGAAAGGGAAAGACAGAGAAACATCAAAGTGAGAGGAACACTTTGATTGGTTGCCTCCTGCATGAGCCCTGACCTGGGTTCCAGCCAGGGAGGAGCATGCAACCTAAGTACATGCCCTTGATCAGAATCAAACCGGACCCTGAGGTCAGCAAGCCTAGGCATTATCCACTGAGCCAAACTGGCTAGGGCAGGATATGACATTTCTTAGCCCTCCATCAGCGGACCTTCCTTTTTTTCTCTAGGAGTGTGGTGGAAAAACCCTGGATCACCTTTTTGGATTCTTATACCCAAGTTACTAAGAATATTACTGGTAGCAAACAGGGAGCTTAGCCAATGAGCGGTCAGAAAAGGTATTTCCTCTGTAGTTCAGACAAATCGCATCTGATCTCTGGCTCCGCTCCTGCCAAGGCCTAAAGCCTCCGGGCCTGGGCAGGGGACCCCCAGTCCCTCCCATCGCCCTGCTTCACCCCTGCCCAGGTCCCAAGCCTCTGGCCAGGGCTTGGGGCCTGGGCAGGAGACCCGCAGCTCCCTCCCATCGCCCGGGTCCGCCCCTGCCCAGGTCCCAAGCCCCTGGCCTGGGCTTGGGGCCTCATCAGGGGACCCCCAGCTCCCTCCAATAGCCAGCTCCACCCCTGCCAGGCCTATAGCCTCGGGGCCTGGGTAGGGGCCCCCCAGCTCCCTCCAATCACCCAGCTCCACTCCTGCCCAGGTCCCAAGCCTTTGGCCCAGGCTTGGGGCCTGGACAAGGGACCCCCAGCTCCCTCCGATCCTGCCCCTGCCCCTGCCCAGGAGCCCCCTGGCTCAGGCTCTTCCCAGGTTGCTCAGGACCCACCTGGGGCCTACCTCAGAGTGACCTGGATGCTGAGAAAGTTCCCAGGACCCAGGCTGCTGGGTGCCTACATATGCAAATTAACCTCCATCTTTGTTGGGTTAATTTGCATACTCACTCTGATTGGCTGTGGGTGTAGCGGAGGTAGTCAATTTACATGTTTGTCTATTATTAGGTATGATAATAATAATAATAATAATAACCAGGCCCAATATTCCATGGTTCCACCACTTTCATAAAAGATTTATTTCTTTGAGATCCCATGTTATGGCCCCATGGTTCACTGAACCACTATTACAATGAACTATTCCACAATATTATTATCACATCCCCAAAAAATGAACGATTGCTGAAAGCAATTATTCAATGTGTTCAAATATTCTCTTGTTCAAAATCTTTTTATACGTGTCATTGAAATGAGGATTCAAACAAGGGCCACATATATAGCTGTTATGTCTCTTATAATCCAGGTTTCCTTTCCATTTCTTTTTATTGCTTTCCTTGCAATTTATTTGTTGAAGAAACTAGGTTGTTTATCCACACTGAATTTTGCTGATTGTATCTAATAGTATATTCCTAAATTTCTTGTAAGCTGACAGTTACCCATTTTTTGCCTCCCAGCTCTACCCTTCCTCACCTGCTCTGTGATGATGGAGCTAAATATGCTCTTTACTTCTCCCTTGCCAGAGAGCCCAATGCTAGGCTTGGTCAGTAGGACACCAAAGAAGCGGTTTCTTTCTGATGTACTCATCTCATTGGACTCCAGGGTAGTATGTGGTTCTTTTCAGTCATCTGAAAGGCAGGCCAGCATCCAGCATCACCTGCCCAAGGACGGCTTCCCTTGGCATAGTCCTTTGGGTTCCTTCAAAGATGAGTGCCCACCATGGGGCACCTCACTTTGACCAGCTTCCCCCAGCACTACCCCTAACCGATGGTTTCGTGTCAAAGGACCAGCAGCTGCCACTTCCCTTTAGATGGCCTCCCCTAAAGGTAATGGTGTTATTAGGTGGGGCCTTTGGAAGGTGCTTAGGTCATGAGGGCAGATGAGATTAGGCTATCCTACAGAGCTCCCTTGCCCCACCCCTTCCACCACATGAGGACACAATGAGAAAGCACCAGCTATGACTCAGGAAGGGGCCCCTCACCGGAAGGTGACCATGCTGGCACCATGACCTAGACTCCCAGTCTCCAGAACTGTGAGAAATATATTTCTGTGTATAAGTTACCCAGTCTGTGGTATTTTGTTATTGCTCAATCCTGCCTGTCCCATGAGAAGCCAGAGCATGAAGCACTATAGAGAAAAAGGTAAATTGGAGCATTCTGGTTTCATGGATGAAAAAAGGGGAGAATGTGGTTCTTGTAAATCTAAAATTTTATACTAAATCCACCCCACACATCAAAGGCAGAAAGCTGGTCTTTATTTCCTTTCCACCTTCCCTACAACACCCTACACAGGATTTTGCACTCAGGATACGATCAATAAATATCTTTTAACTAAAATAGCTAAGAACCAGGCCCAATATTCCATGGTTCCACCACTTTCATAAAAGATTTATTTCTTTGAGATCCCATGTTATGGCCCCATGGTTCACTGAACCACTATTACAATGAACTATTTCACAAAAATGTCTCATTTTTAACAATAAGATCTCTCCTATTCTCAGTAAAACAGAGTGTTCATTTTGTGCACACTGGTTTTAATGCTCTGGTACTTCTGAATTTTTTCTAGGGTGTTAGCCTATCATTAAATAAACATCCCCCAAAATTTATAGGTATACTTCCTCAGAATACCTATAAATTGGTTGAGTTTTTAAAAACTAATATATTCTCCAATTTAGAAGTTTCTAGTTTAAGGTAAATAAATAGAGATTGTAAGTTGGGTGATTTTTTTGTGTGTTGTTTTTGTTGTTGTTTTGTTTTTTTGGCCACATCTCAAAAGCAATAGTCCATGAAGTGTTTGAACCATGTTACAAAGAATTATATTCATGTTTCAAGTCTACTGTGTTCAGTCAGGTCTTGGTGCTGTTTTGATGGCAGATCTACATCTGTGTGTCACTAGAACCTCTCCTGCACATGCAAGGGAGACACCTTTACTGGAGGCTACAATGCACAAAATTCGTCCAAGAGTAGACCTTCCTTCCCTCCAGAACCCAGAACCCAGGCTTCCCTCGCAGCCCTGGCTTCATCTGGAAGGTCATCCAGAAGGATGTCTGGTCTAATTAGCATATTATGCTTTTATTATTATAGGTAGTAGACATCTCAAATTCAACAGGCCCAAATGGAATTTCTCACCATCTATGACATCCCCCATCTCAGTTCATAGCAGTTCTATCTTTCTAATTGCTCGGGCAAAACATCTCAGAGTGGCCAATGCTTTCTCACACACTAATCAGTTCATTAGCAAATCTAGTGAACTCTACTTTCAAAAAATAGCCAGCATCCTACCCTTTTTCCCCACCTACACTGGTACCACCCAGAGCCAAGCCACTACAACCTTTAATCCAGAGTACTGCACTATCCTCCTTACGTGTTTCGTTGGGACCACCTATATCACCTAAATCCATTACCAACAAATCATATCATGTCAATCCTCTGCTCCAATGCCCCCGCCCCCCTCCAGCCCCAATCCACTAACAGAAAAACCAAATTCAGGAAGGTCTTCTACAATCTGGTCCCCAGTACCATTCACGTCACCCATCACAACTGCTTCCCTATTCTGCTCCAGCCACACTGGGTGCCCCTTGCTCTGCTAACTTTCAGCACACCAGTCACATCTCTGGCCACTGGAAGTTTTCACTGGCTATTTCTCTGCCTATAATATATCCACAATATCTTCATTACTGACTCCCTCACCTCAAATTGCTCATGTGGCTTTCCCTAACCTAACCACCTGTGGAGGAAAGAATTTAACCTTGCCCAAAGAGAGGTATGACCTTTGTGGTCAGCTTCTGGGAGGTAATCTCTTAAGTCCTTGATGTGTAAAGCCTATAAGAGTGTCTCTGTTTGCCTGGGGACCTTAGGTCAGGCAGTACAGTGTAACAAAGTGATTGAGAGTGGGAGTTTTGGGCCAGCTCAAGAGCGGCAAGAGACTGAGATCAGCTGCATGGTCAGTCAACCATGCCTACATGTTAGAGTCCCCATAAAAACTCTGGACACCAAGGCTAGGTGAGCTGTGCCTACCGACCTACATCAATGTCAAGAACATTCTACATCAATGCCAAGGATGCTATTCACAACTCCAAAGGAAGAGGACAACAGGAAACTCTGCATCGGGATTTCCCTTGATTTTGTGTTACCACCTTGGCTGCTTTTAACCTGTATCTTAGCTATAACAAACTGTGACCATGAGAACAATAGCTTTCTTGAGTTCTAGCTGTCCTTTTAGCAAATTACTAAGGCAATGGGCAGTCTTAAGGACTCTGGACTTGTAAAAACATGAGCTCTATGGACTAGGTTCCCTCCTAACTCCACACCATCCACTCCTCCCCTGTCACACACACTTCCAATCCTTCTAAACTAGCTATGTTTCCCATCACATTTACCATCTTCAAAACACATTGTCTACTATATGTTCTGTGGTTTCTTATTTTCCTCCAGTGAAACAAATTCCACAACTACCTATAATCTCCAATGCCTGGTACAAAGTAAGCATTCAGTATTTATCTACTGAATAAACTCTAGCAACAGTGGTCAGGCAATCTGTTTAAACTGAAGCCAAGGAAATAAATTGAACCTAGCTGTTTATAAACATGTTGGTTATTAGTCTTCAAATAACACACACACACACCCCAACACCATCACCACCATCACTGTGGCTAAAAAGAAACTTTCATTATACGGCAGTTGGTAAAAGTAGGTTTACAAATAAATAATACAATACTTAATAAATAATAATTCAAGAATAAACTGTTTCACATATTCATAAGTGTAAACCTACATTTGCCCACCCCGTAGACTTATTCCCACTATTAATTCTTCATCAAGAGTAAACTGATCATTCCCGTTAATGTAAACTCAACCCTACTGAATTCCTCAGTCATGCTCTCCCCACTAGTTTAAACTAGTTGTGCTGGAATTTAAAGCTATACAACTGTCCTGCCAACATGAAAAATACATATTAATGATCACCGTGCCCACAATATGAGCCATGTACATGAGCATGCCATCTTATGTATTTTTATATCAGCTGCTATATACTTGAGTTAAGGCGGCTGGCACATTGCATTATTAGACTGTGATTATTCTATTTTGGATGCCCAATTTGACTATATACTTGAGAAGGCAGATACTATGTCTTCCCTACATTAACTGGTACACAGAACAGTACCTGGCCCATAATCAGAGTTCAAAAAGAGCCATTAAATTTCAAATCACCCGGTAACACCAATTCCGCTTTGGGGCCAAGTCCTTTCATCCCAGCCTTCGGCCAAACGCTTCAGGACAGACTTTTACAGGCCTAATGCCTCCTCATTATTGTATCCCTCAAGATCAGCACAGTGCCTGGCACAAATTCAGAGTTGAAAAAGTACTCATTAAAAAAAAAAAAAGAAAGAAAAAGTACTCATTCAAACTGTATACTACATGGAGCATGGGGGGAAAGCAGAAACAAGTAGAGAAGTTTTACCAACATTGCAGTATACCGGAAAAGAAGTCATTAGTGTTTACTTATAAGGCTACACTAAGATTCTCTGAGAAAACTTTTACCAAGTAACTTCAAAAAATTAAATAATTTTTTTAATACTTTGGTAATTGTGTCAGTTAGTGTGAAAATATTAAAAAGTCACTGAGAGATCTAATCTTCATTGGACTCTGGCATCAGATGAGGTCTCCACAGCAAAAATAGCAAGGTGATTCAGATGCTGATTACATGGCATCCAATATGTGAGAACTCATCAGGCTAAAGACTTTTCTGGTTATTATACATCAATAATTTTTAAATAATGAATGGATACACATTTAAAAATTAACTTAAGAACACAAAAGAAATGTAAGAGATTCACTGGCTTGTTTCTAAAAGATTGGAAAACTTTCTCTAGTTCTGAGCACATGTTAGTAGGTGGAGCAGGTCAATAATGGGGACCTGGAATAACTGATGTTCTTTAAAACATGAGCAGTTTGTTCTTGCTGATAAATCAGACAGCAGCTCTGAATTACACTTCATGCTGTTTTTACAAAGCAACTAATTTCCTGCTGCCAGTACTAAAACTACCTGGAACTATGCAGCCTTAACTTCATTCCCTTTTCTATTATGTTTCAAAAATAGGTATCAAGTTAACTTGCTTAGTTAGCTTTGGATATATCCACAAATATCCTCTTTTCCAAGCACTAAAGTTAGAGTATTAAATTTACAACTTATATTACAAAATTACTAAACAATACAGGGCTTTAAACCATGCTAGCCTCCCTTCACTGCAAATTTTCTTAAATGAATGTATTCTTCATTTTCTACATTTTTCCAGGTCATAATATAATTCTAAGTAGAGGGGTTGGAGGGGAAACACTTAGTTGTACCAGCCTTTCTGGTTGCAAAAAACCAATTTACATTTATACCTCCAACCTCTACCAATCAGCATTATGCAAATTATAATTTAATATAACATAAAACTTCAATTCTCTCTAATAAAAGTTTAAGGGGGGAAGACTTCAAAAGCTCATTTCGCATGAATAAGAGTTTTAACTTACTATAAAGGAAATAATTCTAAAATAATTACAAAAACATACATACATGTATACACTAAATGTCAATAATCCCAATTCAACATCATAAATTTCAAGAAACAGGTAACCACATTGATTGTGTGCCCTTAACAAGTTGAGCAGGCTCAGGCTTGTGGATTTGTTAATAAACAACCAATTAAATTTATGCAAGTTTCTTTTCAACGTGAAATTTTAGAGTAATGAAAATTCTGACTATAAAGAAAAATGGTAAGCTAGCATTTACTCTTGTGGTTATGACATTCTATTAAAATTATTTATCCTACTGCAATTTAAGTTTCATTCCTATGTTCCCTAGTTAAGTATATAACTAAATTTAAAATGGATTCCAACAAATATAAATATCACTGGAGGTACAAATAAAATTATTTTCTTAGCAGATTATACTCATTCCTGCACTAGCAATAAAAATGTCCTTTTTTTTGCCTGTATATTATCATAAAGTTTCACATAATAAAAAAGACTTTATTTTGAATTCTGAAGTCCCTGGAAAACTCCAAACCTTCATGAAACTTCCATTAAATCTTTTCTTTTTGTAAAACATTCAGTAAGAGCAGAAGCCTGTGGTCAATTTGGCACACCAACTCTGAATTCCTGAGTCAAGAGCCACTCTCTGTGATAGGTCTCTGATAGATCCTCCCTTCCCCCAACTGATGGACGGAGAATGACGTAAACTCCACCTGCAGCCCAAACATTCCTGAACACCTAACCAGGCACCTTATATGGGCTGTACATTGAACCACCCCACCAATCAGCACCTGCCAAATACCCTAAACTTCCCCGCCCCGATTCCTAAGTCCCTAATTATGTGCCTTATATGAAACCACCAATCAGCGTGTGCCGACTGCCTTAAGCCCCATCCCTTCCCTTTCCTCCCCTCAAAAGGCGCCTTCACCCCAGTACATGTGCTCCTTCTCCTTTTGGAAGGTAGCCTGGCAGGGGTCTTCTCCTCTAATAAAGCCTGTGTCCTGGTCTCCGGCCCTCTGTCTCATCTTTCAGTCTCGTCCTCCTTGCCCTTTAATCAGAGGAAACAAGTCTAATTTCTTTATCAGACCCAGACAAGCTCTCCAGAATCCCTAACAGCTTCCTATGACCAAAGATGCTATTTGCCTCACAAAGCAGCGCACCCTGCAGGGGTGGCCAGGGCCATAGGCTCATGGGTTGAAAGTGGACAAAATCTAACACAGCCACCCTTCCTATATGATTCCACAGGCTCTCCAAAGAAGAAGTTATAGAGACCCTGCTTGAACACCTCAAGAATAGCCAGGAGAACCGTAAAAATGGAGATTAAGGACAAGTGTCCATTCTACAAGGATAAAGATATGCGGGGGAAATCTAGAGAGCAGAATTGCCAAATCTGAATGCAAATGACCATTTCAATCTAAAATAAATGTTCTTACCTCCAGAGCCCAGCCAAAAATACAGTCAGAATAAATCAGAACAGAACTGTGGCTATCTGATCACTTGAAATTACATCAAAGTTTCCTCTGGAGCATCCACATCCCAACACTATTATTTCTCTGCATAGCACTCTTGCCCTCACAGGGCTAACCATGATATTATCAAAACTAGCAGCCCAGTGCACGAAATTCATGCACGGTGGGGCGGGAGTGCCCCTCAGCCCAGCCTGCACCCTCTCCAATCAGAGACCCCTTGGGGGATGTCCTACTGCCGGCTTAGGCCCTATCTCACAGGGCATCCCTCTCACAATCTGGGACCGCTTGCTCCTAACTGCTTGTCTGCCTGATTGCTCCTAACTGCCTCTGCCTGCCTGCCTGATCACCCCTAAACTCTCTGCCTGCCTGCCTGCTCACCCCTAACCTCTCTGCCTGCCTGCCTGCTCACCCCTAACATCTCTGCCTGCCTGCCTGCCTGCCTGGTTTGGCAGTATAGTGCATATGGCTGCACTATACTGCCCCCAGCTGCCCTCCCCTGCTGCCCTAATCGCCCCAGCTGTCCTGATCTCACCCCCAGCTGTCCTCCCCTGTGGGCCTGATCTTGCCCTCAAGTGCCCTCTCTGCCTCAGCCACCATCACCATGGCTGTGTCAGGAAGGAAGTCAGATGTCTGGAAGATGGCCGGTTGACCTGGTCTAATTAGCGTAATATCTTTTTATTAGTATAGATAGATTATATAGGATAGGATTGCTTAAATGATGGGGGGAACCTTTTTCAGCAGGAGGAAATGCTCTTGGCAGACAAAAATACATAATCCCTATATCTGGACTGATACCCAGCCATATGCACTATATTATCAAACCAATCATTAAAAAATTGAACCGCTTTCTTACACCTTACACCAAACAGCTGTTTCCCTTAAAACCCCTCCTCAGCTCCCACCTTAGGTTCTGCCTTCGCACTTCACCAGATTTGGTTCTGATTGGTCAAGTTTCTATGCCAGTCAGTGTCAAAAGCTCTGCCTCCTTGGCAGCCATTGTTTCATCACAGTTCACCCAGATTTGGTTCTGGTTCCTCAGTTTCTATGCCAGTCAACGTCTCTGGGCCTATCTCCGGGCCTGATCAAAAAGGCCAGGCTGATCAGTAGCCCCCACAGAGGCCTGGAGAGAAAGAGAGGTGCGGCTGCTGGCCAGGCCTGGAGAGAAAGAGAAAGGCAAGGGCTGATCAACAGCTACCACAGAGGCTACAGATCAGACCCTGATTCTCTCTCCAGGGCTCTCCTTTGGGCCTGATCCACAGCCCCCTCAAAGTCAGCGCTGGGTCACCCCACCCACAGCAGCGGCAGTCAGTGCTGGGTCGCCACGGCAACCCAGCACTGACTACAGGACTGACTCCTGGTCTGTCGAGCCTTCAGTTGTTATGGACCCTGGGTTTTTATGTATTAGGATAGCTTTGAATAGCAAAGTTTAGGGGAAAAGGAATTGCAAAGTTATAGCTTTGGAAGAAACTCTATTCAACCATTCTTTTTGAGAGCAGAAACCTGCTAGAGACAGAGAACCATAATACCTTTAATTTCAGAGTAATACAGCCTATTCTGTCTTCCCTTAGAAACATTACATGGGAACTTTCAATAAAAATGTAATAAACTTTAAAACCTTGCCATGTGCAAACTCTCAGATCCACTGCCTGGATTTCATGCTTGCCTAGAAACTGAATACAACTGAAATTGCATGTGTAGGACAGGAATCATTTGCATCCTTCTACCACTGGCTTGACAGTGCTGTCATTAAAAACGAAGAGAATTTTCTTTTCAACCTTCAGTGGAAATTCAGCCTGCTCTCACAATGTGGGATCCTGGTATTATGGGGAAGGAGAACAGCTCTTCTGAAAATTAGTTCTTATTTTAAAAGCTTAAGTTAAGATACTGAACAAAGATAAAAGAAATTAAAGTAATTTTGAAGAAAAAAAGCTGTCAATATATTCCCAGTTTCTTCAAGAACACTCAGATTTCAGTTTCATATTATAATTACCTTTCAAAATTGAAAGTTACAATTGCTCATGCACAATGACTATGTGAAGGGGGAAAAAAACCTTAATATTATAATGCAGCTATGATTTATTGGGCAAGTACAGCTTTTAAACAAAAAATGAGACCCAAAGAAGAAAAATGAGTTGGAATATGCAACACACTCAGTATCAACTCGTCAACAGCATTTGGGCCAACTGACGTCAAATTCACACTTTAGTGTACCTGGCAGCTGGGGGCGGTCCCTCCATGGCCTGGGAACCTGCTACCACAGCCACTTCTAGAGTCCACATCTCAGGCTTCCTGCTGGAATCTCAGAAGCTAGGAGGAACAACTGATTGCTAGAAGTATTATGATTCTGCTACACTGTGCATTAGATGGGCTTTTATGGGCTAGTATGAGATCTTAACAAATACTACAACTTTGATTCCATGAGAAAATATATTCTGAATTTAAAACTGAAAAACAAAAAATACATTTTGGGTACAGCTGTCTACACAAATTTAAAGTTATGTTAATTAGAGCTAATCAGCACAATACTAAATTTCATTTACAAAGGTATATATGACACTCTCCAATTCCAACCATTCACCGTTGACTTTTTTTTAAAATAAAACTAAGCCAAATATCAAATCTTATCCTCGACTATGCACAAAGGCAAAAAAATGACTTAAAATTCATAATGACATCCAATAGCTCACAAAATACCCTCGACCCACAGCCCTTGCTAGCCCTCACATTATTCTACAGCAGAGCAGATCATGAAGAGATAATTACCACCCAATCCTATATCAATGAGTCTGTGGTAATTAGTTTTGGATTGGGTTTCTATTTTCAAATACTGTTTAGTTTTTTCAAAAAACAGAGAACATATTGATATATGTAATTTATTGACCAAATTTTGTATTTAAAAAATCTTATTTTATAAAAGACACCGATGAGATGGGGCCAAAATAGAGCAGAGAGTTGTTCAGAAAAGGGACAATTTACACTACAAATGGGTTTGAGAACTTGTAATATATATATTTTCAGCCCATTAAAAATAATCTGCTTTGAGGACTCCTTTAATGTCCCTTTATTTCTCAATAAACAAACTCCTTGCAGATCAGGAGCAGATTGGAAGGAGGCTTGAAAGAAAAGAAAAAAAAGGAGAAGGGCAGGAATAATCAATAACCAATCATTTTTGTTTTAATCCTATCCTATATAATAAAGAGGCAATATGGTAATTGACCTTCAAGCCGTTGCAAAACTGGCAGCCCCCACAGCCAATAAGGAGGGAATATGTTAATTGACTATCCCACCCTCAAAGATGGCAGCGCCCACAGCCAATAAGGGAATATGCTAATTGACTGCCCGCCCTCAAAGATGGTGGCACCCACAGCCAATAAGGAGGGAATATTCTAATTGACTGTCCTGCCCTCAAAGATGGCAGCACGCACAGCCAAAGAGGGAATTTGCTAATTGGCTGCCCCGCCCTCAAAGATGGCGGTACCCAGTCCCCTCAGCCCCACCAGGGCGGCAGGCACACAACAAGGCTGGGCCTGCCCCCAGGTGGGCCCGGCTGCTCCGCGCACCTGCCTCCAGCGTCCCCCAGTCCCCTCGGCCTCCCAGCTGCCCAGGGCCGCCTGAGGCTCAGGTAACCAGGGCTGGCTGAGGCTTGCACTGCTGGCAGTGGCAACAGCAGAGGTGTGATGGGGCACCGCCTTCCCCTGATCGCCAGGTCGCCTCCCGCCCCTGAGGGCTCCCAGACTGTGAGAGAGGGCAGGCCAGGCTGAGGAACCCCACCTGCTCCAGTGCATGAATTGCTATAACTTACTATAAGGATTAGGTGAAAGTTACAATTTTAATTGAGTCACATCATCAAACCAGCAAGATAATTTTTATGCGTTTTCTTAAATGCAACTTCATACTCCATATTTTACGTGAACTCTTTAATAAAAGTAACTTAGATAAAAATTCAAACCAGCAATTAACCCTACAGGACACACTGAATTTTGTTACCTGGCAAATGGTCCATAGAAAGACATTAAGCCTGATTGTTTCTGGTAGACACGTACTAAAAATAGTGATGAAGATATTTACATTTCCATCACACTTTGACAGCATTTATTTTCTGTAATAAGATATTTATTTAACATACTGTGAACTGTAACATGCACTTATTTTTTTCAGTAAGCTGGCTATTTATATGGCATTCCCCAAGACACATATTAATGGAGTTATGCTTTCAGTTGATCAAACTGATACTGTGTATATAGACATTCTTCTGAGTTTTGACCCACATCATATGTGAGTCAGAGCAAATATAACTGCTATTTTTTAAGAACCCTTTTATATTTTATATATACAATCACTATCTCTCTTCTTACATTGACTTTCCAGATCAAATATGTTTCTAGTTAGTCCAAAATCCTATCCCTGCTTTAATTTTACTAAGTCATTTCCAATTATCCTTAATTCAATAATAATCTTAGTTCATTCGGTATTTCAGTCAGTACCATATACTATCCAAATTAGATGCTCCATGAAAGATAAGAAATCTTTTGGACTTTAGGTTTTCTCTCTCTTAGCCTTCATTTCTTTTTTTTTTTTTTAATTTGGTTGTACAGATATAACCAGTAGCCAATCTTTCCCAATCTTTCTCGAACTCAGTCTCTTCTAGAAAACTGAACAAGAGAACAATAATTAGGCCACTGTAAGAGATATTTAACACATAATGCCACTGACATTCTGCAAGAATACTAGAGCATTTTAGCAAAACCTGTAAAATGATCTTTAAAAGTTACCTAATTTTTTAAAAATAATAGGTAAAAGGGATCAGGCTGAAAATGCATAATATGCCATTCTCACACATACTATTACCTAACTTTTTACATGCACATCAAAAGGAAAAATTTTGTCTTGCATTTTTAACAGTTTTCAGAATGCATCAATTAAAATATACAAATAAAACATTAAATACCGTGTTAATACATTACTTCACCTCTCTGGCAAACCAATAATGGAATCAAAATGATCTAAAACACCTGTGAGCAACCAACACAGAAGTCCAAAAATCTAGGAATTAAGAGAAATACATTTAAACATGGACAGTACACAATTTCTTCAGAAATTAGCCCTAATTCCTTCATTTACTGCATATTTTCCTTATATTTTTTTCATTTACTCCTACTTTTGACACAATGCTAACAACTATCTGGTTTGTCAACTAATATCACATTCCAAGTAACTTTAAATTCTGACTGGATACTCTAAGGCTCAAAACATCAGGAACTATATACAAATTCTGTACTCTAGTTAGTTAATTTGCTTCTCACAGGGCTATGGGTTAAAGAAGATTCTGACGGCATTTTCATGCATACTAGGGTTGAACAAATAAGTAAATATATTGTAGAAAATAAGAACCAGGTTTCTCACTGTTGAAGAAATTACAAATCAGGAAGCAGGAATTCTAGAATGAATCCTGTGGTACCAGGATGAACTCAGGGTGTTTTAAGATACACAAAGAAATACTAGTAAATACAGCTCTGTGAGTATGCATAAGTTAGTATACATATTCTGCTAGCTCCATCCATTAGAGGACCTTGAAGCAATTGACAAACAGCAGCAATGAACACAGGTAGCCTAGCCCCCAAATCTTAGCTTCTAAATACCATTCTCCAATAAAAGGAGACAAGACTCCTTGAAGTATTTGTTTCCAGGGCTGGGACAGAAAAATAAAAGATGAGCCGAGAGCATCTCCTGGTTCCAGAAATTAAGAATGTTCAAAAACTTTAGGGAAAATATCAAAAGAGCCCAGGAACCCATCCATCTGAACTCTCAATGGTCAAAGCTAGAACAATTTGGGCAACAAAATAAATAATAGTGTCAAATTATAATCCAACAAAATAAAATATCCATTGCCTGGATGGTGTTGGCTCAGTGGTTGAGCATTGACCTATGAACCAGGAGGTCACGATTCCATTCACAGTCAGGGCTTATGCCCAGGTTTCGGGCTTGATCCCCAGTGTGGGGCATGTAGGAGGCAGCCAATCAATGACTCTCTGTCATCATTGATGTTTCTACCTCTCTCTCCCTCTCCCTTCCTCTCTGAAATCAATAAAAAATAAAATAGAATAAAATAAAGTAAAATATCCATGGGTTCATGCTGATAGAAATAAACAAATAAATGGAGAAGGGATAGCTCTTCCTTACACAAGAATCGTAATTAGTACATGTAAAAGGGGAAAGAAAAATAGAAAATCACCATAGTAGTAACTCTTGGAAATAAAATTCATCAAAGGACACAAAAACAGTGAGCCAAAGTTTAAAGAGACATAGGATATGTGCATAAATTCAAAGTATCTACCTGGAAGTATTTATTAATTGTGAAGGGAAAAATAGTAACTTTATAGAAGGAATGCCTGTGAGGAGCTGCTTTAACCAAGTGTAAACAAGGTTTCCAGCAACAGCCATAAGACATTGGCATCACATGCCTGATATGAGGCACTGAGAAGGGCACATCATTTCTGTGACACAATTGCCAAAAAAAATGCATTACCTAAATCTAGTTGTGGGAAAATACCACAGACAAGTGCAAATTGAGGGATATTCTTGAAAACAACTGACCACTATTCTTCAAACGTATTAAGGTCATGAAAGATGAAAGAGATGTAATATATGTAGCAGGGCACTAAGCACAGGAGATACAAAGATAAATCAAGCAGGGCATTGCCTCCAAGAGCTTAGGCAAGTGTACCGATCAATTCCATAAAGAGATGTCACCTCGTAATCCTTTACCTATTTCTTTGATCTGAAGTTCCATTCCTCTCTTGAACTTTAGAATGCGATAATCCTTTCTCTTAGACATAAACAACAAACTCAGAAACAAATTTAAACATAATGTAAGTATAAGGATCAAAAGTTAAATCATGCTCTAACCAACTACAGCAACATTCTATATAACCTATTTGTTGAGTGAACACATTTTAGGGTTACCAAATAATTGTTAATGTAAATTTGAATTTTGGACAATAAGTCATGTTTAGTATAATATAATATTGGCTAAATATTTTTTATCTAGTAACACTAATCACTGGTATAATACAGGGTCTCTACTCCTGGGGTGGAGGGAATCTCAAGTATTTATCTACTGTGTTGCTCTCAGATTACCTAAGCATTCACTGGTCAAGTATCTATGTGTCATTAGCATAGCTTTGGTGGCATGACACTGTCATTTTTATATGTTTTAGCACATAATCAGTCCTCCTAATTATCCCACAGTAGTGCCTCATCAGCGATTAAGACGACAATGAATGAAACTAGTGCTTTAGGAAGAGTCAATACAGACTAATGAAGTATCCACACAAGCAACTCAAGCAGAATAATTTTTTAAATATTAAAGTAGATGATATTTTGAGACAAAAGAGAGCATCAGAAGCCTGGCCTCTAGTCATGGCCCAGGACTAGACTGGAGTTCACAAGGACTCTCATATTTGAGATACTCTGGAATGAGTAGAAAGCAAGGAGCAAGGTAAAATCCCAGAGTCAAAGTAACTAGACTCCTGGGAGTACTGTCAAAAAGCCTTCAAGAAAAAGGCATTCAAGGAAGTGAGCCACTCCATCCGAGATAAAAATTGACAAGTATATCCTGGAAATTATCACCAGGACTAGAGCTCTCAGATACTGACTACAAATAAGATTACAATGATCCCAAATCCTGAGCACCAGGCAGGAGTTCCTGGAAGTCATCCAGTCCTGACAACATGATCCCACATGCTTAGTCTCTAAGAATGGCCACGGGAACTGGTGTGGGCCAATATGGCATTTACAAAATTCAATTATGTGACTATTCTGGAAAAGATGACCAGGCTGGCTGCCTTTCTTTTTTAAATGCCTGCATCCTTTTTTCCACTTGAAATGCATTCTGACGCCTAGAGTCACAAAAATCATTTGGCTCTATGAAATAAGATGAAGCCAACAGCCAACACAGCAAGGTTGGAAGAGCACAAAGAACAAACCTTCATCCCTGTCAACAAAATTCAGCAGCTGCACCAACCCTGAGCCACCTATCTACCGACCTCTCATGGCTTAAGAAAAAGACACTCCTAATTGTTCAACCTACTGTGAGTTGAGTTTTTTATTACCTTTGCCCAAATGCACTCCTAACTGATAAACCCTTTCCCAATGAAGGACAGTGGTGGTCTCAAGTAGCCCCAAAGAGAAGAGATACGAGGCTAGAAAACCCTTCAAAGTAGAGAAATAAAACTACATCAGGCAAACCGAGCACAGTACTGCAAAGTGCTTATGAGTCAGGCTCTACAGCCACACTGCCTAGTTCTAAACCATGACTCTGCCACTTACTAGGTATATAGCCTTGGGCAAGACAGTCAAGCTCCCCACACCTCACTATTTTCATCTCTAAGTGGGAATAATAATACACTCCTCTAAAGAGTGGTTGTGCAAATAAGGTAATATGTATAAAATTCTAGAACTACATTGCTCCTTGTATACTAGTACAATAAGCTCTCTGCAAATATCCTTAATCATCATCATATTTAAGCTGATGATATAAACACAAACAGCTATTATGCAGACACATAGATAAAAATGAGTAAGCATAGTCTATGCAGCTCACAGTGCAATACAAGTGAGCAGAAAATTCCTCATAGACTTCAACCATCTTTAAAGCATTCTTGTCTCAACTAAGTGCTTCTTCATATCTGTTAATAGCTGCATCAGTAGCTCTGGCTCTTAGATGCCAAGAACAATGACTAAACATTAGCATTAACACTTCGAAAAAACACAGTTTAAGGGCAAAAATGTAATGTCAGATTTTGTCTCAAGGATTGTTCTTATCTGGCAAGTAGAAACAATAACTCACCACCTAACAGTAATAGAAAGGGTAAATTTATTATCGATTTCATGTATACAGTACACATAATCCTTTCACAGCTATATAACATCACATCCCCATGCACACCTAAATTGGATCACTATTTTCTATGAAAGGCATTAGTATGAGCTGGTGTGCACATCGTTCTCTTCACATGAGATCTTTTAATCAACAGGAATTACTACAGCCATATCCTAACAGACTCACTGAAATAGGTTACACTAATTCAGGTGAGTTGATAACTGGCAATAGAGAACTTTCCAAAACCAATTATTGTTCCTATCAGAATAGTAATTTGGATCAAGAAACAGACAGCAGAAATCAAAGAGGTAAACAAAAACTGTATAAAGTGGAGAGGAACCAAGATGGCACATAGGTAAACGCCTATACTTGGGGCCTCTCACAACCACATCAAAATTACAACTAAAAGCAGAACAACTATAATCCAGAACCATGGGAAAGCTGGCTGAGTGGAAGCTCTACAACAAGAGAGGTAAAGAAGAAAGTGCCTTAGATTGGTAGGAGGTGAGGAGGCGCAAACGGGCTGGCACTGAGGTGCGCCACTTTTTAAATCAAGACGGAGATACTAGCGCCTGTTTGCTCTGAACTCCAGTTCTGGGAGAGACTCTGGGGGACCCAGATACATAGGGGGAGAAATTGGACTGTCTGGCATCAGGACAGGAACGCAAGGGCGGCTTTCGTTGAGATGGAGGTGCTCGCAGCAGTCATTGTTCCTGCGCTGGGACCTCTCCAGTGTAGGGCTCACTGGCAGCCATTGCTGTTTGCTCCGCCCTGGTGATTCCCTGGTGATGCCCTACCCAATTTAAAACCCCACCCAAGCTGTGCACAGCAGCTTTTGCATATGAATGGCCTGTCCTTTCTCAGCCTAAAACCTGTCAAACAGACAACAGCTGGGTCAGGGAGCCCGAAAGCAATCAATCCAGCAGCAGCCTGCCTTGCTTCACAACTGGGCCTCGTCTGGGCACTTCCAAACCTGATACAAAGAGGAGAAATCTGCAAATCTCTCTGTAACTCCTGCTAGATGGCCCCAGGCAGTGACTGACTTTGCACCACCTTGGAGACTCAAGAGCCAGTGTACCCAGTAGTCAGTGCAAGACCATACCAGATTACAACACTTCACATCCATAAGTAAACAGTTGGTTATGGAAAACACCACTGGCTTGGATGACTCAAGGGGCAGACCCAGTGAGCACCAAAGACCCACTGAAGCAAGTCCTGCCCCAGAACCGTGTCTGCTGCACAGCAGCTCTTCCATTGTAGACACAGCTGGTCCTGGAGGTCAAATCCTCCCAGTGATACCAACAGCAGTCAAGGCTCAACTACAACAAGACTGTGCACACAGCCCACAAAGGGGTGCACCAAGCGTGTCCACACCACTTGGGAAGGCTGACCAACTGGGCCCTATAGGACACCTACTACACAACACCACTATATCAACTCAAGAAGCCTTAGCAGCTACTCAAAACATAGAAACAAACACAGGGAAGCAGCCAAAACATGAAGACAAAGAAACATGTCACAAATGTACGAAATGGAAGAAAGAAACTACTGGATGTAGAGTTCAAAACCACAGTTATAAGGTTACTCAAGAATCTTCTAGAAACCTCCGAGGAACTTAGTGAGACCTTCAAGGATCCAAGTGAGAATGCCCAAAGGGGGGAAAAAATGAAAAAAGACCAGTCAGTAATTAAGCATACATTGACTGATATAAAGAATAATATACAAATATTCAACAGTAGACTAGAGGATCCCAAGAATCAAGTCAAAGATTTGAAATATGAGGAAGAAAAAAACACCCAACCAGAAGAACAAAAAGAAAAAAGAATCCAAAAAATATGAAGATAGTGTAAGGAGCCTCTGGAACAACTTCAAGTGTACCAACATCTGAATTATGGGGGGTACCAGAAGAAGAGAGAGAGCATATATGGAAAACCTATTTGAAGAAATCATGACAGAAAACTTCCCCAACCTGGTGAAAGAAATAGACTTACAAGTCTAGGAAGCGCACAGAACCCCAAACAAGAGGAATCCAAAGAGGACCACACCAAGACACATCATAATTAAAATGCCAAGGGCAAAAGACAAAGAGAGAATCTTAAAAGCAGCAAGAGAAAAACAGTTACCTACAAGGGAGTACCCATATGACTGTCAGCTGATTTCTCAACAGAAACTATGCAGGCCAGAAGGGAGTGGCAAGAAATATTCAAAGTGATGAATAGCAAGAACCTACAACTAACAATACTCTACCCAGCAAAGCTATCATTTACAATTGAAGGTCAGATAAAGAGCTTCACAGACAAGAAAGCGCTAAAGGAGTTCATCACAACCAAACCAGTATTATATGAAATGCTGAAGGGTATTCTTTAAGAAGAGGAAGAAGAAAAAGGTAAAGATAAAAAATTATGAACTAAGTGACAACAAATACATATCTATCAACAAGTAAATCTGAAAATCAAAAGAATAAAAAATCTGATGAACAGAATAAACTGGTGAATGGAATAGAATCAGGGGCATGGAAATGGAACAGACAATTCTCGGGAGGGAGTGTCGGGGGCGTGCAGGAAGAAGTTGGACAAAGATCTTATATACATGTATGCAGTACCTAAGGTCGGGGACAGTGGGGGGTGCCGAGGGCTTGGGGTGGGGTGGAAACCGGGTGAAGGGGAGCTTTGGGGGGAAAAAAGAGGGAAATCTGTAATAATCTAAACAATAAAGATTTTTCAAAAGAAATAATTAATAAACTGATCTTCATTTAAATTTAAAACTTTTCTGCCAAAGGCAATGTCCAAAACATGGTAAAGGTCTGCCAGAGAGGATGTCCTCTGCAGTAGGAGGGAATGGCACAGGAAACTGGGTTTGCTGCCTTCTGACCTGACCCCACAGCCCCTAACCCTGGATTCTCCTCACACAGCTCTGGTTCACTCTGCCAGAGACCAGGGGCTACTGAAAATATGTCTATGGATCACAGATTTTATTCTGGCCTTCAAAGCAAGTATAGACATCCTTCAACCTAAGTCATAGGAGTTTTCAGCCTGAGGCAATGAACGGCATTGGACATAAAAGCCCTCATTCAAAATAACTTAAACATTCTGTTATAGCTGCATGGAATTTATCTATCAAAGAGATATTTTGAAATGCTGAGAATTAAGAAAACACAACTGCTTCTGATAGTTATGTTTATTCAAAACAATTGGTTATGGAAAACACCACTGGCTTGAATGATTCAAACTTGTCTAGATTTTTCAGCATTATTCATGGAGACCAGGACATGGAAACAACCAAAGTATCTTTTGATAGATGACTGGATAAAGAGGATGTGGTGCATATATATAATGGAAAAGATGAAATATTACCATTTGTGAAAACATGGATGGACCTTGAGAATATCATGCTAGGTAAAAAAGTAAGAAAAAACTAAGAACCATATGATTTCACTCAAGTGTGGGATATAAAACTGAAAATAAATGAACAAGAAAAACAGACATACAGAAACTCATATAGATACAGATAACAATATGGTGGTTACTAGAGGGAAGTGGGGTGGGTAAAGGGTAAAGAGGACCAAATATATGGTGACAGAAGATGATTTGACTTTGGGCGGTGGGCACACAGATCATGCATGTATCATAGAAATGTACACTTGAAACCTATTTAATTTTATTAACTAGTGGCCCAGTGCACAAATTCGTGCACATTAAAAGGAAATTAATTAGAAGAAATATTTTAATATAGCTATTCACCCTTTCTCTATAATAGAAGTATCAAATTCACGATCGATAATGACAGATGGAAACACACACATGCAACTGGTGCCCGTGAGAGCTTTATATGTATCATGCATGTGCAAGTCAACTTAGCCTGTTATATATATAGAATAAACTTACTTAATTAGACCTGCTTTCTGACTTAGCTAAACTTTTTCCAGCCCAGTGAAGCACCCCAACTTCTCTTTCAGGTAATTGTCAGCAACACAGCAGTAAATATCAACACAAAACAGATTATTATTGTAGACCATGCAGGGAGAACAAAGGGTAAAATATTTAATTGCAGCATTGTTTGATTATATTCTGCACAGTGAGAAAACCTGAAGTCATTTTCAAGGCCCACCATTTCTTACTTCTTTTCAGTCGGGTCAAGTTTCTAAGCTTTCTAAATCTCCATTTTTCCAGCTAATGAAAATAAAATAGGATTCCACAGAGTCTCCTATCTACCTACTCCAGGACTTCTGTGAGGATCAAATGAGATGAAGCACAGGAAAACGCTTCACAGATATTTGGTTAAAATGTGAAATGTTTCCACCTGGCTATAAAGCAAGTTGGGTTCCTGGGCTGAAGAAATTCCAAGGAGGCTAGTCGTCACTAGGGAGAGGAAGCCAGGAGTTGCTATGTGACATCATTACCCGGATGGTCAGACTCTTAGCATATTAGCCATATATGTGTGTGTGTGTGTGTGTCATATATATATATATATATATATATATATATATATATATATCTCACCCCAATAAACTTAATTTAAAGAAAAAGAAAAGAATATGAGAAGACAAGACACACAGGCTGGGAGCAAATATTTGTAAAAGACACATCTGATAAAGAACTGTGTTTTAAAATATACCAATAACACATAACTTAACAAGAAAACTACGCAATTATAAAAGGAGCCAAAACTTTAACAAACACCACCAAAGACATACAAATGGCAAATGAACATATGAAAAGATGCTCCACATCATATGTCATCAGGGACATGCAAATTAAAACACTACCACAGATAGTACTACACATCTATTAGACAAGTGGCCTGGTGCATGAAATTCGTGCGTGGGGGAGAGGGGTATTCCTCAGCCCAGCCTGCACCCTCTCCAATCTGGGACCCCTTGAAGGATGTCCTACTGCCAGTTTACAGGAATCAGGCCTAAACCGGCAGTTGGACATCCCTCTCACAATCTGGGATGCTGGCTCCTAACTACTCACCTGCCTGCCTGTCTGCCTGATTGCCCTTAACCACTGTGCCTGCCGGCCTGCTCACCCCCAACCGCCCCCCGCCGCCAGCCTGCTTGCTCCCAAATGCTGCCCCCCGCCAGCCTGATCGCCCCCAACTGCCCCCCGTGCCAGTGTGCTAGCCCCAACTGCCCCCTCTGCTGCCCTGCTCGCTCCCACCTTCCCTCCCCACTGGCCTGCTCGCCCCCAACTGCACCCCTGCTGGCCTGCTCACTCTGAACTGGCCCCCCCACTGTCCTGATCACCTCTAACTGACCCCCACTGATGGCCTGCTCCCCCCCCAACTGGCCCCCCTACTGGTCTGCTTACCCCCAACAGCCCCGCCTCCCACCAGCCTGATCACCCACAACTGCCGTCCCATCCTGGCCTGATCACCCACAACTGCCCTCCCATCTTGGCCTCTAACCACCTCTACCTTGGCCCCGCCACCATGGCTTTGTCCAGAAGAAAGTCCGGAAGGTCTCCTGGAAGGTCACCCAGTCTAATTAGCATATTACCCTTTTATTAGTATAGAGGCCTGGTGCATGGGTGGGGGCCGGCTGGTTTTCCCTGAAGGGTGTCCTGGATCAGGGTGAGGGTCCCACTGGGGTGCCTGGCCAGCCTGCGGGAGGGGCTGATGGCTGCTTGCAGGCTGGTCAAGCCCCCCTGCAGGGACCCTCACCCCATGGGGGTGTGGCCAGCCTGGGTGAGGGGCTGAGGGCTTTCAGGCTGGCCACACCCACTTCAGGGTGGGGGTCTCCACTGGGGTGCCTGGCCAGCTGGGTGAGGGGCTGAGAGCTGTTTTCAGGCTGGCCATAACCCCCGGCAATCCAGGCTCCCAGCCCCTCCTTTTTTTCTTTTTTCTTTTTTTTTTCTTCAGCTCCACCTTGAGTGGAGGCCAGGGCCAACTGGAAGCAGGTATCTGGGATTTATTTATCTTCTATAATTGAAACTTTGTAGCTTTGAGCTGAGGCCAGGGCTGGCCAGGGTGGGCAGGAAGATTGGCTTCCTCGATCGCCAGGGGCAACCCAAGCCTCCTGCTTGCTCCAGCTCTGTGGCCACTGCCATCTTTGTTGGGTTAATTTGCATACTCTCTCCTGATTGGCTGGTGGCTGTAGTGGAGTGATGGTTAATTTGCAGTTTCTCTTTAATTAGTGTAGATTGGCCAAAATCTGGAATACTGACACCGCCAAATGCTTCTGAGGAAATGAGAACAGGAGCTCTCAGATACTGATGATGAGAATGCAATAGTACAGTCACTTTGTAAGACAGTTTTCTCACAAAACTAAACATAACTCTCATAATATGATCCAGGAATCATGCTCCCTGATATTTACCCAAAGGAGGTGAAAAGTTATGACCACACAAAAACCTTCATGTAGATATTTATAGCAGCTTTTTCATAAGTGCCAAAATTTGGAGACAACCAAAATGTCCTTCTATAGATGAATAGATAAACTGTGGTAAATCCAGAAAAGAAATTAGATATGAAGCCTTGAGAAGATATGGAGAAAGGTCAAGTGCATTATTACCAAGTGAAAGTAAAACTGAAAAAGCTACAGCTGTATGATTCCAACTATATGACATCCAAAAAAAGCTAAACTATATGGAGAAAATAAAAAGATCGGTGGTTGTTGAGGGTGGTGGACATAGAAAGAGGCAGAGCATAGAGGATTTTTAGGGCAGTGAAACTACTCTATATGATACTATAATGGTGTATACCTGTCATTACTGTATATATTTGTCCAAACCCATAGAATGTACATCAAGAGTGAACCCTAAGGTCCACTATGAACTTATGATGTGTCAATGTAGGCTCATAGATTGTAACAAATGTACCACTCTAAAGCAGGGTATTGATAATGGGAGCGGCTATGCATGTGTGGGGCCGGGGGTACGAATATGGAAATTCTATGTACCTTCCACTAAGTTTTTTGTAAACCTAAAACTGCTCTAAAATAAAAAGTATTTTTCAAAAAGGAAAACAGGCTCCCAGTAAGCATTCTTGAGAAGAACACCTGATTTTCCAGGAGTGAATTATTGAAGCAAATAGTGGTGTAGTGGAGCTAGAAATGTAAGAAAAATGGATGGCATGTCTTCCAATTCCAAGAACAGTTCCTGATACATGGCAGGCAATCAAGTAATTGGTGAACAAATAACTACAATATTTAGCCTGGAAAAAGAGGGGAAAAATAAGGAAAATCTAGTTAAGGTTTTTTAATATTTGAGGACAATTAAATAGAAAGTAAAAGTCTTCTGTACTATTTCAGTAGGAAAATAAAGAACTAAAGGTCAATTTCAGCTTACTCTAAATACACATTTCTAACAAACAGTTGTCCAACACCAGTATATGTTTTCTCAAAATGAAAGAGCTACTGAACATGTTCAAGCAAAAAAGCTAAGTAGCCATGTTCAAGGGAAACTCATACATCTGCCCTGAACACTAGGGATTTTAAGGTCCTCTCCCCATACACAGGATTCACTACTCACGCCACTTTACTCAGATTAGGAAGAAACTGCAAGAGCAGTTTTCCTACTATAAAAAAGAAAAATAAAATTGCCTCAACATAAACAGCAGCAACTGGGCCAGAAACCACAACCTTAGATATGACCTAAGAGTAAATCAAATGCTTAAATTCTCTGGAAGGCATAAAAACAAAAGAAGCTATTCTATTGTGATAAATGGAAACCTTCAAACACAATAGTGCCATAAAGATACAGAAATACTCTCAGGATGAAATCCATTTGTTTGAGCATCTGTTTGTCACCTATAAAGAATAACTTTTTCTGATGGATTTAACCAAGAAAAAAATATATAATAAAGTTCATTTGGTGGAAAGTAAAGCACAAATATACCTCATTTTCTTAGAAGACCTCAAAAGGCATCTGGTGTTAATGTATCAAAACCCACAGAAGGGGGGTGGGTGGGTGGGTGGGTGTGTGTGTGTGTGTGTGTGTGTGTGTGTGTAAAATCAAGCCATAACATTTTAGCACTGTGAATATGAAAACTGCCCCCACAACTTCAACTGATATTTTCAATTATTTCATCTAAAATACCATTATTTCTGATAATGCTATAAAGTATCAATTTACAAAATTCTTCGAAAAATATTAAGATTATTTTTAAACTAACGTTAAAAGCTTTAGTTTCTAAAAGCATATAGCTATTAAAATGCTAAAGTGGAAAGATGGGGGGATGCTAGACTTAATATAAAACACAGAAAATTGATTTTTTAGATGATAGGGAAAAGATGGCTTGTAAAATTAATGAAATATTACTAAGACAAAATAAACTATTTGGCCATTTACAATGAGGATAAAGCAAATATTTGTCATCAAATAAAATAAAACTAATTAAAAGGACAACAAAAATTAAGGCAAATATCAAAATCAAGTAAAATACAGAGAAAAGGTAAACTACATCAAACACACAAAGAGCAGTTATGGCAGTGTTAATGAAAGAAACATTCAAACCTGTGAAGAATGTGAGTTTATTTGAGTGAAACTGTCAACAAATGCCAGGAAGCAGAATCTCAATGAATTGATTTAATGCTCAGGAGAATGGCAGTTTTTCACCTTGTTTTATACATTAGAATCAAAAGAGGAGACATAAATGGGTTACATGAAATCCATTGCTGATAGATTAGGGAGGCAGGAGAAAGCAAAGTGAGGGAAACCTCTGGAATTAGATAAAAAGTAAAATGATAGACTTATACTTCTTTTATTTAGGTGAGTATAGGATAGTTAACAGTCAACAATTTAAAAATGTAAGGAGGGAATCTGTGGTCTCCATAGAGCAGTGACCATGCTTTGAGGGGTCCGGAAAAAAGAAGAAAATTACTTTGATATTCCAACGATATTATCATATATGCAAAAGACAACAGACAGGCTCAGTTAAGGTAAAGATTGACCTATGTCAGGGAAGATACCAGCATAGGACATGACTACCCACCATAAACTGCTTTTTAGTTAAAAAAAAGTTTTAATTTCAGACCATCCGTTACTCTAGGTCTCTGAGTTTGCAAGGCTGCCACACAGGCCTTCCCTGAGCTAATCAGGTTTGTATGTGGCCCTTTTTCGTCCACAGCAGCAAGTCATAATGAGTTAGAAATCAATTGAAAAGAATAAGAAGGAAGGATTCCAACAATTACAAGTCATACATCAAGGAACGCATGAACACTCAGAGCAGTAAATTTCCCATGGACACCAAGACACTTGAGGACTACCTAAGGTGGATTTCTAAATTTAGAAAATGGCAGGAGAGTAAAGTTAAGAGGATTAAATTTTGAAGCTCAAAAATGCACTATTGCTCTAGCTGGTTTGGCTCAGTGATAGAGCGTCAGCCTGTGGACTGAAGGGTCCCAGGTTTGACTCCAGTCAAAGGCACATACTCAGATTGCAGGCTTGATCCCCAGGGGGGCATACAGAAAGCAGCCAATCAATAATTCTCTCTCATCATTGATGTTCTATCTCTCCTTCCCTCTCCCTTCCTCTCTGAAATCAATAAAAAAATATTTTTTAAAAATGCACTACTTTGTCTCTTAGCTATCTTAGGCAGCCCTGTATTACAAAAAAAATCACAATCCTTAAGCAGCAGCTTTTGCCAGTTTTGTCATCCACAAAGACAAGTTTCTTTAAAAATACTGCTAATCTCTCCTTCTCCCTTCCTCTCTGGAATCAATAAAAATTACTTTAAAAAGAATACTGCTAGTTGTACAAGTCTCAAAGCAGCTACAGTGCTTTAAGTAACAAAACAAAACAAAAAAATGCCATGTTGATATTGAGGAGACAGAGGGAAGCTAGACAGACAGGGACTGGAACCATGGGAGGGTTAGGGGGGTAAAACCCAGAACCCAACTAAGGGGAGTTACTAAAACACCCCCACTGGGTGGGAAAGAAAGGGTGCCCACAAAAGACATGAGCTTTAAAATGTATAAATGTTGCCCGGTCAGCATGGCTCAGTGGTTGAGCATCAACCTATGAACCAGGAGGTCAGGGTGCATGCCTGGGTTGCGGGCTTGATCCCCAGCATGGGGCATGCAGGAGGTAGCCAATCAATAATTCTCTCATCATCTATGTTCCTATCTCTCTATCTCCCTTACTCTCTGAAGTCAACAAAAATATTTTTTAAAAAATAAACAATATGCCTGAATGTTGCTAAAACAGGTAGCTTACAGATAACCAGTCATAAGATAGTAAGGCACATAAACTAAACCCAAGGATGTTGCTAAGGCACAATTATTTAAAAGGCCCAATCAGGAGCTAACAAGCAAATATACAAAAAAGAGTGTGAGCTTCCTCCACTCTCTTCTCCCCTCCAGGCAATGGGTCCTGTGGGGGAGCACATCCCTGTACCCACGTGGCTTATGGCCCTGTGGGGCTCTACACATGAACACATAGACTTTAACAAACCCGGCTGTTATATGGAAAGGAAACTCTGGACACTGGTCTGCTCCTGAAACCCTAGCTGCACCTTTTCCAGGACTGGCTTCTCTCAATAAACTTTGGTTCCGCTAACCATTTTTGTCTGCAACTTCCAACAGCCCACGTTTTGGTTTCAGTATCAGGAAAAATATACATTCAGAAAACCCAGGTTTTAGTCCTAGTTCTATTTCCAATACCCGTTTCAAAAGCCTTTTCCTTAAAAAAGGAGTATGTATTCCATGTCTCAAGTTTATTCCAAAATTGAGCCTATTAGTAGCTCCTTGAACATATGAATAGAAACAAAATATCTGACATATTATGATAAAATGTATCACAAATTATCATGAAATAAGGTCAGATCCAGCATTTCTATTGAAAATCTAGCATCTGAATTGAGATGTGCTGAAAGTGTAAACTACATACTGGTGTTGGAAGTTTTTGTACCAAAAAAAGTAAACTATTGCATTAATAATTGTTTATTCTGATTACATGTTGAAGTAATAACATTTAGATATTAGGTTAAATAAAATACATAACTAAAATTAAGTTCACTTGTTTTACCTTTTTAATGAGGCTACTGGAAATTGTTAAATTACTATGAAATTACTTTCCTAATTGTATTGAATATCTGCTGTAGAATGAAATCTTTCACAGTAAAGTTTGTGGATTCTTTTTTTCTATAGAATCTACTAGGATGTAGCCCATCAAAGATGATACTCAGAAAGTGTTGAATCAACAGAGAAAATCCTATATAATAAAAGGCTAATATGCAAATCAACCGAATGGTGGAACCATCAGCCACTATTACGCACACTGACCACCAGGGGGCAGACGCTCAACACAGGAGCTGCCCCCTGGTGGTCAGTGCACTCCCACAGGGGAAGCACTGCTCAGCCAGAAGCTGGGCTCACAGCTGGCGAGCGCAGCAGCCATGGCCGGAGCCTCTCCTGCCTCCGCAGCAGCACTAAGGATGTCTGACAGACATCCCCCGAGTGCTCCCATACTGCAAGAGGATGCAGGCCAGGCTGAGGGACCCCTCAACCCCTGAGTACACGAATTTCATGCACTGGACCTCTAGGTGTTGTATATAAGTACACTAGTAAAAGAGCAACTAGGTAAGACAGAAATTGACACTTTTTGATTCATATTCTATTGGCGTGGCATCAAAATCTCCCTCATTTGGTAATTATGAGTATTCTAATATATGGATCAAGACAATTTAAAACTGTTGAACCTTAGAGGGAAGGCAGGGGAGGGTGGGTGAGAAGAGTTTAACATAACCCATGGACACAATGGGGTGGTGAGGGCAGAGCAGGGGAGGGAGGACAGGAGCAGGCCGGAAGAGGTTAATGGGAGAAAAAGGAGGACCTATGTAATCCTTTCAACAATAAAGATTAAAAAAATAAATAAAAATTAAAAATTTACAGCTGAAATGTAAACATACCTAATTTGTTGTGGGTTGAATTGTGTCCTCCCAAAATTCCTATTTGAAGTCTTAACCCTACCCTCAGAATGTGACTGTATTTGAAGACAGAGACTTTAAAGGGGTAATTAAGGTAAAATGAGGTCATATGGATGGCCCTAATCAGATATGACTGATGTCTTTGTAAGACCAGGAGATCAGAACACAGGTCACATACAGACCAAGAGGCAATAGTGAGGACCCAACGAGAAGGAAGTCATCTGCAAGCCAAGGAAAGAGTCCACAGAAGAAACCAAACCTGCCAACACTGTGATCTTGGACTTCTAGCCTTAGAATTGAGAAAACAAGTTTCTATTATTTAAGCCACCCATTGATGATACTTTGTTATGGCTGCCCTCATACACTAATAGACTATTCAAAACACAAAACTTTTAAAATAACTTAGTGGAGTTTTTGTTTTTACACTTGAATTATAAATTCAGTTCCTTAGTCACACTAGCCATATTTCAAGTGCTCAGTAGCCACCTGTAGCTAGTGGCTGCTGTGTTGGATAGCACAGCTCTAGAGTAGAGACCAAACCAGAAATTTCTAATAAGGATGTTAATTGGTTGAGAGATGTGACCAAGAAATGTCACTATATTTCTACTCTATATTGAAGCATTTTTAATCTTTAATTTTTTAAAAATTGCAAGTGACTCAAGTCTACCCCAAGTCATTCTTAACTATGATTTGCTGAGTAGAGATTAAAGATTAGGACTGTGTTTGGCACATATGAATGACATCACTTAGGATTCTTGGGAGATCTTTGCTGCAAAATACAGAAGACTACTTACATAGGTGGCCAGTGTACATTTACCATTATGAAGGAGTCAGAACTCTAGGTATAACTTAACCATGGATTCCCAAATTACCCACTGATAAACTGGGGAAAGCTAATACCCATCTTCAGGTTCTATCATGCCTTTTGTGAACTTAATCAGGCATTTTCCATGGAAATTAAATTCCAAAACTATGAGATGGCATGAATACTATACTGAACAGGATTTCCCATATTCATTAACCATGTGGCATCAAAAACCTGAGTCCACTATTCATAATTTCATGCATCTATAAATTAAAAATTCAACAAGCATGGAAGAAAAATACAGAATTCAGGAAACAATATTTCTGCTAGACTTGCCTAAATACTCTTTCACCTAAGTGGACTGAACACATTTACTGAACCAGGTAGTTATCACCTTTGCAAATCAGAAAGACAAAGGAAGGGATTTAAAAATTTAATAATGAGTATAATAAAGTTCATCTAGTAGTATTTTATATTTGCATAAGACTCTGCTTTTTAAATGTGCTTTTTACTTTACTAGAGGCCAGGTGCATGAATTCATGCACAGATGGGGTCCCGCAGCCTGGCCAGCCATCAGGGCCAATTGGGACTGTGGGAGGTTGGCTGGCCAGGGGGAGGGGCTACAGGAGGTTGGCTGGTCACCTGATCGGGGTCATCGGGGCTGGCCCGTTGGGGGAGGGACCATGGGAAGTTGGCCGGCCGGGGGAGGTTGGCTGTGGGAGTGCACTGACCACCAGGAGGCAGCTCCTGCATTGAGCATCTTCCCCCTGCTGGTCAGTGTGGGTCATAGCAACTAGTCAACCGGTCGTTCGGTTGTTTGGTCATTCAGCCTCTTAGGCTTTTATATATAGAGATAATATCTTAAATTTGCCCAAGAACTTCATGTTCGGATGTTACTTTACATAAAAAAACTCAGGCTGTGAGAAATTAATTGACATGTCCAAAGCCTATAACTAGTGGAAAAGTGGCTAAAACTCAAACCTGGTTCTTCTAGTTCCAAAATTTTTCGACAGGCTTTATCCTGTTAAAGCACCGGGACTATGGTCAGCACACAGTGTCATGCAATAGTTAGTTACCATAATTATTTGCAATACAATTATGTTGACTTGAGTTGTACACCAATAATACTTCAAATGGTAATGAAATTCAGAATAAACCTAAAAAAATAAAAATAAATTCAGAATAAACTTCAACAATCGTAATTCAGTTCAGAGTAACTCCCAAGAATATTATGGTCACGGGAATCTTTTCAAAATTAAAATATAATCTTTTTGCAAAGAAATATAGAGAAATAAAAAACTTTAAGCATAAATCGTATTTACAGTGATCAAACTATGTGGGAAAAAGAAAATGGAACTTTTGACTCAGGGTTTATTATATGTGTTTAATGTGAATGATGTTTCATATCAAATTGGTACATTTTTATTCTATCAGATCCGATTAAGAGTGATGCAAAATCTTTATTTAAAATGTGAATATCCATTGTTGAGGTGGATTTAAAATGTGAGGGACAAATGTGCTTGATTTTAAAACACTGAATGAAATGCAAGGTGGTCAGTCCTAGTTTGGAACAAGCAACTGCAAAAGTTATTTTTGGAACAATGGCAAAGTTTAAATACAGATGGTTTTAGACATTGTTTTCTATGAGAACAACTATAAACCTACTTTGCCCCACCCTGTATATGTACTATATTATAAAAAATAACATCTATATTTTGATTAAACCAGAAATTCAGACCTCCATGACTATTTACTCTGTCTTAAGACTGTGAAATAAGCACATGCGAAATAATTCTAAGGATGGTTTGATTCCACTTTTATTTCAGCTAGAAAGGGTGCAAATCAACTTTACTTTCAAACCACATGGAGTTCTGAATATAACGCTTCATGATAAAAAATAAAATGATCATACACTGAAGAACAAAGCAAAAAAGGCCAGGATTTATAAGAATATTTTGAAAAGGCACCTATGTTTACAGAGTTTAGTACAGCAATTGTATGCCCTTATCAGTTAAATATTATTCTTCCTTAATTAAAAAAACACAAACTTTTAGATTTAAAAAAAAAAAGCAATAAGAATAACTAAAACAGCCGAAACTGGTTTGGCTCAGTGGATAGAGCGTCGGCCTACGGACTGAAGGGTCCCGGGTTCAATTCCGGTCAAGGGCATGTACCTTGGTTGCAGGCACATCCCCAGTAGGGGGTGTGCAGGAGGCAGCTGATCGATGTTTCTCTCTCATTGATGTTTCTAGCTCTCTATCCCTCTTCCTTCTCTGTAAAAAAAAAAAAAAAATCAATAAAATATATATTTTTTAAAAAGATAACTAAAACATTTATATCCTTACTGTATATGTGTTAATGCTTTATAGATCATTTTCATCTTCACAACAATCTCCCTAGAATGTTTCCTACCTACTTAATTGATGAGAAAATCAAGATTTGAAGAACTGTATTCAGAATATATAAAGAAAACTCATACTTGGTAATCACCTTGTAACATATAGGCAGGGGTCCTCAAACTGCGGCCTGCCGAGGACATTTATCCAGCCCGCCGGGTGCCGCTGCCTGTCCTGCTTAGCAGCCGACTCGTCCCGGGCCCGCAGTGCGCATAGGAATTTGTTCATAGTTTGTTGTGTTTTTTTTAACTATAGTCCGGCCCTCCAACAGTCTGAGGGACAGTGAACTGGCCCCCCGTTTAAAAAGTTTGAGGAACCCTGATAGGGTGTCCCCTCAAAATGTATGCTCTTTACAGCTGATAGCTCATTGGAATTAGTTATTATTCAAAGTGTATACACATTTTTGGGACACTGTATACATTTATCAAACCATAATGTTGTACACTTAAAACTAATACAATATTATATGTCAACTGTATCTCAATTTAAAAGAAACTTCTACAAATTGATTTTTTTTAAAGAAAAGACAACCCGATAGAAAGTAGCCAGAGATATAAACAATACACAAAAGATATTAGAAACACCAATAGGCATGTGACAAGATCAACATTCTGCATTAAGGGAAATGCAAACAAAATCAAAGATACATCTACACCCCCATCAGAATGGCAAAAATTTAAGGATAACAACTCTAAGGATTGGTAAAAATATACCAGGCAATAAATTTAGCATGAGTTAAGGCAAGAGTATAGAAGCCTCAACAAATGAAAGTAGTTCAGCTTGGCTTGGGCAGAGGTGAATAATGGAAGTATTCTGGAAAAGTAGTTAGGAATCAGATCTGAAGGACCTTTGAGGCCAAGACAAGGGCTTTAACCTATAAATGATTAGCAAAGCAACCAGGATATGGATGGCACAATTTAACTGAGTTCTAAGGTATATAAAAGGCTGCTTTGTATGAATATTCCAAGGGGATTCAACTAAAAACTAAAAAAAAAACTTTCTTTCTACTACCCTGCAAAAAATTTCTCTATTCTCCACAATCTGTTTTACTCTCCCTGTTCAATTACATACTTCCAAATCCCCAGCTGCACTTTGCAGCCTAGTCAGGCTTTGTCTTCACTCACCACCAGGTGAGCTCATTCAAGGTCACATGCAGCACTGAGCTTTCACACAAGGACAGCCCATCACCTGACATGCTCTTCTGCTTCCCCTCCTAGGCCTCTCAGGTAGGACCTGTTTTATGACCTTTTCTGCAACTTCTTTCACTTACTACTTTTTATGGTCCATATGTATTGATATCCCAAGTTTTTGTTTTGTTTTGTTTTGTTGTACAGGCAGTACAGACTCAAATGAACTAGTCTTTCTTCACAGACATTTAGGTTATTTCTAGTTTTATTGTTATAATCCATAGTGCATATCTTTGATCATGATATTTCTACATATTTGTGAGTTTATGAGGATACATTCCAGAAATGGAATTGTTGGATCAAAGGGTTATGTTTGCATTTCTGTTATCAAGAGCAACTCACAACCAGTTAGTGTCTGTCCTTTGATACTAGGAGTGTAGGTATACAAAGTGAAAGATGTACTTGCTTCTGTTTAAGAGTTTACAGTCTCATTGGAAAGTCAAGAACAAAGCAAGATGGTTACTAGTTAGATGTTGAATAATGTATTACAGAACCCACATAGGAACTATGGAGACTGGGGGAAAGAGATGAGGACAGGCTGGAGTAGGCAAAGAAATCATGGGACTGACAGACACCAACTGGGCCTCCAAAATAGCACTGGATTTAAATGGTGAGAGGCCTACGGGGGAGCAGAAGAGCATGTCAGGTGATGGGCTGTCCTTGTGCTTTTCTACGTTTTAGAGTGATAATCTCTGGTAACTGTGAATTGGAATGATAATTTCTGGTAGACTTAAATTTAGGGACGTTTCTATTTTGTTAGAAAAAAATAAACAGAGTACATAATGTTGGTAATACAAATATTTAAATATTTTCAATCACTGCTGCCCCCCCCCATTTTTATTTACAAAGCAATTTATAATATGAATCCATTTTCTTTAAAACAAGAATAATAATGTGCTGGAGTTATGTGTCAAAACAATATCTAGAACATATGCCAACTGCTAGTAATAGTTACTCCTACAAGAGGAATTACAAGAGACTTCACATCCTGGGTTGTTTTTCTTTAAATAATAAGCACTTACTTTAGTTATAAAAAAAAAAAAAAAAAACTTTAAATCTTTCTCTCTCTCTCTCTCAGCTAGTGATCATTCTAAAGAGAGAAGCATTTTGGTCCTCCCAGCAATTTGTTATTCTGAAGAGAACAAGCTTGATTTTAATTGTTGGGGTGCCCAGGATACTAAATCTAAGAAAACATTACAGGTCAATCATACCTACAAAATAGTTCACAGAAGTATTAACAGAAAAACTATCTACTTCTCTGCTAGATAAATATTAAAAGTCTGTTTGATGAAGAGAATCTAACTAATGTAAAGTTAACCTCTAGCATTTACTTAATTACTTACTATGTACATATATTTACCCTTATGAAGGACAAAAAGGGGGGATGAGAACCACTAAATCACATAGAACCCCCAAAGGAGGGCTGGATCTGTCTCAGGGGATCTGTACTTCACACAGGATATCACAGTTGGTACAGTCCCCACCCTGCCCTCCTCCAGTGCTGTTCTTACGACTTTGGAGTCAGGCCTTCTCCAACAAGCCTTTGATAAACACAGAAGGAGCCAACTGCCTGTCTTCCCTACAGGTTACTGCTCCACATCTTTTCCATCTCAGCATTGATCCCGAGATTCAACTACCCCTTTCTTTTCTGGTTAGTCTTACAGCTGACTATCACAACTTACCACTATTGACGCTAAGTGACTTACCTGCATTACAACTCATTGATAACCCTGCCAACTATTCCTATTTTACAGAAGAATAAACTGAAATACAGTTGATTCCAGTACCCACATTCACGGACTCAACCAACTGCAGGTCAAATTTGTTATTCTGAAGAGAACAATATTCAGGGGAATAAAAGTTAGGTGGTTGTGTCAGAACTGACTACGTAGTCTTTTCCTTTCTGGTCATTATTCTCTAAAAAATACAGTATAGCAACTATTTACATTGCAGTGGGTATTTAAGTAATTTAGAATTGATTTTAAGTATAGGAGAGGACAAATACGATACCATTTTATACAGGGGACTTGCTTTCGATATCTGGGGGTGGAGAGTTCTGGAACCAAACTATCTGGGATACGAGGGACAACTGTACCAAGCTGGATAACTATTACGTGGCAAAGCTAGGATTTAAACTCAGAGATTCTGATTCCTCGATCCCAACTTTACTATGCAGCACGCATCTCTCTTATTATACACTTCTTTCAACCTAGAAACTTCAGTCTGCAAAGTACTTAGGTTTAGGGAACAAATCTGAAAATCAATAGGACACCTGGGTCCAATGTTTACTCTTGGCAATGCTGTTGGTCTGGCCAACACTGGGCAACTGAGACCTCTGAAATGTAATTTGCAAAATGTCTGTTTGCTAATGCTTAACTTTTGAAAATCTGTTTAATGTCTAAACCTCTTAACCACATCAAATCAAACATATGTGCATTCAGATTCTAGCTCTGTCCCTGGTTCCTTCACCTGTAAGTAAAATGTAAAAGTGTATGTAAACAACTCAGCACAGGAATGACTGGAGAGTGAGGACTCAGTGTCCCCTATTGTTACTACTATTATCCTTTGATTGTTTTTAGTATCATGTCTCCTAGGATGTGGAAAAACTGACAAGTTCAAATCAAACTCAATACCTTAAACCAGGGATTTTCAACCGATGTGCCACACGAATTTTTAAAACATGCAATACTTAACTATACAGTCAGGGGCTATATGTAGTCTTTTCCCTTAGAATATTGTCAAGTAAAAAAATGACAACAGCCAAGACAACAATAGCCACATGGTGTGAATGCATTCAAATTATACTTTTTTTCTTGTCAGATCGGCAAAAAATATATTTTTGGTGTTCCGCAGAATTTTAGTAATTAGTTTATATGTGCCATGAGAAGAAGCAAAACCCATGAATTCATGTGTTTACTGAAAACAACTTTAAACATTAAAAAATTATGCACTCCGTTTGAATTATGAAACTGATAGAGAAGTTCTATACAACTCAGACAATAACTGGTAAGTAAAAAAAGTTTAATATTGCAAAATTACCACACCAGTCAATTACACCGAGAATGACCGCTGCTGACAACTAGCTTCAATGCATTCCTTCCCTCCATTTCACGTGAATCACATAATCTGAAACTTCAAAGTAACAAAAGTCCTTACGTGTTTTACCTTTGAAACATTTTCCACAGCCACTAAGTAATCTTTTATTGGGTAATCTCGGGCACTTCGCATAATGGACAGGCAATGATGACTGATCTTACACCTTTGATGCCTAAGGTTCTGCTGGAGCGGGGATTCGTTCACAGGTGTTAAGAGGCCTATCAGCTAACAAGCTGCCCTTCACCCTTCTTCCAGGCAGAAAGCATACTAGGTATCAAGTCCTTTAACCCTCCCTACAACTCTGCTTGGCGAAGAACAAGGAAACTGGGGCGCGGGAGGTTGAGCAAGGGCCCCGGGGCGCAGAGCTAGGAAATCAGAGGCAGACGGGAAACTACGCTGAGTCTAGCCCGAGTGCAGTCCCTTTAACCTCTTCAAGACTCCGGGCAGAGCCCGTCAATGACGCCAGAAAACGTTGGAAAACATACAGTACCAGTGGGAAGCAGGGGTTCCAACGGGGTAAAGGCATGCTCCATAGCGGATGGTTGGGCTCTGCATTAAAAAAATTAAAACGCCACGTTAGAATGTCTATCTACATTAAACAGCACGCGAAATCGCCAGGACATTTAGTCGCTTTAACCCCGCGCCCCGGCGTGTGGAGCTCGGAGCGGACAAGCCGGGGTTAACGGGGCCGCCGCGCGAGAGGGACGCGGGAGGCTGGAACCCCGCAGGTCTCTGAGGCGTCTGGGGCGCACACGCGGGCACGACGCCTTCACGGGGCCCCGCCCTCCAGCCGCGCGCCTGCCACCATCCGGGGACTGGAGGAGCGAGGGGCGGCCGCCCCCTCCCCGCGCTCGCCACCCCATCCCCGGGCCCGCGCGCCGAGGACGCGGGCGACGCGCTGGCGGCAATCGCACTTACACAATGGCGGGTGGAGCCACCAGCAGCGGAGCGCAAGCAGCGGAGCGAGGGCATCGACCGCTCGGCGATCGGCTGAGGCTCCTCGGGAGGCGGTTGGCCGACGCTCGCGGGTTTAAGTAACGACAAGCGAGGAAGCCACGCCCCCTTCCGGGAGCCCGCGGCGCTAGCGAGGCGCGCTCCCGGCCGGGACCGCGCGTGCCTGGCGTTGCCTGCGCCCCACTGCCCGCCGCCTGCTTTCGCCACGCGGTCCTCTGTCATAGTTTCCTGTAGAAGAAACTTTAAGCCACCCACTTGCAGCTCGTGAAGAGGTATTCTGTTGCCAGGCTGAAAATTTTTTTTACACGAACAGTTCTCTTACTTTGGGCGAAAATCCCATCCTGCTGCCCCACCATTGCCCCCAGGACCCTCACCTGTTGGAGGGATCCCTGGCCCTCAGAACCGTCTTAAATGTATTTGAACAGTTATGCTTCCCTGTCTTTCTTTACCTTTTCTCAGCTAAATGCAATTTGCACAAGGTTCTTATTTATGCAGGGTTTTCAGAATCGACCAACCTGGTTCCCATCCCCTGTATTCAACGTTGCTTACAAATCGTGGTCCTAAGAACTGGTGCGACCTGCACAAACCTCAGTACCTAACAAGCGTGCAAATCTCTGCTCTAAGAGACCTGATGAGACCTGCATGTCTATTAATTAGCATTGAGTCGGTCCCTGGGATGACCGCAGACACACACAGCACCCCCCCCCACACACACACACCCCTACCCCTCCACACCCCTATTAAAGTGCCTGGTTGAGAACTCTGGGATGTCAGGAGAAATTACTCTTTAGTCAACACCTGATGGTAGGCTACTGACTTCCCAAAAGGCTCACAATTGTGAATATGTATCTCTAACAACTCAGAAGCCTCATGCTCAAGGGCCTGAGTGCCATTACTTTGAAATGCAATCATCAGAAAGGATAGGCTCTCTGTCTCCCAGTCTTGGACAATAGAATCCTTACTTTCATAGGTGCCAGCTGGCGAAGATTTGGCCTCACGGCATTCACACTGACCAACTAACTATTCGTAACTTTTCACTTCTCTGACACTACTGAGAGTATTTCCCCCCTCCCCCCCCCCCCCCCGCCTCCCCTCATCTTCCCCTTCCTTATTCTCCCTGCAAAATGCCTCCATCACCTCTGCACAAATGAAATGGAGCTCAGCTTTCCCCTGCTGTCAGCAGTTACTAAACTGTTTTCACTGCTTGTTTAAAGATAAACTCAGCTGTGTTTAACTTTACCTCACAATGTCCCAAGAGTAATTAACCACAGAAGAGTCATAGCCAATGCTCATTACCATTTTTTTTTTAGTGGCCAGATCAAATAGAACTTCCAAGCATACCTATCTCATACTCGATTTTAGACCAAAGTACTAGGGACTTCAAGCTTGTATTTGTAAAGTGAAATATTATGAGCTTGCGATCACAGTTGCATCAGGCTATTTCAACCATATCACCTACCACTTGCAGGACATTCCAGTTCTACCTCAGGTATAAAATGGAAACAATGTTGCCAACTTTGGAAGGGTTCTGCAAGGGGCAAATGACTTGGTTTCAGGTAAACACCTCACCAGTAACAAATGTCCCTCTCCAGCAATATGGTACCCCACATATCCCTTGCTGCCTCACTGTTTGTATTTGCAGCTCACATCCTTCCAATTTGTTTTATGTGTATGCATCTAGATCAAGTTTCTCCCAGTCACAAAGAAAAATCAAATCTTTTTTTTTAAACTACAACAAATTTCAGAAGTTCACATGTTTAGACATGCCAGTAGTGAAATTAAACGGCAACAAACCAGAGGTGGAGGGAGAATATTTGCACATGTACTAGACAAGGGTTTGCTAGCTTTTATCATATGAAGAACTGCAAATCCATCAGTAAAAGGCAAATAAAACAGAAAATGATGACTAGGATACACACAAGCAAATTACAGAATATATTCAAATGGCAAACGTGAAAAACACACCATCAATAAGAAGCAGGTTTGAACAATGAGATAAATTTACTTGCTAGCTTGGGAACAATTTTTAAGTAATAATAATTAAGCAATAAGTATGTTTCAGTCATGGTGGTAAGTAAGGTCTTTTATATTTTACTTAATTACCCTAAAATTCAGGTTCTAGGAAAACAAAGACCAAATTTTAATTGTTTCCCTTTGAACCCTCACTCTCAAGCACAGTTGCTGGCAAAGAGCAAACAACCAGTGAGTACATATTGAATATTCTTAATGAAATTGATTGCAAACTCCTTCTGCAGGTCTCCTCACAGCTGGCTCATCTATCAAGCCTCAGCACAAAACTGACTTCCTTCCCCTGGTTACTCTTTATCTCACCTAGGATTGTTTTCCTGCAAAGCAATACTCACAATCTATAGTAATTAACTTAGTCTTTTACTTGCTTCTGAGTTGTGGCCCTCCACTGAGTTCCGCTCCATAAGAATGGGAACATAGTACTTGTTTTGTTCATTGCTATTTCTCCAGCCAAATAGGATACCTCGCTCATGGTAGGAGTTCAAGGAATATTTAAGTGGATTAATAAATGGTGGGGGAAATGGAAATTTATAGTATATCTCAGCAGGAATTATTAAAAAGATTAAGCTAAGTCAGTATGCCCTCATGTGAAAAAAGTGTCCATGATGAAGTAAATTTAATAAATGCAAATGGTAAAATAGAACTGTTCAAAGTGATCTCTGAGCAAAGGGATGGGGTGTGTAGGAGGCAGTAGGCTGAGGGAAATATTACTTTTTATTTCACACTTTATTTTGTCACCTTAATAGTTTTGCAATAGGCATATTGAAGAAATGTAAGTGTGTAAAAAATCTATATTAAAAGAAAATTATTGGATCATTATTGTTAATATTTGACATACTGGGGGGGGGGGGGTGCTTCCAGAGAAAGCAGTACACATACACAGTATCCAGAGCAGAGATTCTACAACTTCAACCAAATTTCCAATGGATTCTATGACCCCCAAAAGTTGCACAGGGTAGGAAGGAGCTGCTGCCAGTAGATTATATGTTTTTTTTCCAGGATACAAGGATAGCTATCCCACCTCCTTCACCAATTATCTTCCACTCTGCCCCCATTTTCCTGCACTTGGGGGATATCAGAATATTATATGGCTGCAAAAGATTCTATATTAAAATTGTTCTGCAGTGAAATCAGCTTGGAAAACTCTGCACCCTGTCACCTATCCCCTTAGAGATTTATAACACATGATCTCTCTTTAAACATCTCGTGAAGATCAGAAGTAAGGAACCTGTTTATCTCTAAACCCAGATTTTCTCAAAGACATTGGAGCATACAACACTGTTTTTTTATTTTGTTTTGTTTTGTTTGCGGGTGGTGGTGGCACATCTTTTAAAATTTTACAGTGCATTATTGCTCCAAACAACTGTTGGGAGACTCTGACCCCAGCTACCACCTCCTCTTTGCTGCTACTGCTGTTCTCCTTACTGCTACCACTAAGTATTCTTCGAGTTTCCAGTCTTTGACTGTCATCAGCTCATGGATTTCTGCATTGCTTTCAGAAAATCAAATCATTCTCTCAACTTCAAATGCATTCTTGTTATCAGTTTACAGCACAAGCAGTAATTCTAGCCACCGTTAGGATATCTCCACTTAAGTCTTTCACCACTACCTCTGATTCAAGTGGCTAAAACTGAAGTCACTAATTTATTTCTCTTCTTAGAGACTCCATTTCTCTCCTTGGTATCATTATTCTTTTGCATTCCTTGATACATAACTTCAATATGCTTTTTCTTTCATTCCATAAACTCAGCAACTTGCCTGTTGATCACTTATTTTAGCCTGCTAAGGTCAGTTTGGATCAAGGTCCTATCATCCTTGTCATTTCCTCTCAGCCATCAATCAAAATTATTATTTTAAAGCCTATCTAAAGTATCATCTTTCTTGAAATTCATTTAAGCCCCTCACAATTAATCTCATTTTGTTCTGTGATCTCATTATATATTTTAATAGCCCTTTCCACAGTCTGACATATAATAGTTCTCCCTTTTTCTCTGAGTACTGTTAGAGAGTAGAAATTTTTGAGCATGCTTCCTCCTAGTCGACTTAGCCTTGAATCCTAGCTGTACCTCACAAAATAGCCTTGCAAGATAGAACATAGAACACTGTCAACTTTCTGAAGAACAGGATGACACTGTAAATAACATAGTCATCAATAACATGACCCTGACATTAAAAACTGTTTTGTCTTAAATTGCTTGCCCTACAAAGACTGCATGTGGTGAATGTGCTTAAAAGCAGTCCTGCACAAATGGTTGGGGTGGCTCTCTGGATTCACTGCATGGAGACAGGCAGAGCAGTCGCCAGCCGGCTAATAAAGGCTCCCTAAATTTTAATTTGGTCTGGACTCCAGTGGTCGTTCACTCGCGTTCGCTCCACCACATTTGGAGGCCCCAGCGAGATAACCAGCCTTTGACTGTTCCTGTGACCAGAGCCCACCGGGGTCCCTGGACTCTCCAACTCAGGAGGAGATCTCTGAGAGACATTCCTCAGCCCCAGGACTGGAAGAGGTCGGAGACCCCGCCTGCTAAATTTCCTGATTGACTCTGATCGGAGCCGCCTGGATCTGGTTCTTACCGGTAAGAAACTTATTTCTGGTTCTGTGGGCGCCCATCTAGGGTCTCTGGAAGGCTGGATGCAGCGCTATTTCCGAGACCAGATCCAAGCACATGACGGTGCCCAGCGATCCTCAGTTGGTTGTCATTGTCTTTGTTATTCTGTGTTATTGTGGTCTAATTGTCTCTATCATTAGAATGGGTCAGTCTGCTTCATGTTCTTTCTGTACTCCCCTGCAATGCTTTTTGAAAAATTTCCAGGAATTCAAGCGGCGAGCAGATGACTACGGAGCCTCCGTTAATGCTTTTGATTTACAAAAATTTTTTCAAAAACTCAGACTGTCTGGTGTATAAATGTAAGTGTGAGAGTGGTGTGTAAAAGACAGTTCAAACCCTGCTTTAGGAGGAAGACAGTAGAGACTTTAAATTACTCATCCTTGATTTATAATTTTCCTGTGTTAGTTTAAAATTTTGGAATTCTAGGGTTAATTTAAAGGTTGACAATTCAGATAAGTTTAAACAAAGGCTTGTTGGGTTAAGATTAGTCATAATTAACTGCTTTGTAGGCTGCCTTTTTCAGCCCTGCTAGCAAACAGAGAATCATGTGGTCCCGAGAACTGCGACCTGCCTGCCCTTCCTGATAGATTTACAGTGGGTCTCTGGGGGAGGAAGAGAGCCAAAAACTTCTCTGGAAACAGGTGTGAGAAAGGGTAGAGGTGGTGGAATTCACTCTCAGCCTGCTGACATAGAGAAGCCCTGGGCTGGGGTACAGTGGGATGGTTGAAGATATCAGAAGTGATGAAGGTTGAGATCTTCTGGGGCCTTGGAGTAAAGAAGGAAAATCTGGGAGGGAGAGCAGCTGTTTCTTAAGTGTAAAAAGCCTGGTTATACAGGATCTCAGACCGCTTACCTTATTTCCCCTGCTAAGGACAGAGTAAATGGTTAATGCAGAAAAAGGGGGGGGGGGGCGCCTCGGCAGGGAGAGCAGGGAGAGATAGGTTTTTGTTGATTTTGCTGGCTACAACCGGCTCTGCTGGCGTCCTTGGTTTCTTACTTATCTAAATTATGCTAGACTCAAGGCTTTCTACAAAACACAGTGGATCTTCCTCTGTCCCATTTTCTTCTTTTTAACCTTTCCAATACACATAAAAAAAATCTCATTGTCCGAGCCTGGCAGGGCTGGGTTACTGGGTACTTCTTGGGTGGTGGTGGAATATTCAGCAAAGGAACTTTAAGATATAATATCTTTAATGTTACAACTAGTTTAAGTTTTAAAAATCTCTGTCTCTCAAAAAGAAATATTTTTACCTACTATTAGTTTTATCACAGGAGGTCTAAGTCATAAATGTTAGTCTAAGAAATTCTGCCTGTTTACTTTTTAGGAATCATTAAAAGATTGAGGTTTCAAAGAATAAGGAATACTGAATAGAAGGTCTGAGTCATGGTTATGCATTTTTAAAGGACATAGAAAGAAGGGTTGAAGGCTAATTTGGAAGTATAAAATTTATAAAGGTTGTATATGTAATAAGAAGGAGAAGAGAAATGTTGAAAGGAAATCAAATAATACAGGGCAGTAAGCAGGAAGAGTAAATAATTTACATTCTGCTTCCCTAAACAGAGGGTAAATAGTTATGCCAAAGTACTTAGGGAGGGGCTGATAAAAGAAATCTTAACAGTTACTGTTTGTTCAGAAAATATTACTTTGGAAAGTCCATCAAAAGGACTGGCAAGGAGAATTCTATCTTAAAGCAGGTCAGTATGTATTTCTCATTATACAATTCCTCCGAAATTTGGCAATACTTAATAAATAAATCATAGCAATACATTTCTTTGCATAAATTCAATAAGACCAGTTTCCAATAGTGCTTTTAATGAGCAGAAACTTGGACTGGAGTATCATGTTTTAAAGAGGCCTGCCTGAACTCTGACGACTTGAAGCCAATAAGTGTGCCATGGAGAAAGTCTGGTATCCTGTTTGGTATCCCTGAAAGTAGCTGGTGCTGGACCATCAGGCCCATACCCTACCATCACTGGTGGTTGGACAGAGTACAAGGGGAGCAATAAGGGCACCTCTGCATCCCTGTGGGACCCCCACACACTCTGAGCCACGATGAGTAGGAGGGCTGAGATGGGCCTTGAAGCCTAGGGCATGGGCCTGGGTGGAGCCACTACAGGTGAGGACTTCACCTAACTCAGCAGATACTCCAGGCAGGCCTGATGGCAGCTGGATGGCTTGGCTTCCTGGCCCTACGGGGCACATTAAGATTCAATCATGAAATTCTGGCAAAGGTAGTCAGTTACCATTCTAGTTATGTTTACGCAAACAATCAGGCCAAATTAAATACAATAGATAAATTAGTCTTGATTTGGTTTGTTTTTTTAATTTCTTTATTGATTAAGGTATTACATATGTGTTCTTATTCTCCCATTACCCCCTACCTCCCATTCATGCCCCCACCCCCCTGTTGTCTGTGTCCATTGATTAGGCTTATATGCCTGCATATAAGTCCTTTGGTTGATCTCTCCCCCTTACCCCCACCCTCCCCTACCTTCCCTGAGGTTTGACATTCTGATTGATGTTTCTCTGTCTCTGGATCTATTTTTGTTCATCAGTTTATGTTGTTCATTATATTCCACAAATGAGTGAGATCATGTGATATTTATCTTTCTCTGCCTGGCTTATTTCACTTAGCATAATGCGCTCCATCTCCATCCACGTTGTTGCAAATGGTAAGAATTCCTTCTTTTTTAACGCAGCGTAGTATTCAATTGTGTAGATATACCATAGTTTTTTAATCCACTCATCTGCTAATGGGCACTTAGGCTGATTCCAAATCTTAGCTATGGTGAATTGTGCTGCTATGAACATAGGGGTGCATATATCCTTTCTGATTCGTGTTTCTAGTTTCTTGGGATATATTCCTAGAAGTGGGATCACTGGGTCAATTGGGAGTTCCATTTTTAGTTTTTTGAGGAAATTCCATACTGTTCTCCACAGTGGCTGCACCAGTCTGCATTCCCACCGGCAGTGCACAAGGATTCCTTTTTCTCTGCATCCTTGCCAGCACTTTTCTTTTGTTGATTTTTTGATAATAGCCATTCTGACGGGTGTGAGATGGTACTGCATTGTTTTGATTTGCATCTCTCTGATGATTAGTGACTTTGAGCATGTTTTCATATGTCTCTTGGTCTTCTGTCTTCTTTCAAAAAGGGCCTATTTAGATCAGTTGCCATTGTTTGATTGGGTTGTTTATCTTCTTTTTGTTAAACTGCATGAGTTCCCTGTAAATGTTGGAGATTAAACCCTTATCATTGATATCATTGGCAAGTATGCTCTCCCATGCAGAGGACTTTCTTGTTTTATTGATGGTCTCCTTTATTGTGCAAAACCTTTTTATTTTGAGGTAGTCCCATTTGTTTATTTTCTCTTTAGTTTCCATTGCCCTAGGAGCAGTATCAGTGAAGAAATTGCTTTGGCATATGTCAGATATTTTTCTGGCTGTGGATTCCTCTAGTATTTTTATGGTTTCCCATCTTAGTTTAAGTCCTTTATCCATTTTGAGTTTATTTTTGTGTATGGTGTAAGTTGGTGGTCTTGTTTCATTTTTTTGCATGTATCTGACCAATTTTCCCAACACCATTTGTTAAAGAGACTGTCTTGACTCCATTGTATGTTCATGCCTCCTTTGTGAAATATTAATTGAGCATAGTGGTTTGGTTCGATTTCTGAGTTCTCTATTCTATTCCATTGATCTATATATCTGTTCTTGTGCCAGAACCACGCAGTTTTGAGAACAGTGGCGTTGTAATACAGCTTGAAATCCAGTATTGAGATTCCACCTACTTTGTTCTTCTTTCTCAGGATTACTGTGGCTATTCGGGGTCTTTTTTTTATTCCACATGAATTTTTGAAGAGTTCTTTCTAGGTCTGTGAAATATGCCGTTGGTATTTTAATGGGGAGTGCCTTGAATCTATAGATTGTTTTAGGTAGTATAGACATTTTAATGATGTTGATTCTCCCAATCCATGAACATGGTATGTTCTTCCATCTGTTTACATCTTCCTCTATCGCTTTTTCAGTGTCTTGTAGTTTTCCACATATCGGTCTTTTACCTCCTTGGTTAAGTTTATTCGTAGGTATCTTAATTTTTTTGATGAGATGGTAAATGGGATTGCTTTTTTAGTCTCTCTTTAGTAAGTTCACAATTGGTGTATAGAAATGCCATAGATTTCTTGGCATTAATTTTGTATCCTGCTATATTGCTGAATTCATTTATTAAGTGATTTAGTTTTGTGATGGAGTCTTTAGGGTTTTTTATGTACAATATCATGTCATCTGCAAATAAGGACAGCTTTACTTCTTCTTTTCCAATTTGGATGCCTTTTATTTTTTCTTCTTGTCTAATAGCAATGGCTAATACTTCCAGTACTATGTTGAACAGGAGTGGTGAGAGTGGACATCCCTGTCTTGTTACTATTCTTAGGGGAAATGGTTTTAGTTTTTGCCCATTGAGTGTGATGTTAGCTGTGGGTTTATCGTATATAGCTTTTATTATGTTGAGGTATGATCCTTCTATTCCCACCTTGTTGAGAGTTTTTATCAAGAAAGGGTGTTGGATTTTGTCAAATGCTTTTTCTGCATCAATTGATATGACTATATGATTTTTATCTCTTAATTTGTTTATGTGATGTATCATGTTTATTGATTTGTGGATATTGTACCATCCTTGCATTCCTGGGATAAATCCTACTTGGTCGTGGTGTATGATCTTTCTGATGTACTGCTGGATCCAATTTGCTAGAATTTTGTTGAGGATTTTGGCATCTATGTTCATGAGAGATATTGGCCTGTAATTCCCTTCCATTGTGTTGTCTTTAACTGGTTTTGGTATTAGGATGATGCTGGCTTCATAGAAGGAGCTTGGAAGTGTTCCTTCCTCTTGAATTTTTTGGAATAGTCTGAGGAGGATAGGTTTTAGTTCCTCCTCGAATGTTTGGTAAAACTCCCCTGTGTAGCTGTCTGGCCCTGGGCTTTTGTTTGCTGGAAGCTTTTTGATGACTGCTTCAATTTCTTCCATAGTTACTCACATATTGAGCTGTTTAGATTATTTCTTGTTGAGTTTTGGAAGGTTATATTTTTCTAGGAATATGTCCATTTCCTCCAGGTGGTCCAGTTTGTTGGAATAGAGTTGTTCGTAGTATTTTTTAACAATCCTTTGTATTTCTGTGGTGTCTGTTGTTATTTCACCTATTCCATTTCTGATTTAGTTTATTTGGGTCCTCTCTCTTTGCTTCTTGGTGAGCCTGGCTAGAAGTTCATCAATCTTGTTTATCCTTTCAAAGAACGAGCTCTTGGTTTTGTTCATCTTTTGTATTGTTTTGTTGTTCTCAATGTTGTATATCTCTGCTTTGATCTTTATTATTTCCTTTCTTCTGCTTAAAATGGGCTTTTCTTTTCTTTCTTTTTATTTATTTATTTAATAAATCTTTATTCAGATTATTACAATTGTTTCTCCTTTTTCCCCCATAACTCCCCTCCACTCAATTCCCTCCCCACCTACTGCCCTTACCCCCACCCCCCATTGTCCTCCTCCATGGGTGTACGATTTTTGTCCAGTCTCTTCATGCACCCCCATACCCTTTTCCCTCTGAGAATTATCAGTCCACTCCCTTTCTATGGGCCTGATTCTATTATATTCACCAGTTTATTCTGTTCCTCAGGTTTTTAATACTGTCTCAATTTTTAGGTTCACTTGTTGATAGATATTTATTTGTTGTTCATGATTTTTAACTTTACTTTTTTTCTTCTTCCTCTTCTTAAAGAATACCTTTCAGCATTTCATATTATACTGGTTTGGTGGTGATGAACTCCTTTAGCTTTTTCTTAGCTGTGAAGCTCTTTATCTGCCCTTCAATTCTGAATGATAACTTTGCTGGGTAGAGTAATCTTGGTTGTAGGTTCTTGCTATTCATCACTTTGAAAATTTCTTTCCACTCCCATCTGGCCTGCATAGTTTCTGTTGAGAAATCAGCTGACAATCTTATGGGTGCTCCCTTGTAGGTAATTAACTGTTTTTGTCTTGCTGCTTTTAATATTCTCTCTTTGTCTTTTGCTCTTGGCATTTTAATTATGATGTGTCTTGGTGTGGTCCTCTTTGGATTCCTTTTGTTTGGGGTTCTGTGCACTTCCTGGACTTGTAAGTCTATTTATTTCACCAGGTGGGGGAAGTTTTCAGTCATTATTTCTGCAAATAGGTTTTCAGTATCTTGTTCTCTCTCTTCTTCTGGCAACCCCATAATTCTGATGTTGGTATGCTGGAAGTTGTCCCAGAGGCTTCTTACACTATCTTCAACTTTTTGGATTCTTTTTGCTTTTTGCTTTTTCGGTTGAGTGTTTTTTGCTTCTTTGTATTTCAATTCTTTGACTTGATTCTTGCTTTCCTCTACTCTGTTGTTGGGTCTCTGTATAATATTTTTTATTTCAGTCAGTGTATGTTTAATTTCTAGTTGGTCCTTTTTCATATCTTCCAGGGTCTCTTATATTTATTGGCCTTTTCTAGGATACTCTTGAAAAACCTTATAACCGTGGTTTTGAATTCTATATCCAGTCGTTTGTTTTCCTCCATGTCTTTCGTTTGTGATTCGTTTCTTTGTCGCCGCATTTTTGCTGCTTCCCTGAGTTGGTAGGGTAGCTTTGTGTGCTAGGTTTCCTATATGACCCAGTGGGTTGGCCTCCCAGTTACCTGAGGTGGACACTCTTGGTGCACCACTTTGTGGACTGTGTGTACAGCCTTGTTGTAGTTAAGTCTTGATTGTTGTTGGTATCACTGGGAGGAATTGACCTCCAGGCCAGTTGGCTGTGAGGATCAACTGTGTCTATGCTGGGAGAAGTTTGGTGCTGGAGACAGCCTTATAGTATTAGACTTGCAAAATTTCAAAAGCCTCTGTGCTCAGCTTGGATGGGGTGGAGTCTCAGGGCAGAGCAGACAGTCTTGGCTTCCCGTCAGCCCTGCCCTTGCGTGTGCACACGCACCTCCAGACCTCTGCCTTCCCCGCCTCCCAAGCCTCCACCTGAGAGTCCAGATTCCCCCCACAAGAGCGTGGGTCCCCAGGGGCTCGCCTGAGACTGGGGTTCAGTGCAGTCAGAACTGGGGTTCAGTGCATTCAGGAACTTCCCACTCTCTTATGCTAGCAAAAGCCTATGGCAACCTCCACAGTCTTTGTGCGCACTCGTGCACACGCGCCTCCAGATCCCTGACCACTGCGGCTCCCCCACGGATCTCTGAGTCTACGAGTGCCTTTTTCTCCACCTGACAGTCCAGACTCCCCCTGTATGAGCTTCGAGCCATGGGGTTTCGCCGGGAAATGGGGTTCAGTGCAGTCGGAGCTGGGATTCAGTGCAGTCGGGGGCTTCCTTCCCCCTCCCGCTGAAGAAAGTCAGCCAGGCTCTCAGCCACCCTTCCTCTCTGCGTGCACAAAGACCCTTTGCCGTACCTCAAACCTTTGTCGTTCCTCCAGTTCTCTGTGAGCTTTTCTCTTTCCTTCTAGTTGTAGAATTTCCACTCAGCCAGCTTACCTGTGGTTCTGGATGGTGTCGGTTCCGTCTTTTAGTTGTAGTTTTAAAATTGTTGTGCGAGGCAGCAGTTTTCGTGCTTACCTATGCCACCATCTTGGTTTCTCTCTCACCTACGTGGGGCTTTTCTTGTTGCTCTCTTTCTAACTCTTTGAGTTGTAGGGTTAGGTAATTTATTACCATTGTTTCTTGTTTTATTGCAGTATGCTTGTAGAGCTATGAACTTCCCTCTCAAGACTGCTTTCGCTGTATCCCGTATATGTTGGATTGTTGTTTTTTCATTGTCATTTGTTGCCATGATGTTGTTTTATTTCTTCCTTGATCTCTCTGGTAACCCAGTCATTGTTTAATAGCATGCTGTTTAGTCTCCATGTGTTTGATGTTTTTGGATTGTTTTTATTGTAGTTGATTTCCAGTTTTATGCCACTGTGATCTGAGAAGATGCTTGATATGATTTCTATGTTCTTGAATTTGAAGAGACTTTGCCTATGACCCAACATATGGTCTATTTTTGAGAATGACCCATGTGCACTTGAGAAGAAAGTATATTCTGTGGCTTTGGGGTGAAATGTTCTGAAGATGTCAATTAATTCCATCTGGTCTAGTGAGTCATTTAGGATTGATGTTTCTTTGCTGATTTTTGTTTAGAGCATTTGTTCAATGGTGATAGTGGGGTATTAAAGTCTCCTACTATGATTAAATTGCTGTCAATCTCTCCTCTGATATCCTCCAGGAGTTTTTTTTTAATGTATTTGGGTGTGTATATGTTTACTTGAGTTATTTTTTCTTGTTGGATGGCTCCCTTTAGTATTATGAAGTGGCCTTCCTTATCTCTTGTTATGTCCTTCACTTTGAGATCTAATTTGTCAGATATAAGTATTGCTACCCTAGTTTTTTTGTTTTATTTCCATTCACCTGAAAAACCTTTTTCCATCCCTTCACCCTCAGTCTGCGTGCGTCTTTTTTTCTGAGGTTGGTTTCTTGTAGACAGCAGATATATTGGTCGTGTTTTCTTATCCAATCCGTTACCCTATGTCTTTTGATTGGGGCATTTAATCCATTTACATTTAAAGTTATTATTGATAGGTACTTATTTGTCACCATTTTTATTCTTTACACCTGTGTTCCTTCTTCGCTTCCTATTTCTTTCTTTTTCTTTTTTTTTTTACATCAGACCCTTTAGTATTTCTTGCATTGCTGGTTTTGTGGTAATAAATTCATTTAGTTTTTTTTTGTCTGTGAAGCTCCTGATTTCACCTTCAATTTTGATTGATAGCCTTGCTGCATACAGTATTCTTGGATTCAGACCCTTCCTTTGCATGACTTTGTATATTTCATTCCATTCCCTTCTGTCCTGATGAGTTTCTGTTGAGAAATCAGTCGCTAGTCTGATGGGGGTTCCTTTGTACGTAACTGTCTGTCTCTCTCTGGCTGCTTTTAAGATTCTTTATCGTTGTGTTTGCCAGTTTAATTATAATGTGCCTTGGCATTGGTCTTTTGGGGTTCATTTTGCTTTGGACTCTGTGACCTTCTTGAATTCGTTTTTTTTTTTTTTCTTTCCTATATCAGGGAATTTTTCTGTCATTATTTCTTCAAACAGGTTTTCTATTCCTTGCTCAGTTTCCTTTCCTTCTGGAACCCCTATTATGCGGATGTTGTTTTGTTTTGTGTTGTCCCAAAGTTCCCTTAGGCTCTCCTCCTGCTTTTTAATTTTTTTTTCTAGAAGCTGCTCTACTTGGGTATTTTTTCCTACCTTGTCTTCTAGCTCACTGATGTGGTCCTCTGCTTCTTCTAGTCTACTCTTACTGCTTTCTATTGAGTTCTTTACAGCATAAATGTCATTTTTCATTTCTTCTTGGTTCTTCTTCATTTCCTCTTGGTTCTTACTCATATTGTCAAATTTGTCTTCCATTCTTTTCAGCCACTTTATGACCATTTCTCTGAATTCTTTCTCTGGCAGGTTGCGTGCCTCCATTTCGTTTACTTCCTTTTCTGGTTATGCCTGCTTTTCTTTCATATGCAGGCTGTTTCTTTGTCTCCCCATGGTCTCTCTTCTCTGGGTTTCTGGTTATGTAGTTCTCTCTCTCCTTTCTGTGGTGGAGCGTAGAGCTCCTCTGAATCCGCATGTTTTTGGCAATTGGGGACCAGTGCTCTGGGGTTCGCAGCTGTTCAGTGGGTGCTGCAGTTGTGGATTTTCAGGCTTCCTATAACATCCACTTTCCCCTTCAAGATGGCATAGTCTCCTTGTCCGAGCCAGTGGCTCCCAGAGGGAACCCAGCAGCAGCGGGGGCTGGCTGGTCAGGGGAGCTCCATCCAGCAGTCTGCCACTTTCTCCTGGAATATAGCTGTCCCTTAACTCACCAACAGACACTCCCCATGCGACCCTCAGCTGTTCTTTCTCTCTGCTCTGGGACAACGCTCAGGATATGTCTGTGTATTCCTTCACCATTTTTTTCCCTCCAAATTAGTCTTAATTTGGCTCTTTTGATAAACATGAGGGTAATTTTGAGGAGAAAAATTCTATTTCAATAGAAATTATTAAAACTGAAAGGTTTTCTTTCCCTTCCACCAGACCATTTGTTAGTTTGTCTCCACCAGGTCACAAGCCCACCTCCTTCTGTGCCCAGGCCTCATTGTCCCTCTGACATACAGCAAGGATCTCTTGGCTCTGAGAGACAACTCTGATACGCCTCAGCAGGAAGTAGCTAGAAGAGCCCACTGAAGTCCATTTTCCCTAAAAGAATTCAGAGCCAGGATCCTTGAGGTAATATATTAGGCAGTTAGGCAGACATGAGCCGAGCAAGGATGATGGGCCAACTAGCACTACCAGATGTAATTACATCTTTCCATCTCTACCTATGTGAGACAAGGGGACTCCCCATAAGTAAGAGGGAATGAGGCTGCAGATGAAGCAGCCCAGGAGGCTACCCTAAAACCAGTGGGACCTCTACAGGATCTAGTGACTCTTCCAAACCCTTACCTACCCACCTCACCAGCTTACATGGAAACCCAGTCTAGAAAACTGAAATCCATAACCAATCTTTACTCAAGGTCTTCCAAGGTACTCTGCCTATACAAACTTCTGATCCAGTCAATCCTTCCACCCTGGTGACTCTCTTTGGGTAAAGAAATTTTCCACACAAGGACTGACTCCTACCTGGCAAGCACCACCTTCACAGCAGTCAAGGTCGACAGGATCCCGATGTGGCTTCATCACACCTGGCTTAAGATGGCCCGGGCAAAATAGAGATTCCAGGACTCTTCGGACCCTGTAAAGATTAGTCCTGGCCCTCATTCCAGGCCCTTATCTTATAAACAGGCCCACGACTTTATTCAGCAGAGAATTAATTCTATCAAGCTTATAGTCCTCATGGGTCAATATAAGTCCCTTGCCAACAATGACCCAAAAGAGTCAATGATTTGACTCATGTACATAAAACCATTGGGGAATATTAGAGAGTAGAAATTTTTGAGCATGCTTCCTCCTAGTCGACTTAGCCTTGAATCCTAGCTGTACCTCACAAAATAGCCTTGTAAGATAGAACATAGAACACTGTCAACTTTCTGAAGAACAGGATGACACTGTAAATAACATAGTCATCAATAACATGACCCTGACATTAAAAACTGTTTTGTCTTAAATTGCTTGCTCTACAAAGACTGCATGTGGTGAATGTGCTTAAAAGCAGTCCTGCACAAATGGTCGGGGTGGCTTTCTGGACTCACTGCATGGAGAAAGGCAGAGCAGTCGCCAGCCGGCTAATAAAGGCTCCCTAAATTTTAATTTGGTCTGGACTCCAGTGGTCGTTCACTTGCGTTCACTCCACAACAGGTACATGTTCCAAGACCCCCAAGAAACCAAGGATAGTACCAAACTCTATACGTTTGTACCCTATAGATGCATACATACATACATGATGAAATTTAATTTATAAATTAGGCACAGTAAGAGGTTAACAACTAATAAAATAGAACAGTTATAACAATATACTGAATAAAAGTTATGTGACTATGGACCTGAAAATTAAGGACACAATTTTATTCAGGCTATAGAATAAAGATCATACCCTGGATCCTAAGATTTAGGATCTCCACAATGTGGTTTTGCTTTAGATGTTTATAGGGAAGCATAGAAGAGTCTCAGGGGGGAAAAATTATAGTTGTGATCAGGAACATCTTAGCTGGATAGGAAATGTTTATCTCTGTGTTTAGCTATTTGGGGGTAAGTAAACATTTCTAATATCTACTAATCATTCATGAGACAAAGAATGGGGAGGTGGATACAAATGAAACTAATATAATGTCTGTCAATTACATCTCAGTAAAGAATGGGGAATTAGAGAGACTATTTCTGAGCTCAGAGGTTCAGGGAAAAATAAGAGACACCTGAGAGTCTTATGGGAGTCATGAAAACCAGTGGAAGGAGTCTTATCTAAGACAGATGGGGAAGTGTAGTTCTTTGAGGCAACCTTTTTCCTGAAACACAAAAAGAGGAGAGAGGCTCCCAAAACAAGAGGGTAGGGCATTTCTTGGCCATCATTGTTTTTCTGGAGCACAGGCTCGGGAAGTTCAGCAATGTTAGTGCTTTCCTAGAAGTTTCACTCAATACTTTTGCTTAAACCTAACCATCCAGCACTTGATCATGTGGCTCCTTCTAGCTTTAATGGAGCTTGAAATTGTAGACTTTTTAAAAAATTTACCTTTATTGTTTGAAGTCTTACTAATGTCCCCTGTTTTTCCCCATTGACCCTCTCTACCCTGCATACACTGCCACCAGGCCTTCACCGCACTATTGTCTGTGTCCATGGCTATGCGTGTAAGTTCTTTCGTCAATCTCTTTCTGCCCCCTGACTTTCCTTTGAGATGTCAGTCTATTCCATGCTTCTGTGTCTCTGGATCTATTTTGTTCATCAGTTTATTTTGTTCATGAGATTCCACGTATGAGTGAGATCATGTGATACTTATCTTTCTCTGATTGGCTTATTTTGTTTAGCATAATACTTGCCAGGGCCCGCCATGCTGCCTTAAAGTGTAAGCTATCCTTCTTTTCTACAGCTGCATAGTATTCCATATGGGGAAAAGGGAATCCTAGTACACTGCTGGTTGGAATTAAGACTGTTGCAGCCAATATGGAAAACCGTCTGGAGTTTCCTCAAAAAATTAAAAACGGAACTGCCATTTATCCCTGTGATCCCACTTCTAGGAATATATCCTAAGATTCCCAAAACACCAGTCAGAAAGAATATATGCACCCCTATGTTCACAGCAGTGTTGTTTACAATACCTAAGATATGTAAATAGCCCAAGTGCCCATCAGTAGATAAGTGGATAAAAAACCTGTGGTACATTTACAGGATGGAATACTATGCAGCTGTAAAAAAGAAGAAAATGTAGACTTTTAGATGAGATGCAATAGAGCCAGATAAAAATGGGTTATTAGGTCATGGCAATGCAAAATACAGATGATGTATTATAGAACTGTACACTTGAAACTTATATAATCTTATTAATCTGTCACCCCAATAAATTCAATAAAGATAAAATAAAAGTATTGAAAAATGAGTGTTATTACTAAACTAGAGGCCCTGTGCACAAATTTGTGCATGGGTGGGGTTCCTCAGCCTGGCCGGTGATCAGGGCGGGCTGGCTGGGGAGAGGGACTGTGGGAGGTTGGCCAGCCATGGGAGGTTGGCTGGCCACGGGAGGTTGGTTGTGGGAGTGCACTGACCACCAGGGGCCAGCTCCTGTGTTGATGGTCTGCCCCCTGGTGGTCAGTGTGCATCATAGCTACTGGTCATCCAGTTGACCAGTCTTAATGTTTGCTTAGGCTTTTATATATACTAGAGGCCCTATGCACGGAGATTCATGCAAGAATAAGCCTTCCTTCCCCTGGTTGCTGGCACCGGCTTCCCTCCGGCACCTGGGACCCTGGCCTTCACTCTGGCTGCTGCCTTCTGCCTTCACTCCAGCCCTGCTGCCCTCCTGTAGCTCTCTCCACCCCCTGCCACCCCCCTCATAGCAGGCATCCCACCCTGCCCCAGCTTCTTTGCGCCCGGGCCACACGCGCTGCCCAGTGGCCCGGAGCAGCCAGGGCGGGCCAGAATGCCTGCGTCATCGTCATGGCAATGATACAAGCGTTCTGGCCAGGCCACCACCATCTTTGTCGCGTCCATTTGCATATTCTCTCCTTATTGGCTGTGGGTGCCGCCATCTTTGTTGCGGAGTGATGGTCAATTTACATATTCTGTCTTTATTAGGTAGGATAGATAGGAAAGGGAGATGGGCCATTGGGCATGAACTAGCCAACAGGCCAGTTACTGGCCATTGCCCTTGTCCACCCTCCTACCCCTCTGACCTGGTCCTCATATAGTAGCCACAGCTCTTTTTAAATTGTGAAGCAAATCATGTCCCTGCTTCCTTACAACTCTCCAACTGACTGTAGAATAAAATCCAACCTGAAAAGATCCTGAATAATATGGTCTTTTCCTATATGCAATTTTATATTATGTTAATGTTTATACATGTGACGCACCAGCGAAATTTGCTTCTGTAATGTTTTTTAAACAAAGCAAGTCCTTTCTACTTCATTTTCCTTCTCCATGAATGTTCAAGCCCCACCCCTGCCAACTTCTTCGTGTTGTTCATGCTAAGCTCAAATGTCACTTCTTCAGGGAAGCTTTCCTTGGTTTTCCTATCAAAATTGCTTCCCCTAGTTCAGTGGTTGGCAAACTCATTAGTCAACAGTGCGGCAAACCGCGACTCGTGAGCTGCATGTGGCTCGCAAGCCACAGTTTGCCGACCACTGCCCTAGTTAATAGCTATCTTGGTAGACTATTTCTTTTCTCTAAAATATGTTATCTTGTTAATTTACTTATTGACCTTATTTTCCATGATGAGGCAAGGGATTCAGCCTGATCTGCTCACTGCTATAGTCTAAGTGCCTAATACAGTACATGGTACAGAGTAAACACTCAGTTACACAAACTGTATATATACAGAAATACACAGGATTTATATCATGTATGCATGCATAATTTATATATTACATTATATATCTATAATAATAAAAGGATAATATGCAAATCAACTGAACGGCCCAAGAGTGGAATGACCGCCCAGATGACCTTCTGGACAAAGCTGTGGCTGCAATGGCTGAGGCAGCCAGGACTGTGAAGGCCTACTCTTGCATGAATTTTGTGCATCAGGCCTCTAGTATATAAATATTTGTGAAGGACTTATTAACCACAAAAGATCTGTACATCACTGAAAAATATTATACCACAGATTCTTTATGCCAAAGTGATTTATTTGGTGTAATATATTCTGCCATTCTTCAGTAGTTAAAAGCCTTACCTTATATATATATATGTCTTGATGATGATTATGTGATTTTCAGTAAATAGATTAGAGAAATTTTGGGGCTTGCAAAGTAAAGTATGTTAAAAACTGGTCCTGTTTTTGTTGTTGTTGTTAACAAACTTTTATAAATATTAAGATATAATGTTTTTAATCAAGAAGACTCACTATCACTAAAACAATTTCCCAAATAAATATAATAAACTTAATGTAATGCTTTTCAAAATCCCGACAATTTTTTTTGAATTTTACAAATTAATATGTAAATTTGTCAGAAGAATAACTTTTTAAATTTTTTTTTTAAAAGAAGGTCTGTAAGTGTGGGGCGCGGCTACAGTGCTTGGACAGGTTCAAGCCTTGGACTGATTAGAGGGCACAGTCCTCTCATTGCCACGTGCAAGTCCCAGCTTGGATGGCAGAGCCTTCCCAGCACAATTATAGCCAACAGCTGTAGCTGTAAGCTTGAACCTATGGTCGGAACACGTGGTTCCACGTGCCTAAGTGATACAGGCTGCAAGTAAACAAAGTTGATCAGGTGCATGTAATTGAGTAGGCACCAGAATGTTGTAAACATCTTGACCACACCCTTACTTTGCCTCGTGGCATCTGGCTATAAAATAAAGATATGGCTTGTAGTCCGTGGTGCTGCTGGCTCCCCATCAGGGAAGCAGCATCCCACTGAGTCCCAGCTTTCCTTCTCTTGTCTATCTTAATCCTTCATCGCCCCCACTCGGGTTCACCCTTGGCCATGCTGCTGCGGCACACATAAGAGACTTTTCCTACTAGGTATAGAAAAATAGCTGTTACCATAGTAATTTTTAAAAGGTAGCGTTAACATAGAAACAAATAAGTTGCTAGAACAAAATAGAGTTTATGATAAAGGTGACTTTTAAATTAGAGGGAAAATATATTGATATATCTAATAAATATTATTGATGCAATTATTTATGTCTGAAAATAAAAGTCAATTTCTACTTCCCATCATATAAAGATTAATTTCTAACATATTAAAAAGTTAAATATAGTCCAGCCAGTATGGCTCAGTGGTTGAGCATCAACTCATGAACCAGGAAATCACAGTTTGATTCCTGGTCAGGGCACATGCCTGGGTTGTGGGCTCCATCTCCAGTAGGGAGCATGCAGGAGGCAGCCGATCAATAATTCTCATCATTGATGTTTCTATCTCTCTATCCCTCTCCCTACCTCTCTCTAAAATCAATAAAAATGTATTTTTAAAAAGTTAAATATAAAAGTCAAATCCATTTTGGGATAAGACTTTTAAAAAATAATATTTGGATAAGGAAGGCCTTACTCAGCAATTCAAAAACTCAGAAGTCAGCTCAGATTTGGTGAAGAAATTTTTAACTCCCACAGAGTAAAAAACAGCTTATAGGAACAAACAGTACATAGGGAAAAATAGATGCAACATAAATATCAGGAAAAACCTATTATCCAGAATATAAAAAGTGCTTCTAAAAATCAACAAGAAAAAAGAAAGCAGTTCACAGGAAGAAAAAACAAAACAACACAGCAAAATACCAATAAATACATCAAAGATTTCAACTCTCTGATAACCATGGAATACAAATAGAAAATATATTTTATCAAAGAATGAAAAAGATTAATAATGTTTAAGAGGACTTTGGGAATGGGCATTTTCATATACCTTTATGTATGGTAAGTGGGTAAACCTTTTCCTTTTCTGGCAGGCAAATTTGATAATATCTATCATTATTTTAAAGGTATATTCCCTGCAATTCACCTCTTCTACTTCTAAGCATCTGTCAGAATAGAACTTGCACACTTTTTCTCAATGTAGGTGTGCAGATGTTATTGTTGCATGGTATAAAATCACAGAAAAATATTAAAATGTCCAAAAAGAGGAAGGACTGAATAAATTAATTTAATACCACACATTCTGATGTAGTGATTAAATGGAATAAAACATATCTATATAGTTCTATGAATATATCTAAAAAAACAACAACAAGGTGCAGGATGATGTGTATAACCAGTTTTAAACTTCAATGCTCAGAAGATTCACCTGAGGTAGTTAGAAAATAGACATGGTATGTAGAGTACAGCATAGGGAATATAGTCAATAATCCTATATGCAAACAGACCAAATGGCAGAACAACCAAACAACCAAAGCGTAATATGCTAATGATATGCTAAGGCTGCTCGACCACTCACTATGACATACACTGACCACCAGGGGGCAGATGCTCCGACCAGTAGGTTAGCTTGCTGCTGGGGTCTCACTGATCAGGACTGAGTGAGATGGGCTGGACATACCTTGGAGCCCTCCTGCCGCCCCTCCCCAGCCAATCATGCACCGGTGGGGTCCTTCAGCCTGGTCTGCGCCCTCTTGCAATCCGGGACCCCTCTGGGGATGTCTGAGAGCCGGTTTCAGCCTAATCCTGCCGGCCACTCCCCTTGGGAGGGTGCCAGATGCAGAGCTCATGGCTGGTGAGCATTACTGTGGCAGCACAAGCCTCTCCGGATCGATCGAGACTGATTGGGCACAAGCCCATGGCAGGCACAGTGGGGCCAGGATGAGCGGAGTGGCAGGCAGGAGCTGCAGGCAGTGTTGGACTGTGGGTTTTGGCCTGATCCCTGCAGGCTACCCAGAGGGACCCCACCTGTGCACCAGGCCTCTAGTATTGTAATAACTATGTATGGTGCCAGGTGGGTACTGGAACTATTGGGCAGAATACTTCACAAAGTATATGACTGTTTAAGCACTATGGTACCCCTGAAACTCATACAAAATAATATTGAATGTAAATTGTAATTGAAGAATTAAATTTTAAAAACAACAACAAAAGATTCATCTTAGGAACTTGTTTTAAAATGTAGGTTTTGAGGCCACACTCCCAGAAATCCTAAAGCAGTGGTCAGCAAACTCATTAGTCAACCACTGTCCTAAAGTATTGAGTCTGGGATTTGACTTGGTAACTGCATTTTAATGAACAATCCAGGTTAGTCAGGTGTGTTACAACCATTCTTCAGAAACACCATCCCAATGTAATGCCTTTTTTTCAATAGTTAAATATATATTCATGCTCCAGGAAGTGGAGAAGCTCACTTAAACAGTATTTATGTGTATATATTTACACATTATGTACTTCTATCTACCTGCGTTTATTTTTCAGTAACTACTGTCAGCCATGCTCTGTTTCAAACCATTTGACATTCCCTCCCACTCCCCCATCCCTCTCCCCATGAATAGCAGACTCATTTAGGACCTCACTCTCATTCATAATTTTTTGTTTGCTTTCAGTATTAAAATATGCTTACTTTGATACCAAAATTAAATATTAAATTAAAAACTAAGTTAAAATAGGCTAAGTTATTAAGATTCAGGGCTATTCATTGTAAAACTTTGAACTCATATTTGATTCAAAACTTTCCTCCTCTCCCATCTCCCAAGACTAGACTTGTGGGACTAGCAATTCTGAGTGGAGGAGAAAAGCATCCTGCTCTCTCACACCTTTTCCTTTCTCACTCGTTCATACTGTTTTGGGATGAATGCTAAACTGAGGAGTTTGAAGAGGGAGAGGGTAGGCCAACTGCAAAGATGACATTTACTGACCCCTCTCCTTTGATTTTCATGGACCTTTTGATTGCTTACAGACATCAGTGTGAACTGAAAGTGACATCATTACACTGCATGGATGAAGGAATGATGATGTATCACACATTGTTAAAGGGATGAATTTAAAGAAAGCCCTGGCTGGTGTTCACAGTGGTTAGAGTGTCCACCTGCTCAGCCAAGGATAATAGGTTCTACTCCTGGTCCAGGACACATACCTGGATTGCAGGGTAAATTCCCAACCCCTGTTGGGGTGCATGTGGGAGGCAACCAATTAATGGGTCTCTCTCACATTATGTTTCTCTCTTTCTTCTTCTCCCTCCCTTTCTCTCTAAAAATCAATTGGAAAAAATATCTTCAGGTGAGGATTAACACACACACAAGATAGCCTCTTTAGGCACAACCTGGTACCACGCATTCACTGCAGGGCAAGCCTGCAGCCCGATTTCATTATTTCCTTACCTCCAGGCCATCACATAGTGCCACATGTTTTGGTTTGGGTTCCTCAGATACAGAAGCTACAACAGAGATTGAAGTGTAAGTAGTTGATTTGGAGGAAGGGTGCATAAGCCAGGCAGCCCTGTGGGAGACAGCTAAATACCATAGGAAGTGTTGGGAAACATGCTTCAGGGTTATCCCTCTCAGGGGTATTTACACCATCATTATACATCAATTATTTCTTGCTAGTATATAAAATTTATTTTTTACATTGGCTTTGTATCCTGTGATTTTGTTAAATTCACTTATTAATCATTTAAATTTTTTGGTTGATTTATTAGAATCTACAGGTCACATTGACTGTAAATCTACTGATCATATCATCCTATCTAATAAAGAGGGAATATGCAAATTGGCCATCACATCATCATAAAGCTGGTGGTGCCTATAGCTACAAGATGGTGGTGCCCAGTCCCCTCAGCCCTGCTGGAGTCCCCCAGTCCTTTCAGCCCCACCAGGGGAGTGGCAGGCACTCGGTGCAGCCAGACCCGCCTTTAGCCCCCCTACCGCCCAGGGCTGGCCTGAGGTGCAGGCAAGCTTCAGATGGCAGCTACCCAACCGCCCAGGGCCACCTGAGGCTCAGGTAATCAGGGCTGTCCAAGCCTTGCACTACCGGCAGTGGCAGCAGCAGAGGTGTGATGGGGGCATCACCTTCCCCTGATCTCTGGGTCGCCTCCTGCCCCTGAGGGCTCCCGGACTGTGAGAGAGAAGGCAGCCTGGGCTGAGGGACACACCCTCCAGTGCATGAATTTTCATGCACTGGACCTCTAGTCTATATATATATATATATATATATATATATATATATATATATATATATATGCCTAATATGCAAATTGTCTCCTTGGGAGTTTGACTGGGAGACCAGGAGTTTAATAGCTCACTATGACATGAACTGACCACCAGGAGGTGGCACGAAATGAAGGAGGCCCTGGCCAGCAGCTGGAATGCCCCAATCAGTCCTGATTGCCAGCCAGGCCTACGTTTTTCATGCACCAGGCCTCTAGTATGCAATAAAGTTTTATTTTCTTTATTGATTAAGGTATTACATATGTGCACTTATCCCCCCATTGCTTCCCCCACCCCCCCACTCATGCCTGCACCCCCCTGGTGTCTGTGTCCATTGGTTAGGCTAATATGCATGCATACAAGTCTTTTGATTGATCCCTCCCCCTAACCCCCACCCTGCATCTGTTTTTGTTTGTCAGTTTATGTTGTTCATCTCTATGTTCATAGCAGCACAATTTACCATAGCTAAGATTTGGAAACAGCCTAAGTGCCCATGAGCAGATGACTGGATTAAAAAACTGTGGTACATCTACATAATGGAATACTACACTGCCATAAAAAAGAAGGAATTCTTACCATTTGCAACAGCATGGATGGAACTGGAGAGCATTATGCAATAAAGTTTTATTTCTTTCTTTTCCAACCTGAATGCCTTTTATTTCTTCATTTTATTTATTTAATTTTTTTACTAATTGCACAGGATAGGATCTTCAATGTAATTTTGAAAGAAAACACTGGGAAGAGGCATCCTAGCCTCATTCCAAATCTTAGGCATAGAGCATTTATTAATTTTACCATTAATTTTGAGGTTAGGTACAAGTTTTTAATAAATGTTCTTTATCAGGTTGAGCAATTTCCCCTCTACTTCTTAGTTTGCTGAAATGTTCACTGTAAATGAATGTTAATTTTGTGAAATGTCTTTTTCTTTTTACCTATTAAGATTATATAATTTTCCTACTTAATTCTGGTAATATGATAATCACATTGATTGATTTTCAAATGTTAAAATAATCTTAAATCCTGGAAGAAAACATCACTAGGTCATGATGTATTATCTATTTTATATGTTACTAGGTTTGATTAGCTCATATTATGTTAAAGATTTTGCTTCTATGCTCATTAGGCAATATCAGTTAATAGTGATCCTTTCTTGTACTTATGTTTGATTTTCTGAGGGCCCTCAACCATTCTGCTTGGGGAAGGAATGATGGAGTAAAGGAAAGCTGTCCCTATTACCCACTTCAATTTGTCCAAACTATTTTATTTTTCTTCCTTGGTGTGCTGGAACTTTTCCTCTGGAAACATGCACTTCTGGCTCTCTCATTTGTGGGTGATTGTCTAAGACAGTGTTTTCCAGGAGATCCCAGATCGCAGCCAAGAGGGGCTAGAGCTGGTTCATGAACCACTGCAGATCCACAGGCAGGACTGAGTTATCTCTGCCTATTACCCAATGTGTGAGTGGGTGAGATTCCTCCAGGGTCCCTCAGCTCCCTCAAATGCACTGTTGTCTATGCGTAGATGCCAAAATTTTTTTGTTGGGGGAGGGGGACAAATATGAGGGATATCTTATTCCACCATGATGCTGATAATATTGAATTTTTTACTCCAGGTATTGTATATATCTATGCTAGAAATCCCATTTTATTATTTAAAAGAAATATCTTCCAATGTCCTTTAAATCATTGAGTATAATTATAATAGGTGTTTTATAGTCCTTATCTGCTAATCCCATAATCTCTGTCTCTTGGAATCTTTTTATTGCCTCCCCCCCCCCCCCTTTTTTTATTTTCTGGTATCAGTCAAAGAATTCTGCCTCTTAGCATGTCTGGCAATTTTGGTTTGGATGCTGGACATTAGACTTTTCCGTGATTGAACATTTGCATTTTGTTTTCTTGCTTTAAATATCCTGAAGTTTGTTTTGTCAGACAATGAAGTTCCTTGAGGATCTGCTTTATCTTTTTTGAGGTTTGTCTTCAAGCTTTGTTAGGACTTTTCACAGTGGTTTCTGCTCTAATACTATTTAGTCCTGGTACCAAGGCATGACTCTTCCGGGGTCTCTAGTGAATGCTGAGCATTTAAAAAGTTCTCTCCTCTTTGACTGATAGGAATTCCACTATCTCCCAACCCTGTGTGAACTCTGGGGATTGTTTAGCTTCTAGTTTTTTAAATACTATATTTTGGCTAGTCTTCTAGAATTCTACTTATCACATGACCAGAATTAAATTCAAATACTTGAAGGGATCTCTATGCAGATTTCTAGAGCTTTTTTTTCTGGATGGTTCCCTGGTACTCTGTCCTGCAAATTTCAGGTAGGTCCTTGGGCCTCCCCAACTTTTTATCTATGTTCTTTTCATTTGAGTAAGATAGTTTGACTTGATTTTTCCCTACCTATGCTCTAGTCTGGAAATTGCTTCCAAATTGAAAGCTGAGGTAATCTTAAGGCTGATCTTATTTGATTCTCTTCCCTCAGGCATCACAGTTCTGCTCTGTTACATATAATTTCTGTAGTGTTCTGGTTGTTTATGCAGGCAGGAAGATCCTGTACCAGATACTTCTATATGAAAGAAGTTCTTTTCATTAAGTTTAAGATAAAAACTTAATCCACAGAAGGTTATGAAGCTCTGCATTCATGATGAGGATATTTTGACTGTTGGACCATGTAATAGAATGGGTGATGATTTCATTTCCTTCCTTCATAAAAGCTATTATCTGTAGGACCTTTCTTTTGGGCATCTTGCTTTGAAATTCAAGTTTCCAGAATTCAAATATCTTTTTGGTTAAATGTTTTCAGAAAATAAACTTTTCATTTTTTCTCTTAGGGCAGCTCAGCAATTCTCCAATTTTATTTTTTTGCTGTTTAACCATATTCTGAGGATAGTTTTCTCTTAATTTTTTATATCTTCAGAATTAGTTTTTTTTTCATTCATTTTTTATATCTTTTTAATTAGTTTCTTTAATTCATTTTATTATTTTTTAAAATAAATCTTTATTGTTCAGATTATTACAGATGTTCCTCTTTTTTTTCCCCCCATAGCTCCCCTCCACCTGATTCCCCACCCCACCCCATGCCCTTACCCCCCGCCACTGTCTTCAACCATAGGAGTAAGATTTTTGTCCAATCTCTTCCCGAACCCCTCACACCTGCTTCCCCTGAGAGTCCTCAGTCCACTCCCTTTCTATGTTCCTGATTCTATTATATTCACCAGCCCATTTTGTTCTTCAGATTTTTATTCACTTGATTTTTAGATTCACTTGTTGGTAGGTATGTATTTGATGTCATTTTGTTGTTCATAATTTTTATCTTTACCTTTTTCTTCTTCTTCCTCTTCTTAAAGAATACCCTTCAGCATTTCATGTAATCCTGGTTTGGTGGCGATGAACTCCTTTAGCTTTTTCTTGTCTGTGAAGCTCTTTATCTGACCTTCAACTCTGAATGATAGCTTTGCTGGGAAGAGTAATCTTGGTTGTAGGTTCTTGCTGTTCATCACTTTGAATATTTCTTGCCACTCCCTTCTGGCCTGCATAGTTTCTGCCGAGAAATCAGCTGACAGTCGTTTGGGTACTCCCTTGTAGGTAACTAACCGTTTTTCTCTTGCTGCTTTCAAGATTCTCTCTTTGTCTTTTGCCCTTGGCATTTTAATTATGATGTGTCTTGGTGTGGTCCTCTTTGGATTCCTTTTATTTGGGGTTCTGTGCGCTTCCTGGACTTGTAAGTCTATTTCTTTCACCAGGTAGGGAAAGTTTTCTGTCATTATTTCTTCTAATAGGTTTTCAGTATTTTGCTCTCCCTCTTCTTCTGGCACCCCAAAAATTCGGATGTTGGTACGCTTGAAGTTGTCCCAGAGGCTCCTTACACTATCTTCATATTTTTGGATTCTTTTTTCTTTTTGTTTTTCTGGTTGGGTGTTTTTTGTTTCCTCATATTTCAGATCTTTGGTTTGATTCTTGGGGTATGTTGATCTACAGTTGAGTTTCTGTATATTCTTTATTTTAGACAGTGTATGCTTCATTTCTGACTGGTCCTTTTCCATTTTTTTGGCATTCTCATTAAGGTCCTTGAAGGTCTCACTAAGCTCCTCAGAAGTGTCATCAAGTTTCTCAGCGGTTTTTAGAAGATTCTTGAGTAACCTTATAAATGTGGTTCTGAACTCTATGTCGTCCAGTAGTTTGCTTTCCTCCGTTTCTTTCATTCGTGACATGTTTCTTTGTTTCCGCATTTTGGCTGCTTCCCTGTGTTGATGGAGTGGCTTTGTGTGGTAGGTGACCTATAGGGGGCAGTAGCTCAGCCTCCCCAATCACCTGATGTGGACGCTCTTGGTACACCCCTTTGTGGGCTGAGTGCAAAGTCTTGGTGTAGTTAAGCCTTAATTGCTGTTGGTACTCTGGGAGGAATTGACCTCCAGGCCAATCGGCTGTGAGGACTCACTGTGTCTATAAGAACTGCTGTGCTGGAGACACACTTATGGTGCAGGACTTGTTTCAGTGGGGCTTTGGTGCTCGCTGAGTCTGCCCTTGAATGTGTCACTTATGGACGTGAGGAGTTGAAATCTGGTTTCTCACACTGACCACTAGGTATACTGGCTTCTGGATCTCCAATGGGGTGCAGGTCAGCTATTGTCTGAGTCCACCCAGCAGGAGCTATAGCGAGAGCTACAGTTTTCTCCTCTTTGCTTGGGGTTTGGAGGTTTTGGAGCTGTCTGATCTGGGCTGCAAGTTTGTTAGGTTAAGCTGCGGGGCAGTCCATTCATATGCAAAAGCTGCTGCTTGGAGCTTGGGTGGGTTTGTAGGTTGTGTGGGGCGGGGCCTCAGGGCATCACTAGGCTAGGGCGTGGCAAACAGCAATGGCTGCTAGTTAGCTGGCCCTGTGTCTCTGACTGTGTCCCGTCCTGTGCCCCAGTGCAGATAAACAATTATTCCTGTGCGCAGCTCTGCAAGCAGGCCCACCTCACTTTCCGACCCGGTAGCAGACAATCCAGCTTCTCCCCGTAGGAGTTTGGGTCCCCCGCGTCTCCCCAGAAACTGTATTTCAGAGTAATCGGGGGCTTGTCTCCCCTTTGGGTTGAAAAAAGCAACGCCTGCAGCCAGCCCAGATCCCGCGCCTCCGTACCTCAGCTTTTCAGCGCTTGTGCACGTCTCAATGCTCTTTTCTCTTTTCTTCTAGTTGTAGAACTTCCACTTAGCCAGCTTTCCCACGGTTCTGGGTGATAGACGTTTTGTCTTTTAGTTGCAGTTTAAATTGTTGTGCGAGGCAGCAGTTTAGGTGTTTACCTATGCCACCATCTTGAATTGAATTCTTTAATTCATTTTAAATCAGCCTAATATTTTATTCATATTGTCTGAATCAGTATGCATATGTATGTGGGTGTGCCTATACACATATGTACACATTGACACACAAACACACGATACACACGTACATGCACAAAACAAATAGATGTATATATACATATATATGTATATCTACACTAATAAAAGAGAAAGATGCAAATTGACCATACCTCCACAATGCCCACCTCACCCAATCAAGAGTGAGTATGCAAATTCACCCAACAATGATGGTGGGTTAATTTGCATATGCAGGCATGGAGCGAAGACTGAAAGCTCCGGCCTGAGTGAAGACTGAAGGCTGAAGACTGCCCTGACTGGTTTGGCTCAGTGGATAGAGTATCAACCTTCGGACTGAAAGGTCCTAGGTTCGATTCCAGTCAAGGGCATGTACCTTGGTTGCGGGCACATCCCCAGTAGGGGGTGTGCAGGAGGCAGCTGATCAATGTTTCTCTCTCATCGTTGTTTCTAACTCTATCCCTCTACCTTCCCCTCTGCAAAAAATCAATAAAATATTAATATATATATATATATATATATATATATATATATATATATACACACACACACACATACACACACTGAAGACTGAAGAGGCTTGGCTTCTCCGCTGTGGTCGGAGTGAAGGCCTGGGGCCCAGGTGCTGGAGGAAAACTGGTGCCAGCACCCAGGGGAAGGAAGGTCTATTATGGAAATCTTCGTGCAATGGGCCTCTAGTACATATATAAAAATATATATTAAAAAGTATATGCTTAATTATATTTAGCAATTCAATATATTTACAGTGGGAGGATCAGTGAGTGTTTTCATCAGTTAAGGTAACATGTGGCTGGAACACCCCTAATATTCTTTTGGAATGTTGGGGTCTCTATATATATGTGTGTGTCAGAGCAGGGGAGAGGAGGAAAAAATGAACAGTTTTGTTTTGAATTACAGAGAAAATTAAGCACATGTCTTCACTGCTTCAGAATTACGCTTCCCTATACCCTAACTCTACAACCTCTCCCTTCTATAGGCTCATCAAACTACACACCAAGTCCTTTCCATTGTACCTTCTAAAACTTTCTCCAAGTTGTCCATTGCCTCCTCCTATTGCCAACTTCCATTATACTTCACTGTACTGAGGCAATAGCCCCTGAAAAAATATGTGTTGGGTCTTATCGCCACTTGCCCTACACAGATGTTTAGTAATCTCTCCTCAACACAAGTCAGATAATGTCATTCCTTTGTCTGAACTCTAAAATAACCAAGTGATTTCCAAATAGTCTTGGGATAAAGGCCAAAATCCTTAACATGTCATGTTCTGCTATTGCCTCATTCTCCAGCATCAAACACCACATTTCTTTAGCATAGTGACCTCTTAGTTCCTTGAGTGCACTAAGTACCCTTTGGACTAGGGTCCTCTATATATAATACTTGCTCTGCTTGTAATGTTTTTCTAAAAAATTCTAATTAATACTTATTCCTGAAATTTGTTTGTTAAATGTCTATATTTTCTCATAGGCTCTAAGTTCCATGAAGACATGCAACAGCTCTTGCCAAGGTACTTGGAACATAGAACAGAATCAAAAATATTTGTTGAAGGAAGAAAGGAAGAACGAACAGAACGAGAGAAATGAAACATTAAGAGCCTTAATTGTAATAAACTTTTGTTAAAGTGAAATTTATCCAAATATAAACAAGAGCAAATAACTGACTGTTTCATTCTAGTTTTGTTATGTGAGGAAAATAAATGACCTTTTTTCCCCCTGAGTATAGAAAGGAGACATTTAGAAAGAGGAGATTGGAGAATTCAAAGTTTATGGAATTTTCAAACTTCTTGTTTTAACTCATTTTCTTATCATTGAATGAATACAAAGAGTTCTAACTCAATATCCTGAGATAATTTCCTCCTGCCCCTACAAATACAGCCGACTCTGTTTAACTTACCTTTATCCTGGTTTTAGAACATTGTTTTAATAATGGTGATTTAAAGTAGCAACTTTTGGAGCTAAGTTATAATGATGAAAAAATTATTACCTCTTGTTTTTACGTTACTGTGTGCTTTCTTTTTTTCCAAAAGAAAGTTTTTACTTGGTTCTACTTTTCAATTAAGAAAAACATTCTAAACATTCTGGCAGCCTTGTAGAAATTATTAATGCTTCCAGTAGAGGGCAGTAGAGGAGCACATCTCAGGATGAAAAAACTTGGTCACATCCAGGACCATTTGATTAAGGCTACCCTTGGAATGATGTGTGTCTAGGTCATTTAAAGCAATATTTAAGCAATTCAAGAAGATACAAGTTGTGAAGATATAATGACTATAAAGTCAGAAAATGTCTCAAAATTTGGTAAAATCCACAAAGTTTTAAATATGTTGATTTTGAAAGGATACATTTTATCTTATTCTCATGGATAGGAAAACACCCAGGGGTCCTCAAACTACGGCCCGCGGGCTATATGCGGCTCACCGAGGACATTTATCCGGCCTGCCGGGTGCCGCTGCCTGTCCTGCTTAGCAGCCGACTCGTCCCGGGCCCGCAGTGCGCATAGGAATTTGTTCATAGTTTTTTTTTTAAACTATAGTCCGGCCCTCCAATGGTCTAAGGGACAGTGAACTGGCCCCCTGTTTAAAAAGTTTGAGGACCCCTGTCAGACCCTGGCTTTTCTTATTTTTTTTCTTTAATGATTAACCCTTATTTTTATTAAAACACAAAAGTGATGAATTTGAACAAATTGAATGTGTGTTCATTACATAGATGGAGTTTAAAAGTGAGCTATAAACATTGTTGATCTTTGCAATGATCACACCTAGGAATTTATTTTTACATTGTGTAATCTACTGTTTTTCCTATTTGGCTGAGTGAACTAGGAAGGCTTCTGCACTTAGAGAAATAAATTCTGCAATATTGCATACCCAGCATTATGAGCCCCGGAAAGTGAATCACAGAGGAAAAGCACATACACAATGATTGGAAGACAATTCTCTTGACTGGGAAGCAGTTCAGTGTTCACCTAGGATAGGGCCATCATGCTAGAATATGTAGGTTCAATGGAATTTATGTAAAGTTCTAAAAAGTCTATAAAGCTTGATGGAATGGAGCTATCATTTTTTTTTTAAAGGTTCCCTGTCATAGGAGGAGATTGAAGTACAGAGAAAGCAAGTAGGATGGTCTGGCGCATAAAATAGGATATCCTTATGGGTCAATAGCACTGAGAGTTACTGTGAAAAGTTTCTCATGCCTAGTTAATTTGAGAAAATTACTTTATTCAAGAGTAGTGCTGTCCATAGTATCCTGAAGTCTTTGGTAGCTCTGGGTACAAAGACAAATAACAGAATAATTGGATATCCAATTATTGATGACATTTGGTCCTAGAAGCTGCCATAAAATTTACAATGAAGAAAGGAGCCTTTATTTCCTCTACTACACTCAAAAATGAACTTAACACAATAGTTTCCATCATGTAGAAGCAGATAATCTTGGGATGTTCATTTTGGAACATCTCATCTATGGTATGTGAATGATTTTGATAATAGTAAAACCGTAATAATAACAACAGTAAATGTTTGTATTGATAATAATATATCCCCATACTTCAAAAAGTCTAAAACACATTTTTTTTTCATTTATTGACATCTGTGACCATGGGAGAGTCTATAATTAATGGTAAGTGATAGTCATTGCCAGCCAAAAGGACATAACTTCATTGCTTTTGAATTCAGTTTGGTTATAACTTTTATACTGTATTTTTTTTACTGTGTACTGAGAATTATTGTGCACACAGAAAAGCATAGAAACAAATGTGTTACATATGAATAAAAAAGGCTAAGAAAATATTTCACATATAACAATTCTAAGGATTAAAAATTATTGTGTTGTAGTTTAAGCAGTACTTTGTTTTCCTTTGTGGTACATGAAAATATTGATGTGTATTACAATCAATAATGTCTTAGATTTGATAAAACATGACATATTTGGATATATGCACCTCATAGCAGCACAATTCACCATAGCTATGATTTGGAAACAGCCTAAGTGCCCATCAGCAGATGAGTGGATTAAAAAACCGTGGTATATCTACACAATGGAATACTATGCCACTATAAAAAAGAAGGAACACTTACCATTTGCAGCAGCATGGGTGGACCTGGAGAACATTATGCTAAGCGAAATAAGCCAGGCAGAAAAAGATAAATATCACATGATCTCACTCATTTGTGTAATATAATGAACAACATAAACTAATGAGCAAAAACAGAACCAGAGACAGAGAAGCATTGAACAGACCTTCAAATTTCAGAGGAAAGGCAGGGGAGGGGTAGGAGGAGGGTAAAAGATCAATCAAAGGACTTGTATGCATGCATATAAGCATAACCAATGGACACAGATACTAGGCGGGTGAGGGCATGTGCTGGGGGGGTGGGAATGGCTAGGTAGAGGTCAGTTGGGGAAAGAGGAGACATATGTAATACTTTAAACAACAAAGAATTTTTAAAAATAGAGCCTGAAGAATTTATATGCATATATGTATAACCCATGGGCACGGACAATAGTGTGGTGAAGGGGTGGGGTGAGGGCAGGCTAGAAGGGGTCAATGTGGGGGGAAAGGGAGACACTTATAATACTTTCAACAATAAAGATAAATTTAAAAATTAAAATAAATACAATAAATTAGAGCTCCCCCCCCCCAATGACATTTTTATGAGTGAAAAATCTGAGGCCAAAAAAAAAAAAAGGCTAAGAAAAATTTCCAAGAAAATGGTATGATATAGTTTCCCATCTATCACAAGTTGCCACATATCTAAGTAGAGAGGGTAAAATGACTACCTCACTCCTCCATTCTTACCTTTTTTCCCAGTGACAACTTCATTTACAATGTTTGCATGATTATACCTATTAGTATTTTAAAAAGTTATGCCTTCCTAAACACATGTTTTAATATACGCACACCTATGTTCATTGCAGTGTTATTTACAATAGTCAAGAATTGGAAGCAGCTCAAGTGCCCATCAATAGAGAGGATAAAAAACCTTGGTACATTTATACAATGGAATACTTCTCAGCTGTATAAAGAAGGAAATCTTACCTTTGGCGACAGCATGGGTGGATCTGGAGAGCATTGTGCTAAGTGAAATAAGCCAGTCAGAGAAAGACAAGTACCATTTGATTTCACTTATATGTGAGATCTACTGAACAAAAAAACACTAGCAAAGTGGAGACAGACTGATGGATATGCAGAACAGACTGAAAGCTATTGAGTTGGTCGGGTTGTTTTCCTGAGCAGGATGCAAGGGTGATTTCTTTCCCCAATCCTTGTCCAGATGGATTCGAAGGATGAAGCCACAGACAAAAGGTGATGGATGAAAAGGGTGAAAATTTATTGGAAGCAAATTCAGACTCCTACATGGGAATTCAAGGGGGGTAACCACCAAGTTCCTTTTTTTCTAAGGTTATAAAGGCTGTAGTTCTTCGTTTCTTCATATTGCTTTCTAATTGGTCACTCTTTTGCAGAGTATCAGCTTCAAAGCCCAAACCCCACGTGGTGCCCCTTTTATTCTCTCCCCCTTCAGTGGTAGAATTCTCTGTCTCCTGTGAAAGTTAGTTTTCCTCTTTCTCCCATTTGTCAGCATTTCTCTGTCCTCTGTGAAAGTTTGTTTTCTTTTTTTTTAAATAAATATTTATTGTTCAGATTATTACAGGTGTTCCTCTTTTTTTTTTCCCCCATAGCTCCCCTCCACCTGATTCCCCACCCCACCCCATGCCCTTACCCTCCGCCACTGTCTTCAACCATAGGAGTAAGATTTTTGTCCAATCTCTTCCCGAACCCCTCACACCTGCTTCCCCTGAGAGTCCTCAGTCCACTCCCTTTCTATGTCCCTGGATTCTATTATATTCACCAGTCCATTCTGTTCTTCAGATTTTTATTCACTTGATTTTTAGATTCACTTGTTGGTAGGTATGTATTTGATGTCATTTTGTTGTTCATAATTTTTATCTTTACCTTTTTCTTCTTCTTCCTCTTCTTAAAGAATACCCTTCAGCATTTCATGTAATCCTGGTTTGGTGGCGATGAACTCCTTTAGCTTTTTCTTGTCTGTGAAGCTCTTTATCTGACCTTCAACTCTGAATGATAGCTTTGCTGGGAAGAGTAATCTTGGTTGTAGGTTCTTGCTGTTCATCACTTTGAATATTTCTTGCCACTCCCTTCTGGCCTGCATAGTTTCTGCCGAGAAATCAGCTGACAGTCGTATGGGTACTCCCTTGTAGGTAACTAACCGTTTTTCTCTTGCTGCTTTCAAGATTCTCTCTTTGTCTTTTGCCCTTGGCATTTTAATTATGATGTGTCTTGGTGTGGTCCTCTTTGGATTCCTTTTGTTTGGGGTTCTGTGCGCTTCCTGAACTTGTAAGTCTATTTCTTTCACCAGGTAGGGAAAGTTTTCTGTCATTATTTCTTCTAATAGGTTTTCAGTATTTTGCTCTCTCTCTTCTTCTGGCACCCCAAAAATTCGGATGTTGGTACGCTTGAAGTTGTCCCAGAGGCTCCTTACACTATCTTCATATTTTTGGATTCTTTTTTCTTTTTGTTTTTCTGGTTGGGTGTTTTTTGTTTCCTCATATTTCAGATCTTTGGTTTGATTCTTGGGGTATGTTGATCTACAGTTGAGTTTCTGTATATTCTTTATTTTAGACAGTGTATGCTTCATTTCTGACTGGTCCTTTTCCATTTTTTTGGCATTCTCATTAAGGTCCTTGAAGGTCTCACTAAGCTCCTCAGAAGTGTCATCAAGTTTCTTGGCGGTTTTTAGAAGATTCTTGAGTAACCTTATAAATGTGGTTCTGAACTCTTATGTCGTCCAGTAGTTTGCTTTCCTCCGTTTCTTTCATTCGTGACATGTTTCTTTGTTTCCGCATTTTGGCTGCTTCCCTGTGTTGATGGAGTGGCTTTGTGTGGTAGGTGACCTATAGGGGGCAGTAGCTCAGCCTCCCCAATCACCTGATGTGGACGCTCTTGGTACACCCCTTTGTGGGCTGAGTGCAAAGTCTTGGTGTAGTTAAGCCTTAATTGCTGTTGGTACTCTGGGAGGAATTGACCTCCAGGCCAATCGGCTGTGAGGACTCACTGTGTCTATAAGAACTGCTGTGCTGGAGACACACTTATGGTGCAGGACTTGTTTCAGTGGGGCTTTGGTGCTCGCTGAGTCTGCCCTTGAATGTGTCACTTATGGACGTGAGGAGTTGAAATCTGGTTTCTCACACTGACCACTAGGTATACTGGCTTTTGGATCTCCAATGGGGTGCAGGTCAGCTATTGTCTGAGTCCACCCAGCAAGAGCTATATATAGCGAGAGCTACAGTTTTCTCCTCTTTGCTTGGGGTTTGGAGGTTTTGGAGCTGTCTGATCTGGGCTGCAAGTTTGTTAGGTTAAGCTGCGGGGCAGTCCATTCATATACAAAAGCTGCTGCTTGGAGCTTGGGTGGGTTTGTAGGTTGTGTGGGGCGGGGCCTCAGGGCATCACTAGGCTAGGGCGTGGCAAACAGCAATGGCTGCTAGTTAGCTGGCTCTGTGTCTCCGACTGTGTCCCGTCCTGTGCCCCAGTGCAGATAAACAATTATTCCTGTGTGCAGCTCTGCAAGCAGGCCCACCTCACTTTCCGACCCGGTAGCAGACAATCCAGCTTCTCCCCGTAGGAGTTTGGGTCCCCTGCGTCTCCCCAGAAACTGTATTTCAGAGTAATCGGGGGCTTGTCTCCCCTTTGGGTTGAAAAAAGCAACGCCTGCCACCAGCCCAGATCCCGCATCTCCGCACAAGCTTTTCAGCACTTGTGCACATCTCAGTGCTCTTTTCTCTTTTCTTCTAGTTGTAGAACTTCCACTCAGCCAGCTTTCCCGTGGTTCTGGGTGATAGACGTTTTGTCTTTTAGTTGCAGTTTAAATTGTTGTGCGAGGCAGCAGTTTAGGTGTTTACCTATGCCACCATCTTGGATTCCTCGAAAGTTTGTTTTCTTTTTCTCCCCATATCCATGGCTTTTCCCCTTCTGTGAATGTATGTCTTCCTCTCCCCTTATCCTGTGGCACCTTTCCCCCACCCCTCTCTGTGAATGTGTGCCTCTGGCAGCTCCAAGCCCTCACCTATGCAGTCCTCCCCTGTGGACCCACTTTATTCTAAAACTCCCTAACCTGCCTATTTTATCCCTAAAATTCCCTTCACTATCAGAGGGGAGGGGTTGGGAGCTGGCTGAGAAGCGTGAAGGGATTAAGCAAAGAAATGAAAAGAACAACTCATGGATACAGAAAACAGTGTGGTGGTTGCCAGAGGAAAAGGAGGAATGGGGGAAGGTAGAAGAAGGTAAAGGGGGTAAAAATGGTGATGGAAGGAGACTTGACTTGGGGTCATAATCATTGAATTAACACAGTTAAAATAAATCTATGTGGGTATAGAAGTTCACGGAGTGAAGTTGCTTAAAACTCGTAACAAAGTTTAAATGTTAAGCCTGTCTAAAACTTGATTGCCTGAGCAACAACCTTAAGTGTCCTATAATTCAAAAAAATGCATAGATATAAAAGACAAATGGAATATTTTACTGCAAACCTTATATCCTCTAGTGTCAATAATTTCATGGCTCTTGGCTCTCCAAGTAGAGTCTCAAAGTGTGGGGTGGAACTTGGAAGTCAATACACTTAGAAGGCCAATTGGCCCAGTGAAACGAGCACCAGGCATATTTTAGAGGATCACTCGACAGTTTTAATGTCCAAATAAGCATCCTGCTTTGGATTTGGTTCAAGTTCACATTAAGCCTTGACTTGCGGCAACCAAGTTTCCGATGCAGTCCTCATTTATCACATCCGCACAGAGGAGGAGCTTCCAGGTGCTGTGGGCATGTTTCCTTCCCTAAGCTGAGGACTTTGTTTGATTCTGCACAGGGCAAACAGAGATGGAATCCAATTTGAACACAGTGCTGGCATTTGAAGGAGAAAGGCATGCTAGTTACTATGTGACCTTGAGGATAATTTCCTGCCAGAGTGTAGAGACTCTCTCATGTTTGGTGCTGGTGTTCTGGCAGTATTTCCTGCAAGGTGCTCAGCTATTTGCAAATAACCTGTGCTGTAAGTTACTAAGCAGTGTGATGGCTCTCTGTATGTACCCCCCTGGTGGCTTACTTGAGATCAATGGAAAGGGGGCTACTTTCTTGGAGTGGTAGAAAACACGAAAATATTCTAGGTTTACATTTCACCAGTTAGTTATTCTCTCATTCTAAGGAAGATCTCTTTGGAATAACAATGTCATTTGCTTTACCCAGAGAGAAACCCAGTTGAGTCATTTCTGGTGGAGAGGAGTTTTAGTTTAAAGAAGAGGAAGAAATTTGATGAAAGATCATAAAAGTGGGAGGAAAGTATTCACAAATATACCTTTCATCTCTCAGATGTCAACAGTGTCTTTTTCTTCACAGTAGGGCTTCCCTTACTCACCGAGAGTCAAGTAAATATGCCTTGGGAAGTTCTTGTATGTAAATTGGGCTATTTAATAAAGAATTCAAGAAAACTAAGTTTAAAATGCACTTTTGGTCATCTACAATGATTTATCCCTTGAATTTAGACTGATTTATGTTTCTCCATGAGGTAGAATGAGTAGAAGTTAAAGAACACTGCTTTTAATTAAACAGAAAGAAAAAAATTAATCTGGACTTGCCAGAAATGCAGATTTTAGGTCTCTGTAGCTCAACATTTCCCAGCAAATGCCAAGCAGCTAGTTGTCAGAGATGGGAGAGAAAGGTTAGATGTTCAAATGGGTTAACCCCTAAGATTTCAGTATTCCCCCTTTATGTTAAAAAACAAACCAGAAAATGATGAATCTTCTGAACTCTCCATTCAGAAGTAAAATGCACCTAAAACATATGATTATTCCATCTGCACGAAGGACCAAATCTTTGGATGTGTTGGGCATACAAAATCTCTTGTCTATTATTGTCTTGGCTCAGCTAGAAACACAAGAGTTGCATATAACTTAAATTTTATTGTGCACATTTCACGGATTTTTAAATTATTCTGTTTAGAGCTTTCTGGGCTGAGGACTCTATAGGTCAAGCTTAGAGAGAGATGTGCTTTAACAGCCTGAAAGTATACATAACATCAGTGCACATAGGATATAGAAACGTATTATTCGCTTAAGTTGTCATTTCTGGACAAGCTATAAATAGCTTCACTTAAGAGCATTCTAAGTCATCTGTAGCAGATGAGGTCTTTAGTACATTACATCTGTTTTATGGGTCTGGTCATATTGAGAGTGGGGAAGGACATGTAATGAGAATAGAGCCACAGTTGTCTAATAATTATTCAACTTACTAACTATAGATAAGAAGTTTGCCTACAGACCCTGGGAAACTGGAGGACGAAACAAGGCTGTAAAAAGATAAGATGCCTCAATGGATCCATTACTCAGAAAAGAAATACATTTTGAGAACAGACCAAGGACAGGACACGCTTTGATTTGGTTGCTGTGCCTGGACCGTGATTCCCTCCAGGAGTTTTTCTCAGGAACGCTGACCATTCTCCAGTCCCAGGAAGGGGCTGAGCTGTTTGTAACATCATAGATTAGCCACCTTGTTGTCAGACTTTAAGCTCCTGAAATCCGGACTGCAAATCCTCCCCTCCCCTTTCCCTGTTACGCTTGTAGCTCACAGCTGCACGTAGCTATATTCTCCCTTGTGTGTATGTAACCAGCCAACTGGCAAGGGGGTCAGAACAGATTTTTGTGGGTGACCAACTGCTCTCCCATACTGCCAGCATTATTGGAATAAATGCTCACATATGTCTCAACACTGTCTCTGCTTAATTGGCTCAAGTGGTGACAGGCAGCCCGGACCCCTTGGTTGTCCAGTTACAAGATAGGTTCAGTTGTAGGATGACATATGACAGTTCCCATTTAAATCTTAATAGAAAGAGCTTACAATGATTGTGGTTGGAGAAAAGGTAATGAGGTTACCTAGTAAATGGCTCATCATTTCTGGATCTGCATTAGAAGCTCAACCAATAGATTATTCCATTGTAATGAGCACGATTTAAAAATATTTTGGTACTCAAATATACTCTATCATTTGTTAACTAGCATTTTGAAGGATTCTTAAGTAAACATATTATTATGTTTTATTAAATATATTACATAAATGAAAGAGGTTATTGTAGTTTTGTAAGCCCAGATGTCAATCACCAAGCTTATCTAAAAATTATATAAAAATGTTGAATTAATTTGAAGTGTTTACTCCCATTTGAAATGCAAATAGACTTTCAAGTTTTAATTGGGGCTATTAGCCATAACAGTTTGAGTCCAGCCAAGGGACATAGATGAAAAGAAATCTTGCAATGAAATATAGAATTAATCACTACTTACAGGAGAAAGAAATAAAATATTTAATCATATTAATATTTTAAGCACAGTTGAACAAATGAACATATCCATGACAAAGTTCAAGGTCTTCAAGTAGAAACACTTAAATAAACCCTTTGGGTATTTCAATTTTTACTCTCTGTATTATAAAGTGGCCAGTTGTTTGTTTTTAACATCTTACCAATCAAACGATAATATATTCAGACTGTTCATTCACCCAGCTCACTAATTAGTGAGGTTTTTCAGTTTCATTGCAAGCATTTTTGTCCAGGCAAGTTAGTATGATGCTGTCATTTATAGTTCTCTGGAAAAATGAAGACTGGTGGATCATGGAGAACTTGGTTCAATCGCAAAACATATTACTTAATAATGCAAAATGAATCCATCCTATTTTTGTGTGTGTGTCCTTCTGGGAAATATTTGCTTAGAGAGTACAAAAACTAAATATGAAGCTTGTAGAAAGAAGAAAGAAAGGAAATGTAATGAGGACTGACTCAGAAAATTCAAAGACTGTATCTAAGAAAATGTGTGAAAAAAAGGAGAAACTGTATAAAAGTTAGTTGAAGAGAAGCATAATTTTTCTTAATACCAAGAATAAAAAACTTATAGAGACTTGAATAGAGAACTTGTTCCATTGTTACGTTTTGATCTGATCTACAAGAAGAAAATCTTTTATATTATTAGAAATGAATTTATAATCCAGTGTAATATCCCATTGACCTCAAGACAAAAAAGAATTGATTTAGGGAGTATAACTGTAACATTTCATGAATATAATTATTTGGCCATGAATTTCCTCATGAACTGTGTGGTTTATTCTCAGCCAGTACATGAAATTATCAGAAGAGCAATAGCAGGTTTGATTATTCTCCATGGAAGTTAATATACCAATTTTACCCCTACAGATTTGTGAAAACATTCCAGAAAATGTTTCCTCCATATACTTCTATTCCTGTCTGCTTCTTTTTCCTTCTTAAGATAAAATCTCAGAGCTGAGATTTTTCTGCAGTTTTCTGTAACTTTACCAATCAACAAATATTTACTGGGCTATATACAATGGGAAAGGTCCTGACTTTTTGTAGTTGTACTTTCAGTGCGAAGGGAAACATCATTTTTATGCATATGAAGTGATAGTTAATAATAAAGGCAGTTTATTTCAGGTGCTGAATAATGGATGGGCACAGAGAGACTATACTGGGTTGGGTGTAGAACAGTCATTGCACATCTCCGGGAAGATACACAAAAAAATTGGCACATGGTTGCCTCTAGGGAGGGAGTCTAGGACATTGAAGCAGGGAGATTTGCCCTTTAGTATGGTTTTAATTTTTTACTGGTGTTCATGTAACCATACCTGCAGTAGAGATGTTTGTTTCACTGTTGAATATTTAGTAAAATGAAAAAACAAAAACAACCCATAACACTATCTCAAGTTCTACATGATCTATGACTATGCAATGAGTGAATGTTATTCAGGTTTAATTACCAGAAAAACAGATCAGGAGAACACCTATTTAACCAATATGAATCTCCAGAAATATAAAGTTTTATAAAAATGTTAAGACATTAATGAGTTGTATTCTCCCAGTTTTCCAACTCAAAGCTTTGGAAAACTGAGGTTTCTTTGTTTTTAAGAGGCAGGTGGGCCAGATCCTATTCCTTTCTTTTTTTTCCCTGTTTTTCAGCTAAAGCAGAATCTGAGCTGGTTGCCTCTTCCTGGCTGCACAGTCAGCAGCAGCCTTAATAGCTTGAGGTAGAGTGGGAGGCCCAAGCACATGGCAACACCTTCCATGCATCAGCTAATTCCACGCTCTAGCTGTAGCCTTGGGAACACAAGAAATCCCAAACAGATGCTTTTTCTCAAGATAAGGGAGAAAGGAAAGACTGATCCTGCTGAAAAAGTGATAAAAATAAAAAGTACATCTGTGTATTTGAATGCAGCATTAGAAAGGTAATGCTAAAGTTTTCATTAGCAAATTGAACACTTCTGTGCAGGCTCCTGGTAATTTTCCCCCCAGCTATTTTGTGCAAGTTTATGCTCAAGTTGCTTTTTAGCTTTAACTTTCTTCCTGTCCAAAGTAAAGTACTTTAAACTAAAGCGACTATATGCTAATTATACATCTATATCCATATCCATGTATAAAATCAACTAGTGTGAATAGACAAATGACATACTGCCCAATTTTCAAACACTCATCAAGCTTTGTGATCATCTGTGTGCCATGTTGGGAAACCCTGGGAGAATGCTGCTCTTACAGAAAGGTACAGGGAGCACAGACAGCGGAGGTGAGCATCTTTGGGTTGGAATCATGGCTTCCCATTACTGTTCATGTGTACTTAGAAAGAACTTTCTTTAGTAGAGAAAAGGAATCTGCCATCAATATTTGCTCCTGAGACAAGCACTGAGAAGGACTTTGCTGAGAGGGGTTTCCTCCCTGGCCCTGAGTAGGAGGAAAGCTTGTGTGTACACAGGAAGCGGTGGAATCCACTGAGAAGCAAGGACCAGACAATATGGTCCCCATATCCTTGATTCCAGAGAGAAAGAGAAAGAGAAACTTTTGTGAGAAACCAGACTGCTATTACTCACCATATTTGTTTGTTAAGATTGCCATACAAAATATCACAAGCTGGTTAGATTAAATGACAGGAATGAATCTTGTCACAGTTTTGGAGGCTGGAAGTCCATGATCATGGTGGCAGTAGGGTCAGTTTCTGGTGAAGCCTTTCTCCTTGGCTTGCAGACAGCTGTCTTCTGGCTGTGACCTCACATGGCATAGATTTCTCAGTGTTTACGCTCTTCTGGTACCTCTTTGTCTCCTTATAAAGACACCAGTCCTACTGAATCAGAGCCTCCCCCTTATGACCTCATTTAACTTAAATTATCTCCTTAGAGACGATGTGTCCAAATATAGTCAGGTTGGGGATTAGGGCTTCTACATAGAAATTTTATGGGGTCACAATTCAGTCTGTACAATTCAGGAAAGTTATTTATTCTATTCTATAGCACACGACAGACCAAAAACTGGCAATTATTTTCATCCATAGCTTTTCCCAACTAATCTCACTGTCTCTGTCTCAATCACAGGTGTGCACATGCCTGCACACACACACACATACACACACGCACACACACACACACACACACACACACACACTGCAGATACAGACACCTCTGCCTGCCTCGCAGGCACACAGAATATCCTTGGCATAGATATTACTTTGTCTCTAATTCTGAGCTTTATACAAGATTTTCTGACATTCATAATGCATGGGTAGTGACTGATAATTCATTTTTCCAGGATTAATGTTCTTCCTCATTGTACAAATTGGGTTAGATAATGATGATGATGATGATGATGATAATAATAATAATAATGGTTATTGAGTACCAAAGACTATTTTTACTTCTTGTCCTTAACTTCCCCATCTTACAGATGAGACAGGTTTTGAGAGGTAGTGACTTGACTAGGCCACATAGTGAATAAATTCCATGCTGTCTGATTCGGAGCCAGAGCCCTTACCCTCTATGGACTTGAACACGGTGACAAGAGTCTGAGAGCCCTGATGAATCTCTTCTGTCTTTATCTTGCCACTGGATTTGCAGTCTATTCAATCTCAGAGCTAATTTTCAGTCTATCCCAGAGGGGGCAGGGCACTATGTAGGGTCTCATGCCCATATATCATTAAAATATGGCAGGCTCTTTATTTCCATTATGTTTGCATTGCTCACTTGTAAGCTTTCCCCTCCCTATCTGTCACTGCACCACCCCAGAAGGACCAGGAAGATGAATAAAATACTGTTCCTGAGAGGAACTAAAAACGTAATTGGGAGATAGGTATAACCAATTATTTGAAGTACATCAAAATGTGGGTGCTAGATTTATTGGGGGTGATCACTTAGTAAGGCATATAATATCCAATCATTGGGTTATACACCTGAAAGTAACACAATATTATATGTCAACTGTAATGGAGAAAAATAAAAAATATTAAAAAAATAAAATAAAATAAGGTACATTATGATGAACAGGGAACTTCATACGGTCTGTTCAAACTGTTGTGGTAGCTTAGAAAAAAAATGCAGAGCTACTTGGAAGGGCCCATGAAATAGTGTGTTACTGCGTAGCTTTGTGGCATAAATGAAAGGTAAGTGAAAGTGTGCCAGGCAAGGCACAAGGTGTACCAGCTTGGGGTACATCATGCTTTGTGTTGGGGTATTTATGTTTAGCTGTGGTTTTTGGTCTGTAACATTTTAAAAAAGAAATGATATGCCTTGTTTCAGCCCTTCCACACCTCACCCTCCAGCCAGGACCAATGCTTCTTGTCCTTCAGACAATGACCTCTAGGCAATAATAAGGAGCCAGGTATTGGACAAGCAAACAGTCTGGCAAAGTCAGGATTATATACATTGGATACACAGTGATAACAACCCACCCAAATACTTTCACTTTTCTTGAAATATACTGTATGAACTGATGAACATCAGAGATTAAAATATCATACGATTATATTATTGAACCAACAATGTGAGGTAAAGTAAATCAAAATGTGTTCTGCCATGGCCACTCCTGAGGGAGGAATAAAATGTTCACCCACGCAGCACAAACGGCCTCCCTGCTTTATTCCCACTCACATCCCATCAGTTTGAGGTTTATCAGGACCCAGTTTAGTTTACAAATGAGGAATTTTATTTCAAACACATAAACCTGCATCACTTCTAGAAAGCAAATAATCCTATTTTTGAGGTCACAGATGTCATACTTTCTGACAGTCTGGCACAATCTCCTTGGACACTCTTAACCCAGGTTAATAGAGCTCTCTCTATCTATTTTCTCAATCTTTTTTTCTGGTCTTGAAATTCAAGGCATCATTTATTTTTATAATGACACCTGTTCTGCCTGCACCCATCCCTTCCCCACTTCTGTTCTCATACAGTCTTCCCTTCATCAGCTTCAATTTGTTTGCTTCCTGCTGACAAAGCAGAAGCAACCCATGTTGGCAAGAATGCAATAGGAAATTCCATAATGAGGTGAGTTTTAAACTCTCTTTTTCTTGCACTCTCTTCATCTCTCAAATAAACATGTGTTCTGTGGCCAGCTCCCTCTGCAAGGGACCACAGAGAGTGAGGCAACTGGAGGAGATGGCCAATCAGGAAGCAGGGGCAACTGGGGGGATAGAGATAATGGCCTGGGTGAAGTGAACAGTGGAAAGTGAGAATGCAGGCTATTTTCCTGGGAATTCGTATGGAAAATGGATACAAGGGAAAAGATCTACTGAGAAATCAACTTCAGAGGCAAGTAGTACATGAAAGTTAATGAAATGTATTCCAAGAAATAAACATTGGGTTTTATTTCAGTGATGGCCTGAGTAGAGAATATATGGGTTCACACTTGGACATAAATCCGCAAGATGCTGAGACAGAAGTTGAAGAATAATGCAGCTGACTGCAGAGTTCCACGTGGGAAGAGGAAAAGCAGGGGAGAGAGCTAGCATTCCGGGTCCTAATGAGCCAGGTGCTCTGAGCAGTGGTTCCTGCACCTGGCTGATCATCACACTGTTTTGAGGAGTTTTAAAAAATATGAAATGTGGCCCTTCCCTGCACGTACTGAATCTCTAGATGTGAAGCCCAGGAACATATGTGTGTATGTATATAAGATTGCCATCTCAGTCACTTGAGATGCTTTTCAAGTCATTAAGATGACTGCTAATTTGGGGGATTAAATTCTCATGTATTTTTTTCAATGAGCCAAGGAGGTAAGTTAAGGATGGACTTCATGATAATGAACTAGGGGCTTCTGTAAGAATGCAGGTCTTCTGGTGCAAGGAGAACGTGTTGTGCTGGGTCTGGTGGTTAATGAAATAATGGCACGAAGAAACCTCATTAAAGTGCAGCCTGTGGGAAGTACTTAATCACTGTATTTGCAACTCAGCTTTGCCAGCTTCAGGATCTACCTTGAGAACAGTTACAGGTGATCAGTTTTTTTGTTTTGTTTTGTTTTTTTTAAACAGGATGTCCCATGAGACTGATCATCCTTTACCAACAAATCCATGGATTCTGGGATGTGGAATGCATATGAGAAACTGAATGGTTTATTATCATAGTGAGCAGTTTGCCAAGATGCATTTTTACAGTGAGGGGAAGCATGCTGTCAGAGATGAGAGTCTGGGCTCCATGTCAGACTCACACGTGATTCCTGGCTCAACTGGTTGCTGCTGTGTGACCTGGGCACATTCCTTACACTCCATATGCCTCAGATTTCTCATATATGAAACAAGGGTTTGGATATTATCTGCTTCATAAGTTGGTGTGAGAATTAAATGAGAAAACACACATAAAGTGGTAAAGAGTTTAGGATAGAGTCCAGGGACATGCTTTGGGCTCAATAAAAAAAATGCATATTTCTTGAAGAATTCTCTAGCACATTCCTTAGAGTAGAGTGGCAAGTTCAAAGACCACAGTGGATCACATGGCATAAGGTCACATATTTGCTAAGTGGCAGATTTGGGTTTTAAATCTGAGTCTGACCAACTTTAAGCCTGAGCTCTTTTTGCTGCTCAGCACTGGACATTGGCCACAGGAAATAAGTGATCATAAGACAGGGTGTCTGAGTGCCAGGAAGAAAAGGATAGCACCTGGACAGATGGGAAAAGGATGGGATCACAAAAATAAGTGCAATTCCCCCACCTTCCAGAACAATTTGGAAATTCAAGGAGATAAAAACACGAGAATGATAGAGCTAAAATAGAACCTACTGAGAAAGTAAGTGGTTCTTGGTAGAATATATACTGTGACCAAGAACTTGGAATAAATTTTAAATATGGGAAAGACAAATAGTGGAAGAAAGAATCAATTTGAAATTCCAAGGAAACAAATGGCAATACAAGAATGGAAGAAATAATCACAATATACTACTTTGCTCTGTGGTAAACAAAATTACGTATTTATAATAATGTAACCATGGCTTATTGATTTAACCTAGAGTGATGTTGCTATATTAGGTAGATTGGGGGAGGAATATGGAAGTAGTGTACATGAATTCCCTGCTCATCTATTATAGCAGGAAATCAATAGATAATGCACATGATGGAAAAAATAAGAGCTATTAATATAGGCATATTATGTAGAGCAGAGAGATAACTACACAAAGAAAGAAATTAAAGTGTTAAAAATGCTTGCTTCTTGGGAAAGAAGTTAGAGGAGTAGTACATGGGAGTGTAAAGGATTTGCTTTCCATTAAAAGCCTTTTAGTAGTATTTCTGTTCTAAATCTCATCTTCCTATTTTTAAATTAATAATTAACATATGACACCCATTAAAAATAGTTTCTATCTTAGCTGGGTGGTTCAGTTGGTTGGAGTGTCATCCCATGCATCAAAAAGGTTGAAGGTTCAATTCCAGGTCAGGGCACATACCTGAATTACAGGTTCTGATCCTTGGTTGGGGCAGGTAATGGGGGCACCAATCTCTCTCTCTCTCTCTCTCTCTCTCTCTGCTTTCTCTCTAAAATCAATAAACATATCCTGAGGTGAGGATGTAAAAACTATAGAGTTTCTGGTTTTCACAGGGTTCACACCAACTGGCATGCTTCACTGATAGGAAGATCCAATTTGTTCCGCTCTCTTTTTAAGATCATATGACATTATTTGTAATTTTACAATACTTCCTTGATTTAATCTATAGTAATTGAAAAGAATTATATTGAAAGAGCAAGTGGAATATGGTTTGGGTCAAAGGAGAAGATGGGTGGGAAATCTTAGAATGAGAGGAGGCGGATTTATAAATCCTATAAACCCTGGAAGAGTAATTCACATCAAGAAAAAGCAACAATTATATAGCCTTTACTGTGTACAGGCACTGTTCCAAGCTCTTATATATGAAATAATGTAATCCTCACAACTCTATGAGGTTGGGTACAGTGATCATCTCCATTTTATAAATGGCAACACTGAGTGAGAGGGTTGAAGTCATATCATCAAGATTACATGGCTAGCAAGTGACAAAGTCAAAACCAGAGCCCACACCCTCTGGCTCCTAAACTCCGAGCTCTTAGATGTACACCATAGACTTCGTGAGTACATGCATACATCTAGTTTCTGGGTTGAAATGGAAAGCAGGAAAGCTCACCACAATAAATGTAGGGGTTGCAAATAGGTTGGGGAAGCTTCTTGCTTCCGCACACTGGTTTTAGCTGCCTAGAATGCTACTTGCTTATTATCAGTTAACAAAATGATGTGGAAAGGGTGCTGAACATGAATTTGTTCTAAAGTGATGACAAAGATTCTCTCTTTGAACTAAGTTTAGTCAGCTCCTCTGAGACCCCTATTGGACTAGTCCTGACCATGGGCTTCCATCTATTCCTGGAAGAATTCAGTTTTGTCAAGAGTCCTGCTAAGTCAGTTTAGTTGGAATTCCCACCCACAATATCTGATCACCCTCTATGTCTGATCAAACTTCCTCATTTCTCATAATCCTCCAAATGATGTCTGATTATTCTGGGCTGCTTTCAGCAAAAATCTAATGAGTGGGTTTAGTAAGAATCCCTCTTCCCTAATGTTTCCTTTCAGTAATTTTCCATTAACTGACAGCTGCATGCCCAATCTGCTTCTTGGCTATACATTCTCACCTATCCCTGTTGTATTTGGAATCGAGCCCAGTTCTATACTGAGATCTCTTTTCCCCTATTGCAATAGTTTCTGAATGAAATCTATTTTTACTGCCTTAACTACTGCCCAGCTCTGGTTTTCTCTGACAGTGATCAATCCCTTGGCACGTGTGGATGGCCATGTTATTAGGAGATCGTTGCTGAACTACAACATAATATCACTTCCCAGGGCTTTGCTCATTTTGATCAGACAGCTCTTACTGACCCATGCCCCCTATGCAGCCCTCTGTCCGTAACCCTATTCTGTCTCTCCCCTCCATTCCCCCCTCTCCCCAGCTCACTAAAGCAGATTATCTGGAAATGAGAGTCCAAATCAGAAGTTTAGCAGACTTTTCAAAGTGATGAAAGTGGAATGGGTAGAAGTTTATAAAACAGGAATGCAATCATATTCCTATAGTTAAGTTGCCACTTTACTGATTTTAAATAGTTAACATATTCTCTATAAAAATATTTGATAACCCATTTTGGAGTAGGTTTAATGCAAACATATATGGTGTAAAGATACCCAAGAGCTACTTGGGAAATTTCTCTTATAATTAAAATAGATCAATTTTATACAAGTCTCAATAGAAAGATCCACTTCTCAATAAAATATTTTCTCCCCTATTCCTATTGTCTATTAATTTGTCTTTTGGTTCAACTTTTCTTGGGTTATGTCTTCTTTTCAACACCCAACTTTTCACTGACCTTTAAAAAGTATTTTCCCTACAAGTTTCAAGAACTTTGTCTTAATTTTTAAATGTTCTTCATTTTTATAAAATTTGTTCCTCTTTAATAATTGCAATTATCTTCTATCTTTCAGAAATTATTAAAAACAATGATACTTAAGTTTTTCTAGCTTCCTTATCTCTATACTTCAATTTTTTCCTATTTTGTCACTATCCTTTATGCTAAAGCTATCCTTAAAATGTCCAGTGATCCACTATCCATGCCTGTATTTTTAAAATTTATCTTTATTGTTAAAAGCATTACAGATGTCCCCTTTGTGTTTTATTTTTTTTTCATATTGACCCCCTCCATTGTTCACTCACCCCTCCTGGGCCTTCACCACACTATTGTCTAAGTCCATTGGGCAATGCATATATGCATACAAATTCCCTTAATCTCCTCTTGTCCCCCATCCCTGCCTTCCCTCTGAAATTCGTCAGTCTGTTCCGTGCTTCTATGTCTCTGTATCTATTTTGTTCATCGGTTTATTTTGTTCATTAGATTCCACATATGAGAGAGATCACTTGATACTTATCTTTCTCTGACTGACTTATTTCGCTTAGCATAATACTCTCCAGGACCATCCATGCTGTTACAAACGGTAAGAGTTCCTTCTTTTTTACAGCCAGGCAGTATTCCATTGTGTAAATGTACCACAGTTTTTTGTTTACTCATCTGCTGATGGGTACTTGGGCTATTTCTAAATCTTAACTATTGTAAACTGCACTGCTGAGAACATAGTGTCCATGCATATTTAAAACAGTTGTTTAAAACTGGGGGTAAGGAGCACATTTGGCTGGAGAGTTAGTCAGCTTCACTAGGACAATTGATTGGATGAAACTGCTCATTTGGTTAAGGGATGTTAAGTGTCAGTATTAGTAAGTCCTTTCTTTTAGCCCAGTTACTCTCATGAGAAGAGCATCCCCTTATTGACTGTGTAGGCTGTCCTGGGGGTAGATAGAGATTAGGAAGGGGGTCTCCTTGCCCATAAAACTCCCTTTCATTTCAACACCTCATTTAAGCACAGCTGTCAGCTCTGCTTGGGGTCCTGAGTCCAGGGATTTACTGATTGAATCACTCAAGTGAGGCCAGTTGTCTGACTATGTAGATTGGTGGTGATGGTGGTGGGGGAAATAGCTGGGTATCTGCTTCGAGTCCAGACTTTCCTCTGCTTTCACTTCCACTTTAAATCCTACCCCTGAATCCCATTGTGTTGGGAACCTCCATTTTTGCTTTTGGTTTCCCCATGCCTGACTGTACTCTGCAAATTCAGTTATCTGTACTCTGCAAATTCAGTATCTGCTTAGCCCTTTATTTTCTCTCCCCAAATTTCATTGCTACCTTCCATCTACTGTTGTCTCCTTTCATTTTTCTTTTTTTTGGGTGTGTGTGTGTGTGTGTGTGTGTGTGTGTGTGTGTGGTGGAGTATGGTTATACTGTTTACTTTTAAAAAATAATTCATCACAATTATTTTGGTGGATTTTCATGACAGAACAAAGATAAACACACCTCAGATCTGCCACGTTTAGTTATAAGTGTCATTATTCACTTTTTTATCTTTGGCACTAGGCTAATGGTGGGATCAAGTAAAATTCAAAATTTCATTAGTGGCTTTTAAAGTTATTAATGCCATTAGCAAAGAACAGGGCATACTGAATCCATTTTTTTTCAAGCAAGTTTCTAGATGACTCAAGCTAAACTGGAGATCTATAAATTTATTTATCAGAGTCATTAAGTATTGAAAGCTAAATCCAATGTCATGTAGTACTGGAGAGAACATTAGATTAGAAGTTGTAAGTTCTTAGTTCAAGATAGATCTCTGCCATCTTGAGCAAAATACTTTTCCCTTGGCCTCAGTAAAATGTTGGCAATTAAATTACCTTCTAAGGTTCCTTCTAGACAAAACATGATTCTATTAGGTAATTTAAAATCCCTAATTGAATTCACCACAAATACTGTTACCCAATGTGTGAAATGCACATCATTGGTGATCAAGGAAATAATTTTTAATGGTATGAGAATTCACATTATTAGTTACTATTTTTGTTTCTATAATTATGGATTTATTTTAACTTACTATCAGGGAAAATTAAAACTAGTGCAACAAAACCAACATTTTCTCTGTATATACATTTACTTGAACTTCAAATTATGAGTTGATTTAAAGAAAATTCTGAAATATAGAATGGCACATAGTATGTGGACATGGTATTAGTTAAAAGATAGCTTGCAAATGAGTGCATTTTGTGAAACATGGCCATCTCATGACATGTCCTTTCTTGACAAACTTTGCACACACATTTGTTCTCCACTTTGCAGTATCTGTGACTGTCCAGCTCAAAGGCTGCTTGCTTACTGAACCCATTCAAGATAGAAGAGTTCATTGTAAATGATCTATTTACACAGACTGGAGATTGGGTCTCATTCATTTTATATCTTGAAGACATTAAAGTGTTTGGCTCATAATGGATGCACAATCAATACTTGTTGGAAGAATAAACCAAATAAGTCTATCGATAAATATAATGGGCAAATGTTTCCTGTAATTGATTTCTTTTCAGCAAGGACTGTCTTTACCTTATTAGTTCCAGAATATAATGTCCAAAGAACCCAAAGCAAGAAGAACAGGTCTCACGTGAGAGATTTAAAAAAGATAAACAGAAACTGTTGGAAACTTTTGAGACTAGTCATGGATCCCTGTAAATTTGAGGAAGGAAACATTTCAAACATCACTGAATTCTGAGATTTGAAGACACTGAGACTCTGGCCTCTTCCATAGAAATGGTGATTGTCTTCTATTAGAGCTGTGCTGAGCCAGCTCAGCCAGGTTTGTTGAGCCTGAGAGGGGGTGGTGAATGATTGAGAAAAGACAGACAAGAGAAAAAAGCTGGGTCTGGGTGGGACACTGTCCTCTCTGATGGAGAGCTAGCAATAGTGCCACAGCCTGTAAGCTGTCTCTTTATTTTATAGTCAGATTCCAAGAGGCAAAATAAGGGCGTGGTTACAACGTTCTCATGAGTTTCAAATCTACTCAATTACATGCACCTGAACTCTATCAAGTCCACATTACTCAGGCACGTGGGACCACATGTTCGGACCATAGGTTCAAGCTTACAACTATAGCCTCTGGCTATAATTGCGCTGGGAGGGCTCTGCCTTCCAAGCTGGGACTTGCGCGTGGTAATGAGAGGACTGTGCCCTTTCATTAGTCTGAGGCTTGAACCTGTCCAAACACTGTAGCTGCTCTCCACATAGAGCAACTTATATTTTGTAGGCTTTATACTATAAAATCTAAAGTCTATAGTAATTTGAATTTATAAAGAATTTCTATACCCATCATTTAATATTATCCTCATTATAATGCTTTGATGTTCATATAACAGAAGGGGAAAATGAGGTTAGAAAATTTAGTTAAATGATTTTCCAAATGTCACTGAGCTGGTAGTTGGCTTGAGCAGGAGTCTACAAACTATGATATGAGGTTGGGGGATAGAAAGGCAGCTGCAGCTCACTCTTTGTTTTTATAAATAAAGTTCTACTATAACACAGACTCACCCCTATGACAGGTTAACTCGATTTTACATATGAAGAAGAAATTGAGGCCAAGAAAGTGGTGGATTCAGGAGGATTCAACCCAGGCATCCTGACCCTAAAGCCTTTGCATCCACAACTGTGCTAGTACTGGTTTGGGGGTCCAAATCCTGACTCTAGCTCCGTGACCTGGAGGAATTCGCTCCTTCAATAGCTGGCAAATTAATACTTGTCAAATGGTTAAAACATTAAAAATACTCACAAATTATTATTTTTATTAACATTCAAAGTCTTTCATTATCCCATTTCTTTCCAGTAGTAAAAAAATCACATCAGAATTATGGGCTAGATGTTCTACATATGCAGTCTTATTTAAGTTTTGTAGTAACCAATTATTAATCTCATTTTAGTAGGAAAAAATGGAGGTTCTGAAGGGTTATATAACTTCTGTTGTAACCTTGGTCTCTGGTTTTTAAGTCTACCTTCTCTACATTACTCCTTCTAATATAATCATTTCCCTTAAATGAACATAGTGCTTAAAAAAATGAATGAATGGACCATTTCTTCCCTCCCTCCTGACCAACCAACATATTAACCAACCATCAACAAGAGGCAGGTGCATTCATTCTCAAATTCATCTTTGTCTTGCCTGCCTTGTTTCCTTTAGCAAGTTATTTCTGGAGTCTGAAATATTCTGTTTCTCCAACTCCCTTCATTGAAACTCTATTTATTCTTTGAAACTAGTTTCAAATAGCACTGAATCCTTAAAGACTTTTTGATCACCAAAGACAGAAATAGTTTGTTGTCCTCAAAATCCAATAATGTTTTTGTTTGTACCATGCTTATGCTTATATGATGTATGTTGATTTATAGTATTATTTTCATATATGCCTTTAAGGTACCCTAAGAAAGTGGTAACTTTAAATCCTTAGAGGAAGTTGGGATATCTAGCCCTCCAATGGAATATACTGGAATGTTTCTTTTTTTTTTTTTTACCCCATCTGCAGTACCTTGTCTTGCATTATTAAATGCTAGGCACTCAATCAATATTTACTCACTCTATACCTCAAGTTCTTTTCATAATGGTAATTTAATATAGTCATTAGCTCAGTACCATTAATTTAAAAGCAACAAGATAATGATAAATAACATAGAATAGATAATTTACAACACCTTATCTTTGTGTTCCTCATTTGAAAGTGTCTAATTTATTTCACATTCCATGACAGTAGCTTAAATATATTTCAAGTTCTTTTAAAAAAACTAAAAGTGGCCTGGCTGGTGTGGTTCAATAGTTGAGTGCTAACCTATGAACCAGGAGGTCATGGTTTGATTCCTGGTCAGGGCACATGCTAGGATTGTGGGCTAATCCCCAGTAGCGGGCATGCAAGAGGCAGCCTAACTGATTCCACATCATTGATGTTTCTTTCTCTCCTTCTCCATTCCTCTCTAAAATCAATAAAATAACTAACTAAATAAAAATGACTTTTGGCAGATTTCAGCCCACTTTTGTAATACTCATAATATGACTGATCTATCATTCAAAGTGAGTCCTTTCAAAGAAACAACCAAAGCATGATAATCTATTTGTGTTCATACATTATCAGCAATCTTCATATTTCTCAACTTAGTTTTATAGCCTCTGCTTTATTTTTTATTTGCTTTGCCTAATATCATTCTTAATTGGGAATGGAGAATGCCACAACAGTAAAATATCACCTACTTAAATTAATATTGCAGGGGTGAGAGGGGCGGTGTGAGAGAGTCAGCTTGAATTAGTGAAAAGCTGCATTAGATACATTTTCTTTAAACAAATACATGATTTCAAGCACACTGGCAACTAACTACTAACAGAGGAGTTTTCAAGTAGGGGCTTTAATGCCAATTTTTAATTAAAATTATGCATATGCATGAGGATAATTTAATCTAAAAGCTATTCAAAATTTTAAGTTTATTCTTACACAGAATTTGATAACCCTTTTATGAAAGCACAGAATTGTTTCCTACCCCCAGATATTGAGTGATAAAAGTCTCTAGAATGAACAGAGGCTGGAGGTTGATTCAATGACCAATGGCTAATGATTTCATCTGTCATGCCTCTGTAATGAAGCCTCCATTAAAACCCAAAAAAGGAGAAGGTCTGGAGAGGTTCTGGATTAATGAACACATGAAGATTTGGGGAGAGTGGTGAGCTCAGAGAGGAGGTGGAAGCTCCATAGCCCTTCTCTATACCTCGTCCTATGTGTCTCTTCCATCTGGCTGTTCTTGAATTATATCCTTTTATAGTAAATTGGTTATCTAGTAAGCAAAATATTTCTCTGAGTTCTGTGAGCTGCTCCAGGAAATTAGTCAAACACAAGCATGGGATCATTGGAACCTCCAATCTACAGTCACTCAGTCAGAAGCATAGATTATAATCTGGGTTTGTGACTGCATCTGATATCTGAGGTTGGGGGGTAAGAGAGAATCTTGTAGCATTGATCCCTGAACCTGTGGAATCCAATTCTGTCTGGGTAGATAGTGTTAGAATTCAGTTGAGTTGTAAGATACTTAGCTGGTGTCAGAGAATTGCTTAGTGGTGTGGGAAGCCTAGTATCCCCCACACCTGGAATTGGGTGCAGAACCCATTAATTCCCAACATATGTAATACATATACTTATATGAATAATTTCAAACATGTTCCATTAGAATAAAGTGACTCTCCTATGTATACTCAGAAAAGCATTTGTCCTTTCCTAAAAGGGACAAATCCCATAGTCTCATCCAGTTCCAAGTCCTGGATTTCTGGGTAATACATTTTTCTTGGTTATGTGCAGGTGTATTTCCTATTCATGTAGTAAGTTATGCCTAAATTATACTTTTAGTCAACCTCACACTTCTAGCAAAGAGGGGAGGACGAATAAAGGATAACTGACTGCAGAAAATATTTCCCTTTGGGAAATAAGAGAAGGGAACACAATATACATAGTCACTGTACCTATTGTACATGGCATCATCTTCTGTGGACATATCTGAGGGGAGCTTTGGGGAGCATTTTCCTGGCAGAAATTTGATAATATTTCTAAGGAAATATTTGTTGAGTGCCTAAATAAAAAAAAATACTCAAGCATGGTACAACCTGTATTTACTTGCTGAATTACAACTTGCTGACTTATCACTACCACTTCTGAGTCACAGAACTTTTCCCATGGAGAACTGCGACACTACATTTTAGGATTTATTTTATTTTATTTAGTAGAACCTTTTAAAACCAAACTGAGCTAAAAGTACTATACTTATTCTATTGATTGTCAAATATCCCTATGTTTTTGCAATATATTGTGAGTTCACAGAATGCCCACCAGGCTGCTAGGGTTTGCCAATGAAAGCCCACATTGAAATGTTATTAAAAAAAAAAAGAACAGTTTATCATAATCACAGATACTGTACATAACATAGTAATTTGCTTCTTGAAAGCTAATTACAAAAGTTGTTTGAAATAATCAGGCACTTATTCAGCAGCTCAGGGAGGAGAACAGCTGCATAAATACTTACTGCCCCAGCAATGGCAAGAGAGTAGGGTGGAAAAAATAGGTTAGTTAAAAGTTCAAACACAGAGTGAAAAAGCAAAATGGAAATGAATTCCCTTAGGTCTTCTTAGTGACTGTAATGAACATTCAAGAATGTCATATTCCTGGTTTCAGCATAATATTGAAAGACACTTTTGACAACAATGGATTCTATTAGAATTATAAAGCTCTGGGTATCTACAAGGTGTTCCCCCAAAATGTATACACACTTTAATAGCTGATAGCTCAATTTTAAAAATGAAATATATTTTATATGTTTTTATTGATTTTAGAGAAAGGAAGGGAGAGGGAGAGATAGAAACATTGGTGAGAGTGAAACATCATCTATTGGCTGCCTCCTATATGCCTCCTGGGGATCAAGCCCACAACCTGGGCATGCTTCCTGACCAGGAATTGAACAGATGACCTCTTGGTGCATGGGTTGACACTCAACCACTGAGCTACAAGGGCCAGGCTGAAATGTATTTTAATAAACACTTCCTTTATAATTCTTCAAAGTGTGAGTATACATTTTTGGAGGACACCCTATATTTAATTAATTATGTTTAAACTTATTTGGAACTCTCATACTCACAGGAAACTCAAGTAGCAGGTTAAATCATATTAATTTTCTTCAGAGAAAGGGTATAGAATATGTACCAACAAAACAAGTGGCACTCCAAGAATCTCACTCAATGGAATACATTGACAATAATGTAATGTTAGTAAACTGTTGTGTTATTTGCAAGGTCATTTGTAAGTGGAAGGAAGGCGATGACACTTCTTTTCTTTTCCAGGGACCTGACCAGGCATACCCAGAAAAGCCTGTTTCTTGACTGAGTGACCAACAGTACTTCCAGAATATGATTTCATCACTTTATTTTACCAGGAGATAAGGCCCAGTAGCATTGGTCCCAAAACGAATAATCATGATTTCACAAGTTAGTGGACCACTGACAGTCCAGAACCTGTGCTTTCAAGAATGAAGTGTAGCCACAGCACAATCCTTTCAGCAGGCAAGCTCCTCAAACCACCAGATAGCTACTCAGAGAGTTCCCATATATAGCAAGAATCACTTGATTTATAGAGCCTCTTTTGATCAACAATAAAACCAGTTCCTACACTTAACAAAAAGTGTTTGAGGAAAAATTTTTTTTCTCCAAAGAGAAAGTTATTTGGGCAATAGAAAAATAAGGTTATTTGTTGAGTTAAAAGAGCCCAGTGGAGTTATAAATACATATGCACATTGCATAGATAATCTCTACTGAGCTTCACTTCTTTAAACTTCTCAACTTACACTCATAATAAATCCTGCCCAGGCCTAATTAAATTGGGATTCAGGATCACTAGTATTTTATCTTTTCCTGAACTTTTAACAGCTGCTTCATTATTCACTAACGTGGGTGGAATACACATATAAATAGTAGAAAGTAATGCAATATTTATTATCTTCTTTGTGGCAGAATATTTTTACACAGTTAGGTTTTTTAAACCCAAAAATTAGAGTTGTTTTCAGTATATAGTACATTATTGAGCAAACAGGATATCATGAGTTTTGTTGATGGATTAAATAAACTATTTTAATGGGGTAAAATTATATAAAATACGTATTTTGGACTACAATACATGGTATTTTGGTTTATAAAACAAAAAAAAACCCATGTGGCTATGACTTATCACAGCACAACAATTAAGCATGGACCTTTCTAAAGAAGACAGGGTTTAAACATATCAAATAACTGAAAGGACATTATAAACCTTTAATTTACAAATTCAGTGCTAAGCATATAAATATCATGTCTTATATGCCAGATTCTTTTTTATTTCTTTATAATATTTGATAAGACTGACTACTTATTTCAATCTGTTTATCTAGAAACTAGAGGCCCAGTGCATGAAATTCATACATGGGTGTGTGTGTGTCCCTCAGCCCAGTCTGCACCCTCTCCAATCTGGCACCACTTGAGGGATGTCCGACTGCCCATTTAGGCCCAATTCCACCGGCAATCAGACATTCCTCTCACAATCCAGGACTGCAGGCTCCCAACCGCTCACTTGCCTTCCTGCCTGATTGCCCCTAACTGCTTCTGCCTGCCAGCTTGATCACCCCCTAACCACTCCCCTGCCAGCCTGATAGATGCCTAACTGCTCTGCTGCTGGCCTGATTTCCCCTAACTGCCCTCTCCTGCAGGCCTGGTAACCCCTAACTGCCCTCACCTGCTGGACCAGTAACCCCTAACTGCCCTCCCTTGCCAGCCTGGTCACCCCCAACTGCCCTCCCCTGCAGGCCTGGTCCCTCCCAACTGCCCTCCTCTGTTGGCCTGGTCACCCCTAACTGCCCTCCCCTGCAGGCCTGATCACCCCCAACCGCCCTCCCCTGAAGGCCTGGTCCCCCAACTGCCCTCTCCTGCTGGCCTGACACACCCCCCCCTCCCCTGCAGGCCTGGTCACCCCTAACTTCCATTCCCTGCTGGCCTGGTCCCCCTAACTGCCCTCCCCTGCAGGCCTGGTCCCCCCAACTGCCCTCTCCTGCAGGCCTGGTCCCCCCAATTGCCCTCCCCTGCAGGCCTGGTCACCCCTAACTTCCCTCCCCTGCTGGCCTGATCCCCCTCAACTGCCCTCTCCTGCAGGCCTGGTCCTCCCAACTTCCCTCTCCTGCAGGCCTGCTTCTCCCCCTCACCCTCCACAACTGCCCTCCCCTGCCAGCCTGGTCACCCCTAACTGCCCTCCCCTGCTGACCTGATTGCCCACAACTGTTCTCCCCTGCCAGCCATCTTGTGGTGGCCATCTTGTGTCCACATGGGGCAGCCATCTTGTGTCTTGGAGTTATGGTCAATTTGCATATTACTCTTTTATTAGATAGGATTATCACATTACATTTGCTTAGAAGAATTTGTTTAAGTGATTCTCCCTTCATCAGATAAGCATCATTTCCAGAGGGACAGTAGCTTTATTCTTCTATATGTGTACAGCATAGTGTCAGGAATATCATAGACAGTCTATAAGGATTTACTGAGTATGATTACATAGTGAATAAACATATTAATGAATATTTCCTGTTTTCTGAGACATTTTCCTTCTTTTTTTTTGGATTCCATGGCAATATATTCAGTCAGTAAATAAAATGTTTATTACATGTTTTCTATGTGCAAAGTACTGGTCAATACCACAAACACACCAGAAAACAAAAAGGCAAATGTTAACATGTAATGAATAGCATAATAAGTGCTGTGAAAGTGGAAATATGAAGTGCAATGAAAGTTTATTATAGGAAATCACAAACCTACTCTGGGGCTCTGGAATAGGCTTCTTTAAGGAAATGAGTTATTAACTGAGACTTGAAAAATGAGGAAGAATTAGCCAGAAAAAATATCAGAAGGAGAAAGAAGAAAGAAAGAAATTCAGCAGAGGCATCAGAAAATTTGGAGGACTCAACTTCATAGAAGATAAGAATGAGTCAGTTTCTTTTGTTACCAAAATAGTTGGGTGGGGCTAATGAACAGACAAATAAAAGGAGTATGCTAGTAAGACAATATAGAGGTGCACTGTGATTTCTGAAACTTATTCATTCTAAAATCAAGATATGTCTGTAAAAACATATTTTTAAAACAATGTAATATTATTAAAGGCTATCAACAAATGGTAACTGGGTTCCTAAAAGCCTGGAGAGCACACCTAATATAGTACTTTGTACACAGCAGACACTCAATAAATATCTCTTGACTTAAGTTGATTTAAGCAGCCATCAGAATAAGATTCTGTGTAAAACAAGTAGACAGTTACAATGTTTAACTCTTGGACTTTTTTGTCTAAATGGGACAAGATCAGCAATAAAAATGAATGATATTGAGAGGAAAAAAATAAAATAGAAAAAGTATTATACCTATAGAAAGAGGACTTGGTTTGGTATTTGTGTCAAAAGTTTGTATTTGGTTGTTCATTGGCAAATTTCTTAATTGTTCTGAGCCTCAATTTCATCATCTTTGAAATAAAAAAGAATTACCTGTCTCCGCGTTTGTGAAAACTTAAGGGAGAGCTCTTTATAAGCAGGCATAGATTTGTAAGACTTGTAAGATGATCCTATTATCCTGTTGTATGGAATGAGCAGCAACACCTCAACCCTTACTCTGCTCATCTGAAGATTCCTTTCTAGAGCTCTTTCAAAAGCTTAGAAAACACCGTTAAAACTAATGTTTGTGTTCTTTTTAAATAATTCAAATAGGCTACTAGGTCAGAGCAGTTAAAAACAAATCCCAAACAAGAAACAAAACAGTACTTTTCCAGAATAAAAGGGACCATTTGACCCAAAGGATATAAAAGTCTCATGTTAATTGAGAAAATATTTTCTCTTTCAATATGGAATTAGTCTTAGTTTGAGCTGCCATACAAAATACAATAGGCCAGTGGGCTTAAATAATAGAAATTTAAATTTTCAGTTCTGGACACTGGGAAGTCCAAGATCAAGGTGCAGGCAGATTTGGGTTTCTGATAAGAGCTCTCTTCCTGGCTTGCTGATGTCCACCTGTGTCCTCACAAGGCAGAGAGTGAGAAAGCTCTTGGGTATCAGCTCATCTTACCTAATAATAGACAAACATGTAAATTGACTGTATGCCACCAGCCAATCAGGAGTGATATGCAAATTAACCCAACAAAAATGGAGGTTAATTTGCATTCACAGGTTCCGAGTGATGGGGGCAGGTGTTCTGCCCCACCCCCGTCTCTCAGGGCCTCTGGGCAGAGTGGGAAGTTGGGGTGGGAGGGGAAGCTCAGGGGCCTGAGCAGAAAGGGGCTGGGTTGGAGTGGAAAGGCGGTGCCGTCAGCCAGGGAAAGGAAAGCCCATTCTAGCACAAATCTTCGGGCATCAGGCTTCTAGTATAAGGATATTAATCCTACTGGATTACAGGGCCACCTTTATAACTTCATGTAATCTTGATAATGTCCTTACTCCAAATATAGTTACAATGAGAGTTAAGCTTCAATATGAATTTTGGTAGGACAGGATCCAGTCCCCAGCAATTATGTAGTTGAAAATGGTTAATAAAAGTTTTAAGTAGATGAATTTATTTTAAGGATTATTTGATAAAAATTAAAAAAAAATGAGAGTCCTATTGCTCACATTGGCAAATATATTGAAAAGAAGCTCAGACTAGAGGATCCCAACCCAGTTTTCCAATAGCACTGGAGGCCCCTCTTGCTCTAGCTGCTTAAAGATAATGGATGTCATTGTCAATCAGGCTAGAGCCTTCTCTGGATCCCTCAAACCTGTTTGATTCACACTTGGACATGGTTTTGGGTGAAGGGAATAATAATCCATAAAAAGAGATTTCTTTCTGTAGGAAGAGGCAGCATTTTCCACAAGGGAAAAGGGTTGGAAATTCAACCTGCAGTGCTGAGAATGAGGTGGAGGTAGACATTTGGACTGCAGGATTATAATTTACATTTTTACCTTCCTTTATCTTAGAGTTGCAAGGGAAAGTCCAATTTGGATAGAACTTTAACCTTTCCCCTCCTATTGTGTTTACTTTTATAGTAGATCAATTCACATATTCTTGAGGCTAATATGCCAACAGTACACAATGTTATTACGGTAATCCTCATTGTTAAAATGTTTAAATTCTTCCTTACTTCGTATGCTGCCCTGGGATTCCCTAAATGTTCCCCTGCCTACCATCCCAGGCACTCTAGACTCGCCCTAGGACTCCTAGAAAAGTTAAAGCGACACATATGACTCACGTTATGTTGTTATTGGACAGTACTGATACAGATTCAATTCTTAGCAAAACCGTCCTCGGGTTTTCCTTGCAGATTTATCTACTTTAATATATTACCTTCAGTTAACAGACAAGAAAACTTGAGCAAAGGGATTACTTTCTAATTGTTAAGCATCAGGCAAAGCAAAGGTGAACAATATTTTGAATTTCACAAAGTTCTTCTCTTCAAGTTTTTACAATATCGAAAATTGCATCCTCTCACCTAGTCATGAAGTTATAATAATATTCCTTGTCTTAAAAATGAACAATAATTAATAGAAATGCATAAACCGTCCCTTTCCTATTTCTCTCCTCTATTTGCATTATCCCTCTTCACTGGGAACTTTCTGTTCATAGGGACTCACTTTGTTTATTAGAAAATGTTCCTTATGTTCCTATTAGGCATTTGTTTAAAAGGTCTCCAGGTAAAAAGTACGCCACACGTACACTCACTGACTGTGCTGTTTTGGTTGATCGACCTCTCAGAAAAATAATTCCTGTCCTGAAAAGAGCAAAAGGAAACACTTTGTGCATGTACTTAAATCAACACCATTGTAAGAGTCAGGTAAGCCCGCTGTTCCTGCTCAGCCCACACGATGTTCTTTCTGCCTCTGAACAGGTTTCAAGGGTAAGCAAGGTCAGGCCTCAAAGCTGCAGCACTGAAATTGTAAGTCAGAATTAGTTAGGTAGATGGAATATTAACATACTTTTTCTACTTCAGCCATTTTAATACAGAATCTTATAACAGTGAAGTGTCGTTTTCCCCTCACCACACACTTTAGCTGAATATGCCATTCTTTTATTTTTATTTTTTAAAATTTCTTTATTGATTAAGGTATTACATACATGTGTGTCCTTATCCCCCTATCACCTCTCCATCCCCCTCCCCCCCCAACTCATGCCCTCACCCCCCTGTTGTCTCTATCCATTGGTTAGGCTTATATGCATGCATACAAATCCTTTGGTTCTTTCCACCTTTTTAAGTTCAGACCCAAAGAACCCTTTCTGTTACCAGTGACCATGTCTATTGTTGTTGTTTTTTTTACCTGAAAGATAAGCTATGATGTAAAGATTTCATAGATATTTTAAGCATTTTTTATTTAAATATAAACTTTTCTTCACAGACATATGGTGATTTCAGCATCATTTTCAAGAACATAAGACATTCAAGTGTTTACATTAGAAACTTCCCACTTATGATGGTCCGAGTGCTGAGATTTCCCTTGTGGATGAATAGAGGGAATATAGATCTAAATAGTTGACTCTATTTAAACAAAATTATATTTTTGAAAATGTCAGTGTGAGGTGGGGAAATGGAGTGGGGTTAATGGCAAGAGCAGGCAAGAAGAAGGCAGGGCGGGAATCGGGTGAGTTAGAAGGAAAAGAGGAGTAGGGTGGGGAAAGGGAGGTGGGAAGTTGTGGAAGGTAAAATAAGACCAGGGCAAAAAGCTAGACTGAAAAAGTGATAACTTGAGAAAAGGGAAGGAAAGAGAAAGAGGAAAGTGCAAAGGAGAGACCAAAGGAGAGAGAAATAAAGGAAAAGGAAGGGGAGGAGATAATGCAGGAGAATCGAGCTTCCTATAGCTAATACCTGTTTCTAAAGCACAGAGTTTTATTTGAAAAAAGGATTTACAAAGTGAAATAATAATATCATATAGGCATTCATTGTTTCAATATTGTTGCATTTCCAGTGATCAAATGATTAATGCTTGTTCCTTGTTTTTGATATGTGCAATAGCTACGAATTGCCTCACATTACTGAGAATTTAATAATGTCACATTTTTGTTTCTTATGTGCTTTTACTACAAAAAGCTTAAAATGCTTCCCTCAAAGAATGCTTACACCAGAGAAAGAAAATTTGCCAATAAGTCCAACATCAGTTATTGTTTTACTGGTAATCTAGTCTTTTCCTTAGAATTTTTCAAGAATTCTCAGATCTTTAAAAAAGCTGCCGTTTTTCTAACCCCTTAGTAGGGGAGAGCTCAGATCTTTTGGGCTGTGGCTGCCACCATGGCTGAGGTTGCTTTTAGTCCTATTGTGACCTGGGAATGAGCTGGGCGTGCACCATCACTCTGTCACTGCTGCTCGATGCCATTGCCAAGGTCTGTACCCAGCAAGTCAGCAGGTTCCATCACTAAGCATACTGCACAATGTTCCCTAAGTAGCTCCCAGCTCTTAGTGGCTTCTCACTGCCAGTGGGAAACCCTTCCTGCTCCAGTGTTGCTCTACCCTCTCATTCCTCTGACCCTCTTTAGACTCTAGGAATCCACCCAATGACCTTTGCCTTTATCTTTTCAACTCCTTCCAAAAATAAATAAATTAATTAATTAAAAAAAATAAAAATAAATAAAACCCTAACACTTTATCAGACACATTCTCGCTCAATAGAACTTAATGGTTAATCAGCTAATGTTTGATTTCTTAAGAAGCCAAGTTTCAGACACTAGTAAACTAATAATTTAGGAATAAAATGTCTATAACTCTCCCAGGAAGAAGGAAGCAAACATTCCTCCCCTCCAGATTAATTTAAAGCAGTGAAAATACAGAGCAAAATAATGATTTAATAGGTTACCCTTCTGCAATATTTTTTGCTAAATGAGCAAAGGGCTTGATATAAGTTCTACTATTTACTGCTAAAAACCCCACAAAGGTATTTTATTATTTATTTATTTATTTATTTATTGTTTTTTATTGTTGATGATGGAAGAACTGAGGTGCAGAGAGGTTAAATAGCTTGCTGAAGAGCACACTGATAGTAAACAATAGAGTCCGGATTCAAGCTCGGATGACCCCTCAGAGCCTATATCAGTTGCATAACACCATGCACCAAGATGTACTTAAGCCAGGTGAAATCCAGGTAAACTCCATGCATCTGAAAGCCTAGTGTTCCCAAGAACAATATTAAAACAATCGGGAATTATAGGCATCAAATTAGAGACCTGGTTAAGTTTTAGTTCAAAACGTATGAAAGTTCAAGGCCATTTCTTCTTATACCAATTAGAAATCTCTGAGAAACGGCTTTCTTTTAAAGATAAACTTTAATCTATTCGAAGACAAAATAACAGCGGAAAACCCAAATGCTTAGAAAAGGGCCACAGATTATGTGAAAGAAACCTCTAAAACAATAAAACAAGTGGTGCAGTAACAAACACCTGAAAAAAAAAAAGTAAAATTTGAAATAAACAGGTAGAAAAATAAAGGAAAAATATAAAGAAAACAGATTTTGTGTAATCAGGTCCATAAAAATATATTTGAATGTTTAAGATGACTCAGTAGAGAGGCTTATATATTTATCAGAAAATGAGCTTTAAAAACAGTAAAATAACTTATTTATTATAAGGAAAAAAGACTTTCTGTTTTTTTGAGGAGTGCGGGCTTTCTAGAAGCTTTATCTGGAAGCTATTTATTAGTGTGATCTGACAAAAATTGTAATAGAATGAAACTGTTAAGACACTGCTTAAATTCAACGTCTCAGCATCACAAACATTCCTGCAAACAGTGTAAAGTTTCTCTGCCAACCCACCTCCCGACTCTCTCTACACCCATTATTTTTGTAAATCACTGAATTAACTACCTGTCCCTTGCAGCATTTAACACAGGTGTAGACTTGTGTTTATTTGTGTGATTATTTAATTGATAACATCTTCCTTACTACATGGTGAGTCTCAAGGTGGCAAGGATTTTATTTGATTTTGTTCACAACTGGAATTCCAACACCCTCCATAGTTCTGGCATTTTTAGTAATTAGAACATGAAGTGAAAAAGTAGGTTTTTTAACTAGTTAAAAATATCCATTATGATGGTCAGAAGCAAGTAATCAAATAAAAATGAGCATTGATGGGGATGCAGAGAAATCAGAATGCTCATACACTGCTGGTAGAAATGTAAAATGGTATAGCTACTTTGGAAAGTCTGGAAGTTCCTCATATAATTAAAGAGAATTATCATATGACCCAGCAATTCCATTCCTAGGTATATAGCCAAGAGAAATAAAAATGTATGTCCACACAAAAACTTGTATATAAATGTTTATCACAGCCTTATTAAAAAAGCCAACAGGTGGAAACAACCCAAATGTCCATGAGTGGACTAAGTAAAATGTGGTATATGCATACAAACTAATATTATTCAGCCACGAAAAGGAAAGAAGCACTCACATATGCTGTAACTTGGATGAACTTTGAAGGCATTATGGTAAGCGAAAGAAGCCAGACACAAAAGTCTACATGCTATATAATTTCTTTAATATGAAAGTCCTGATAGGGAAATCTATAGAGATATAGAGCAGATTAGTAATTAATTAGGGTTGCGGGGAAGGGGTAATAGCTAATGGGTATTGGGTTTCTTTTTGAGGTTGATTAAAATGTTTAAAAAAAACTGTGTGAGCATTGCACATATCTGTGAATATACTAAAAAATATTGAACTGCACACTTTACACCCTAATGAAGCCATTTAAATAAAACAACTGCATGTTGTATCCTCTCACTGCCACTTACTTTTGATGAGATGCACAATACAGTAAAACAGTCCAATGTCAAGAGCATTGGCTTGGAGTCATTTAACTGGCAACTGGTTCTGGCAGTCACTGAACATCTCTGAGGCTCAGGTTCTCCATTTGTAAATTATAAAATAGAGTAATAGCAACTCCCTCATAGAGTTCCTTGGCAAGTTTTGGATAATTTATATTAAGTACTTGGTCAATAGTAGGTATACAATAGTATCATCCTATATAATAAAGAGGTAATATGCAACTTGACCATCACTCCAACACACAAATGGATGCCCCTATGTGGTCAAAGATGGCCACCCCCATGTGGACACAAGATAGCCCCCACAAGATGGCCAGCAGGGGAGGGCAGTTGTGGGTGATCAGGCCTGCAGGGGAGGGCAGTTAGGGGAGACCAGGATGGCAGGGGAGGGCAGTTAGGGGTGACTGGGCCAGCAGGGGAAGACAGTTAGGGGGGGACCAGGCCTGCAGGGGAGGGCAGTTGGGGGTGACCAGGCCTGCAGGGGAAGACAGTTATGGGGGCACCAGGGCTGCAGAGGAGGGCAGTTAGGGGTGACCAGATTGGCAGGGGAGGGCAGTTTGGGATAACCAGGCCAGCAGGGAGGGCAGTTAGGCGTTGATCAGGCTGGCAGGGGAGTGGTTGGGGGTGATCAGGCTGGCAGGAAGAAGTGGTTAGGGGCAATCAGGCAGGCAGGCAGACAAATGGTTGGGAGCCAACAGTCCTGGATTGTGAGAGGGATGTCCCACTGTCCGTTTAGGCCCAACTGGGATTGGGCCTAAACTGGCAGTGGGACATCCCTCAAGGTGTGCCAGATTGGAGAGGGTGCAGGCTGGGCTGAGGGACACCTCCCCTCCACCACATGCACAAATTTCATGCACCAGGCCTCTAGTTTAGTATAATTGCCAATCCCATTTTAAAGAAACATAAATACTTACCCATATAGAGTTTATAGTCCAATAAAAAAGGTCTACTATCAAAGAAACACATTTAAATATTACAGAGAAGTTCATTCTATTGTCAGCCCTGACATGGCAAAGCAAACATATGCTGTGTCAAAACAATGCTCAATATTTGCATGTTCTGTTTCACAGAATGTAAATCAGAACCAGATTTACCACTTAGCATGAGACTTGTCATAGGCTTGATTTCCTGTGCAGACTGTTGTGGTTCTAGTTGCACAAAATTGTTGTGTTTTTTTTTGCATTACATGTAATAGTGAAATACTGAAAATAAGAATCCCCCAAAAAGGAAGAGACTAAGTTAATTATCCTCTTGTATCATGAATATGCACTCATTTTGTAAAACTTTGTAGAAGTGAACAAGATGTTAAGAGAAAAAAAAATAGAACAATAATAAACATAAATACTCATACAACAAATGCTATTCTACAGCCTTCTAAATGGTATATATTGATAGATTTTTAAAAAAAGGAGTTTGGGGAAGGACCGAATATCAAATAGTTGTGGTTTTATTATGTGGTGAGAAAATGGTTGTTTCTTATTTTAAGCATTTTACATTGTTTTAAGTGGGTCTAGTAACACACAGAAACTGCAATAGGTTAAAAATACCTAGTGCTGCTTGTCCTCTATTTTATGGGCTCTATTAAGAGAGATAAAACAAAAGTTAATTATAAAGGAAGCTAGTTGGACAGTATTGATGAAACTCCTAACTCTTAGGAAAGGTGCTTTCTTATACTTGACGACATACTGAATGGACATTTTAACGTTGATCAATGATGTCTGCAAGTCTGCTAATTAGCTGTGTCCCCATGAACAAGTCTTTTCACCTCGAAGGATCTCAAGGCCCTCATTTGTAAAATAAGAGGTTAAAAAGAGAGAGAGAGAGAGAAGCATTTTGACATATAGAGGAGTAGAAGTCAGTGGCTTGAGTAGAAGCTGCCATCTTTAATTCTCAGTGAAAACCTGAGTCTTATAAAATGATGTCATTTTCATTGCATACTGAAGAAACGAAACCCAGGGTTCTATGACCAGAGATGAGGGGACCTGCCTGCCATTTTTGTCATTCTTTAAGGGCTGCTGCTCCTTGTCCTCTATACTGAAGACACTATTTCGAGAGATTTTTAAAAGTTAATTATAAAGGAAGGTGAACAGTAGAATCCTCAAAAGATACCATGCAGAAATAACTTTGTGACATAATATTGCATATAATATTTCTTGCAATTAAAAGCACTTATTCAGTATATTTACCTAAATATGATATTATATTAGGTAGAATTAGGCAGATTCTCTTTTCTGGTTAATGGTAACCTGCAATTTAAAGCATCACTGAATAAAAGATTCAATCACTCTTCTAAGAGTTACAGAAACAAATCCAATGAAGATATCAAGTCCTTATTTAACTAGTATATTGATATCTTAATAAATAATGAAATTCTTTTTATGCTCCCACTTCTGTTATACACTACCTGCATAGGTAAGTGAATCTGATGTAATCAGTTAAGTTGGGAGAATGAGCTTATTTGAACCAATGTTTTAACTAAACTTAAAAGTACACTATGCCAGCCTATATTTTCCTATCAATTCACTGGTTAAATATTAGGATTTCATAATAATATATCCCTTATTATGAGGTATGTGTGTGTGCATGTGTGATATTTCAACATACATTATTATTTCTAGGTAGCAGTTCAAGCCATCTAAGATCTCAGTGTAAGGTGAGGAACCGAATAAAGGTATTTTCCTTTTTTTTAATCCTCACTTGATGATATTTTTCCATTGATTTTTAGAGAGAGTGGATGAGAGAGGGAAAGAGAGAAATACTGATGTGAAAGAAACACATGGATTGGTTGCCTCCTGCATGCGCCCTGACCAGGGACCCAGATGGAGAAGAGCCTGCAACAGAGGTACGTGCCCTTGACTGGAATTGAACCCAGGACCCTTCAGTCTGCAGGCCTATGCTCTATCCACTGAGAAAAACTGGCTAGGGAGAATAAAGCTCTTTTCAATAAAGACAAAGCCAAGAGCCTTTAGGTACTTTTTAAGACAATAGTTTGGGGAAGGCCTGGCTAAGGGGCAGGAGCAGGGTGGAGGGTGTCAATGGGTGGGGTGGGAGAGAGGGAAGAAAGGAACATCTATAATACTTTCAACAATAAAAATAAAGTATTTGAATGAAAAGGGAGAATTAGGTTTAGACATCAGTTGGCAGTGTCTAAGCCCATCCCTAACTTAGATATAAGTTTGTCAACATTATTTCCAAGCCAGCTGATCACTTTCTACGCCATGGGTCTCTTTCTGTCCAGATTCCTAGTTGTACTCTCTCTTCTACTGGTAGGCCGCCTTTTTTTCTTGTGATTGACATGCACCCAAAACTCTTTCTACTCTCTTACTTTTATCTTATTTTCATCAGTTCTTTTCTCTCACATGTTGAGCACCCTCATGCCAAGAGACAGAATGGTATTTAAGGCAGATGGATTCACTCTCTTGTGGACCTTGTGGTTGAGAGGGGATAATGAGTAAATGGATAAGTAGCAATGCATGTAATTGTTGAGGTTGGGCCTCTAGGCTGCATCATGGGGGTGAGGCATGGCATTTCAGGGGCAAAAACCTTTGATCTGAGATCTGGAGAACGAGAAGGACTTACCTAGGACAAAGTACAAGGGAAGAGCACATTCAAGGTAGAGAACACATGAATAGCAAGTTTGAGAAATTCGAGGAAACTCAGTCTTACTAGGATATAAAATGAAAGGAGAGCAAGAAAGAAGGCTGGAGGGCTAAACAATGACCCAATAATCCAGCATCTTGTAAAAAAAAAGGTATTGAATTTTTTCTAAGAACAATGAGAAATCTTTAAAGGTTTAAGTAGGAAGATCTTAAGACTAAATTTTCACTTTAGAAATATAATTCAGTCCCAAGTACTGGAAGTGGATCAGAGTGGACCAGTGAAGTGGATAGTGCCTTATTATAGGTGAGAAACAGCGAGAAAGGTTAAGTTCAGTTTAGACGTGAAGAGCATGAAGTGGCTTTGGACCTGTTAGGTGTAGACCACTGGCAGATAGTTGAATACATAGTTTTGAGGCTGAAAACACAGGTTTGAGAATAGCTCCCATAGACGTCACGGGGTGGATGAAACCCCTCTAATGGCATGAAGAAAAGGGAGTGAAGAGGATCTTGCAGCTAATTCTGGAGAATGCCAGCATTTGAAAGACAGGCAGAGGAAGAAAGCCAGCAAATGACCAAACTATGCTTTACCTGTCATTCCCTCTTTCTTTCACCTGGTGAACTTCCTAGGCTCACCTGGATGCTTCCCCTTCTGTGAAGCCTTGGCTCCCTCTGGCAGAGTTCACTCTTCCTTGTCCTATTTGCTATTATGATACTTACTACACTGCATTATAACAGAACTGCTTGTTTACTTGACTGTCTTCCCTTTTAGATGATACATTTCCTCCGGATAGTGATGCTTTCCTAATTTTCTCGGTATCTTCACCACTCTAACAGTACTCACCAAAACATTCTCCATGTTTATTAAAGGAGTGAATGACATCTAATTCATCTACTCTTATTATAAGATTATATTTACATTCTTTCCCAGTGTAAATGTGCAAGCAAGATATTTGAAATAAAAAAAATCACATTTCTCTTAGCTCCAGTTTTCTAAAGATCAAACAGAAGTGATACATGCTATGAATGCTAAGGAAGTGTTTATTGATTGATTAACATTGATCAGAGACCTTAGGATCTCATTTAACATGCAGAGAGTGGGCAGAAAGGGGAGGCATGCTAGATACATACTCACCCAAGGGTAAGATACAGGGCGGCCAAAAGAAATGAGATAGTGTTTGGCTCAATGTCCCTGAAAGGAAAATCACTAGTAGGTTGGTTTCTTGTGACCCTGAAATATTGTTCACTAACAAACTAAATATTTGTTTATAAATCCAAGGTGACACTTTTAGACCAAAGTAAGAAGTCTTTTTATTTTTCTCTTTTAAGTCAGTGGCCCATTGAAACTAAATTAATTTGGGTCACAAACAAGTAAAAGTAAGTGTAGTTGATTTTTAAGAGGGAAATACAAATATACATCTATAATGGTCAATTCAAATAACACCTATGAACAATTAAGGAAGTGGTAGAGAAGGTAGAAAGGAAAATACAAAGGTAAAGATAAAGAGAAAGGAGAAAAAAGGGAGGAAAAATGTAAAGGGAAAGAAAAATAGGAGACATAAGAAAAAGAAACCAACAAAAAAAGAAAAGAGGTCTCAGAAGATTTTAATAATAATTACAATAAGTTCTAAGTTATTTCCTTTGGAAGAATTGACACCTTGATCCTTTGTTTTGCGTGATAGAGTCTGAGTGGTCAAATTTTACAGAAAAGAAAATTCATATAGTCAGCGACAAAACTGAGTTAGAATCCCTGTCTCCTTATTACATCCTGTTTAATGGATGTAAATGATACTTGTTCTGCAGTTCACTCAGTCTGAGAGTCTCAGAAGAAGTTAGCACATACAGAGTCACATTTTCTTATAGAAGAAAACAACTTGTCCGCTTTAGTGCCAAACCTTAAAGTTTATTTTTGAAATAAATGTTGACTTTCCCATGGGCTTCTGCATCTTTTGCAGGTGTATGAAGGAATGATTCTGGCTTTAGAAAACTGCTTTGGAATAGTGGCAATATCTCTCAATTCACCAGCTCTCACCTGCAATCCCTTCAGTATAGAAAACTGTCAGATTGCTTTATTTTATTCTTTTAGCAATAAAATGTTTTTTCATCATAGGAAATTTAACTTTTGCTTTATAATTAGTGTCTATTTGCTTTGGAATGATAGTTTTTCCTCCTTTATTTGTGAAATCTAAGCCAGAGGTCATATTCAAACTGTCTTACCTAATAATAGACAAGCATGTAAATTGACCGTACCTCCACTATGCACCATCAGCCAATCAGGAGTGATATGCAAATTAACCAAACAAAGATAGCAGTTAATTTGCATACAATGGGGGTGGGAGCCACCTCAGGTCTCTCAGGGCCTCTGGGCAGTGTGGGAAGGTGGGGCCGGAGCAGAAAGAGGCGGCTTCTGGAGCAGAAAGAGGTGGCTCTGGGGCCTAAGTGGAAAGGGGCTGGGCCAGGTGGAAAGGCAGTGCCAGCAGCCAGGGAAAGGAAAGCCCATTCTAGCATGAATCTTCATGCATCGGGCTTCTAGTTTAATAATAAGAGGTTTGGAAAGGGCAACACCAATCAGAAAAAATGCCTACCCTGCTTTTACATAGAGGGTATAAATATCAGCTCTTTTCTAATTCCTATTGGGAATAATACAGAGAACCTCAAATCCTATATATTTTCCATGAACCAAATCTTTCAGGAATAAATGGTGTCAGTCACAGTATTAAATATTTCTTCATCTGTCTTACTCTGCCAGGCAGACTTGAAAGGAAGGAAAGAATGTACTGAGAGGAGAGGTACAGAAAGATGAACACTTGGGTTGTGTTGCTGTCTCATGTCTGTTTTAGCATTCCCAGAGGCCAGAATGTTTGCTGACTTTGAATTCTGTCAGAACTGCTGAGCCCTTCTGAGAAAGTTACCCCTTTTTGTCTAAAATAAATTTTTAATATACAGAAAGTAGGTCAACTGTAATTGAAAAGTGAATTTCAAAATAAAATAAAAATAAACAAAAAACTATGTAAATCATAATTGAACAGCTCATCAATTTTTATAAAATAAACATACCTGTGTAGCCATTAACCAGATCAATACAAAGACCATCACTCAGAAGTCCGTTTTGCACTGGCTGTTATGGCCCAATTGATTGGATGTCCTCCTGTCAGGGGCACACTGGGTTGTGGGCTTAATCCTTGGTGGGGGTTGTGCAGGAGGCAGCCAATTCATGTTACTCTTTTGCATCAATGTTTCTTTCCCTCCCTCTCTCTCTCTCTCCCTTTCTCTTTCTCTCTCTCTCTCAAAGTCAATAAAAATACAGTTTTTTAAAAGAAGCTCATTTTGTTCCCCTCCCACTTGTCCCCATTCTCTTTGCCAAAGGTAAGTATTATCCCGACATCTAACTTTATGAAGTTAGATCAGTTTTACCAATTTTTGAGTTTTAATTCCCTGGAATCATGTATTCTCTTACATCTGGCTTCTTTCACTTAAAGCCGTGTGTGAGAATCACCGGTGTTGTTGCATGTAGAGAGGGTTCACTCATTTTGCTATGTTGAAGTCTATTGTATCAATATACTCTAATAATTACCCTTTCTACTGCTGATAGGCAGTCTAGTGGTTTCCAGTTTGGGGCTCTTAAGAATAATTTTTGCTATGAACATTGTTGAACATGTCTGGTACACATGTACACATTTCTCTTAGGTATATCATTGTGAGGAAATAAAACATTCCTGGATTGCTCAGTGTTCATGTAAAAAGTCTGAGCCATGGAAACAAATAGGCTATGGATCTGGAGATGTTTGCTTTTACTTCTCTTAGAAACATACTCACCACCATGAAGATTAGGTCTGTAGTCATTTATTTCCCTAATGAAGGAGCTAATTGCTCTGGTGCAAAAGGACAATACAACTTCTCTTATCTCATAGGTTGATGTGGTGGTGGCTGCTATTTCTGCTTGGGGTTTATTGTGTATATTTTATATCTGTGGATTGATTTCTGGATTCAAATTTTTTAAAAAAGTTCTAGACTCATACCTTTAATACTGTTCTTTCCTATTCTTCCATTCTCCTCTTGTTCTGGAGCTCCTATTATACTTTTCATCATGTCTTTTATGTATTGTGTGCCCTTAAAAAATTTTTTTTTAGTAATTTCAGAGAGGAAAGAAGAGGGAGGGAGAGAGAGATAGAAACATCAATGATGAGAGAAAAATCATTGATTGGCTGCCTCTTGCATGGCCCCTACTGGAGATTGAGCCCACAACCTGGGCATGTCCCTTGAGTGGAATTGAACCTGGCACCCTTCAGTCTGCAGGCCGATGCTCTATCCACTGAGACAAACTGGCTAGGGCTCATATGCCCTTTTTCATTTTTAATATTTGTTGCCTCTCTGTTCTTTATTTTGAGTATTTTCTCCTGACATAGCATCTAGTACACTAAATCTCCAGGTATTGTTACTTTACTTGTAACATCATCCATCCACTGAATCTCTTAGCAGTTTTTTTTTCAATTCTAAAATTTCAATGTGATTTTTGTTTTATATTTTTCTAGTCTTTATCATTGTTTTCTGTCTTATTAAATGTATCAGACATATCATCAGCATTTAAAAATTTGGTGGTGCTAATATTTATACTACATATTTTATTTCTTGGTTTTCTTAATTATAATTTTTATTTTTTAAATGCTTGGTTACTTTTTAGTGATTTTTTAATTGTGGGAATAATTTATGGCTCTTGGCCTTATGTTCCTTCACTGAAGACTTCCTTTAGTTTCTGGCATGCAGCAGGGCTAAGGGCAGATCCCACTAATCAGAAAGTGATCCAAGTCAAGTGGATTTTCAGTCCTTGAAGATGGTCCATTTCCAGTACTCTTATTCCTAAATTGCAGTTCTCTGTGCTAACAAATGAGAGCTGGAGATATGTACCAAATCCTTTCTCCTCTGCTATCCCTGAAGTAAAGAACCCCCTACCCCCTGCCCCGCTCTGGGCCCCAGGCAGTGAGACTGCTTCAGTAAGCTCTGCTCAGCCTTTTAGCTTCTCAGCCTCTGCTTCAATTTTATCTTGAGTCTCTAAACTGATTATTTAAATCAACAAATCCCTCATGGGAGACAGTTAAGCCAAATACAAGTTTACTTCTCTGAAGCATTCAAACAGATTTTTAAGACATCCTTTTGATGCTATTAAGTTACTAGAGGCTTGGTGCACCAATTCGTGCACCAGTGGGGTCCTCGGCCTGGCCTTCAGGATCAGGCTGAAACTGGCTCTCTGACATCCCCCGAAAGATCCCAGATTGTGAGAGGGCGCAGGCCAGGCTGAGGGACCCCGCCTGTGCACTATCAGGGCCGGGGAGGGATGTGAGAGGTTGGCCAGCCAGGGAGGAACTGCGGGAGGTCTCCAGGGCATGTCTGGCCCATCTGGCTCAGTCCTGATCAGCCAGACCCCAGCAGCAAGCTAACCTACAGGTCAGAGTGTCTGCACCCTGGTGGTCAGTGCACATGATAGTGAACGATTGAGTGTCCTTAGCATATCATTAGCATATTATGCTTTGATTGGTTGAATGGCTGACCAGTTGACCAGACACTTAGCATATTAGGCTTTTATTATATAGGATTGTTAGTGGGATGGTTGGTCTGATGGTTTGCCCATGCCTAACGTGGAACTCAACTGCCGACCCTTTTCTTTGCTTCAGCTAAGTTATGTCCCTTTATATATCACTGTGAGCAACTATTAGATTTAATGCACCTATAGTGAAACCACAAACCTAATATAAAAACTGTTCTTACACTTTCTTCTCTTTCTGGGTGATTTTCTATTGTTGACCTTTCAGAAACTCTAATCTCTGCCAATATCCTTGAACATTTTCATTGCTAAGATACAATTTCTATTTTTTTTTCTCCTTTACCTGTCACTACCCATTCCAGTCACTTTAGGTTATTTCCCTCCCTCATTTTTTTGGAAAGTCAAGTTATTCCCCCCCCTTTTTTTTGGGGGGGGGGTTGTTATTGAAATTCTTCCACTCATTCTTAGTCTGTTTGGATTTCTTAAGACCAGAATAACTTAGAGCAGGTTAAACCAAAAATACCTTTATAAATTTCTGAATAAACATTCAGTATCCCTCAGTGTAGTAATTGTAGTACCAGTTGGGTTGGACAACTTGGGTCAGATCTATAGTCTAAGTGAGGCTTTCTACTTACTCCCACTTCTATCTAAGATAACTGGAACTATGGTGTAACCTTAATATTGCTTAACCTATTGATGATTGATAAGGTAAATAACAGACACAATTACAGGTAGAAATACCTTACCAACTTACTTTTAAATTTGAATAAAAGAAGTGTGAGGAGCTCTTCTCAGGGAATGGCATCATTTAATATACAGAAACCACATCTACCAGTTAATTGCAGTGCTGACAATGTTATAGCCATTGGCAAATCAGAATCTTGATCACTCTTCCCTGGGAGAGAGCTAGTTAAGAGAGGACAGATAAGCAAAGTACAGAGAGAGGAATTGATGTTCATTCTTCCAAACCCTTAATACTTGTTAGGTTTGTGTCAGTGTTCTCTTAGCTCTTCAACTCAATATCCTCTTACTAGTTCCTTCACTGATACTGAGAGAAAAAAAGCACTTGTACCCCCTTGAATTTAAGGGTTATATTGCTAAGACTATGAGGGAAAAAAACAATCCATAGAGATAATAAGCAAAGAAATTTACAAAAGTACAAAGTTTAAAAAATATCTCACAGAGTTTATATATTCATTTTCCCTGTGGGTATTTTTCTCATGCTAAGACATTAATTAAAATTCCCATTAGAATTCTTGCCTCTGTGTTTATGCCTGAGGTTGTAGAGTGGATATTTGTTGGGTACATCCTTAGCATCCATTTTCCTTCCCCCCCCCCCCCCCCCCCCCTTAATGAGCCTGAATTTCCCAGATGTGCAGTTTTGGCCAGACTGACCTGTAGCTTCAAGCTCTCAAACGCAGATGTTGATCCTTGATGATTTAGGTCAATCAATTCATCTTAATGCTTGGATCAGTGATTGGTTTAGGGGTGAGATTGGGACACAATTAAGGCTAATGAGATCCAATGAGGCATTTGTTAACATGGTTTAGGAATAGGAACTTCCCCTTCATTCCATGAAAGCAGCCAAGAAAAGAAAAGAAAAAAAGACACATACTATTTCACCAGCTAGTCTTAAAGTAGAGAGCATACAGCTCTCACTCAGAGGCAGGTTATCATTAGGACAACCCAAAGGGGCTCTCTTTATCAGGGAGCTAACATTGTGTATAGAAGGAAGTTGGGTGTTTGTGACATTGTTGAGCCACAGTGTCAAGGAGTACCTGAACTATCTGTATGCTTTTGAGTGTCATAAACATTACGTTTATTATTTCATACTAGAGGCCTGATGCATGAAATTTCGTGCTTCCCTTCAGCTCCAGCTTTGTCAGGAAGGACTTCCAGAATGACTTCTGGAAGACATCCGATCTAATTAGTATATTACCCTTTTATTATTATAGATAGTTGGAATTGAATTTCAGGCTGTTTGCAATCAAAAGCAGTCTCACTATTATCAGAGGATCCAATCAAACATTCTCCCACTAGAAGGTGTCAGTATCCTGCCCATATCTTCTTGTTCCCCTGTTTAGGTCACTGGCAGTTTTGGTGGATCCCTATCTTAAGAATCTGCAGTTTTCACCAAAACTGGTTTGGCTCAGTGGATAGAGCATCAGCCTGCGGACTGAAAGGTCCCTGGTTTGATTCCGGTCAAGGGATGTACCTGGGTTGCTGGCACATCCCCAGTGGGGGGCATGCAGGAGGTAGCTGATCGATGTTCCTCTCTTATCGATGTTTCTAACTTTCTATCTCTCTCCCTTCCTCTCTATAAAAAATCAATAAAATATATTTAAAAAAAAAGAATCTGCAGTTTTATGTGTAAGGGCATTCCTTAGTCACATGATCATATTTGATGACCTATGACCTAGTAACCAGTCACATTTTAAAATGTACATAGAAGTAGGTAAAATTAATTTAATAATATCATTTATTTAATCCAATGTAGCCAACTATAATTTGAATGTATAATCAGTATAAAAGTTATTCCTAATATATTTTATACTAGAAGCCCAATGCATGAAGATTTGTGCTAGAATGGGCCTTCCTTTCCCTGGCTGCCAGCACTGCCTTTCCGTTCTAGCCTGGAGCAGCCTCTTTCTGCTCCAGCCCCACCTTTCCACGCTGCCTAGAGGCCCTAAGTGGCCGGGGCAGTACAGAATGCCTGTGTCATCACCATGGCGATGATGCAAGCATCCTGCCCTGCCCCTGGTTGCTCAGTGCCTGAGTATGCAGATTAACCATCCATCTTTGTTGGGTTAATTTGCATACTCACTCCTGATTGGCTGGTGGGTGTAGCGAAGGGATGGTCAATTTGCATGTTTCTCTTTTATTAGTGTAGATGAATTCTACAGTTATTTGCACCTTTCTCTTTTATTAGTGTAGATTCTTTTTATTATACTAAGGTTTTGAAATCTAGAGTGTATTTTCTATTTACAATGTACCTCATTTGAATCAGCCATTTTTCAGGTACTCATAAGCTACCTGTGGTTGGTGGCTACTGTATTGGATATTGTAGCTCTAGAGCATAAAAGTAAAGTCTTATTTGCCATTTTTCTTAATGTAAAGAAAATTCATAGGTAATCTTTTGATTCTTCTCTATAGTAAGGCTTGTCCTCCTCTCAAATCTCTGTGTGAGAGCAAGGTTTATTCCTTTATTTAAAGTTCCAATCTATTTTTCTATTGCTTTCTAAGAAAGCCTATAATAGTACAGGAATATATTAGTTTTACACACCTTAACAAAGTTAAATTTAAAATTAGAATTTTTTTATGCTAATTTAATAAGGTAAAGTGATATCTCAAGTGCTGAGATCTGCAAATCTTATTATTATTACTTAGGATGAGATTATCTTATGTTTTCTAAAAAACATTTTGTATAATTTACATTTTTCTCCCTAGTGAATAGAGAAGACATTCAAGTTTTTGTTGTTATTATCTTTTTAATCATTTGGAATTGTATATAAATGACTGGCAGGAATATTGTCTGAGTATATACTTTTCAGGTTTTCTTTAACATTCATTAGAAAAAGAGGAAATTGATTTATATATTTTTTATTAAATCACTAAGTATAATAGGAAATGTTTCATATACTTAAAAATAATCCATGAAATAGGCACATTTTCAAAATCATATCTGTATTATGGAAATAAAGACTAAATCAATAGTTCCTAGATTTCAAAATGGCAATTTAGATTGAGACAAAGTTTATTACATTGGTTTTACATTCAAGAAAGTGTAAAAAAATCCATTTTGTGTCAGCATTTATATAAACAAAATTATATCAAAATAAGTGAAAATCAGGTAACTTCCTTAAAATCTGATGTAGTACATAAAATGTCCTAGAATGCTCTACACACTGTGATTTTACTTCAATAACATTAGACATACTTAATGGTATAAATACAAAAGGTAGGGTATGAAAGGAATCAAATTTCATGGGGGCGACCAAATCAAAACTCTGTGATTCGTCTCTATATCCCTTCTAAAAAAAAAATTAGTCACAATGTTAGCATTACAAGTTAGCTCCAGTGTAAAAGACTGATTAGCAAAAAATTAATAGCGCTTTCCTTTTTCTTCTTTCTCTACCATGTTTCTCTGGTGTGTCAACTGTAAAATTGACTGACCCCATAGAAAAAAGGAAGGGAACTGCTTATGAGTTCCTCCCTCTTTTTTTTCCAACTAAAAAAACCTTCTAATTATGAGACAATTATTTTAAATATGTAGTAAGTGTAAGCATGTTTAAATTCACATCTTATTGCTTGATTTGGTAATTCAATTTGTATTTGTTTTATGCTATCTTTGTGTATTAATTTTACAAACTCACGTGTACTAAAAATAATGTTTTGGAATCCGGGAGCATGAGATCTGGCTAGCTTAATTTTAAAAATAAATCTTCAGAATGGCTTTGCTTGACATTTCCCATGAAAACAATACTGATCAAGATGGAAACTTTAACATTACATAGGGATTTTGGTGATGTCCATTTTCTTAGTAGCTCTTTTTTTTTTTATGAACAGAAAAGTAAACATATTGGTTTATTTAAGGAAAAAATGTGATAAGAATATCAGAAAAAAATAAATTATATGCTTGATGGTCAGTTGCTTGTGCAGGAAATGGATCAACGGCACTCTTTCATGTTCTGGTATTTGCTGTTGTTGTTCTCAGAACACCTTAATCAGCCCACAGTTAAGTTCTTCATTATCTTCTGAAATGATTTCCCTGGTTGTAGTGTTTTTTTGTCATCACTGTCATCATAAAATGTCAACATCTTGGTTTTCTCTTTCTTTAAATCATTTATTGTGGCAGCTGCCATACTGAATTTTCAAAAAAAAATGTACGTTTTTATTGATTTTAGAGAGAGAAGAAGGAAGAGAGAGAAACATTGGTGTGAAAGAAAAACTGAGCAGCTGCTTCCTGCATTCCCAACCTCCCCCCCCCCCCCCCAACTGGGATTGAGCCCACACATTGGGCATGTGCCCTGATCAGGAATCAAGCCTGTGAAATTTTGGTGGATGGGACAATGTTCAACCAATTGAGCCACACTGCCAGGGCATACTGTCTTCTTCAGTACGATGCTTTATAGCCACCCATTAACTCCATTTTCTATACTGCTGATATTGACAGATGCTTCCTTTTCTTTTCAATATTACCCAATATTTTACCTTTTTTGAAATTTTTATTGTTCAGTTAATAAAAACTTACAAGGTAAAAATCCAATAATCAGTATGAGTGTATGTATTTGGGAGAAGCATTGAGACACATCTAACCACTCATGCCAGCTCAGGTCTGGTTTTGCTACCGAATAAGTTTTAGCACAAAATTTACAAAACATGTTGGATTTTAGTGGTTTTCAGAATTGTGAATAAGGGATTGTGTGATGGGGACTGATACTCAATATTCTTATCCTGAAAAGTAACCCAACTGAGTCATCTTCATTCAGAAAATAAATAAATAAACACATAGGGTTGAAAAAACCTTTGGACATCAATTATATTCAATTTTTTGGCTCCTTTAGCCTCATTCAATATATCATAAGCCAATGTGTATATGATTCCAGCCCTCAGGTGGCTCAGGCCATGGTGCGGAGGAGATTAAAAAGAAAAGGAAATAAGATGCACACAGATATAAAGAGGGGAGGATAGACTTCCAGTTCTGACCATGAAGTAGTAATGAATATCAGATTTACTCTACCACTGTAAAAATTTATAACACTGCACAGAATATTCAAAGCAACTGCCAACAAGAATTTGACAACAGATGTGTATGGTGTGTTTCTTGAGAAAAAGGAAGCACACAAAGTGAGCTTTCTCCTGCAGCTGCTTTCCAAACTGTGACATGGAGAAGTGAAACCCAGAGAGCAGAGGCCTTGCTGGAGCCATGTAACCGACTGAAGGCTGGGGCTGAGATTTGTGGTCAGGCACAGGATAGGAGCTTGGGAGCATGCTGCTCTACTCATCAGTGTAAGGACTGCAGTAAGAGCTGATAGCATCTTTTCTCCTCAGTTCACTCTTTAGTCTACATGCCTCCCATACTGCTTAGGATGTGTCCTTCATCTACACACCTCAGTATATATTTTAAGTTCTTTGGGATGTTGCAGTCGGTTATTAGGGCTAGATCTTAAATTATATATATATATATATATATATATATATATATATATATATATATATATATCAGAGCTCATAGGAAATTTATATATATAAAATTTATATATCTAAAATTATATATATATATATATATCAGAGCTCATAGGAAATTTAATCAGGTGGTCCTTAAACATGAGAATTCCTAATATATATATATATATATATATATATATATATATATATATATATATGCCTTCAGAGAGGGAGAGGAAGAAAGAGATAAAAACATCAATGATGAGAGAGAATCACTGATTGGCTGCCTCCTGCATGCCTCCTACTGGGGATAGAGCCAACAACCCTGGGCATGTGCCCTAACTGGGAATGGAACTATGACCTCCTAGTCCATATGCTCAACCACTGAGCCATACCAGCCAGGCTCTGTTTTTCCCCAAGTATATTTCTTTGCATTTCAGAGGGAAAACTATGTGGGGGATTCAACCTAAAATTACTGTTAGTATAATTATTTGAGGAATGAAAATATTTCATAACATCAAAACTGATTTCTGAGCTATTTTTGAAAGTTTCAATTGAAATATGCATTTTTAATAAAAGCTTTAAAAATTCAGTAAGTTAAACCAAGTATCCAATACTAAAATAATGAAAAATAATTTTTATCTCCATTATTGCCTTTTGGCACTGTAGTCTTTCTCAGCATTTCATTTATCCATGCACTATTATATAGAAATTCAAAAGACCATCTCTCAGACAGCAAATTATACCTCTCAGAAATCAATTACATTTCAGGACAACACTAACACTGTACACTTTTTATTAGGAAATGGATAGTAATAAAACTGGAATTATTTTACTTGCAAAGTCCATAAAAGTATCAAATAATTTCCAAATCAAAGAGAAAAACATATCCAAGATCTACTACTGAACAATATAGCTGTATTATTTTCCCCACATTCACATTAATTTCCTCTCTCCAATTCTGATATATTGCACAGATTTAAAAAGCCATGTGTTACTTGCTTACTCCCTACTTATGGAATGCTGGGAAACTTTCTCACATTATGCTACTGTTGGTGTCTTAATGCTACTCCCTCTTAATTGATTAATGAGGGAGGCGAGAAGAAAACAATGTTAGAGAACGTTTCATTAGGTATAAATTGCAAGACATTTGTTTGAATGAACATAATATCTTAGCTCTATTTTGATGCGTCTTAGGGGAAGGCTTTACACATTACTGTAAGCACCAGACCAAGCACTGAACAATTTAATGGTGCCATTAGAGCATGGCCTTGTATGTGGTTTTTGCTTTAAAATGTTCTTGGGGAAAACTTCACTGCCTGATAATAGGGAACAAAAGATTTCTTTGAATTTGTTGTGTTACCAACAAATATTTCAGATGAGAGTTACTTAAGGTAAACCAACAAGAAGTCTCTTTTTAAAGCTAAAGGCATCCTAATTTACCTCATTAAGGAAAGCCTAGATATCTTAAGGCTACATCTGACAAGCAAATATTTTCAAACATTTTCCATATTGGTACATATTTATTTACCAAGAAAAATTTTAGATGATGAGGTAGAGAGTGTCATTGGAAGTGTAATCTTTCAGAAAAGAAAGAAATTCATGATCTCTTCTCATATTCTTTTCCTGTTTTGACTTTGAAAAGAAAAAGGAGTAGGAAGAAGTCAGAAGGAAGCCAGTTCTCAATGACTCATACTGAAGTTGACAGAGTACTGTGTGAACGCTAACCTCAAGTAGTTGTGTTATGCTGGCCAAATCACTTGTCCTCCATGAATTTCTCTCCATCTAAAAACTGAAGTTTTGAAACTAGAAATTCTTTTACTAAGGCAATTTTCAATTCTCAAATTATGATCAGAACAATACTCTGGGGAGGAATGGAGGAGTAACAGGAGGGAAAGAAATTGACTCCATTCATATGTGGAATTTAATGAACAAACTAAACTACCAAGCAAAATAGAGACAGACTGAGCAAGCAGGCAGCTCTGGTGTTGGTTTGGGGGGATATTAGGGAAGTGGAGGGATTGAGCAAAAAAATAGAAAGAAAAAAGAGAAAGACCTCATGGACATGAACAACAGTGTGGTGATTGCAGGTGGAATGGAGGGGATAAATGGTGATGGAAAAAATAAAATAAAACGAAAACAGAAAAAGAAACTGGATGCCAGAATGACCTCATGGAAAGAGCCACACCCAGACTTGCAGGAATGATGTATGAAGAGAAATAAACGTCTACTTCTTTAGGTCACTGCATTTGGAGACCTCTCTATTAGAAGCTTAACTTTTCTTAAATAGCATAGCTGTACCAAATCCCAGAACAGAAGTTTAGGCTAGGAAGTAGGTTTATTCATGGTAATGGAGAAATTAGAAGCACCAAGCAGACACAAATTCTCCTATTAAATATCAGCATATAACCAAAGAGAAACTAACTCACTTTTTGAATCATGGAAATGAACTTTTGGTTCTCTTGATTATTGACATGAGAGCACACAGAATAAAAGAATGAAAGAATATTGAAACTTTGAGAAGATTTCAGAAAGGAAGGTTAAAATGGAAGCCCAATATTTTAAATAATCTCTCCAGAGATTAGACAAAGATCTGGGCTAGAAATGAGTTGGGCTGTTTCTACCTCCTACCCTGTATTTTTGAAAGAAAATATATTATATTTATTTCCACTGTAATACTTATATGATGTTAAGTTTTCTATGACTTTAGTGAAAGTTGTCCTTGTTTAATGATGAAAACTGCTTCATTCTCCAATTGTATTATAGGTTGAAAAATTTGCCAAGACATGACATCAGGATTTTTGCTAATTACTAGTAATATGTTTAGTTATTCCAATTTAATTCATACAATGCAGAATAATGTTGGGCCAAAATAGGCTATGCTCAAGTAGCTCAGCTGTATATACGTAAAGGTATATGAAAACAAGGCAAATTAGTAAGGTCTTTATTTTAAGCCGAATATAGAAAGAGCTGCTTTTGCTGTGCACACTGATCTCTTATTATCTATTATCAAGCACTCTTTGTGTTCTGGAAAAAGCAGTTCTGAAAATGTTGGAGTAGCTTATAAGTGTCTTAGAGACACAGAAAGCCCAAGCTTGAAGGAACCTTAGAGGTCATCTCTGATCACATTCTGTATCTGGCAGGGAATGATGCTGTGAGGTTAAGGCAGTTGCCCAGGTTACAAAGGTCTGAAGTGGCCCAGCTGGCAAGGAAACTCACCCTCTGCCTAGGTTCCCTTCCCTCCCATTACAACCATTGCTGTCTTGGTTGAGCAGAAGTGAAGAAGAACCCTGAGCTGTAGTGACAGCAGGAACAAAAGTCCCAAATTCTCAGAAAACTGCACTGAAGGCAGAGGAGCTGCTGGGCTAGATCTCAGTCAACAAGACAGGGATAGGTTTGAAGTAAACTTATTCTACTTGTTCCAAAAAGAGATAACAATTCTCTAGATTGGTGCCTTATAAGTATGCTCTTTTTCATAGTGTGTTATTTTATAAGGACTTAGAGAAGTGCAAAAGTGTGTCACTGGATTCTGTCTTTTAGGGAAAAAATTTTAATACTTTTTCCCAAAGCATTCTGCAGTTTGAAGGTGTTGTTTTGATTTTAAGAACAGTTTAAGATTTTTAGAGAGAGAGAGGAAGGGAGAAGAGAGAAACATCAGGATGAGAGCTAACATAGATCTGCTGCCTCCTGCACGCTCCCTACCGGGAATCAAACCAGCAACGTCTCAGTGCACAGGACGATGCCCAACCAAGCCACATGGCCAGGCTCTTTTGTTTTGTTTTTTAATAAAATTTTTGATCAAACAAATGAACACACAAAAACCTTGGGTAGTTCAGTGATTTCTCTAAGAACACATTTTTATTAAATTTATTGGGGTGACAATGATTAATAAAATTATATAGGTGAGGTATATAATTCGATAATACATCACCCTAAATCAAGTCTCCTTCCATCATCTTTTATTCCCCACCTAATAACATCTTAACTACACAGCCTGGTTTTTAAGGTTCCCTTCAAGTCTGGCTCAAGCATACCTTTCCAGCTTTATCTTCTACTATTTCCCTACCCAAAACCTAAGATTAAGGCCAAAAGGTCAACTTTTGATCTTTGATGTCTTACATTTCCCTTATTTCATTAATTTTTTAGACTGTTCCTGAAACTAGAATGCCCACTCCCCTGACCCATGGTCCCTACCCATTAAAATCATATTCATCCTTTAAGCCCATATCTAACACCATTTCCTGCACAATCTCTGCTCTCCCTAGCTAGTAGTGATTGCTAAGAAATGTAAATCTTTAATTGAACTTTCCTGGATCTTTACATATATTTGGATGGTCTTGTTTGCCCCACCTACCTATAAAAGGCTGTTGTGTCTAGTGTTGGCTTGATGTTTATAAAGAGCTCTAATGATCTACCTGGTCATGCTCCCAAGAATGGTGAATTTCTGCTACTATAGATATGCAAAATCAGTATTTTACCATCATTCTTTGAGAAAGAATTTCCTAGAGTTAACTATAATTAAATAACTTAATCACTTTTGTATATAACACAGGTAAACCATTTCAAAAAATTTCTATTCTATTTTTATTTTAATAAAACCATTTAAATGGAGTAACATTTTCTGCATAAATTTTTACAACAAAGATTAAATTCATTCATTAGTTCAATAGTAGAGATTAAAATTTTCATAGCTATTTTCTTTTATGTCTATTATTTTCCATGTGCCCAAAGTATCTACTTTTCTTGGGCCAAATTTTGCTGATCTATTGTTTCAAGAAAATTTTGATACTTCTAACACTTTGTTGTAATTAATAAGTAATAACTGCATAACTGTAGTCATCACTTTTGTTTTGTAGTGATTATTAGTGCAAAAAAGATTCATTATGAATTGCATACAAAATTAACATTTAATTTTTGACGAAAAGAACAAAGAGAATTAATGGGTCAAAGGTGTAGAACAGAGACACTATGGGGACTAAATTTTTGAGTCAAAATATATTTCCTAGACAAAAGCAAAAATAAAAATGTGGGACTATATCAAACTAAAAAGCTTTTGTCCAGCAAAGGAAACCACAGACAAAATGAAAAGACAACCTACAGAATAAGAGAAAATAGTTGTAAATCACATATCTGATAAGGGGTTAATATTCAAAAACATATTAAAAAACCTCCTATAAGTCAATAGCAAACAATAATAACCCTCAAGAAACCCCCAAACAATCTGATTAAAAAATAAGCCAAGTATCTATGTAGACATTTTTTTCCACAAAGGCATATAAATGGCCAACAGGTACATGAAAAAGTGCTCAACATCACTAATTATCAGGGAAATTCAAATCAGAAACATAATGAGATATCATCTCATACCTGTTAGAATGGTTATTATAAATATACAAGAGATAACAAGTGTTGGTGAAGATGTGGAGAAAAATAGAATCCTTGTGCACTGTTGGTGTGAATGTAAATTGGGGCAGCCATTATGGAAAACAGTATAGAGGTTATTAAAAAAATTTAAAAAAAGAACTACCAGCAATGCTACTTCTGGGTATTTCTCTGAAGGAAACAGTATCACTAATTAAAAAGATATCTGCATTTCCATATTTATTGTAGCATTATTTACAAAAGCCAAAACATGAAAACAAACTAAATGTCCATTTATGGATGAATGAATTAAGACAATCCTATATAATAAAAGGATAATATACAAATTGTCCCCATGGGCGGGAGTTCGACCGACCAAATGTTAGATGTGCGCCAACCATCAGGGGGCAGGGCAGATCATGGCGAGCATTGGTGATGCGGCACTGGCAGCGAGTGACATTGGAGGCACTGCTGGCCCTGGTGGGCCCCAATGAGAGTGGGACTGTGGTGGGTTGGTGGAGCAGGTGAGTGGGTGGCTCCAGGCCAAGGTGGGTGCAAAAGGAGGCCTGGCAGGCAGCAGCAGTGGCAGGCAGCTAGGGGAAGGGAGGCCCTCGCCAGCAGCTGGCAGCTGCTAGGAACCCTACCCATGCGTGAATTTCATGCATTGGGCCCCTAGTCTATATATATAAAAGCCTAAGTGACCATTATGACCCAACGACCAGAATGACCGGATGACCAGCTGGTAGCTATGACATGCACTGACCCAGACCTTGCTGCTGGGGACCTGACAGCCCCAAATCTGGTTCACCCGCACCCCGGACCCCAGCTGGTCAACCCCTCCCATTGGCCCTGATCACCGGCCAGGCCGAGGGACCCCACCTGTGAACGAATTCGTGCACCAGGCCTCTAGTATATATATAATGGAATATTATCCAGACATAAAAAAGAAGGAAACATTGTCATTTGCAAAAGCATGGATGGACCTTGAGGGAATTAACTCACTAAGTGAAATAAATCAGACAGAGAAAGACAAATACTGTGTAATTTACTTATATATATGGAATCCAAAACAAACAAACAAAAAAAACAAGCCCCACAAACCCTGGACTCATAGTTAGAGAACAGATGAATGTTTTCCAGAGTGGTGGGTAAAAGGTAAAGAAATGGGTAAAGTTGGGCAAAAGGTCAAACTTTCAGTTATAATATAAGTCTTGAGAATGTAATGTACAGCATGGTGACTATAGTTATACGGTTATAATACTGTATTGTATATCTGCAAGTTACTAAGAGAATAGATCTTAAAAGTTCTCATCTGAAGAACAAAATTTGTAATTATGTGTGGTGATGGATATTAACTAAACTTATTGTGGCAATCATTTCTTAACATATACATAAATTAACTCATTATGTTGTACACCTCAAACTAACTAAAGGTCATATGTCAATTATAGCTTAATTAAAAATATTCTGTTCTAGTGAGCAAATGAATAAGTAATTAGATGTACATTATATGGTAACTAGAGGCCTGGTACATGACATTTGTGCACTGGGGGCAGGTGGGTCTGTCTCTCAGCCCAGCCTGTGCCTTCTTTCAGTCTGGGACCCCTCGGGGGATGTCCACTTGCCGTGGAGGCGAGAGAGGCTCCTGCCACCACCACCGCACTTGCCAGCCTTGAGCCCGGCTTCTGGCTGAGAGGCATTCCCCCTGTGGAAGTGCACTGACCACCAGGGGGCAGCTCATGCGTTGAGCATCTGCTCCCCCAGTGGTTATTGTGCGTCATAGCGACCGGTTGTTCTGCTGTTTGGTTGATTTGCATATTAGCCTTTTATTATATAGGATTACCAGCCAATGAAAATATTCTCTATCCTGGAGTAATGCTTCCTTCAGTTACTGAGTGTCCTGATTTATCGTGTGGACCATTAGTTTCAGGCTTCCCTTGTTTCTCTCAGCCTGGACACTGCTGAGACCACACCGTCAGGTTTGGGCCCCTGTTTTTCCTTAAAACTCCACTGCCTACCTGGTCAGTTCTAACTCTTATTATATATTGTTTATTTTATTTCACTTATTTTTATCTTTCAATCCTATTCTTGTTTCTCACCCTCTAATTTTCTACCCTAAGTAATCATAATCATTCTAATTTTTAACAAATGCATGTTCTTGGAAGGAAATGTATGCATCTTAGTAACACTGGTAATCTAATTTTGATTCGTAGGTGCTTTTAAATCACTGTAATGTATTTAGCTGAAAGTCACTTCCTGCTTTTTATTCATGTAGAGGGTTAAGAATATGATTTTTAGAGGCAGTTGGCCTGAATCTAAATATTTTCTTGACCACTTATTTGTTATTTGATCTTAGACAAGTCACTTAATCTCTCTGTGCTCACACAGAACCTTGGGAATATTTTGAAGCAGACACTGCAAGCATAAAGATTTTTTAAAGTTTCCATTCCTTTAGGCGAACAATCACTAAAATTTATAGCCAACTTCCCTGGTCTGTACCCTGTGCACAACCTCCTGGCCTGCATTTTCTCTTCTAGGACATCTAAAAAACCTTTCCTTCTTTCTAGTTTCAATGAGATTCAATCCTGAGTCTAGGTTCAGTTTTCTCACGGGATAGTCAAGGAAACTAGTTATTTTTGTCTTCCCTGGAGCCACATATTTTGTGTATCTACCTTCTATGACTCTTTGAATGTCTTTTTGTTTATGTCAGAACCTCAGGTAAACTTCAGCTATTGCATTGGAACTCTTCTCTTGGGTAAGAAGCTAATAAAGTTTTAGGAAACTCGGAGGATTCTGCCCTCCATGGCTTCTTGGGCATGGTTCTGGGCTGGCTACAGCGACTAGTATCCAGCATAGAAAGTTTGGTTGGATGAGAATAAAATCACTTCTCTGGGCCTAAGATCCTTCTAGTAAGAGAGAATGACATGAAGCAGAGTTGCCAAAGAGACATTTGTTATATCCCAAGATAAACTACCACACTGAACTACGGGAAAGTAAAACTCTAGAAAGACAGAATGCTGAGGTCATTTCAGATTTCTTTTTTCTTTTCTTACTTCATTGACTGTGATTTCTTTGGTCCCAGCTACGTATGTGTTGCCTTATGAGGTTCTCAACACCTATTTGTGACCACACTCTAGCTTATCGCCTCTTCTCACATCTAGGCAGGACCTCACTGTTCCCTGTCTTTTCTAGTCTTGCTCATGTAACAGCCCTACCCTAACCCTGGTGGTAACTCTGACTCCTTATGGAACACAAGCAGAATCTTCTAGCCAGGGCATCTCTTGTTCTTGCTTTAACTGTGCTCTGCCCACTTTCCTTCTAGGTCAGACATATTTACATATATAAACCCAAAAAATCATTGCTAGGATCAATGTCAAAGAGCTAACCCCTTATACTTTTTTCTATGGGTTTGGTTTCAGTTCTTATGCAGAATATTTTGACTCCAAAATTTAGCCCCATAGTACCTCATGTTCTATGCCTTTGACCTACTAACTTCCATTGCTCTTTGTGTCAAGAATTATATCTTAATTTTGTATCAATTCATAATGCAAGTTTTTTGCACTAAAAATAAAAGTGATAATTAAAGTAGTATATATAAACAAAAGTCCAGAGCTTGACTGTAATGAAGATACAACACAGTGCAGGGGAAAGTTGAAGATTTTGGTCTGAGTGTATCAGAAACCACAGGTGTAAACCAAATTATTCCTCTCCACTAAGCTAGGTTCCCCTCATCTATAAATCTCTAGAAACTTCCTCAAGTACATCTTTAAATTTATTCATCTTACTCTCTACAAAAAATGATAATTTATAGTTCTTCATTAACTCTAAAAAACTCATCAGAACTGCTCCTCGTAATTAAACATTTATTGTGAAACTGCCCAAAGAAAAATAAATTGAATTTCCCCCATCCTCTCTTCAGTCATAGTTTGGGGGCATGGAGTGAATTTAAGGGAAGAAAATGTGTGAGTAGATAGAGTTGAACCTTTTAAGAAAGGGATTTTTATTGCTATCACTCATCAAACTTTATTAGGTTTCTGATCAATTTTTAATTAAAGAACACATGAATCCTCTTATGACAAGGGGAAAAGGTGATTCCTAAGAAAGGTACTGAATGTCTTATCTCTGAAGTTCCCAATTCACCAAACTGTTCAAAACACTCACTGGTAATTTTAATCTATTTTTTTTTTACAGGACTTACTCTTTTTTAAGTCTGAGAAATCCCAAAAGTTCTTCTTGAGTTTTAACTATATTGCTTCAGATCACTTTTGGGGAAAAATGCTTCATACCATTTGGTGAAAAGATAACTAATGTTAATTTCATTTCAGACTCCATAAATATAATTTTATATTATTCACTGAGATAGATTAATTACCTTCAGATTTTTGCTCTTGTATAGCATTATAACTTACCAAATATTTCTCAGATAATCCAGTAACGAATATGTCACTTTGATACAGTGTAATTCTATAGGAAAAGAAATGATCAAATACTAAGTAAATTTGTTTAATCAAATATAGCTTGAAGGCAGGTGAGGAAGGAGAAGGAGGATGATTATGAAATAACTAGAGGCAGGTGCACGACATTCGTGCACTTGGGGGAGTCCCCTCCGCCCAGTCTGCACCCTTTAGCAGTCCAGAAGCCCTTGGGGGATGTCGGACATCCTTAGCACTACCATGGAGGTGGGAGAGACTCCTGCCACCACCACTGCGCTTGCCACCCATCAGCCTGGTTTGTGGCTGAGCAGCGCTCCCCCTGTGGGAGTGTATGGACCACCAGGTGGCAACTCCTGCATTGAGCATCTGCCCCCTGGTGGTCAGTGTGCATCATAGCAACCAGTTGTTCCACCATTTGGTCGATTTGCATATTACCCTTTTATTATATAGGACTAGAGGCTCAGTGCACGAAATTTGTGCACAAGGGGTGGGGGTACCTAAGCCTGGCCTGCACCCTCTTGCAATCTGGGACCCCTCAGAAGATGTCTGACTGCCAGTTTAGGCGCAGGATTGGGCCTAAACCGGCAGTTGGACATTCCTTTCGCAATCTGGGACAGCTGGCTCCTAACCGCTTGCCTGCCTGCCTCCCTGATCGCCCCTAACCACTCTGCATACCTGCCTGATCACCCCTAACCCCTCTGCCTGATCATTCCTAACCACCTCTGCCTTGGCCCCTGCCACTGAGGATTCGTCCAGAATGATGTCTGGAAGGTCATTCGGCAGTCCGGCCTAATTAACATATTACGCTTTTATTATTATAGATAATAAAATCGAGTCCATGCCAATGACCCATTAATGGAAATGTCAGTTTATCAGATGACAGGTGTTTCCATTTTATAAAACTAAGTCTGTTTCTGAAACCAGATTTTCTGTGTTTGTTTTCTCTTTTCCCTTATTCATAAAAAATACATTTATGGTTGATCTATCATAGAACTACCAAGCTGGAGGTGATCTTGAAAATAATACAGCTAGCCCTAGCTGAATTATGGTTGGAGCAGTGGCCTGCAGACTGAAAGGTCATGGTTCAGTTCAGGTGAATGGCACATACTTGGTTTGTGGGCTCAAAACCAGGAGGCTACTAATGGATGTGTCTCTCTCACATTTATGCTTTTCTCTGTGTGTCTCTCCCCTTTTCTTCCACTCTGTCTAAAAAATCAGTGGAAAATATATTCTTGGGTTAAGATAAACCAAAAAAATATATATGATTCAACTAAATCCTCATTTTATATATGAGGAAACTGAAGAGAACAATAGAAATCATCATAGTGTCCTCAGTTACTTTGCAACCTTCTTTAATAGTTCGAATTATTCTATATTTAATCAAATAACTTTGTTTATATCCTTCCCTTTTTTTAAAACAAATGATTGTACCATATGAATAAGATGGAGACCAGGAAGAAATGTCAGTCAGTAAATCACTACTTTTTTCCCTTGAATATTTTGTGAATCTTATAATCCAGCACTTGAGGTAGGATGAAGATGACCTAACCCAGTGGTTGGCAAACTCATTAGTCAACAGAGCCAAATATCAACAGTACAACGATTGAAATTTCTTTTGAGAGCCAAATTTTTTAAACTTCTAATGCCACTTCTTCAAAATAGACTCTCCCAGGCCGTGGTATTTTGTGGAAGAGCCACACTCAAGGGGCCAAAGAGCCGCATGTGGCTCGTGAGCCGCAGTTTGCTGACCATGGACCTATCCCATTATTACTAGACTTCTCTCTCCTTGAATAGACCATCAGCACTAGCAGGTGGTTAGCTGATTCCCATTCCAGTCTTTCTTTTTCAAGTACTGCATGTTACCTCCTTTGCAACACATATTTGAATTCATGCTTCCTATTTATTGTTCAAGAAGAGAAGCAACAGAAAGTGTGATAGAGGCCAATAATATGGCACCACATCATTGAAAGGCTCATATCTTTTCATAAAGTTATTTGAAGAAAGATTTAGCAAATGAAGATGACTTACAGTGAGGGTTGAGTTCAGTGTTAAGAGCCATGCAGTAGAAAGAGACCTGGCCTAGAAGTCCAGCCTGAGAGCTAATTCTAAATTTGTCACTAGTTATGTGATACTGTGTTAGCCAGTTAAACTTCCTGAGACCAGTTTTCTTAATTTGATAAATGAAAATTGGAGAGTAGTAGTTAGTTGGCCAACCCCAAAGCTTTCAAGGGCCGTGGACTTAAATTGAGAATATGAAATGGCTAGGTATGTGATTATGGGGAGTTATATGGACTGAGAAAGATGCATGCAGACCTTAGACATGTCACAGGCACCCAAAACACCAGGAAAGGTGTTATTGGACAACCCTTGAGTCAGAAGGAGACAGCTGTCCCCACCTTGGTTTTTGTCTTCTCGTATGAATGAATTCAAACAAGTGATGCCAGATAATTGTGTTGTGTTAAAGCAAATTTATTAAGAAAATAAAACATGCACATTTATTAAATGAACAAGGCAAGCAAACCTACCATTTGGCATAAAGCGTGGATGGGTTCTCTTGGCTAATCCATGGAGCCAGTAATGGGGGGAGGGAGGGAGAGTTTGCCATATATACTTTTCTGTCTATAAATTTAAAAATTCCTCTGCTGAATATCTTGGTACAGATTAATTTTCAAGGTCCACCTTTTACTTTGTTGTGAGAAGCACCTGGGAATTTTCTCCTGCTAAGTCCTGAGACGCTGGCTTTTCTATTTAGGGTACAGGATGAGTTAAGACTGCACCCTTCCTTCCCATTCCTCTCTCCTTTACTGTATTCTCCTAGTCGGGAGACTTTTAACCATTTGCTCTCAAGTGTTCTTGGTTTGGGGAAGATAATTACAAGCCAGCTGCAAACTGTCTAAACTGCCTGGCCTTGTTTAATTTTCATATCTTAATTTCCCTATTGCTCCTTCCCTGGAATTTTCTTAGCTTCTTGCTATTCTGTAACAGACATATTCAAATGAAAATTTATAGAAAACACTTTACCACATATTGGTGAGGATATGGAGAAACTGGAAGTCATATATTGTTGGTGGGTTTATAAATTAATTTAATCATTTTTGAAAATTGTATAGCAGTTATAAGCATATATAGAAACTACTTATAACTTGTGACCTAGCAATTAAATTCCTTGGTAGACACACCTGAGATATAAATTATTATGTCCATCAAAAGACATGTACAAGGCTAATCATAGCAGCTGCTTTCATTACACACAAAAGATGACACACTATTTGATTCCATTTATGCAAAAGTTAATAGCAAGCAAAGCTAATCTGTGGGGATAGTTATCAAAATAGCAGTTATTTGGGGTTGTTTTGTTATTTAAGAATGTTAAGAAAACTCTGGAAATGTTCAGTATCTTGACTGGAATGGAATGTGGTTTACATAGGTATATATATAAAATTCACTTAGGATTTGGGCACTTTACTATATATTAAGTTATATCTTAATTTTTAAAAAAGATAAAAATAGAAATGAGCAATAAAAAGGGGGGGGATAGTAGGGTAATATCATGTAAGGAAAAATATCCTATAAGTAAATTACATCTAGAAAATTTTTACTTTACAAAATTAATTTTCATTTGTAATGCTAACAGCAAGACACCCATGAAAAACACACATGGGGTCTAAATAAGACAAAGGAAAATTGTTTGGGCAAAAATAAAAAGGATCCCAAATCAATTTTATAGAAAGGATTCCTTTATTAACTTGTGGTCAAGAATATGTTTGTATATTTTCAGAAAACAACTCCAAGACCATGTGGATTCCTACAACAGAGAGGAATTGACAGGAGTGCTCCAACCACGAAGACAAGAGGAAAAACAGTCCAGAGATGGAAGACGCTGACAACGCCTTGCCACACGAGCAGTCAGCAGCTGTGCATCACTGCAGGTTGCCTAGGACCATACCAGAGAGGTCGGACCTGCATTGCCACCATGTTCCCACCATCCAGATATCATTGCTGACATGTACACATAAGGAACTGTTAGACATTGAAACGGGGACTCAGAACTGTTGGACACTGAAATTGGGACCCAAACATTTTTGTTTGTTATTATATGTTTATTTCTAGTCTGCAGAGGCAAAATTTTTTACAGGAAAGAAATGGGGGGAAAATGGATACAGAGGCAAAGAAGCATTGAACACGCTGTCAAACTACAGTGGGAAGGCAGGGGAGGTTGGGCGAGGGGGGCTGTAAGAGATCAACCAAAGGACTTGTACGCATGCATATAAGCATAACCAATGGATACAAGACACTGGGTGGTGGGGGGGAGGGCAGGGAGGTGAAGGCATATACTGGGGGGTAGGGGAAGCCGGGGGGGAGGACAATGGGGGGGAAAAAAGGAGACATATGTACTACTATTTGTAATACTTCAAACAATAAAAAAAAAAGAAAAAAAATTTAAAAAATTGTAAAAAAAGAAAAGAAAAAAGAAAAAGAGAAAAATAAAGAAAAAAAGAGAGAAAGAGAGAAAAATTTTGTTGGGAGAAAATCAATCATTTGTAGATAAAAGTCTGCCTAGAGATTGCCACACTGCTGACCCTGGGTTTCATAAATCTCTACAATCCCCTTCAGCCATAATTGTCAGTAATTGTTTCAATAAGAAAAAAGAATAAGGTGAAAATTTGGGAATGGCAAAGTAAAGTTAATACCGACTCTTGTGGCCCACTATTAGAACTGTCAATGGACCCATTGACAAGAAAATGATACTAAGTATAAAAATTCTAAATTGCTGTGTCAAATCCCACTTTCCCTACCTGAGAGCTATGACTGTCTTGTGCATTGTAACAGTAACTGTAATTTAGAAATCTCGTTTTACTTTCTCCATCAGCAGAGACCAATGCTTGAAGAGGGTGTGCTTGGCATGAATTTCATACTTCAGGTTCAGTTGATCCAAATCTTACCTCTTGCAGCAAAAAATGAACAGCTCCCCCACCCACTATTGCAATCAGAACAGTAAATACCCTTTGCTTACAGATTGGCTCTATGCAGCCTTTGTAACCAGAGTGATTAAGGTTAAACTATGATTCAAACATCTTAGATGTTTCTTAGATTCTAAGAAATCGAGGAGCAGGTGAAATCAGCAGCTGCTTCATTGGAATATCCCGTGGGAGGGAAAGCGTTATCATCTTCCCACAGATTCCAACAGTGACTGAAATCCACAAAGTCATGATTTATAAGAAATTACAGGATTAAGTCAATTACCATGACACGGTTATTTTTCCTTTCATATAAATATAGGACATTCAAATTAAGATAAAGTACTCTTGTTATAAATAAACAGATTTATTGAATTTGTAACTTATATTGAGGATTTTAACTACTATCCCTCACTAATTCTAAAACACCTTTCCTATTTCATTTGACTAAAGTGGGCCTTGGTGAATATCAACCTCAGCCTTGGTGGGACACCTGGATTCACATTAGATGTGTCTGACTCTCAAGCCTGAGTTTCTTCCACTGCACCCTTCCACAGTCTCCTTTAAAGGAAGGGTCATGCAATTTGCCCTGTTTTTAAAGTCACCCACAACTATAGCTACATGCTAACTACAGACATAATTAATATGGCAAACATTCAGTTTTACAAAAGATGTATCTTTCTTTCATTTTCTATGAATCAAAGTTATTTTATTTTGCCCTTGTTATTCTGTTTGGTAGAAATTTGATCTCAATCAATTCAACATGTCCTCAGTTTGGAGTATTCCTCCATTCCTATGGTTGCCTGTAAGTCTTGGGAGATTGATGAGTATAATAATTGTTTATTACCTGTTAAGTTGGCTTTTGTCTCATCTCATTGGACACACAGGGTGTAGCTATGTCATTCGGAGTTCAGGGTATTCTCAAGTGTTGTCAGATAATTTATTAATCCTTTCCTGCTTTTCTGTACGTTAGGTCAATGGAAACCCTGGGGGCATTTTTTTCTCTAACAACTTAACATTGCAGGGCTGCATATATTTGTCAGAATTGGGGTTGTTCAGATTAGGGGAATGACTTTAGCTCTTGCTCCTTTTCAACACCTCATCTCTTGAATACTTAAACTTGTTCTGGGTATCCTGTCACTTTTAGCTCCTCATCCTCACACAGAATCTATACAGTCTGAGAAAGGAGGGCGGGTAAAGGTAATAGGAAAGGAAATATTATCTCTATTCAATAACACATCTTTTCAAATCTATTTCATATTATATGGAAATTTCTTTTGGCTCTCTTAAACTGGTCTAGTCATATCAATTGCCTTAGAGGCAGTGAATGCCAAGTTAGGGTTATGGAAAACTCTGGTGGATGTGGGTATATTATACAGTGTGAAATGTTAGGTATACTACCCCTCTATGCTAAACATACAGTATACTCAATACTCAGTAAATATTTATTTAAATGAAATACTACAAAATAGGTTTTATATTTGCTAGCCTTGTGATTTCTAAACCTGGATGAGCGTCAAAATCACCTAGGAATCTTTTTAAAAATTCAGATTCCCAGACCTCATACCTGGAGTTTAAAATTTAACAGGTTTGAAGAGGGATTGGAAACTGTTTAAAATATACTCCTCCTCAGGTGATTGGACAAGTTTGAGGTCTATTGGTTTAGCTGGCCTGATTTTTCAGGCTTATCCAAGCAGTGTCCTAAGGGAATGAAACATTAGAAGACACATTTTGGTAGTAGAAAAAGTGGAAATCTGAAACTTAGTAGAGTATACATAAGATATATAATACAAAACTTCTTTTGTGCGAAGTTTCATTTGTCTCAGTACAAAGAAATGGATTCAGGCACCAGTAACTCCATTTCTTTGGAGACTCATTGCCTTCTTAAGTTTTAATCCTCTCCTCATGTGAAAACTTGATACAATTTACTTTGGTATATAGAGAAATTTACATAAATGTGTTAATTCCTAACTCATTTGAACTTTAGCATTTCTTAAATAAAATATTAAAGGGAAAAGTTTGTGTCCTAGGAAAAGACTGTCATCAGTTGCAGAGGTAGTCGAAGTAGATATTTTTCATGTTGGAATAACCTTCTTTTAAAAAAATTTTTTTTAATTGATTTCAGAGAGGAAGGAAGGGGGAGCAAGAGAAACATTGATAGAAACATCAATGATGAGAGAGAATCATTGATCGGCTGCCTCCTGCACACCCCACACTGGAGGTCAAGCCTGCAACTCAGGCATGTGCCCTGACCAGGAATCGAATCATGACCTCCTGGTTCATAGGTCGACGCTCAACCACTGAGCCATGCAGGCTGGGGTAGACTAACCTTCTTGTTTCAAAAATCATACTGTACCAGACTTGCTTTGAAATTAAATACACTTCAGTAATTTTAGTTTATATGTGGTGGTGGAGGAGGAGGAGGAGGATGGAGGAAATGGGATAGCAAGAAGCCTAGAATAAGCTGGCTTCTTCTCTTTATGTTCATTCATTGTAATTTTTATCATTCATTTATCCAAATACTAATTGCTAGCATTTATAAATGAGAAGAGCAGTAAGCTATGGTCTTGACTTGGGAGAACTCAAAGGCTAGTGAAAGAGACATGTTAACACAAATTTCAATAAAACTTAAGTGGTACGATAAAGATCTGAATGAAGTTTTATATAATAACATAAGACCTATAGCTATGTTTAGGGAAATTAAGGAATATTTTCTAGAGACAATGCATCCGAATGGGGTCTTGAAGGATGAATAAGAGTTTCTGGGTGTGGGTGGGATAGAAAGAGGGAAGGGTACCCCATGAAGAAGAAACTGTGTATGCAAAAGCAAGTAATGTGAAAGTAAAGGGTATACATTTAGGGAAAGTATAATTAATTCAATGTGGCTGGACGGTGGGAATAATGGCAGGAGATGAGGCCAAAAAATGTAAGTTGGTGCAAATTTAGGAAGGGCCGAATAGTCCACATTATTAAATCTCCAGCATCTAGCAGTGTGGTTGGAAAATAGAAGATTCTCAAAAAATAAATATTGGGTTGAATAAATGAATTAAAAGTGGAACACACTATAACAGTAGGGAAAGAATCATGAATATCTGGGTTCAAAGCCTAACTCACCTTATCACATGGAATAAATTACTCAAGTGTTAATTCTTAGGGCTCTTATAAGATTAAATGAAAGAGTGAATTTGATACACAGAAAAAATAATTATATATTATATTAATTCTGCTTATTATCATAACTCTCAAATAGTAAGTATACCTTGATTTTAGGATATAAATCTTTCCCTCCATTTTGTCTCACTGCAAAGGAAGGCATGTATTAAACTTGGCTGTTTAGTAGATGACTCCTAAATGTTATAAATGTCTAATGAAGCAAGAGTAAATTGGGACACAAAGACGTTTCCATCCCAAGTTAAAATATGCATGCCTAGACTGTCTCATCCTCATAAAATTAAATATAACATCAACATTTTAAAGGGAGGTTATTTAATGTAGTTGGTTTTTAAAACTTCCCTAAATGTTAAACAGTGTCAGCAGGGATAGCTAATATCATAGAAACAGAATTAACATACAGCAGATTTCTGAGAAGTCAGAGAAAGGACAGAAATCAACGGAGTGAGGCTTGCAAGATAAATGAAAAGAAATTCACTAGGGAAACACCAAATACGAAGGAAAAAAAAAGTGAAAGAAGATTGTAGGTTTGGATTAATTCATGTGGAAAAAATGATAAGGTGATAGTTGCTGATATATTTGATGTGAATTTTCAATAAAATGCTAGAGGAAATAGGGGTGAATGTCCTATGAGAAATGATTAACTGATTTATCATATATATGACCTGGGGAGTAACAATCCTTTTTAAAAAATCATATTTCTAAATCCATATGTAAATACAGTTATAATTATTCTACAGCCCTTGGTTTGGGTTCCTTGAAGTGGGTCCAAGATTAAAAATAAAATACACAAGGACACAAAATAAATGCCAAGAAATCTATGGCATTTCTTTACACCAATAGTGAACTTATAGAAAGAGAGACTTAAAAAGCAATCCCATTTACCATCACACCAAAAACATTAAGATACCTAGGAATAAACTTAACTAAGGAGATAAAAGACCTACATGCGAAAAACTACAGGACACTGAAAAAAGAGATAAAGACATAAACAGATGGAAGAACATACCATGTTCATGGATTGGTAGAATCAACATCATCAAAATGTCCATACTACCCAAAGCAATCTACAGATTCGATGCAATCCTCATTAAAATACCAACGGCATATTTCACAGACCTATAACAAACTTTCCAAAAATTCATCTGGAATAAAAAAAGACCCCAAGTAGCTGCAGCAATCCTGAGAAAGAAGAACAAAGTAGGTCAATACCAGATATCAAGCTGTATTACAAAGCCACTGTTCTTAAAACTGCCTGGTACTGGCACAAGAACAGACATATAGATCAATGGGATAGAACAGAGAACCCAGAAATCGACCCAAACCACTATGCCCAATTAATATTTGACAAAGGAGGCATGAACATAAAATGGAGTCAATACAGTCTCTTTAACAAATGGTGTTGGGAAAATTGGACAGATACATGCAAAAAATGAAACTAGACCACCAACTTACACCATACACAAAAATAAACTCAAAATGGATACAGGACTTAAACATAAGACAGGAAACCATAAAAATACTAGAGGAATCCACAGGCAGTGAAATCTCAGACATATGCCGAAGCAATTTCTTCACTGATAATGCACCTAGGGCAATGGAAACTAAAGAGAAAATAAACAAATGGGACCACATCAAAATAAAAAGCTTTTGCACAGCAAAAGAAACAATCAACAAAACAATAAGAAAGCCCACTGCATGGGAGGACATATTTGCCAATGTCATCACTGATAAGGGCTTAATTTCCAACATTTTACAGGGAACTCATACAACTTAACAAAAGGAAGATAAACAATCCATTCAAAAAATGGGCAAAGGACCTAAATAGACACTTTTCGAAGGAAGACAGAAGGAAGGCTAAGAGACATATGAAAACATGCTCAAAGTCACTAATTATCTGAGAGGTGCAATTAAAAAAACAATGCGGTATCATCTAACACCTATCATCAACAAATCAACAAACGACAAGTTTTGGGAGGATGTGGAGAAAAAGGAACTCTTTTGCACTGCTGGTGGGAATGCAGACTGGTGCAGCCACTGTGGAGAACAGTATGGAGTTTCCTCAAAAAACTAAAAATGGAACTCCCATTTGACCCAGTGATCCCACTTCTAGGAATATATCCCAAGAAACTAGAAACACCAATTAGAAAGGATATATGCACCCCTATGTTCATAGCAGCACAATTTACCATAGCTAAGATTTGGAGACAGCCTAAGTGTCCATCAGCCGGTGAGTGGATTAAAAAAATGTGGTACATCTACACAATGGAATATTACGCTGCAGTAAAAAAGGAGTTCTTACCATTTGCAACAGCATGGATAGAACTGGAGAGCATTATGCTCAGTGAAATAAGCCAGTTAGAGAAAGATAAATATCACATGATCTCACTCCTTTGTGGAATATAATGAACAACATAAACTGATGAACAGGGACAGATCCAGAGACAGAGAAGAATCGATCAGACTGCCAAACCTCAGAGGGAAGATAGGGTAGGGTGGGGGAAAGGAGGAGAGATCAACCAAAGGACTTGTATGCATGAATATAAGCCTAACCAATGGACACAAACACCAGGGGGGTGAGGGCATGAGTGGGGGCGGGTTGGGGGTTTAATGGAGGGATGAGGACACATATGTAATACCTTAATCAACAAAGAAATTTAAAAAATACACAAAACGACAATAACAATAAATCATCTAACTGAAGAATTGTGAGGCTTTTCAGATCACAGTTCCTCAAATATGCCACATTTCATCATCCTTTTTGTGCCTTTGCTGTTTTCCTTCTCTCTTCCTGGACCTTCCTTCCTCTATTCTCAGAAATTCAACTCATTTATTCAGGCCAACCTCAAGTGTAATCACTCATTGGTGAAGACTTTCTCTGATTTCTGATGCTATCTTCAATATATCATGCTGCCTTCTGTCTGATTTCCCTCCTCTGAGAAGCAGGATGGGCTGAGGCAAATACTAGAATGGGAGAGAAAGTGAAGGGGTAAGTGAGTTTGACCAACAAGGAAAACTGTGTCTAGGAATTGAGATTTCAGAGTCATTTACATTTAAGAAAACCTCTTGAGTATGGATATGATCACCATGTAGAGAGCACACTCTGTGAGATGCTCCAGAGGATACAGAGAAGGCTGAAGGAAGAAAGGACATCAACAGATTTTCTTGCAAGTACATCACTAGATCTCTTTGCTGGTTATTACTCTATTGTTTCTGAGCTCAAATGCTTGATCAAGTACACCATAATATAAGACTAGATAAGCAAAATTCAGCTTCTTATTGTTTTTTTCTTGGAACATTAATACTTCATCAAGGACCCTAGGAGATGGGGTGTACTCTTGACAGGTGACATAGGACCAATAGGTACAATGCTCCTCTGAGTGATATGGAAGGTTGTCAGCATTGAGTGGCGCATGTGACAGGAAAGGGTCTGCAGAAGATTCAGTTTGGCCTGGCACTTAGATAATAGGACCCAACAGACCCTAAAATATTGTGGGCACTAGTGGTTGGAAGAGATTCAGTGTGAATTTCCTGGTAAAACTCCATGACAAAATCACAACACAGGCCCCTGGGATTTGAAGCAAGACCATGCCAACTACAGCCAAGAATTATAAGTCATTTTAGTAATAGTTCCTAGAATGTTATTTGGCTCTGGTGGTGCTTAAACCCTTGATCAGGAGGCACCAAGTGACTCTGTGTCTGAAATTGCCTATTGTGAACTGGGTTATGGTGGATCAGCAGAGTAAAAAGTAAGTAGATGATCACAAGATGGAAAAGGTACATCTGAAATTGAGGCCAGAGAGGACCATGGAATGTGAGTGAGCTGAAAAAGCAGGTATCCCAGACACCCTGCAGTAACCCCAGCAACCATTTCCCAGCTTACTCTTTTGGTCATATGGCAGGTCTAGTATGACTGGATAAAAATAGAGGAAAAAGCCTACATTTAGTTTATGAATGACTCAACATGATAAGTATGTGAATACTGAAAATAGATAGCAGGTATGTTATTATAGCTATATCTAAAGGTGGTTTTTAAAATAGCAGAGTGGGAAAATCTTTCCTATGGGCAAAACTGTAAGTATTCCATTTTTTTATGGAATGATAAATGGACCAAAGCAAAAAAAAATACAAATGTCTGGGCAGGAGCAAATGGCTTGGCCAGCTGGTCTTGGGCCTGGGAAGAGAAGGAACAAAAGATCAGAGACAAGAAGGTCTGGGATGGAAGCATAAGCATGGACATGGGCACAAAATATAAATATTTTTCTACCATAAATTGACAGAACCAGAAAGCATTCACTGGGAAAGAGTCACAGAGCACGAAGTAGACAAAATGACATGGCCAGTCAGTGTTCTCCAGCCTTTGTCATCAGCCATCCTGGATCTGGCCCAGTACGCACATTACTGAAGTGGTCATTGTGGAGATGGATGCTGTGCATGGACCCATTTGTTATGGTCTGTCTAGATACTGATGCTTCTGTTTGAACTATCACCATTAAGACCAAACCTGAGCCACTAAATGGTATTATTCTTTGAGGAATCTAATTGGTGGCAAGGAGACTATCTTGGAAAGAACAGAAGTTTTTTTCACAGAGATAGATACTTATTCTTATCATGGATTTGCCTTCTTAGCCCATAGTGCCTCAGGCAGCTCTGTTATCCAGTAGCTTATAGAATGCTTGATCCACAGGTGTTTAATTTACTCAACAATCATATAATCACAGGATACACTTAGAGTAAGGAGATGTGGTGTGGGACCATAACTGAGAGATTTACTGGTTATCGCATATACTACAGGATCCAGAAGTAACTGGCTTATTGCTCTGAAGGACCTTCTAGAGATGGCCTTCTAACAGCATAGCTGCAGCACAATACTCTGAAAAGCTTGGATACAATACTCAGAAAGAATGGAGTGCCATCCTCAAGATGCACTCAATATATGCATTAAATTAGGAATCTGTATGTCGTGCACTGTCAACAATAGGAAGAACATATGGGCCAGGAAGCAAGGTGGATAGCAGGAGTGGTTTATCTTGTCATCACTCCCAGTGATATTCTTGGAACTTTGTGCTTCTCATTTCTTCTCAGTAATTCTGGACTCTGCATTATTAAGAGTTCCTGGTCCAAAGATCTATACTATTTGAAAGAGTCCCATTTAACTGGAGCACTTTGGACTTCTTGTGATCAGGGTCCAGTAAGCAGGAGGAGGGAGAGTTGCCATCTGGGCAGTTGCTCCTGAGCAGAAGCAGGTAGGGAAGCCTTTAGATAATGAGAGGCAGGGAGGAATGTAGAGAACTCAGGTGATCTCACCTTGGTACACTCTTGCCTAAGTGCAACTCTAAATGGACACATGGGAAACTGAACAGAGAAGCATGTGAAAACCAAGGTCTCAGACCCTCAGAAATGAAGGTTTGGTCCCACCACCATATAAGTCACCAAGAAAGACCTGCCAACATAACTGCTGAGGGCAAGGGTTTAATGGGGGTTTTCAAATTTGCCTGCATATCTCCAATCCCAATTTAATTTGTGCTCTTTATTAATTGTAATTCTAATTTAATTTTGTTATTAGATTTTAAATATTATATAATTCTTATCACCTCCACCTCTCTTTCTTTTAAAAAAAGTCCCATTTTATTGTCTCCTTTTTATTTCAGTCTGTATGACTTACTGCAAAAGTTTCCTAGAAACTCCTTACTTGCATCTTTCTGAGGATGCCCAACAATCTTCTTCATAACTCAGATGTCTGCTCTTCCTCTAAGTCTTTGGAAAGATGTTTCCTTTTCCTTGTTCAGCAGTATTCTCATTACTGATATGTAAGCAATCTATTAACATCTGGTAGTTGTTAACAACCCAAGGTATGTATGATTGGTTCATGGCCCTCATATCTGTTTACTTAGTAGTAGGTTAAAGCTCCTTCACATATTTGTAGTAGTTTGGCAAGTTGATATGCAAAGAAGTATTACATTATCTCTGTATAACAACCAGCTTTGCATATTTCCTAGAACTCTATTAACTCTGAGTATAAGAAACTCACTTGGTAGCTTCAGTTAAAGCAAAAACAAAGTTTAATATGAAGATGCAGAGGTGTTTCTTGGAAACTGATGAGCATCAGGTACAGTTGGGCCAGAATTAAAATGCCATTGGGATGTTCTCTCTGTCTCTTCTCTGCTCTTGCGTTTGCTCTTCATCTCTCTGCCTCCTCCTTCCCCTCTTCTTTCCCCCATCTTCTTCTCTTTTTAGGCCAGCTTCTTCTAATTCACTCAATACTATGGAAGCTGATATTGTCTAAAACACAGCTGTCATAGGTCTCAAACAACATCTCTTCTGTGGTGAAAGTAACCTGACTGATCTGAAATATTTATTCCCAAATCTAAATTACGTTGGGAAGCAGTTTATTGTCATAGCTGTTTTTTTCACTCATGTGGCCCACGGACTGGAGTCATATAGTATCAGAGCCATTTTTACCATGTCCAGGAGGGGAGAAAAATGGTTCTCAGAGAATGTAGGCTGTATGGTGTAGGAGGTGAAGGGTAGGGAAGAGATGTTTGGGTAGGTAGTCTGTTTATCAAATGTCTGTCCACAATCATCTAGTGTGGATGCTTCTACCCTTAATAGCTGGCTCATTGGAAAGAAAAATAAATAAATAAATAGAAACTTTAATTTTCAACAAACACTGCTGAGTAGTCTCTTGCTGTTTCTATCATTGCCCACCCCTCATATCCCCATTGTGTAGAAATTACAGCTTCCAATTTTCATTGTGCTATTTATAATAGCCTCCACTTTCTGCTTATCTTTTTATTGGACTTTGAGATTCTAACTGGATGTAAGGAAAGAGTTGTTGGTGGGTAAAAGCATATATTAGGCTACTTCAGATCTTTGCAGGATATGGAGTATTTTCTGCTTGCTACAAGGCATAAATGAAGGGAATGACAAGAAAGACTATTTATATTTACTTCTGGGTGGGTGGTTACATAGCACAGGTCTTCTGTTCAGTTCTATTGGCCTTGTGATGGATGGAGATTTATTACAGATTTAGTTAACTTCCTTAAAAAATGATTTTATTGATTTTAGATAGAGAGGAAGGGAGAGGGAGAGGGAGAAACATCAATGTGAGCAGAGAAACAGTGATTGGCCATCTCCTGCATGTACCCTAACCGGGGATTGAACCAGATGTGCCCTAATCAGGAATAGAACCAGCAATATTTGTGCACTGGACAATTCAAAACCAACTGAGCCACACAGTTAACTTTGATTCCTTATTGACAATATTATGAGTTTTCACCTTTTTATTTTCTTAATGTGAAAGTGAAAATGAAGCTGGCATTTTTATTTTAAAATAGATATTTTCTATTTTTACTAAAGAGTCAGCACACACTTCTATGTATACATAAAAAGACAACGGAACAATGACCCCAATGGAAAGCTTGGGTTACACCTTTGGATTATGGAGTTTCTCTTCCCTTTAATTTACATCTGTGAGAAATGCTTAGCTAACTGAAAGACTGCTTCTTTTTCTATTAACTTGATTTTATTTTTCTTTATATTTAATTACTAAATAGAGTACTTTTAAACATTGTAATTAAAAATAAAATGGGGTAACTAATAAAAAATATGCATTATTAAAAATAACGGGACTATCCATCTGTTTTGGTTAAATACATAATTTATTTTAAAATACGAATATGAAAAATATTCAGAAGTAATTTAGAAAGTAATTCAGAAGTAATTCAGAAAGCAGCATAGGAAATATTCAGAAGTAATTCAGAAAGCAGCATAGGAAATTACTGAAAACATAATTTTAATAGGCTTTCCCACCTGCTACTATTTTTGAGAACCTAGCAGGATGTAAGAGAAAATTAGTATTTCATAAAGAATTGGAAAGATTGGGTAGTGATTTATTTAAGTAAACCAAGGAGATGATTTTGAAATATGAAAGAATGGCATCAGCAGTATTTTGTAGAATAATATCAATGAGGTCTACTAAGAAAGGTCTGAAACATTTTGCGTGTTTTAAGAATTCTGATAATTCTTCTTGGTAATGATACTCCACTATAAAGAAGAGTCACTATTTGAAGGACGCAAGATTAAACAATAGATTGTCTGAATCGTCTTGCTCATTTGACCCGAGTCATAGTATCCTCTGAATTGCAAAGCATATATTAATATTCATTTTCAGTTCTAAAATGCTAAATTAGGCTAAAAATCCAGACTAAATGTTGTAATGCAAATTTGAAAGCCCAGAAACCATTTATAGGGTCAAGAAACAAATAACAAAACCCAAGATATTCAGCAAGTTTTAAATTTAATTGTTCCATTGGAGCAACATTTGATAATGGTAATGAAAAATCCATAATAGAGATAAGTGATAAGAACTACATTATAAAAGGAGAAATCAGATAAAACTTTGACAGACAGTTGATAAATTCAAAATATCTTATATAATTCTTCCTATATAATAAAAGCCTAATATTCAAATTATCCCCTCTACAGGGAGTTTGACCGGGAGTTCAACTGCTCACTATGATGTGCGCTGACCACCAGGGGGTGGCGTGGAACATGGTGGGTGTTGGTGACGCGGAGCTGGCAGCAGGTAGCACTGGAGGCACTGTCAGCCCTGATGGACCCCAATGAGAGCGGGACTGCAGTGGGATGTTGGAGCAGGTGAGTGGGTGGTGCCAGGTCAAGACAGGTGTGAGGGAGGGCCTGGCCCTGATTGCCAGCAGGCCCCGTTGCTGATCAGGGCCAGGCCCAGGGCAGGGATGGAAAACTGGGGGTGGGTAACGATGCCTTGACAGGGGGCTGTGACCTCTCGCTGGCTACCCAGGAGCGGGAGTGATGGGGATGGAGGTGCAGTAAGAATGCAGGGTGTCTGCCGAGCTCCCTCTCACTCCCCCTGAGATTCCAGGGCTCATGCACTGGGAAAGCCCCTGTGCTCAGGTGCCAGGCACCCGTGAGGAGCCCGACCTACACCTGTATGGCATCTTCTGGGTGAGCCAGGCCACAGCCACCAAGACTATAGGGGCCAGTAGGGCTCCCCATGGGTTAGTGCAGGAGCCGTTCTGCGAGGCTGGCCAGGAAAGAGCACGCTGCCATTCAGCTTATGTGCGGCACTGCTGGGTGGCCCAGAGACCCACACTGTGCCCCTGCCTGTGGTATCCGGTGGCTTTCACCATGTCTCCACGTGGGGACTCAGGCACTATGACTCAGGCAGAGGAGGGTGTGCAGGGGCCCAGGTACCCAGGTGCTGCCCAAGGCCCAGAGGTCAGCTGGGACCTGCTCTTCCATGCCAGATGCTAATGCTTTGATCACCAGCCAGGCCTAAGAACTGCACCTGTGCACAAATTTCGTGCACTGGGCCTCTGGTAAAAAATAAAATTGTTAAGCAGAATAATAAAACACATCTGAAACCACCAATCAATCTTAGCAAAATACTCTTACTAAAGCCATGGAAGCTTCAACTATTTTTCTCCCAAAATTGTCTACATGTCCTCTGTCCCTGAGGACTAAACTGAATGTAGTGATCACTGTTCTCTCTGCTTTCCCTTATAATTTTACCACATACAAATATGTCCCTAAGCAATCTATGATTTGGTTTTATAGTTTCTGAATTTTCAAAAATCTATAATAATAAAAGCGTAACATGCTAATTAGACTGGACAGCTGAATGACCTTCTGGACGTCATTCCAGACATCCTTCTGCATGAAGCTGCCACAGCAGGGGCTGAGGCAGAGGCGGTTAGGTGCGATCAGGCAGGCAGGCAAGCAGCTGGGGTGATCAGGCAGGCAGGTGAGCAGTTAGGGGTGATCAGGCAGGCAGGTGAGCAGTTAGGGGTTATCAGGCAGGCAGGTGAGCAGTTAGGGGCGATCAGGCAGGCAGGCAGGCGAGCGGCTAGAAGCCAGCAGTCCCAGATTGCGAGAGGGTGCAGGCCAAGCTGAGGGACACACCCAATGCATAAATTTTGTGCACCGGGCCTCTAGTGATTTTATAATATATGTGAATTTTAAAATTTGCCCCTTTCACTCAACATTTTAAAGATTCATTCATGATGATACATTCAGCTATAGTCCATTAATTTTCAGTATTGGATAGCATTCTACCTTATGAATACACTATAATTTGTTTATCCATTTTTTTCTGTTCATGGATATTGTTTGTTTTTTATAATTTTAAAAAAGCATAGACAACACTCCTATGAAAATTCTCGCAGTACATATCTACTGGTGCACACAAGTAAGAGTTTCTCCAGAACAATACCTGCAGTACAAGGTCAAAGGATTTCACTACTGGTCCCATCTGCAGTCATGTTTCTCACTGTAAATCAATCAATTCATATTCCTATTTTGTGTGTTAGTTTTGTGAACTTGGTTAATGTGATTGCCCCTATCTTTGTGCTCACAAACCAACACCATCAACCTGCTTGGCCGTGGACTCTGGAAACTTAGTGAAAGGTTTGTCGCCCTGTAAAACTGCTTGGGAGTTAGGAAGGGGCTTCCATAGTTTATTCAACTCTGTTCCTTTTAAATTATTGTGATGGTTGACACAATCCCCCACCTGCTTGGAATTCTAAACCTACAATGTGAAATATAATTCTGAGGGAAAACGATTTAGCCCTGCTCAATTGATATGAAGGAAGGGGACAATGTATGTAAACGTTTTGAAAATAAGTATTCAACAGATAAAAATTCAAAATCCTCCTGAATCTTACCTCTGCCTGAGGCTTTACTCCATAAAAAGATATATTGCATTGGAGAAAGAAAATCAATATTAGTCTGCGAAAAACCCAAGTGAAAACATCTTGAATGAAGTCTGGCATTCAATAGAAAGTTCATAGCTATGGACTTCTAATTGTCCAGTGAAAGGCATACTGATCCTTGACCTTCATAGACCTGGTGAAGAGTTTTGTAACTGTGCAAAAGAAAGGAAGGGTCAAAATGAGACATTTAAGGGCTGCCTAGAAAGGTATTAAAAGTTAGGAGACAAAAAAAAAAAAGAAATGTTCAGAATAAAATTCTAAACATATCGAAATACTAATTTCTGATATATATGGTCTAAATAGTAATCACCAGAATAAAGTACTGTCACCATATTCAGTTAGTCCATATTATATAATGTGCCAAGAGACTTGTAATTGTCATGCAAGTGTGTACAATGCATAAAGCATGTACATGCATTAAGGGACTTCATCTTAGAGAGTCCCTTTGTTTTTCAATTTGCAAAGATAATTTGTAATTCTACTCATGACAAAGTCCTTAAAATGGATGCTTAATATTTCCTCATATTTTTATATTTTGATAGCTTTCATAATTTTATTATTTATTTTACTCCGATTATGCTCAATTTCCTCTTTCAAATCTCTTTTACCTGATGTTACCTGCAAAATATACTATAAGAAATAAACTAAATTTCATTAGCTTAGTACATACTTAAAGAAAAGGAAATCAAGATTTTCAAAATTATAAAGTTGAACCCTACCACATATTGGTGAGGATATTAGAACATTAGAATATCTTTTATGGGGTATAAATTGGTAAAAGATTTTGAAGAACATTTTGGCAATGTCTAAAATGACTAGTAGTTACATAATTCATGGCCATGGGCATGAAAATATAAGTAGATATACAAGAATATTCATTGCTGTGTTGTTCGCAATTAAACTGAAAACAACTAAATACTAATCCATAGGAGAGTGGATAAATTGTCATATGTTCTTCTAAGTGGCAGTTAGAGTGAACAAACCAGAACTATGTGTATCACTATGTATAAATTTCAAAAAACAAATAGACAAATAAAGCAAGTTGTATAAAGCTATATAAAGAATGACACAATTTCTGTGTAGTTTGGATAGTTGCAAATGATACTTTATAGTTTAGTATCATAAAGGATACACACTTTATAGTCAAAGTATAAAAACACAAAATTAACGAATATTGTCAAATTCAGGGTACTGATTACCACTGGAAGGAGAGAGGTGCACCATGTATATCTGCAATAGTTGGTTTGATTGTTGATTTTTTTAATATTTTATTTTCTATATATTTTGAGTCACTGTAAATATTTTATATTAGAAAAGATCTATTTTAGGCTATGATTTCTATAGTAATTGTTGCCCAAAGTAAAACTTTTGCTTCATAGGGAGTTAATTCTACAGCCCTTAAATATAAAAAACATGTATTAGAATATTTACCTCAAGTTGCCTGTTTTTGATTCGTTAATCCTCACCCGAGGATATTTTTCCATTGATTATTAGAGAGAGTGGAAGGGAGGAAGGAAGAGGAGGAGGGGGAGGAGCAGGAGGAGGAGGAAGAGGAGGAGGATGAGGAAGAGAGAGAAACATCCATGTGAGAGAGACATGTCCATTGGGGTATGCAACCTGCAACCCAGGTACATGCTCCTGACAGGGAATCAAACCTTTGACCCTTTGGTGTGTGGGCTGACACTCTAACCATCTAGCCACACTGGCCAGGGCTCAAGTTGTCATTTTCATTGCAGTGAAATACAAAATAAAAAACCAAAACACCTTAAAAATGCACTAATGTATATCTGAAAGACCACTACTAAAAAGTATTTCATAGTATTCCAATGGCCCGCCATAAATCTGGGTACCAGGAATGTAAAGTGGTTATGTCTTTTCACTTTACTATTCCCTACTTTCATTGCTTTATTATTATTATTATTATTATTATTATTATTATTTATTTATTTCAGACAGAGGAAAGGAAAGGGGAGATAGAAACATCAATGATGAGAGAGAATCATCCATTTGCTTCCCGCATGCCCCTACTGGGGATCGAGCCTGAAACTCAGGCATGTGTCCTGACCGGGAATCAAAGTGACCTCCTGGTTCATGGGTTTACACTCAACCACTGAACAACACTGGCCAGTCATGTAAATTATTTTAAGTGATGCCATTGAAGTGAATTTAGAGAACAGCCAAATAAGTGAAGCTTGTCTCTTGTGTCAGTATTCTTATTTTCTCCCTCATCAAGCTCTGCCTTTCAAAGTTTATGTACTGATACTCCTCACACTTGCACACTTCCAAATATCCCATGCTCTAAAATGACCGCTCCTGACCAGGAAATGAGGCTCAGTGGCATGAGTTTAGTGGGAAGATTTTCCAGGAGGACAGATGTCAATTAGTACTGCAAAAAGGATTTGAGGCATGATACCTTGGGATGCAACCTATGAATTTGATGGATTTAATGAATTAATTAACATGACAAGCAATTCTTCTCTTAGTAGTAAAACTGGAAATTGGACTAGATAAACTTGAAGATATTTTTCAGCTCTAAAATTTGCATAATTCTACTTTATTTACTTAATCTGCAATATTTTAATATATTACCAGATAGTGGTAAGTAAACATGGCAGAGGAGACAGGGATTTAAGAGTATGAATCACAAAATCTTTTTTTTTAGAAGGATTTGTATATGGGATCAGGTAAATGAAACAAAAGATACAGAACAACAACATATACTAAAATATGTAATATACCATTAATTCTTCAAAGTGATTTGCAGTTACTCATATTAAATACTGTGTATTGGGCACCTTGCATATTACATAAGCCTTGGAATACTGAAAGACACATATCAATTATCCTTATTTTATGTTGATAAAAATAAAGACTTAGATAAATGTAAGAAAATATCAGTTACCCAGACAATAGGACACAGAGTTATAGGTTAATTCAGGTTGTCTGAATACAGATGCTGTTTAGTTTACTCCAGTTTACTGTCTGCATCACACACATCCTCAACTGGATAAGTAAAGTTATCTGAGATTACATGACCATCGCGATTCAATATACACAAGAACAAACAGGATGGAAAGCATCATGCCCCTCATAATCTTTCACCTCTGAATTCCACCTTCTCTCTTCACAATTTGAAATCATGCTACACATACTATTCTGGGACCTCTTTTTTATGGGAAAAAATACCTTGTAGTTATTTCCTATTTTTTAAAATGTAAATTTATCTCAATCTTCCATACCATAGTTTATGTGAACAATTCTTTATTTGGGGACATAATATGTTTCCAATTTTTTCTTATAAATAACTAGAGGACTGGTGCACGAAATTCGTGCACTGGAGGGGGGGGTCCCTCAGCCCGGCCTGCACCGTCTCGTAGTCTGGGACCCCTTCCTCCTTACCACCCACCTGCTCACTGCTCCTTACCGCTCGGCTTGCTGCTCCTTAGTGTTGCCATGGAGGCAGCTGGAGAAGCTCCTGTCACCACCGCTGCGCTCACCATCTGTGAGCCTGGCTCTGGCTGAGAGGGCTCCCCTTGTGGGAGTGTACTGCCCACCAAGGGGCAGCTCCTGCATTGAGCGACTGCTCCCTGGTGGTCAGTGCACATCATAGTGACCAGTCATTCTGGTCATTTCACTGTATTGGTTGCTTAGGCTTTTATTATATAGATGATGTGATGAACATTTTTGTATATGTCACTTTGTCCTCCCTGTGCAAATATCTCTGTAGAACAGGTTCCTGGAAATGAGGTGCTGTGTCCTTTGAGCTCATGAACTCCAAATCCTATTCTCACCATCTCACTCATCCTAAATTTAATTATTCAACTTTCCTGTTCTCTCCCCCCTCCTTCCCTTTCTCCTTCCCTCATTTTCTTCCTTCTTTTCTTTGTGAATGTTTTTTCACTAGTGGCCTATTCTGAGATATGCTCTCTTGCTAAATTCTGTCTCAGTCTCTCCAACATTTTCAACATTGCCTAGGGTAAATTGTGCTACATCAGAATTTTTGTTTCAAAATTTAACATAAAAAAAAATTACAGAGCAAGCAGGCCTCTGCGCTAATGGCTTTATTTCATAACAAGATCCAACAATGAAAATTATTTGAATTTGTTTTATCTTATAGGAATTATGGAGAATTGATAAGTTAGGATTTTCTCCTTGGGTATACAATATCCATTTGTAGAATTCACAGAACTTTAGAAATGATTTGGAGGAGAAAGATTATAGTGGAAATAATGGAAATAAAGTGGGTTTTTTAGTCCAATTTGTTTGAATTTTAGCTCTGCCACCCATTGTTTGTGCAGTGTTGGGCAAATCATCTTACTTTTTTTTTTTTTACTGCCTTAGTGCTCTATATTTAGAGTAAGAATAATAGTAGCAACAATAGCAATAATTATACTACATGTTTTCCAAATTTTTTTAAAAAATAAATCTTTATTGTTCAGATTATTACAGGTGTTCCTCCTTTTTTTCCCCCATAGCTCCCCTCCACCTGATTCCCCACCCCACCCCATGCCCTTACCCCCCGCCACTGTCTTCATTCATAGGAGTAAGATTTTTGTCCAATCTCTTCCTGCACCCCTCACACTTGCTTCCCCTGAGAATCGTCAGTCCACTCCCTTTCTATGTCCCTGATTCTATTATATTCACCAGTCCATTCTGTTCTTCAGATTTTTTATTCACTTGATTTTTAGATTCACTTGTTGGTAGGTATGTATTTGATGTCATTTTGTTGTTCATAATTTTTATCTTTACCTTTTTCTTCTTCTTCCTCTTCTTAAAGAATACCCTTCAGCATTTCATGTAATCCTGGTTTAGTGGCGAAGAACTCCTTTAGCTTTTTCTTGTCTGTGAAGCTCTTTATCTGACCTTCAACTCTGAATGATAGCTTTGCTGGGTAGAGTAATCTTGGTTGTAGGTTCTTGCTGTTCATCACTTTGAATATTTCTTGCCACTCCCTTCTGGCCTGCATAGTTTCTGTTGAGAAATCAGCTGACAGTCGTATGGGTACTCCCTTGTAGGTAATTAACTGTTTTTCTCTTGCTGCTTTTAATATTCTCTCTTTGTCTTTTGCCCTTGGCATTTTAATTATGATGTGTCTTGGTGTGGTCCTCTTTGGATTCCTCTTGTATGGGGTTCTGTGCGCTTCCTGAACTTGTACGTCTATTTCTTTCACCAGGTAGGGAAAGTTTTCTGTCATTATTTCTTCTAATAGGTTTTCAATATTTTGCTCTCTCCCTTCTTCTGGCACCCCAAAAATTCGGATGTTGGTTTGCTTAAAGTTGTCCCAGAGGCTCCTTACACTATCTTCATATTTTTGGATTCTTTTTGTTTTTTGTTTTTCTGGTTGTATGTTTTTTGTTTCCACATATTTCAGATCTTTGGTTTGATTCTTGGGGTACGTTGATCTACAGTTGAGTTTCTGTATATTCTTTATTTCAGACAGTGTATGCTTCATTTCTGACTGATCCTTTTCCATTTTTTTGGCATTCTCATTAAGCTCCTTGAAGGTCTCATCAAGTTTCTCAGCGGTTTTAAGAAGATTCTTGAGTAACCTCATAAATGTGGTTCTGAACTCTATGTCATCCAGTAGTTAGCTTTCCTCTGTTTTTTTCATTCGTGACATGTTTCTTTGTCTCCACATTTTGGCTGCTTCCTTGTGTTGATGGAGTAGCTTTGTGTGGTAGGTGATCTATAGGGGGTAGTAGCTCAGCCTCCTCAATTACATGAGGTGGATGCTCTTGGTACACCCCTTTGTGGGCTGAGTGCAAAGTTTTGGTGTAGTTAAGCCTTAATTGCTGTTGGTACACTGGGAGGAATTGACCTCCAGGCCAATTAGCTGTGAGCACTCGCTGTGTCTATAATGGAAGAACTGCTGTGCTGAAGACACGCTTATGGGGCAGGACTTGTTTCAGTGGGGCTTTGGTGCTCACTGAGTCTGCCTCTTGAATGTGTCACTTATGGATGTGAGGAGTTGAAATCTGGTGTCTCACACTGACCACTAGGTACACTGGCTTCTGGATCTCCAATGGGGTGCAGGTCAGCTACTGTCTGAGGCCACCCAGCAGGAGCTACAGTGAGAGCTGCAGTTTTCTCCTCTTTGCTTGTGGTTTGGAGGTTTTGGAGCTGTCTGACCCGGGCTGCAAGTTTGCTAGGTTAAGCTGCGATAGGGCAGGGCTTTCTTATGCAAAAGCCGCTGCTTAGAGCTTGGGTGGGTTTGTAGGTTGTGCAGGGCGGGGTCTCAGGATGTCACTAGGCTAGGGTGTGGCAAACAGCAATGGCTGCTAGTTAGCCGGCTCTGAGTCCCCAAAGGCATCTGCAAGTCCCATGCCCCAGTGCAGTAAACAATTATTCCTGCGCGCAGCTCTGCAAGCAAGCCACCCTCACTGGCAGACAGTCCAGCTTCTCCCCGTAGGAGTTTGGGTCCCCCGCGTCTCCCCAGAAACTGTATTTCAGAGTAATCGGGGGCTTGTCTCCGTTTGGGTTGAAAAAAGCAACGCCCGCCGCCAGCCCAGATCACACGCCTCTGTACCTCAGCTTTTCAGTGCTCGTGCACGTCTCAATGCTCTTTTCTCTTTCCTTCCAGTTGTAGAACTTCCACTCAGCCAGCTTTCCCATGGTTCTGGGTGATAGACGTTTTTTCTTTTAGTTGTATTTTTGAAATTGTTGCGGGAGGCAGCAGTTTAGGTGTTTACCTACGCCGCCATCTTGGATTCTCCCATGTTTTCCAAATTTGATGTAAGGCAGCATTTTCCAAAGTGACTTCAATTAAATCTTAAAAAAATGTTTTACGGTCAAGTTAATGTGAGAAAATCTGGGGTAAACAGTTCTACAGTTTTGTATTTTCACTGTAGATTTCCTCAGATAATTTAATAGGTGAATGTGTTTTTCTGAAATTGAAGACATTGTTTGAAGCAGCTTCTAAATTGTCTAATCTACAAATGCTATTTTTGAAAAAAAGAATTTTAGAAGACTTGATCTACAAAAAAACATATTTTCAGGACATACCTATTCAAGATTTTAAAATAATGCAAGCAACATTTCTGAACTATTTTAGATATTCAATAATGGTTTTTAATTAATATTATAAATCACCTTTTAAAATATATAAAATGAAGATCTGTATAGAAGACCTAAAGTGCATTTGAAGAGAGGGAATGCAAAGAATAATAATAAAGAATCCCTCACCCAAAAGGCTTTAAGAGGAATCTAACCTCTGAAATGCTCTTTAAAATGTAGTGAAGAGTTAGAGAGTTTAGAAAGTGCAAGTTAGAGATATTAGTTTTCAACACAGACATATTGACTTTCTCCTGTCTTTCTCTTCATGGTCCCATGTGTGAGCACATGCCCCTGAGAGTAAAGAGCTCGAAATAATCTGCTAGGCAGAGAGAACAAAGTATTAGCGGGATAGCCTCAATGACAAGGAACAGGGCAGACATTATGAGAACAGGCATGGTTAGAAGGGGATATAGAAAAAAGAAATTGGGAGATGCTATTTATTCCAAGGTTTTGGTACATTTGTGTTTTTTTCACACATTGACAGATTCTGGTGAATTAATGATCTCTCCTGATAATTTATTAATCGAACCGTCACTTTCAATACAGTAGGCATTTATGGATTATTTCTGGTATCTTCTAATTGTCTGGTGCTTATGATATTTTTCTATTGATTCCCCTTTTCCATTGTGTGTCCCAAAGGCAGAGAAGGTCAAACAGCAATCATGAAATATGAATGAGATGCCTCATTAACCTTTGGGCTTTTGAGTACCTGGAAGCATCTAATCTATGTCATCAGCAAGAAAAGCCTGGAAGTCCTGCAGGGGGTTTAGGGGAGAGAGGAAGGGCAGTTTGCTTTGTGGTTGGTAAACTCCTCTCTGCCAAGCACTTGCATAATGCCTGCTCTAACACAACAGGATCCTGCATTAAACTAGAGATGCTGAGATGTTAGTAAACATAAATGTAATTCAGAAAGCTTGCTGATATTCAGAATAACAGGCTCATCTCTGGATTCTGATTGAGCATCTAGGTGACTCAGATGTAGGTGATCTGTGGCCCACACTTGGAGGATGATCACATTAGACCCATTTAAAATGAGGGATTAAGCTGACAAAATTTAGAGTCCTGGTGGTTTCTACCAGACCATGTATCATAGAAGTGTTTTTATTTTCTATATTTTTTATTTAAAATAAACTTCTAACCAAAGTATGTGATATTTGGGTTCTGTCTACTAATTCCATATCATCAGAAGCTACCTTGTCAGAAAGAGGTTGGCATTTAGACTATTTAGGATGGTTTTTTTTTCTCCAGAAATATTTACTCTTGTAATTAGCTAGTTACTAGTAATAGGGAAGGAGCAAAAGGGAGGCCAGACATTATAAGCATGGCCATCTTGGCAGCTTCACCAGGAAGCTGCAACTTTACACTCCTCAGGGAACCATCGGTCCATTCCCTGCAGATCACTGAGGGAAGGGTCCAACAAAGTGGAGATGAGTGCATGCACAGTAAAACTGGGATGACATAGGGAAGGCCTGTCAGACAAACCTGGGAACAGAGATCATTGGCTAGAGGTGGCAGAGCCACTGCAAGTCCTTGAAAATTTGGGAATACGTAATCCCCCAAAGTAGTTTTCTCTCTTGGCCCTTCGTGTTCTTGGCTCTCTTGTTCCTCTGGCTTTGCTCCTGCTTGTGTTCCCTTGATAGCCATGTGGCCCTGTGGACCCCACACATCAATAGATTGATGAACTGCAACTAGAAATACAAGCTAAGCTGGCCTAATGCTGGACTGCAATGTGCAAATATGGAATGAAAAGTCTAGTCAATGGCTTTAATCCTAGCCCTGCTAAAGGCACAGCTGGACTTCTTCCTTGGTAGGAATGAAGTTATATCCAGGGAGATAACTCAAGAATAAATTATAATATTTTTTAAATGTTAAAAAAGTATATGACTCCATAGTTGACGATATATGATATCAAAGTAAACAGTAGATAGTACTATAATGATTCCATGAGGTGATAAATAAACCAAAATAACAGCACAAGAATACAGGAAGCCCAGACCTCTAAGGAGGAAGCAGCAATGCTTAAAGAACAAGAAAGGGAAACTTGCTTCCAATCATGTGTCCTGAAGTAACTCTATCTTTTCCTCTGGTTCCTTGAGAAATCACCCATGGTGTCTTGAACTAATGGTGACTGGGGTGGTGAATGATTAGACTCAATGTCTTCTACCTTCTCTGTTTTTGGTCCTCAGTAATCCCACTGATTCCATTGCTTTTCCTTTTATAGTCAAGGCTTAGTTAATTCCTTGTAAGATAGTTAATTACTTTCTCATACTACCACGTACTTTGTTAATGTTGTACAGTCATGATTTATCACCCTTCTTCCTTGCTCCAGTCATGCTCCTGCTTCACATCTCAACCCTAGGAAAATCTATAATCACCTCCATCTTTCCCTCTTTAATTGAGAATGTCAAAAAACAACTTAACACGATGGTTAAACATAAAAATTATGACAGAAAGGTACATTATAACAAGAAAAAGAGAAGTCATACATTTTGAAAAATTAGATGTAATAATAATAATAATAAGCAAAACAGTGTTATCATGATATAAAAGGCCATGAAAATGCTCAGAACATTTTTAGAATTTCTAAAAGAGTTTCAATCTCATTCTCTACTAATTAAAATAACTTTGCCTTGTGGAGCTGCTTTCAAGATAAATTATGCACGATTGCATAAGCTATGTTCAATGTATTATTTTTCAGTTTTATTAAATTCCAGAATTATATTGCTTGGTCCCCCTCTCTCTGTCTCTCTCACACATACCACACCACACCAAACCACACACACACACACACACACACACACACACACACACACAGGTTTGTTTAAATACATTACATTCAGGATAAACCAGGTTTTCTTGGGATTGTTGAGAGATTTTGCTTCATTTAAAAACACTGACTCTGCAGGAAAAAACCTTTCTTGTTCTAAAAACTCTCTTATAATGAATTTCTGAACACAACTAGGGGGGAAAGTCTGAGAGGTTAGGAAAGGACATGATAAGTCATCTAATGTAGCTCCTTCATTCTACAGAAATTGGGGCTGAGAAAGGTTAAGGTCACATCACTAATTAATGCCAGAGCTGGCAGTAGAACCTGTTTCTCCTAACGTGCTTTCTTTATCTAATGTTGCACATTTGTACATTGGGTTTGTCTAGAGAGGGACAGTGCTAATTAATTATTTAATGCATACATCAAACATTCATTGTACTACAACTATGCACATGGCTCTATGCTAAATATCTAAAATAGCAAGATGGGAAAAATAAAATAGTGTTTTGCCTCATGTTTTTCACAATGAGATTTATAGTATTACTAGAGGCCCGGTGCATGAAATTCGTGCACTAGGGTGGGGGTGGGGGGTCCCTCAGCTTAGCCTGCACCCTCTTGCAGTCCAGGACCCCTCAGGGAATGTCTGCCCACAGAGAACGGGCCTAAGCCGACAGTTGGAAATCCCTCTCCCAGTCTGGGACTTACCCTCGCTCCTTACCGCCCACCTGCTCGTTGCTCCTTACCACTTGGCTTGCTAGTCCTTAGTGCTGCCACGGAGACAGGAGAGGCTCCTGCCATCACCACTGTGCTCACCAGCCGTGAGCCCTATCTTTCTGTGTAGTTGTCTGTGGGCCAATTGCTCTCTTCCTTTTCATTTAGGGCGAGCAGCATGTGAGGGCAGAGCATGCTGTTGTGGAATGCAGAGGGCTGCCTGGAGCTGAGGGGAGTGGCTGGGCCCACAGGGTGAGAGGTGGACACAGAGGATGCTATCTCATCCATTTGTGGGGTGGGCTGGCTGGGCTTCATGTGCCTGACCCCACCCAGGGAGGGACTGAGCAGGGTGTCCACCTCTCCATTCTCCCATCAGTGACACCTGTCACCCTTTCCAGGCCTCCCCCAAAGTGAGTTCAGCTCAATCCCTGAATGTAAAAGGGCATGGGGATGGGGGGCGGCGGTTCCACTCCAGTGCCCCTTGATTCCCAGCAACAGGACCTGGTTGACAGGACCTGATCTCAGGACGGTGGCCACAGCTTCAGAACACAGATCTGTTTCAAGAAAAGTTGGGATTGCAGACTTTCGTATGAGCCCCTATTCCAAAGCATGTTTATTCACATTGTGGCAAAGACACCTTCAAGAGTAACATGAGTGGGTAAAGTCAGGGCCAAGCTGGGCCATTTCCTCATTCAATCTCTCTGAGGTGCGTGGACAGAACCAAGTCTCAGCTCTTCACAGGACACTTCTGGTTTTTGTTTTTTTTTTTAAGCCTAAAGGACAGTAGTCTGTTTCCATTCTTATACTTTGGGATTTTTTTCCACTGTCTGATAAAAAAGGATATGTACATTGGGGCAATCCTCTCAAGATACAATATTCCAGTTGCACCTATATGAGGATGACGGTGCCCCTTAGAGGGAGGGAGCCGACAGATGGGGAGCAGGGAATTCTGAAAACCAAAGTGATGAGCGAGATGCTAAGCCTTTCCTTCATGCATCTGACACCTTTCCTCAGTTGGCCTGTAGGCCAGGTGTCTGCTGGACCTTTACCACTTGATGTCCTGCCCTGTGTGCCCTGCCCCAGGCCTGGAGTGCAGGGGGCGTCTGGGTGTGCCCCTCCCCAAGCAGGGAGGTTCCCCACTGGTCTTCCACCTCCTTGGGAAACTCTGCTTTTCCAGCTCTGTCCCTGCGGGAGAGCCATAGGGGAGCCGGATTCCTTTCCTTCCTTCAAAAGTGCCCTGAAAAGCGCATAGACAGCATGCCGGGAAGGTTTTGCTCAAGTTCAGCAAGAGGTTGTGATTTGCCGAAGACACGTTGAACAGTTTTCTCTTACCCCGTTTGTAGGAGTGTAATCTGACTTAAAACCAATGGACTAAACAAACAAAAGCACTTTCTGCAGGGAGCTCTGGGCCCGAGGTTTAAAGGCTGGCCATGCTTCAATCACAGGAGACCCAGAGTTCCACGGGTATAGCCAGGGTCCAGACCTCCCTCCCGCCGCTGTGCCTGGCAGGAGGGAATTCTGAGCCCCTGCTGGGGGCGGTGGCGACAGGGAGCTCTGGGCCTCAGGTTTGAAGATGGGACATGCCCCCATCGCAGTTCTGCAGCATCCCAGCCAGGGCCCAGGCCTCCCTTTGGCTTGCTGGGCCTCGGCTGGGGGTGGCCGACAGGGAGCTCTGGGCCCGGGGTATGAAGTCCGGCCATGGCCCCCATCACAGGAGACCCAGAGTTCTGGCAGTCCCTGTCGGGGTCCAGACTTCCCTTCTGCAGCTGCGCCCCGGTGGGAGGGAATTCTGAGCCCTGGCTGGGGGGGGTGGTGACAGGGAGCTCTGCGCCCCGGGTTTGAAGGTCAGCCACGCCCCCATCGCAGTTCCACATGTCCTGGCCGGGGCCCAGGGCCCAGTCGTTTGGTCATCCCTCACTGCCCCCTCCCCTGCTCCCCCCTCCCCCCCCATGGCCTGGTCATCTCACACAGCCTCCTGTTCTGGTTGTCCATTCGGTTGTTTAGGACATGATGACCCCTGGATTTTTATATATTAGGATTATTTTCAGATAAAAAGTAATCTGTATCTGAGTAGATTGGTTCTCAAGTAACCACTCATAAAGTTCAATAATGAGTAAATCTATGTTCTGGCAAAATTATAATAGAACTCTGAGCCACCAGGGTACTATAGAGCTTTCTGATCTTATTCAGTAGCCTCTTTTAAAAATTATTTGGCCAATTAATTAATAATCTATTTTATTTCAGAAATACTGTACTTACATACAAGCTAATTATTTTCTTCATTTTTATAAAAGTCTAGTGTTTCCTGGGAGACATTTGGAGGAATTGGTACAGAAGGTTTAAAATAATAGTTTTTAAATTCAGTCATTCACTTAACCAATGATTATCAAGTGCTTACTATATTCCAGGGACTTTTCTATTTGTGAAAAAGACAAATAACCACTGCCTCCATGGAGTTTGTATTCTAGAGATAAGAACAATTCAAAAATAAGAAAAATTTAAATTAATAAACAAAATAAATTTAGATTCTAATAATTAAGTGAAGTAACCAAGCAAGGTAATGTAGACTAGGGAAGGAGAAATTAGTGAGGAATTTGCTTTAGATTGGATATTAAGAATGGATCAAGTTGCAATGTGAAGGATAAAAAGGAACCAACCCAAAAGACCCAGGATAAATGATGTTCCAGGAATTAGATGGCAAGTACAATAGCCTGAGACGGGATAGGTTACTAGGAACTGTGTGGGTCTAGCCTGGTGAGCAATGAAATCAGTTTGGAGACAGACGCAGAAGAAATATTATTCAAAGTCTTACAGAACATAGAAATGAATTTAAATTTTAAGTGTTGTAGTGGCTATTGGAATTTTTTAAAAAAATTAGATACAGTAAAATATACTCTTAGTGGTGTACTGTCCTATGGATTTGGCAAATGCGTGAAGTTGTATATTGACCACCACAGTCATGAAACAGAATACTTTTAATTATCCCCCAAACCCCTCATACTGTCCATTTTTAGTAAATTTCTTTCTTCTATTTCAACCTCTAAGAACCATTGATCTGTTTCCCTACCTATAGTTTTGCCTTTTATATAATGGAGTCCTCCCTCCTGTCTTCTCTCTCCCCTTCCCTCCCTCTCCTCTTCCTTCCTTCCTTCCTTTCCTTCTTCCATTATCTGGTGACATTTCCCATATGATATTTAATTAATAAGTATATTTTAGAGCCCTTAATGTATTAATCATAGTGTTTTATATTTCCTTTCAGGTAGTTCCAGCATCAGCATCATATCTGGGTATGGCTGCAATGATTACTTAATCTTTTGACAATATGTTGTTCTTTGTTGCCTTTTTATATGCCTCATAATTTTTATTGAAAGCTGGATATTTTGTGTAAGGCAGTAGAGACTGACACAAATAGGTTTTTTTAAATATATGTTTTATTGATTTTTTACAGAGAGAGAGTGAGAGGGATAGAGAGTTAGAAACATCGATGAGAGAGAAACACTGATCAGCTGCCTCCTGCACACCTCCTATAGGAGATATGCCTGCAACCAAGGTGTATGCCTTGACGGGAATGCTTTATCCACTGAACCAAACTGGTTAGGGCAAGACAAATAGGTTTTATGCCTACATAAGTATGCCTCTTTTTTCACATCTGATGAGTTCAAAGACACGAGTATGAATGTGATAGTTAAGAGTGATGCCTTTTCCAGGTTTTCACATCCTGAGAAGAAACCCAAAAGTCCTCATATTGGGAAGTTGTAAGCAGGAAAATTATGTAATTTGATTGATATTTAAAAAATTATACTGACTTTTGGTGTATTGACTGGATTGGAGCAGAGCAGAGTGGAAATAGAAACACTAATTAATTGAAAAGACTATTCCAGTAGTTAAGGTGACAAATGATCATTGTTTGGGCTCAGCCACATATTGTTTGCAAAATGTTGGGCTATTTATCAAATTGAGTTAAAATACTACACAGGGCTATTAAATACAAGCCATTTGAATGTTGTGGATGTCAGCCAAAAAAACCATGATTCCATTTTTAGAATAGTTGATCTGTTTTCCTCATTCATAGCAATAATTACAAGAGTGTCATAATATCGTTCCTAATTAATGAAAATAAAACCATGTTAACTGCCCCAAATCAGATTATAGCAATCCCTCTGCATCTCTCCAGGAGCTGCCCATGGCAGTTCAGATGGTATCCAAACACTCTGTCCAGGATTTTAGCCCTTATCTTCATGTCGGTCATTCTTCCTTTTGCTCACAAAGCTCCAGTCACACAGCAGTCTTTCTAGGCTTTCCACACCACAGGTGGATTATTGCTCTAGGGTCATTGCTGTAGCCCACCCTTTTGCCTGGGTTATTTATTCCTCTAATGGTGCTAAGATTTATAATATATCAGGAAGAATATGATTTTAACATGTCAACGAAATATCTCAATAGCTAATTCAGCTATAAATACTGGAAGGAATTATGCATTGCCCTTTAGGCAACACTCTTTACTCAGCCACAGATGACTATGAACATATTGTTAATGGAAGTAAATAATCTGGCAAGAATCAATGACGTTTCAGGACCATCCAGGGTCTTTTCCAACTGCTTTATTTAGCTGGGCTTTTTGAAAATATAAACTCTACAAAAATGAGGGACTGTTACCGGGATTTAATCAGAATTTATTCTGTAGATGAGTTTCAGGCAGTTGACTTGAGCTTGAACATTTGGGAAAATAATTCCTGTTATCTAGTATGATCTAAATCACTTTTCTTATCTCTGTATTTTTTTTTTTTCAGGATTGTTTCTTATTCCTGATCCTAATGGATAAGATCAAGATTTCCTAGAGGATGTATAATGACAATAAAATTAAACATTTTTGTATTTGTTAAAAGCATGGAAGCAATGATTATTTCATATGCTTCCTACCCCACACCAATTCACATACTGGACCAAATAGGTATCTGGGGTTCTATGTGGCCCACGTAAGTCTGCCAGATAAAATCCAAACACTCATTTCAATGTGAATTTCAGACAAACAACAAATACTTTTGTATTAAGATCATGTCTCAAATATATAAAGGAAAGTATTTGTAGTAAAAAAGTATAGGAAGAGTTTAGTTTTCTTTGGGGTGTAATATTTTCCAGAACAGTTATAAAAATCAACCAAAATGAAAAAATGTGCCACAAATAAATAAAATGTATTCATCATTTATCTGAAACTCAGATTTAACTGGCAGTCCTGTATTTTTATTTGTTAAATTTGGCAACTCTAACCACACACACTGTCTGACTTGGCTTCAGGGAACTTGCCAAGCAAGAATCCCTTAAATGTCATTCTGTCATTTCATTTGAAAAAGTATTGCATTTACATAAATTATGCTGTATAGCAAAGAATCTAAATGATTACATCAATTCATAAAATTAACTTATGGTGATTCTGTTCTAATAAATTAAATGTTTAGATTTCTCAGATTCCCTTCTAAATATTGTCCATGGTCACATATGATTTCAATATAGACATAATCACATGTAGAACTTGTCATGTCCTTCTTTTTCAATTAACATTATATCAGAAACATTTTCTGCTTTGTTAGAGTCTTTATATTTTTAACTTTAATAGATCTATGTTTTATGACTTACATTATTAATGAAAATCTGTGATTAGATATTTTGCTTATTTATATTATATACTATGGCAAATAGTTTATAATAATATTTCATGCTGTTACACTATTATTACCTGGTTTTATTCCTGTGGTTAGTTTTTAACTTTTGGAAAATGTATTGAGAATAGAGAGATATGTGCAAATTTGATCAAGTGTTATAACCATTTTAATAATTCTTTCTAGATTATCTCCTAAAGTGATACACTAATTTTCACTTCTACTTGCATTTATGAATTTTGATTCATATATATGTATATTGGTTCATGTATATATTTGTTTATATAAATATTGGTTCATATATATTTACTTATTTATATGTAGACTCATTGATGTTATGTACTTTTGGTAACTATTGTTTTAAAATTTTTATAAAATCAACTTTGGGATTTTAATACATTTATTTACATTTTAATTAAGAATGTATTAAATATCTGCCTGATGTATTATAAAGAAATTTTCTCAAGAAGTTTCTCTTTTTATTTTGAATTTTTGTCTAAATGTTAAACATTTTTATATTAGTTCTCTCAAAAATTTACTTTCAAAGCAAAGAAAGTTATCTTTTTAAACATTAGATAAATATTGAATTTATTTTAGAAATTTAGGATTTTAATTTTCATGTTTAACCATGCAAATTTTTGGAATTTATATTACTATAAACTCCTCTATCTCAATGCTATTTTTAAAACACAAATATTTTTGTAATTTAGAACAATGATATTTTGAAAGTAAGAAGATGTTTATTTGGCATTAAGGAGGTATAATTTGAATGAGCAACAGTAATTTTGAAATGGCAATTTATGTTGATAGATTTAATTAAGAGGTTGTGAGTGAAAATAAAACATCCAAGGTAAATTTGTTTGCAGTAGGATCACACAAAATTCCATGTATAAAAGTGATCCCAGCAGTCCTCAGGGAATTGTTGTTCTAGAAGCATCCCATTCTACACTGAAATTAACATATAGTTTTTTTGTAATGTGCTTCCCTAAATGTCAGCAAGAATTAGCCTAAATTGAAGTAATTGTTATAAAAGTTAATGATTTTTAGAGCTACAAAGGGTAAAAAGGAAAAAATTATGATGGAATCTAGAAAAAGTGTCATAGTGAATATGAATTTTGTAAGCATTATCAAATATATACTATGTAACTTCCTTCCTTCCTTCCCTTCCTCTTTCCTTCCTTCTTCCATCCCTCCCTTTTTAAAATATTTATTGAGGGCCAACTACATGGCAGTATTGGAAGGTACGTAAAGGATGGAGTCTTTACCTTCAGAGACTTTGTAGCCTTTTTAGGAAAAGAAAAGTGAGTGGAGAATTACAATGTAGTACAATAAAAATAAGCCCTCTGGAATGGGTAGAAGAGTATGGACTCAGGAGGCAAAGGAGCTTTGAAAACATGCAGGAATTACATAGGAAAGAAAGAGTAAATATGATCCCTGTTATTCCATCTTTCCCAGAAGCCAAGGATCACTTTTATGGCCAGAAAATTGAATTAAAACAATCTTCCTCATTTTCTGTGTTTTATTTCCTGGCTAGCTTTATTTTTTCATATTCTCTTTCTCTTCTGGGCAAAGAGATACAAGACTGAGTGGAGATGACTAATCTGAGATTAGGGGACAGAGACTTTTCTCATCACAAATAAATGTGTTCACATTCTATTTACAAATAGTTTATGTTTAGGTTTTGTTGTTGAGTCAATGAGTCCATGAGGTCCAACTAATTTTTGTGTGTGTGGATTAAAATATAGTTTCTACATGGGCAAAACTATAGGTGGAATTTTAGGTACAGATTGCATATTTCATGGCCAAATGAGTCTCTTTTCTACCTCAGAATACTACCTTCTTCATAGACTCTGGCATGATTACGGATATCCTGAAGGAGGACATGCCTTCAGCACAGAAAAATAGATCATTTGATCAGCTTGGTTAAAGCGCTCTGCTATTCCATCAATAACTGACACAAAAAGAAAGTGTAATCTTGCCAAGAGAGAGAACTAAGAGTTACAGGTTGAAAAAAGTCTTGAGGGAGGAAAAAATTTTGTAAACTGAAAATAATTCTATTTTAAATCCCATGTTGAACAAGCGAACAGATGTGGAAAAGGGAAGTGCTGAACAGGAAGGTTATGTGAATGAATACTTTATAAGCTTTACTGATCAAAAAGGTAACTCTTCATTTCAACCTACTGGCAGATTTGAGAATATTGCAATTCAGAAAAAAAATCTTTTTCAAGATGTTTGAGCTTCAGTAAAATGTAAGAGATTTTCTCCTTACGTTCTCGGTTAGGTAGGCAAATCGATTCACTGAACACTGCCTCAAATTTTGTAACATTTTAATGTCCATTTTATTGGACAAATGGTCCTCATCTTCCAAGCTGAAAAGATCAAACAGCAATCTGTCTCTAGTTAGGAGATTCTGCACTGTAAAAGAGTCATCACAAATGCTCCATTATTTTTTCTTCTTGAACAATGAGGCACTGTAGAGGCACCATTAGTAGTTAATATAACCCAGAACAATGCTTGGTATATAGTGACATTCAAGGTTTCTCAAATGAATAAGTATGCAAGTGAGTGCTAATAAAGCACAAGTTTATTTCTTTTGAGTTAATTATTATTTTCATCATCCAGAAACTTTATATTTTTTATTTAGGTTCATAAAAAATTGTTGGAATATATAAAGTCCAATCTGATATCTTGGGGAGTTTATTAGGCATTTCACCTTATTTAGATCCTCTCATTTAAAATTATATTGCATTTAAAATAATTGTTTTAATATTTTCCAGAAAAGATTATGCAGATGATTGATGATAACCTTTTCTCCAAATCTCAATTAACATATGGCATATCTATTTTTATTTTGATATGTAAAATGACTTGCACTAATGTTAATATATAAGCTGAAATGTTTTTGTTTATATTTTGTAGATTATTATTACTTGGATTCATTTCTTATTAGGAAGTTATTGAATAAGTTGTTCTTCAGTACTAGTCATGCTTTCTATTTAAAGTTCATGATTATGAGTGGACTCTGTAGGTAGCTGTAATTGGTCAAGGATTTATCCCTTATAGATGTAAACAATTATGTTCCATTTATATAACTGGTCTGAAGATACTGGTATTAGCAGTTCCATTGATTATTATTTTTTAAATAATAGCTCTATGGAAATATAATTTACATGCTATAAAAGCCATTCTTTTAAAGTGGACCATTCAATGGTTTTTAGTATAGTCATAAAATCATGAATTCTAGAACATTGTTATCACTCCCAAAAGAAAATCCATAATCATTGGCAGTCACTTCCCATTTCTACCTCCCTCTAGACCCTAGCAACCACTTTCTACTTCTATGGATTTGCCTATCCTTGAAATATATAAATGGAATCATATAATATGTGGCCTTTTCTGTCTGGCTGCTTTTACTTAGCATAATCTTTTCGAGGTTCACCCATGTCACAGCATGTATCAGTACTTCATTCCTATTTATGATTGAATAATATTTCATTATGACATTAACAAGATATTAAAGGGAGGATTTAAAAGAAGCTATAATCTCATCTCTAAACATGAAAAATATTGGCTATGTTAATATAATCTACTAGGGGCCCAGTGCACAAATTCGTGCACCTGGAAAGGAACTGTGGGCCGTGAGGCTGTAGTGGGCACAGGGGTGGGTCTCAGCCCATCCTCTGTGCCCCTGCCTGGCCCCTCCCACCATGACCCTGGTCCCCTGGCTGCTGGTGGCCCCACTCCTGCAGCTGCTGCTCCCATGTGCTGACGGCGTCGCCCCGCTCGCACATGCTAATGGCGTAGAGTGACTGGGGCTGGCACCAGCAGTAGGTGGGAGTGGGGCTGGTGCCATCAGTTGGTGAGTGGTGGCTGCTACCCTGATCGCCCATTAGGAGCAGGGGGAGATGGAGAAGCCCTTAGGGGTGATCGGGGCTGGAAGCCACTGCTTGTACCCACTAATGGCACCAAGTGATTGGGACTGGCGCCGGGTGCAAGCAGAGGGTGCAAGCGGAAGCTCCAGTGCCAGCTGTGGGTGCGAGCGGCGGCTCTGGTGCTGGCAGCAGGTGCGAGTGAGGCTGTCGCCAGCAGCGGGTGTGAGAGGTGTATGCTGGCCCTGCTCACCCCTCAGGAGCAGGGGGAGGTGGAGAAGCCCTCAGGAGTGACCAGGGCTGGCAGCTGCCACTCGCACCTGCCGAGGGCACTGAGTGATTGGGACTGGCACTGAGTGCCAGCAGTGGGTGCGAGCGGGGCTGGCACCGGCAGCAGGTACAAGCACCCTGCAGGATTGTGGTGCGAGGGAGCAAAGAATTTTCAATAACCACCAGAGGCTTGCCTGATGACAACTACTGGGGCCCCGCCTTGGTCTAGCACCCCACCTGCTCCACCATCCCACCATGGCCGATGCCTGCCATGTTCTGCACTCTGCCACCTGCTGCCAACGCCCACCATGTTCCACATGTGCCCCCTGGTGGTCAGCACACATCATAGTGACCGGTTGTTCGGTTGTTCCCTGTTTGGTCTATTTGCATATTAGGGTTTTATATATATAGATATTTTCTGCTTGGAGTTGCAGGAAAAAATAATGGTCTGAAGTTTTCAAAGAGTCAGAGATGTGATACACAGCACAGTTGGGGGAATTCTAAAAATGAATGGGAAAATACTTCATCCTATGATGGGGAGGGAAGAAGAGGTGGGTGGAGGAAAACAGAAGGGAAGGAAATTGAAGTGATTGTGCGTCTTAGCTTCTATTTCTCTGTGATATAGGAATCTTGGATCTTATCAAGGATGCAAAAAGTAGAGATGAATATGTGACTAAAATAATGATTGTGGAGAAACTTGGAAGGGCCAATTGAGGCTATAATCCATACATTTTTGAACAGAACTAACTTGTCTGGTTTTGAGTTTTTATCCAGTGAAGCTCAGCAGCCAAGTATTGGGAGAAGAGAAGGAATATTACTGGGATGATTCAATTGTTGTTGATTGTGGTTTTTAGAAATAGTATTTGGGAGAACTTGATTACAGAGATTTGAGCTTAATGATAAACTCATTCACCAGTGGGGTCCCTCAGCGAGGCCTGTGGGGATCATGTTGAAACCAGCAGTCCAATGCCACCTGCCACTCCTGCCTGCTGCTCCCGCTCATCCGGGCCCCGCTGCACCTGTCACAGGCTTGCACCCAGTCAGTCCCTCTCAGGAGAAGCTTGCAGCACCACAGCAGTGCTCACCAGCCATGAGCCCTGAGTCTTGCACTCATCGGTCGGCTGAGCGGTGCTCCCTCTGTGGGAGTGCACTGACCACCAGGGGGCAGTTCCTGCATTGAGTGTCTGACCCCTGGTGGTCATTGTACATCACAGTGACCCATCCACAGGTCGTTTGGTCATTCAGTCGCTTAGGCTTTTATATATATAGAGGCCCGGTGCTCAAAATTCATGCACTGAGGGATTGTCCCTCAGCCCAGCCTGCACCCTCTCCAGTCTGGGACCTCTTGGAGGATGTCTGACTGCCAATTTCAGTCCGATCACACAGGGATTGGGCCTAAACTGGCAGTTGGACATCCCTCTCACAATCCAGGATTGCTGGCTCCCAATTGCTCACCTGCCTGCCTGATTGCCCTTAACTGCTTCTGCCTGCCAGCCTGATCGCACCCTAATCACTACCCTGCCAGCCTGGTCATCCCTAACTGCCCTCTCCTGCAGGTTTGGTCACTCCTAACAGTCCTCTCCTGCCAGCCTGATTGCCCCCAACTACCCTCCCCTGCCAGCCCAATCGCTCCCAACTGCCCTCCCTTGCTGACCATCTTGTGACCACATGGGCACAGTTATCTTGTGACCACATGGGGGTGGCCATCTTGTGCGAGGGCATGATGGTCAATTTGCATATTACCTCTTTATTATATAGGATAATGATTTCATGGAGCTTTATGGAATCTAAGCTAAAAGAGAAAGAAAAAAAAAACATCAGGGAGGTGCTGTTTGGGGAAAAAAGGAAGGAATTAATGACCTGGAGGTGTCAGTTACTCTCAGAACACATGACGTACAGGTAAGGGACTGGAAGTTGTGATGATGGGGCCGGGAAAGTATTAAAGGTTTCAGAGTAGTTTTAAGTGATGGCAAGGTCAACTGTATAACCATAGGAATGGATGACTGAAGTGGAGTTCATGGTTAATTCAGTTCTGCTGAGACAATTAAGGAATGGTGTGCATCAGGTTGAGTCATCCAAATGAAACTTGGATTTTAGTAACATAAATTAACAGGATGACCCAGTGATCAAAGTCATTCTCTATAGGTTCATGTCATGTCCTTACCTATTCTTAGAAAGAACACTGAACTGGTCATTAGGAAATCCAGCTGCACCAATGGCTATAATGTCCCTTATAAGTGTTACTTCAATTCTATAAGCTTCACATGCCTGTCTTTTAAATGAAGAAGTTGAACTAATCAGATATGCATTTTCATCATGTTCTACATGTTTCTTTATGCTTAAAGCAATCCCTTATTTCTCTTTAAATTTTTAATACATTTATAATGAATCTTAATGGAGTCCTTGGTTTGATATATGCCTGCAAAGTCTCATTATATGTTCTTTATTATTTTTTAAATCCTCACCCAAGAATATTTTTTTCCGTAGATTTCTAGAAAGAGTGGAGGAGAGGGAGAAGAGGCGAGAGAGACACCCCTACTGGGGCTGGGAGGCCTACAACTGCATTACATGCCCTTGACCAAGAATTGAACCCGCAACCCTTTGGTAACCAGGCTGATGCTCTAACCACTGAGCAAACCAGCCAGGGCTCATTATATTTTCTTTATAAGCATTCCATAACATTGAAGTGTCATTTGCTTAGGAGAGCTATACTGGAGGTAAGAAGAGGGAAAAAATCCCCACGTTTAGAAGTTTACTTGCAAAACATTTTATATGTACTATCTCCTTTCAGTATTAAATATACCTATGGAGCACTATCTTTATTTTGTAGATGAGAGTTTAATTTATAAGTTAAAGTCCATGTCATATAAGTAGAAAGTGGCAGAGTCCTGATTCCACCCTGATTAGCTTGAATCCATACCCATTTTCTAAAAGACACTTTACTGTGCTATCTCAATACATGGTCAATGATACATTCATATGGGCACTAATATATACAATCTTGCCCCATCTATCATGAGTATTTAATATAAAGTTATGATTTGGTCAAGTTTCTTAATACCCTGACAAGATGACTATCCATTTTGCACCCTGATGAGTAATTCATTCAAAGGAGGGTGGGTAAATAAAAAAGGAATTGTTTAATAAACAATGCTATGCACTTATTACATGGCTCAAACTGAGCATTATGCTGTGAAAAACTAATGATAAGATATGGTACCAACTCAAAGAATTTCTATCCTATTTAGATTAGTTAGGTAAATAAGTTCTAGATATTATAGATTGTAGCAAAAAATTTTAGGGTGTCTTTCCTGCTTAAAATGTGATCCATCTGTCTGAAAAATTTTCTTTATCCACAGGCTTTGAGCCCTAGCACAGATGTGACTTTGCTGTTTAGCTGATATCGGTTGATACTGGGGTTCACCAGATTGTAGCTGGTTCTATCATTGTCCTTAAATATGGCATTGAGCTCTGAACGTGAACTCTGCATGTGACTAGACCAGTGGTTGGCAAACTGCGGCTCGAGCCACATGCGGCTCGTGAGCTGCGGTTTGCCGCTCTGTTGACTAATGAGTTTGCTGACCACTGGGATAGGGGCTTAATCACAAGGAACAACAACAGCCTGTAATTATTGGAATCGAGAGTCTAGGTCAGTGGCCGGCAAACTCATTAGTCAACAGAGCAGCAAACCGCGGCTGGCCAGTTTGCCGACCACTGGACTAGACTATAAAAGTTACCACTAGTACAGTGTGGCAGTCATATTGCAGTATGTGGACAGAGAAATAGGTAAGACTTGGATGAAGAGATGGAAAATAATGAAACATGAAAAAGAAGCCAAGATGAGAGAGTTCAATGTTTTTTTTCAGTTCAAGTTCTATTCTGAGGATGGCTACATTTCTGACCTTTCTATATTTATCATTACCTTTTAAAATTTGCTTGAGTTGTTTTCTGACACTACAATAAAAAAGCCTCAGATAATACATATACTATGATGAAGGGCCTGTCCTGGATACAGAAGACAGCAAAAGGGATACTCTTGTCAATTTGATATGAGTGAGGGCAGGGAGATAAGCAAGACTTCATTGACCTTAGCTGAGTTTTGAAGGATGAGTAGTGTTTATCAATTGTACAGACAGGGAAGGTGGGAAGAGAATTCTAAAGATAGTTGGAATTCTAAAGACAGCAATGACCCAGAGCTTAATGTAATGATTTAGTCACTCTGCATTCTCCTCCCTGCCAATCCTTAATATCCTTAACCTGAATTATAATGTTATTATGTATGTAGATAGGACAGTATATATTTTGTTTAAAAGGAAATAAAAAGGTCTACTCTTTCATTTCATGGATGTGTTGGCCTGAACCTGAATGATGGGTTCTGGTGAGGTACAAATCCAGGAAATACATCAAATGACCATGGTGATTTAAAAAGTGAGTGGATTTTATATCTACACTAGTGGCCCAGTGCACGAAATTTGTGCATGGGGGTGGGGGGATGTCCCTCAGGCCAGCCTGCACCCTCTCCAATCTGGGACCCCTCAGGGAATGTCCGACTGCCGGTTTAGGTCTTGCAATCCAGGACTGCTGGCTCCTAACTGCTCACCTGCCTGCCTGCCTGATCACCCCTAACCACTCTGCCTGTGAGCCTGCTCGCCCCCAACTGCCCCCCCTGCCAGCCTGATTGCCTCCAACTGCCCCCCTGCCGCTGGCCTGATCACCCCCAACTGCCCTCCCCTCCTGGCCTGATTGCCCCTAACTGCCTCTGCCTTGGCCCTGCCACCATGGCTTTGTCTGGAAGGATGTCCAGAAGGTCTCCCGGAAGTTCTCCTGGTCTAATTAGCATATTATCCTTTCATTAGTATAGGTGAGTGGAAAAAAGCAAAACAAAAACAGCACACAGGTGTTCTGTATTCATGTCCTCTGCAGATATAATCTTCAAGATTTGAAGTACCTTGTTTCCCTTCAGCATGTGTAGAAAATCACTCATTTTACAATGAAATTGCTTTTCAATTTCCCCCATCATTGTTCTAGTTTTGGAACTTGAAGTTCTTCTGTGGAGGTCATTTGCCACAGAGAATGAGCACTGTGGCTTTGTGAACTAGGTTTTCTGCTATATTCCTGCCTGCCTTTCCATACCTTATCTATTGAGCTGTTGTTCCCAGATGAGAAGAAATCATGGTAACCCTTCAACAGTTCACAATAACCTAGTTCCTAGAATGTCCATGCCACTGCACTTCTAGTGATGGCAACAGCATTCCAGAATTACCTGTATTCCCAGATTTTCTCTGGTCAGCACCTGGCTCAACACCTACTAAATGGAAGAATATGACTGAGCTTTTTAGGGCCCACATAATTTTTTTTAAAGAGCAGGAGCTAAACTATAGGAAGGGCACTAGAGAAGGACAATATGATTTTGGTCTCTAAGATATTTTAATATATTTCACAGAGTATGATGCGGTGAGATAAGGTTAACTTCACTTAACTTCATTTCTATCCTGCCTCAAACTCATTCTTGAAGTAAGGAGCATGTTTGGAATAAATATGCATAATATTTTAGTAGAACAATATAGTTTATGGTACAAAAAGCAGTCAATAAAGGTTTTATGTCTTATATATGCTCTACTATTAAGAATCTGAGTAGTATTTTTTATTTTTTTTGTTGAATTTATTGGGGTGACATTGGTTAATAAAATTATATAGGTTTCAAGTATACAATTCTATAACATCATCTGTATATTGTATTGTGTGTTCACCACCCCAAGTCAAGTCTCCTTCCACCACCATTTATGCCCCCTTTATCCTCTTCCACCTTTCTCACCTCCTTTTCACACTGGTAATCATCACACTGTTGTCTGTGTTTATGAGGTTGTTTTTGTTGTTGTTTTCTTAATCCTTTCACCTTTGTCACCCAGTCTCACTACCTGCCTCCCCTTTGAAAGGTCTGGTCTCTATAATGAGTTTGTTTTTATTTTGTTTGTTAGTTTATTTTGTTCATGGAATGGATCGAACAGCAGAGACCCTTCAAGATGGAACCTAGAGTTCTCGGGTCAAGGACACATATTATAAAAGACTCAAAGAGCACAAAGGAAGGAGAGAAGATAGGGAGTGGTTGGAGTGAAGTAATTACCAGTTAGGCCTCATAGGTGCATTTGTATGGACTGAAGGAGAAAACTGAATATTCTCAATCCTTTGTGTTTACATGACTCTAAATGGCCAGGCACTTATTCTTCTAGTCATGCAGTGCTCTGCACGCCCTTGCAGACATCTGGATCTGAAAAGGGAGTAGACCTAGCTTCTTCCATTACACAAATTCATTCCTGTGTATGTCTCTAGTCTTATATTTTACTCGTGCCTTTCAGGAATGTTCTTGCTCTGATCTAGCTGATTGGCAACAAAATAGGTAGTTCCAATGGATATTGGGTTTGATTTAAATTGAATTTACCATTAAGAGTTGCCCATGAGACTACATAGTGCTATGCAATTGCAAACTATAAAATGTTTACCAATCTGATAGTAATTCATTTTAATGTCATGCATTTTATCATCTTTTCATATGTTTACAGGCCATTTCTGTTTTTCTCTGGGTTTGTCCTTTGTGGTTACCTTTTCGTATTCTTTAAAAGGTTTATTTGATTTTTAAATTGGTTTTTAAGTGGTTTGTATGTGTTAAGAAATGTAGCCCTGGATGGTATGGCTCAGTTGGTTGGGCACTGCCCTGTGTACTGAAAGGTTGCCAGTTCAATTTCATGTTAGGGTACATGCCCAGTTTTCTGGCTCAATCTCCAATAGAGGGTGTGCAGGAGGCAGCTGATGCATGTTTCACTCTCTCATTGATGCACTCTCTCTCTCCCTCTCCCTTCCTCGCTCTCTAAAAATAAAAAATAAAAAAGATAAATGTGTTTTTATCTATACTTTTTGTTACAAATATCTTTTCTTTTCAGTCATTTAGTCTTTTGGCTTATTATGGATATATATCCTGGTATAAATCTACTAAGATTAATATGAAAAGGCAGTAAGTTAGCTGGATAACAAATACCTTTACAAAATTCATTAGGTTTTATCTACACTGGAAATAGTTTGTATTGAAAATGAAAAAATAAAACAGTGACAAAACTATAAAATATTCTAGAATAAACTTAAAAAGACAGATCAGCATCTCTAAACAGAAAACGATATATTCTATTAAGAGTTATGAAAAGATCTGAATACAGTTCCAGCCATACCATGTTCCAGGATGTGAAACATTAACTTTCTATCTCTAAATAGATACAGATATCTAACAAAGTTCCACTTCACATATTTCATTTTTGATATAGTGTACTAAATCTAAAATTTAAATGTACTAATAAATATTGGAAATAGCTACCCAAATTAAGAAACAATCAAATAGTGAAAGAAAGGCTTTTGGCCTAACAGATATTAAAGCTGACTACAGAGTAACTATAATAAAAAAGTAGCATGATAGCAAAAGAATAAATATGTCAGCAGGAAAGAACAACACCCAGAAATGTATCTAGTACATAAAAATGTGATATGTGACAAATGTGGTATTTTAATTCAGTTATTGAAGAGGGTGATTTATTTAATAAGTGGTATAGGCAAAAATGGCTATTTATTGGGAAGAATAAGAGCATAGACTCCTACTTCACTTATGGAAAAAATGAATGTAGCACAGGAATAACTTAAACATTAAAAAAAAAACACAACAAGAAAAAGAACGGAAGAAAGCATTTAAAAATCTTAGTGTGAAGGATACCTTTTCAAGCAGGAAAGGAAGCAGTTTCCAACGCTTCTGAAAAACAGAAGAGGAATGAGCACTTTCAAACTCACTGTATGAGGCCAGCATTACCCTTATATCAAAACCAGACAAGGAAATGACAAGAAAATTTCTAGCTGATTTTCTGATGAACATAGTTATACGAATACTCACCCCCCCCAACCTTTAAAACAAGAAGCATATTTTACTCAATAAATGAAATGTGATTCCTCCAGCTTTGTTCTTTCCCAAGATTGCTCTGGCTACTCACCTGGATAATGTAATTTTAAGGCTTTAATACTGCCCTCATAGAAATATCCTTCCAGAAGCTCGCTTATCATAGATGCCTGTCATTCCTGTTGTCAGCTAATTTCTTTAGGTTACTAAAATAATTTTTTCTTTTTGAAATGTATATACTCTTAAGAAATCTTTTTAATAACTGCAAGGTGTTTTAAATGAGAAGTAAGGATGATAGCTATGGAGAATACAGGAACGAGTATATGAGAAGGGAGAAACCATAGCAAGCCTTGGCTGATGTAGCTCAGTTGGTTGGGTGTCATCATGTGCACCAAAAGGTTGTCAGTTCAGTTCCAGGTCAGGGCACATGCCCAGGTTGCCACCTTGATGCCGGTGGAGACGTGCAGGAGGCAGCTGAATAATGTTTCGCCCTCACATTGATGTTTCTCTCTTCCCCCTCCCCTCTCTCTAAATATCAACAAAAATATGAGTTCCCCGAGATATGTGACCAGTGCTAGGGCCCTGCCAGCAGGCCAGGGGATCCCAAGGCAGGTGCTGGGCATGGAGGCCATGGGGGCATAGGCTACCAAGGAGACAGAACTGAACCTCACATCACCCTGCTTGGCCCCGGAGGATGACTGGTTAGCCAGAGACGGGTAAGATTCCTCAGGGAAGGAACAACCTAAGACAGGCACAGTTGCCGAGGGGCCATCAGGAGAGAACTTGGGGATCAACCGGGGTGGGGTGCAGACCCTCACCCCCCCAACCCTAAAGGGGCCTGAACCCTCACCCCTTCTGAGGGAGGTCTCCTGCCCCCATGGCTGCTTTGCTTCCCATGCCCAGCTCAGATTGGGACACAGGTGACAGACAGAGACTTGGCCCAGCTCAGATCGGGACCCAGGTAACAGACAGAGACTTGGCCGACAGCAGCTGCCCTATATCTAAATCCAGCCTAGCACCAGGAATGCTTAGGGCCTACTCAAGAATGCAAATAATCCTTTCCACTAATATTTACAGGGTAAACTAAGATTGTTGGTAGAGTATTAAATTTGACAGTAAAATAGTAATCAAGTTTTCAGATTAATTTAAATAAGCTAATTGAAATAAGTGAATATTCAAGAAAATTTAATTTTACTGGACAAAAAGCTGTTCCTAAAGTAGTAACTAAAATTTCTATTGGTAGTTCATCTCATAGTAAAATTCCTAAACATGCAATGAACCTAAAGCAGTCATATTTTTGTGCAAAAAATTAAAATTTAAAGTTATCAAGACTGCATTATAAAAATTACAAAAGCCTCCATTAATCAAAAAAAGGGGGGATAGTAGGGTAATATCATGTAAGGAAAAATATCCTATAAGTAAATTACATCTAGAAAATTTTTACTTTACAAAATTAATTTTCATTTGTAATGCTAACAGCAAGACACCCATGAAAAACACACATGGGGTCTAAATAAGACAAAGGAAAATCGTTTGGGCAAAAATAAAAAAGGATCCCAAATCAATTATATAGAAAAGATTCCTTTATTAACTTGTGGTCGAGAATATGTTTGTATATTTTCAGAAAACAACTCCAAGACCATGTGGATTCCTGCAACAGAGAGGAATTGACAGGTGTGCTCCAACCACGAAGACAAGAGGAAAAACAGTCCAGAGATGGAAGACGCTGATGACGCCTTGCCACACGAGCAGTCAGCAGCTGTGCATCACTGCAGGTTGCCTAGGACCAAACCAGAGAGGTCGGACCTGCATTGCCACCATGTTCCCACCATCCAGATATCATTGCTGAAATGTACACATAAGGAACTGTTGGACATTGAAATTGGGACTCAAACATTTTTTGTTATTATATATTTTATTTCTAGTCTGCAGAGGCAAGATTTTTTTAAAGGAAAGAAATGGGGAAAAATAGATACAGAGGCAAAGAAGCATTGAACAGACTGTCAAACTACAGCGGGAAGGCAGGGGAGGTTGGAGGAGGGGCTGTAAGAGATCAACTGAAGGACTTGTACGCATGCGTATAAGCATAACCAATGGATACAAGAGACTGGGAGGGGAGGGGTAGGTAAAGGCATATACTGGGGGGTAGGGGAGGCTGGCGGGCGGTCAATGGGGGAAAAAAAGGAGACATATGTACTACTATTTGTAATACTTCAAACAATAAAAAATATTTTAAAAAATATATGGCAATACTGTATGCTATCAGACTAAATAGCTTTAACAGAATACTGGCTCGCCCAACTAGTGTGGCCCAGTGGTTGAGCATGGACCCATGAATCAGGAGGTCATGGTTTGATTTCTGGTCAGGGCACATGCCTGGGTTTCAGGCTTGCTCCCGAGTAGGGAGCATGCAGGAGGCAGCCGATCATTGAATCTTATTATTGATGTTTCTATCTCTCCCTCCCTTCCTCTCTCTGAAATCAATAAAAGCATATTTAAAAAAAAAAAGAAGACTGTGGCTCTATGGGTTCTCTAAATGTGATCTGTGATACTTCTCTGTATGTGGTATTATTCACACCTTTTTAAAGCATTTGTGTTGCTGATCACTGACAAGCCCATAGCTCCAGCTCCAACCTTTCTCCTGAACTCCGTACCTGCACTGCAACAGGTCATCAGGATACCTCTCCTGGAATGATGGACAGATATGTCAGACTCACAGTTCCTCCCACAAACCTTACATTTCAAATATCTATTTCAATATTTCTTAAATAATACTTGCTCAATACATATTTTTTTAATGAATGAGCCCAAAACTTTTAAATTAATTTGCTTGCACCATAGGTTTTTATTTAGTGCCATGTGGATCTGGTTAATCATAGATTATAAAATCTAGAGAAGAGCTCAGCGATCATCAATTCCACACACTTCCCTTATTTGTGAAGAAACTGTCCTTTGCAGGGGAAGTAAATGTCACCAGGTGGCAGATGTGGGCATAGAATTCAGGTCTTTTGACTCTAAATCAAATGTACTTTCAAGTCTTAATTCTAAATAGTAATTTGGATCATTCATCATCTAATTACTTTCTGGTTTAATCCTTCCTTCAAACTCAAAAGCATTATTCAGATTCATAACTACTTCATATCAGTATCACCTTAAGTTATTATTCCCTCTGCTGATTTTAGATTCTATTTATGACAAGGTGTTTTATTTTTTACATTATTCCCCTTTCCAGAAAAAGCACAACTGAAATTATTCAAAATGCCCCTTATTTAGCATGATACCATTTTTTGAATGCCATGTAATCTACAGTCTCTCTAGGAAACATGCTCAATTTAAATGGTTCTGATTTAATCTCAATGAATAGAAGTCCTTGTCACTTTGTAAAATACCTTGTGCAGTTGGAATCACTTTTTAAAAAGGTCAAAAATCTTTAGGGTTTACTGAATCAATACCATCTATTCAGGGATGAACTAGTGCTCACCTATTCAATACAAAAGATGGACACCTTTATAAAAGCAATAGAAGGTGTCTCTAGCAGAGTGGCTACACGTTTCAATTTCATGTAGAATTGGATACAAACTTGCCACACTTGAAGAGATAAAATGTCAGGCTAAGAATTTTGGACACTAGGAAGTTTAAGGACAATAGCAATAGAGAGATAATGTTACAAAAGAACAAGAATTAAAAACTCACTTCTGAATCTGTGACCACATCTTCCCTTGCAACAATCTGAAATTCTAAACATATGTTGGTGCCATACTTTCTAAACACTAAGGTTGATCATTGGTGTACTCTGAAAAATATATTGATGACATAGACAAGAAAGTCAAAATGTAAATGATTTATGACTAGTTCTTATCTAACTCTCTGAACTAATATAAGAAGGTTTAACTCCTATCATTTTATCTCAAGAAGACATGTTTAAATTATTTTATTAAAACAAGTATTAAAGTTAGACAATATGTTGGGAGTAAAATGTTTGATTTTACTGTTGCAATCTATTTTATACATTGGCTGTCATTTTAAAACTCAAAAACAACACATGTGCTTTTTATTCTTTGTGTTGTTAAAAACAACAGTAGCATTTTTCTCAGAACTTTATTCATGGTTCCATATCCCATGCTAAACCTTTATCACATTAGACAGGTAGGGAATAGAATAATACTCAGAGATCAATGTCAAAATTTAGAAGTCGTTATTTCTTTATGGCTTAAAGTTTTTGCTGCATTGCCATCTGAAATCACCTAATATTTTTAGAATGTCTTTTCTGTGCACATGAATTACACTTTGAAGGACTTAGGCTATTATCAGGAAAGTAATGAATGTGCATTGTGTGTTACACAATAAAAACTGGAATTATAGACGACAGTGGAACTCAATGAACTTTATTTTAATTAGTTTAAAGTTTAAATCCCCCAACTTCTAGAAGCATGGAACACATGAGTTGGCAAGTGGTTTGCGTCCTTTCTATAATTTTCCAGATTGGTTGTTGTCCAACTTCTTCTTGGACACCTTTCGTGATGGAGAGCAAAGGATTTCTTAAACAAGTTCTTCCTCCTCAGACAATTTGCATTTTAGACATTTCCGCTTTTATTTTTTTTTAAAATCATTGACCAGTTTGTTGTCTAATTGGGATTTTGTTTAATCTCAGACACATCTGAGATCCTTTTGTTTCTCTGGGGTTGAAATGAAGTACAACAAAAAGAAAATCTCAGACTTCTCTGGGGATGGGATATATAGCCCAACATTATACAGTAAAATATTGCTAAGTGAGGCTAGCCGATTAGCTCCCTTCCACCAAAATATAACACAAAAAGAGAAAAAAAATTGCAAATAAATTTCTGCCCTAGTCAATTCAAGGACCCCGTAAAGTACCAGGGAGCTACTACTGATGTCTCCTGGACATCTTTCATTCTCTCCTAAACACAGTGACCTCTCTCTCTCTCTTCACCAGATGCTGGACGAGTTGTTTGCAGGTCTGCCAGGTAGTCTGATGGAGCTGTCCTGTCTCAGCCCATGCCATCTCCTGGTTTGAGTCTTCTTTTTCCGAGGTAGAACAATTTATTTGTTCTTCCCAGAAATAATGGAATAATGAATGTTCACACATGCCTGAGCATTACTCTACTTCTAGGGTTAACCTCCTCTTCAGGTTGAGGGTTCCCTTCTCTTTCCTGGAGCAGTAGAGAAGTTCACAGCTCTGGTTCTTAGGAAGCAGCTTGTCTGCAAGAGCTTGCCTGGCAGGTGACAACCCAGGAAGTGTGGCCAGGGAGCAGGTGATTAGTACACATAGAAATGGGCTGCCAAATGCAGGCTTCCAGAGACTCAGTGGGATTCCCTTGGGCACAAGACAGGCATAGGGAGTGTAGGGGCTGCAGAAGGAACTGGGGTGGGAGACTCCTGCTGCATTGGTGACTTTGAGGGTTGCAGGTTTCCACAGAAAGGTCATGCCAGGTGGAGGCTGCAAGGTGACTGAGGAGGGCTCTGGGTCTGAGTCTCTCTCCCAGGTCCTCACACCTGCATCATGGACTCCAAGCTGCAGCTGGAGACAGCAGGAGAGTCCCTCCTACAGTGACCTTCCTGTGACCTTGGGACACTGTACCCACTTTAAAGGAGACATGAGCCAAGGAATTCCATCATTTGTCACAGACCAGATCCAGAGGGGTGCATCTTGAGCTAAGCCAATGATATAACTGGCAAGGAAGATGAGACAGGAATAGATTTAACCTGGCCTTCTAGCTGTGTAGGGTGACCTTGCTCAGAGTCAGGGTTTTCTGCTGGAAGCCTTATCTCCCACTGAAGGAAGGAGAGCAGCAAAAGACCAGAAATGGACAAGGGTAAGCAAGAGTGGAAGAAATTTGAGTTAGAGAATGAAAGAGCAGACAGGTCAATGATAATCCTGGTGGTTATACACCGACCTCTAGGTTTAAACCTGATGTGAATTAATCTGTGAATCAACAATAAGTAACAGTGTTAGTGTGAGAATATAAGTTTTATGCTTAAAAGACATCAATTTATAAACAGAATAGTCTGTTTTTAGGCTAGAGAATGCCTTTAGTTATCAATTAAATATACGGCTGATTGATATGGTTTAAGTTTAAATCAAAACTACCAGAACACAATAACAATGTAATAAATATCAAGTTGTTATTCATTAAGAGTTGATTTGGGGGAATGGCAGGCATTGTTTTCAGAGGTGCAGGTTCAAACAATAAAATAATTGTGATGATTGATTGGGGCCTCATTAAAACTTCAGAATGACTTTTCTTTATGGAATAAAGGTTCCAAACTCCTCCATAAAATGGTGTTATTCTGAATGTCTGCTGCCACTATTTTAACAGTCTCTAGCTCAAAACAATGAGAGAAAGGAAACAAACTTTCATGAGGTAATGAAACTATATGACAAGTAATAAATTCTAAAATGCCATATTATTGAGTACAGATATTCAAGCTTAAGCATTCTTTTAAAAAAAAGTACCCACCATTTCAGGAGGAAACAAAGAAAACAAAAAGAGGCACAGATTTAGAAATTAGGACTCATCAAACTAAGTTTCAAATTCAATGCAGAGATTAGGGTACATAGATCCTTGAAATGTATGAATGAACTGTACTGTGGTAACAAGGAACATGCTGTAGTGAGATAAAAATTATTTGTTCCTACCTGGAATCTTGGGAGTTTTATTACCTCTCTTTATTTCTAGACACAATCGAACACAATTTACTCACACCTGAAGAAAAGTTTCAAATACATTTCCAGTCTAAAGTTCAGGTATGCAGATTTTGATTACTCAAAGAAACTGATTTATTTAGTTTTTAAAAAATATTTTTATTTTAAAATTATAAACTAGAGGCCTGGTGCATGAAAATTCATGTACTGGAGGGGGGTTCCTTTGGCCCGGCCTGCCCCCTCTCACAGTCTGGGAGCCCTCAGGGGTGGGAGGCGACCTGGCCATCAAGGGAAAGAGACGCCCATCACACTTCTGCTGCTGCCACTACCGGCTGCGCAAGCCTCGGTTGGCCCTAGTTACCTGAGCTTCCAGTGGCCCTTGGCCGCTGGGCAGCTGCCATCCAAGTCTTGCCTGTGCCTCGGGCCAGCCCTGGGCAGCTAGGGGTGAGGAGACTGGGGGACTCAGGAGGCAGGCACAAGGAGCAGCCGGGTCTGCCCCCAGGCCCGGCCTTGATGCTTGCCTGCTGCCCTGGCGGGGCTGAAGGGACTGGGTGCCACCATCTTGTGGCTGTGGATGCTGCCATCTTTGAGGGCGTGGCAATCAATTAGCATATTCCCTACTTACTGGCTGTGGGCACTGCCATCTTTGTGATGATGTGAGGGTCAATTAGCATATTCCATCTTTATTGGATAGGATTTACAGGAAATTATAAGGATATTGTAGAGTGATTCTGGGTACCCTGCACTGTTTTCCCCAATGGTTCCATCTTACATAATTATAGTATAATATCAAAACCAGGAAACTGAAATTGCTGTACTGTGTGCCTAGTTTTATATATTTTTATCACATTTGTAGACTTGTGTAACCACAACTGTACTCAAGATGTGAAACTATTTCATCACCAAAAATATCTCTTTTTATCCCTTTGTAGTCACTCCACCTCTCTGTCACCACCATCCCTAACCCCTGATAATTATGAGTCTTTTCATCTCTATAATTTTGTCATTTTGGGAATGTTATAGAAATGGAATAGAGTACATGACCTTTAGGGAGTGGGTTTTTTTTTTCACTCTGCACAATACCCTGGATATCCATCTAAATGTGTGGATCAATAATTTGCTCATTTTTATTTTGAGTAGAGATTTACTTTTTCTTGTAATGGCTTTGGATGATCTAGAATCTGGTTCCTGGCAGGGTATCCTTTGCTCTAATGAGGTGTAGGAAAATTTATGTAGAGATCCTTAACACATCAGAGGAGTACAGTAGCCAGCACAAGTGAACTATTAGGGGAAGTGGAGATGTATTTCAAAATCTTTCAGGCTTTTGAGGTCAAAGTTCTTAGAGAATAAAAAGTCCTGTTAATATTTAAAACCATCTTTACCTTGAAATCTAAAATTCAAGAAGTGTTAGAAGGAGTATTCTACATAATGTAAGTGCAAGAAGAGGATTAGATTAAGCTGTTTTTAGTAACAACCAAAGATTAATAAGAAGGATGTCATGTTTCCCATAGAAATTACTTTTCAAAGAAAAATGTTCACTTAATGTGAATTGTATTCTTTGCTACATGTAAATATTTATTCTCTTCAATAATTTTTTTCCATAAATAATATGAACAAATACATGAATAGATAAACCTTGAATCTCCTTCAAAACATGCAATTTTTTGTTGAGACATCAGAAATGATACCAAGATCTGCCACTTGGTGGCAGTATATCCTAAGCTTGTACTTCAAATGGGCGGGTGTTAAGAGTAGGAGAGGGCAGTGTTAGATCTAAACTTGCTAAACTTTAAGTGCGCAGATGGTTTAGACTTCACACTAGCTGGTTGTGGTTGGCAAGGTTGTTCCTATCTGTGATTAGAAAAGGATGTTGGGACATAGTTTTTTAGGCAGAAAAATTTTTGAAAACTATTCTGATGCATAATTGTTTTCCCAATTCCAAACTTAACACAGTGGATAGTAGAACTAACACTGCTCTTTCATACATTTCTCAACATATAGGTAAGGCACCATGCCAAAGTGTAACAGAATAAAATAACTTTCAAAAAGAGCCAAAATAATACAGATTCGTCTACCCCAGTGACATACCAAACATTTAGTTCCTTCCGTGGTTATAATAGAGGGTTTCTGAAATGGGGACACCAGTTACAACTGAAAGTGGAGATATTATAGTGAAGATAGTTTGATTAGGTGCTAATAGACATATATGATGCTGATAATCCTAGTCCTCTTCTCTTACTTGGCTCCTAGACTTTAATAGCCAGTCTTTTATCCTTAGAACAGGAGGACAGAAGATTCTTCTCTGGAGAATCTGACCAATCAGTAAAGTTAATGTTTGAGATACTTAACCCATATACTCAATGGGTCAATTCTTAATTTCTTTTCTTTTTTTATTATATTTTATTGATTTTTTACAGAGAGGAAGGGAGAGGGATAGAAACACCCATCAGCTGCCTCCTGCACACCCCCTACTGGGGATGTGCCCGCAACCAAGGTACATGCCCTTGTCTGGAATCGAACCTGGAACCCTTCAGTTTGCAGGCTAACGCTCTATCCACTGAGATAAACCGGTCAGGGCTAACTTCTCACTCTTAAATAAGAAGACACTTCAGAGTTGGCAGATTGCGGAGGAAAGCAGCTACCATCAAAAATAGATTAAACAAATTAAGAAGGGAAAAACAAGCTTGAGAGAACAGAGACTACACACGAAAGATTATTATAAAAAACACCATTATTTAAAAAATATCTTCGGAGAGCTAAAGAGATATTCTAATCATAAAACAAAACAAGTGCAGTTAAGAATAGTCATGCAAGAAACAAAGAGCTCCTCAAAATTAAAAGCATGATATCAGGAAATAACAAAAATGTTGAAAAATTAAATTTTCCAGAAAGCAGAACTAAAAATAGAAATGGAAAATAGAAGAAATAAGTAAATAACTAAGTTAGGGAACCAGCAGACACATCATCTGAGTGACAGAAGTTTCAGAAATAGACAACACAGAAAATGAAGGGAAAGAAGAATTATCAAGGCAATAATTGAAAGAATTTTCTTAGAACTGGTACACATGAGTAATAAAGCCCAAATGAGTGAGGCCCAATGACTCAAGACAAATGAGTGTCTTGAAAAATGGGAAAAATTTGTCTCTCACCTAAATTATTAAGAGGTATCAGAATATCAGTAGGAAAAAAAAAGATCCCAAATCCCGACTGAATTGCATTGTCCAGTAAGTAACCACTATCCACATGTGGCAATGGAGCACTTGACTTGCAGCCAGTCCAAACAGAGACATCCTGTCAGTGCAGATTTTATAGATTTAGTAGACTTAGATTAAAAAATAAAGATGATAAAATAAATTTTTTAAATGTTTTATATTATTACTTGTTAAAATAGTAATATTCTGGATATAGTGGATGAAATAAAATATTAAAATCAATTTCACCTGTTCTCTTTTAATGTTTAAAATGGCACTACTAAAACATTTAAAATTACAAATGTGGCTCCCACTAGTGGGTCACATTAAATTTGCATTGAACAGTGTCATCCTAGAGAAATCAGAAATAACAATCACAAACAAAGGATCAGGAATCATATGGGTTCTCCATGACACTGGCAGCTAGAAAACAAAGTTCTGAAGGAAAATGATTTCTAATCTATAATTCTGTACTCAGGCAGGTTATTGAGTTTGAAAAGATATTCTTAGATATGTAAATTCTTAGAAATTTAATCCCAATGCATCCTATCTTGGACCATACTAGAAAATATTTTCTCCCAAAATAACAAAATAACCCAAGGAAAAGGAAGGTAGAGGATGTAAAAAAATAGGAAAGACAATACAGAGGAGAGAAAAAGGGAGTGTCTAGCAGGGGATGAAGCCTTAGCAAGCAACCAGCCCATAGGGAAAGACCTCAGATGACTCCAGGAGATATTCCTTAAAAAAGGTAAAATTGATAGACCACCTTACACATTTGTTATTTGCTGAGGGGAGATACAGGGCTGGCAGAAAGTTTAGGGTTGCATTAGTGGTAATTACCTAGGAAGTTAAACAACTGTACAATTATTAACGCCAGGAAAAACAAAGAGTTGTACAGTAAACTCAAGCAGTCAGATTTTATTGCATATCTCAGTTGAGAATAGTGTATCCCTAGTCCTATAAATGTACACATTGAATATTGATCTATTTTAAATTATAATGTAACTATATTGGAAGGATAGGGAGATGAGAAAGAGGCAAGTATAGAGAGGTAGATTAGGAAATGAAGCTTTATACTCATCCTCTATGATGGGTGTACTTTTGAAAAAACTAAAATTGAATAATCAAGATTAGTAAACATGTTAAGTAATATCAAAGCATTTTTTTAAATGTCAGCTTTGAAAGAATTGAATGTGGTTGCCTATGGGGAGAAGAAAATAAGGCCAAGGGGAATTGGTCAGGAAAGTTTTTGAAAAAATAATTTATTTTAGAGAGAGAGAAGAGAGAGGGAGAGAGAGATAGCAACATTGATGAGAGAGGAACATCAATTGGTTGCCTGCTGCACATCCCCTACTGTGGATCAAGCCTCAAACCCAGGTGTTTGCTGGGCAGGGAAATATCTATTTTATATAACAACATTATGGAAATGTTTAACCTTTAAAAACTGGCATATATAATTTGGATAAAAATAAAAACTTATATTGAGGCAAAAAAATGAGAATTGGGGTCACTTGAGAAATAACCATGTCCAAAGTCTGCCTGTAGTTCTAAGGATCCAGAGGCTGAAAAGGCCCAGCATGTCATTTATCATGGAGAACAGTGGCATGCAATTCAGACAGATTGTATAATAAATTAATGAGTCTACAGTGTTGGTGGAAGGAAGTAATGAGTTGCCCTTTTAAAACTTGGGTTAGACTATCCTTTGCATCTAGGTAGCTGGAAGCATGCCAATAGAGTGGCTAAAAATAAATGACCAACTGGTAAGCAAAGCCCACAGTTCAGAGAACTCTTTGATCATTTCTTGGAGTAGGGACTCTCCCAGGTGTGTGGGGTTTTTTGTTTGTCTTTTATTTTAGATTTTTAAATGATATTTAGAAACTTAGAGAGCATTGAAGAAACTCAGAAAGAAACTCGCATCTATAAAATTGAAAGAGCTCTGGCTGGTGTGCTCAGTGTTTAGAGCATCAGCCCCTCACCATAGGGTTGCAGGTTTGATACCCAGCCCCAGTTGGGGTGAGGGAGGCAACTATAAGATGTTTTTCTCTCACATTGATGTTTCTCTCTCTTTCTCCCCCTCTCTCCCTCCCCCCTTTCCACTCTCTCTAAAAAAAAATGGAAAAAATATCCTCAGGTGAGGATTAATAACATTGAAAGAATATGCATTTGTATCCGCTGAGGAGAAACTATGCATGGCTTATACAATGTTCTCTCTCTGTAATGGGACAGTTTCTTGGCAAATAATGAAGTTGCAATTTTCTTTAAAATTAATTATTTAGAAAATGTGATTCTTAGTGATTCTGGTACTATCTTAAGTAAATAAGTTTAGTTGTAGTTGCTGTGAATATAAGTAGAAGTCCTTTCAGATCATTTGGAAATAATTTAATAAATTTTGTTTTAAGTAGAAAAAATATTTCAATAAGTTGGTTAGAAGCATTAGCTAAAGGGGATAGATTGAATCCATGTATAGGTCACTTTGCATATGCTTTTACACTCAGCCACTTACTTCAGGGGGGAAAGTGGAGGAATATACATGGATCAGCACAAATATATCACTGCTCTTTATGGATTTGGAGTGTTCTGTTAGAATGTGTGTTCCTATGTAAATGAGAATAACTCTGAGGTCATTGGTATGGTTTTGAGTGACTGGGTCTGTCAACTCAGCAAAATTCTGTGCTTCTGTATAATTACTTTTTGTAGGAACTAGCCCACTGAAGTTTTTGCAAAGCTATTTTTTTTTGCATTCTCTTAAGCTTATATTTGTTTACATATAGTCAATATTCTGGCATATTTTTAAAGGGAAATTAATAGTTATTCATTACATTATAAGTTATTAATTTTTAAAAATAATTTAATAGAGAGGAAGGGAGAGAGAGAAACATCCAGAGAGATCAAAACATTGATTGGCTGCCTCTTACACATGCCTACTGTGTATGGAGCCCACAACCTAGGCATGTGCCCTAACTGAGAATTGAATGGGCAACTTTTCAGTGCACTGGACGATGCCTAACCAACTGAGCCACATGGGCCAGGACACATTATAAGGTATTTAAAAAAACAAGGCCTGGTAGTCTTTCCTCATAGAAAATTGCCAAGGGCTTTCTTTAAAGAGGCAATACAGAGATTATAGATTCCTATCCTCCACTATGGTACCTTTCCTAAATGGTCAGTGATGCTTCTACAGAGGAAAATCTGCCCTGATCACTGCTTATTGGGAATAATGGTGAAATTAGAATCCAGCTGGCTTGTTGTATGACCCTGAACAAAATACTAAACCTCACTGGGTTTTGAAGGAAGTTAAAAGAAAAGTCACAGATATAAACATATATTTTCAAAAATATATTTAACAAATCATTTGTGTTAAGAATATACTTAAAACTCTTACAACTAAATGATATGACCGCTCTCCACAAAAAACTCACAATTTAAAATGTGCAAAATATTTGAACAAATGCTTTACAAAAGAAGACTCACAAATGGCTAAAAAGCTCATGAAAAGATGTTAAATGCCATTGGTCAATATGGAAATTCAAGTTAACTCCATAATAAGATATAACAAATACCAGGGTTCAACAGGAATGACACGAAGTGCAGAAAGTCAGGAGTAATTTGATTGTCATGTAGGCTCTGGTAGATTGTCTTTCAGAAATCTTACTCTCCCCAGAAAAGTATTCAGTCTCCTTTAGGAAGAACAACCTCACTCAGCTGTGATTTCAGAATTTTCCTGGAGACAACTGAAAAGCATGGCCTAAAGTAAAATAGTATTTACATTTTCCAGTCTGGAATTGTCATATATAGTTCCAGACAAAAATAGGACTCTCATTTCCCAGAATTTGGATAAACTTCTCATTGGAAGCTCTACCTTAATTCTCCTAATAAGTGAAAATCCTGAATGGTTTTCCAACTCTAGGAGGACTCTTGGGTGTATCATCTGAGAAGGAAATTGACCCAACCCAGGAAATGTACTGAGTTTACAAGTATATCCAGAATTTTCTATGGTTCCTCTGCTATTTACTAATCATCAATAACCATCACAACATTGATGACCACCTGGTTGCTTCAGGTTTGAAGTCAGGGGCAATGAATTGGCAAAACCTCCAGGCTCATGGTACATGTGTATAATATGTGCAGAGACTTGAAATGTCAAAATGTGTCTCTTTCTTCACAAGGCTTAATGGTGTGTATTTTTTTTTTTTTTTTTTTTACAAAGGAAAGCTTATCTGGAAAGAACTATGTCATTTAAGAGTTAATCTATAGGTTAAACTGAGTGTCTTAAGTTTGTTTTTTAACATCCATCACTATAAAGTATGAGACCTAGGAGATCTGTTTGAAAAAGCCAGAGAACTAAACCTACTGATAACTTCAGAAGTAAAACCTTCACTCTCCCCTATTTTCATATGATTCAGACTCATTATGCAACTTAACTCAGGTGGACCAAGCTTCTCACCAAATATGAAAATACATAGGAAAAAATAAGAGAAGAGAAGCAATTGAAAAAATAAATTATAAAAATTTGTAGGAACATAAAATGTTAAAAGAAAAGTTAATCAAATGAGAGCATGTTATTAATTCATATTCCCACTAAATGTAGCAGAGTTGAGATCTAATAAGAAAGTTAAACCCTAAAGCTAAAATTTTAAATTTCAGATAAAATAGGTTAAAATTAAAATAAAGGCTAAAAACCAAATTCTAAAAAAACACATTAGTATAGAAGCAATAAAAATGTTAAGCAAAACGATAAAAACCAGCGAGAGGCTAACTCTAAAATGGTATTCTACATGAAATAAAGGATAAGAAAGAACTAAGAGCTAAAATATGAAAGTTTAAAAAAAAGCTCAAAAACTTAAATGGAAAAAATGATTGTGATTATATTTAAAGTATAGTAGAAAATAAATCACTTTTTTCTCCAAAAAAAGAAGACAATAAAATATCAGAGGTTATAATATACATACATACATACATGTATGTGTATATCTATGTATACACACTCACACACATACATACATTGAGAACCTGACTTCCAGGTGGTTTGCACAGAGACTTACATTTAGTCACTTAGTTCTTAGGCTCATAGAGAGCTGTCATGGTCTTCAGAAGCAAGAGGCTAGGAGGAGGAACGGTCTGACTTCCATTTGGCACCAGATTTTGAATGGTGCTTTCGATGCCATCATTGACTCCTCTAAATTGAACTGCTAAATGTATTCTCAACTTTGAAATGTGTCTTAAATGTCACAGCAGCAAAATGGCACTTTGAGGGAGACACTCCTGAAGCACTTAAGGCTTTGGAGAGAGAATTCAAGTCCTTGCTCTGTGGCATGAGAAGCAATGGACTCTTTCAACTGCTTCTTCATCTGAGCCCTTCCAGGCATAGCTGAGAAGCAGCGGCTAGCACACTGTTTACAGAATGGGACAAACAGTGTGGAATACTTATGAAAATACATTTAAAAAGAAGAATATTCAATCTTCAAATAAAAAAACACGCAAGGAAATAGAATTAAGAGAATTTTATCTTGAACACATATCTTTGTTACCTGCCAGGGGCATATTTGCTCAATTATGCTCATTAACTCAGCTTCTTATTATATCAATAAATCAGTGAATCAGGTATTTATCTAAGGCTTATTCCAAGGCCAGGGTTCTGCTCCAGACATGCTGGGGGCATTTCGGAAAGACAAATGATGCATTTCTTTGCCAAGGAAATCACAAGTCTGGTGGGGAAAGAAAGAGCCACTTCCAGACTCCGATTAGATCTGATTTTGTATATCAACCTTTGGAAACCCTGTGATATTTCCACTGCTCTCTATACACAAAGGTTCCTTGCCCTAAGCGGGTTAGGGAAAAGTATATGTGAAATTTTCAGGCCTCTGTTTTCAGAGTTGTTGATTACCTGGAGGGAGAGCTATGAGTGGCTTCCTCTCAAAGGTATCTTTTCCCTCTTTGCTGCTGGGACCCAGGGCTGTTTCTATCTGGTGAAAAGAAATGTTGGGAACTAAATCTCCTTTGCTTGCACACTTGGAATTCTTGAAAAGTGTTGCAGTTTCTGAAAGCTATTCTGTGAGGTGTCTTCAGAAGGATCATATTTTGTCTATTTCTAGCTGGTGCCTCAGCCTTCATTGGTTTTAAGACAGCACTTCTTTTTTAAAAATTTAATTTTTAAGTAACAGTTTTCATTCCATACTGCTATTTTGTATTAGTTTCAGGTATATAGCATAGTGGTTAGATAATCATATAAAGTGTTCCCCCTGGTATTTCCAGTACTTAATTATTACAATACTAGAGGCCTGGTACATGAATTCATGCATGGCTGGGGTCCCTCAGCCTGGCGGCCATAAGGGCCTATTGGGGTGGCTGGCTGGGGGAAGGGACCACGGGAGGTTGGCTGGCAGGGGGGAGGGATTGAGGAAAGTTGGCCAGCTGCGAGAGGTTGGCTATGGGAGCGCACTGATCACCAGGGGGCAGCTCCTGCATTGAGTGTCTGACCCCGGTGGTCAGTGCGTGCCATAGTGAACGGTCGACCAGTTGTTCAGTTGTTTGGTGGCTTAGGCTTTTATATATATAGATTACTGACTATAATATTCCCTATGCAAGACAGCAGTTCTTAAAATGTGGTTTGTGGGTTGCTGGGGGTCTCTGGGATCCTTTTAGGGGGTTCCTGGATTCAAATTATTTTTATAATAATTTAAGGTGTTATTTGCCTTTTTTCACTCCATTGATATTTGCACTAGTGATACAAAGTCAGTGGTTGGGTGTGCTGCTTGTGTTCTTAGCACAAGTCAAAGCAGTGGCACCAATCTGTACTTGCTATCGTTACCTTCTTTCATCACCATGCACACTTATTAAAAATAAAGTTAGGGATGTCTCGCTTAAATAGTTTAAAGACTTAAAAATGTCCTGATGAAATGGCAAAATAATTAATTTCTATCTTGTAAAACAGCATCCCTTTCTTCACTATGATTTTTTGAAAATATATTTTTTTCATAAGATGTTACTTACCTTAATGTTTAATGCATATTTCCAATCTTCTTTGAAGTGCTCCTGCTGCACCAACGTGCGAGGATTGTCCAGGGAAAGTACTTGTGAGGATGAGTTACTCTAGTCACTTTTTCATAGGATGTCATTTTCACTTGAAAGATCAATTGGTAGGTGAACTATGGTAATTCAGACATGGGTATTTGGCAGACATATTTTCTTGAAAATGAAGGAAGTGACCGTGTCCCCTTAAGGAAAGCACCTGACAGAATTTATTACCAATGACAAAATTCAAGCTTTGAAGCAACAACTAGGATTCGGCAAAATATGCAACTGCACTGAGACCTAGACAGCTTCTCAATATCTAAAGACCTTTGTGAGGAAATTGGTGGTGATAGTAATGAATCTATTTTTTTCATATTGTATAATGAAATGTGCTAGCATTTGGGAGATGTTATAAAATCAAGAACGGGCAAAAAAGATCCATTCAAAGTGCAAAGCAGACAAATAGATTTTGAAATAACTAAGTAGGAGAAGTTCACTGATATGGTTTCAGATTCTATGTTGCAACTAACATTTAAAAAAGATGCTGACGACGCCTTGCCATACTAGCAGTCAGCAGCTGTGCGTCGCTGCAGGTTGCCCAGGACCAAACCAGAGAGGGTCGGACCTGCATTACCACCATTTGTCCACCATCCAGAACTGAAATATCATTGCTGATATGTACACATAAGGAACTGTTTGACATTGAAATTGGGACTCAAAAGAACTCTTGGCCCAGAAAGAAACTCACTACAGACTGATTCATTTGCCTCTCAGCATAACCATTATTGCTTGTCTCATTTTTGGTTCTTATAAGTGTATTTCTAGTATCACATGATCTCACTCATCTAGAGGAAATAATGAACAACATAAACTGATGAACAAAAACAGACCCGGAGATAGGGAAGCATCGATGAGACTGTCAAACCTCAGAGGGAAGGTAGGGGAGGGTGGGGGTAAGGAGAAGATATCAACCAAAGGACTTGTATGCATGCATATAAGCCTAACCAGTGGTCACGGACAACAGGGGTGTGGGGGCATGCGTGGGGAGGGGTTTGGGATGGGAATGAGGGGATAAGGACAAATATGTGATACCTTAATCAATAAAGAAATTAAAACAAATAAAAATAAAAAGCCACTATTTGTTGAAATTAGGTATGATGTCAAATAACAACAACCACAATTATCTGTAGAGGATAGAAAACTACTTCTGCTTTTTACAAGTACCCATCTGTGCGAAGCTGGGTTTTCTTTAACAACTTCAATTAACACATTGCAACACATTTAATACAGAAGAAGATATGGTATGTCCGGGACTTCCAGGTGGTCCTTTCTCCCCTAATGGCTCTTACTTTACAGGTCTGGGTCTGGTCAGATCATATGTCTATGCATTACAGTTATACATCGGAGGACTGGGGAAAGACTACAGAATAGGTCTGCAGACTCATTGACCCACTGTGATGCCTTCTTGGGCCAGGATTCACTTATCCTCTGGCCTCCATAACAAATGATTCTAACAGCCAACATGATGGCTTTTGAGAACCCCAGGTATTATCATCAGATCAGACCTAGTATCCAATAACCCTTATAACATTTGGGTATCCTCATTCTCTAGGTTTATAGTTACTCTGGGAGATAGCTAAAGGCTCCTTTGGGGGAGGATTAGGGTAATATTGATATTTATACTTTATATACTTGTAGTAACATTACAAGCTCTTTCCTTAACAGAATATTGTCTATCAATTAATGGGCTCTGGGTCTGTGACCTTAGATTGGAAACTGAGTAAGAGATCACAAGTTTCCAATGTGGTAGGAGGACATTAACATTCTTTTAAACAATTCTATTTTTTTTCTTCAAACAGGCAAATAATTGGTTTCCCAACTTTTTAATACCTAGTAACACTATGGTCTATTATCCTTGGTCATAGACTTTTGCGGGTCAAGGTACCCTACTTGCCTTGTAAATCTTGCTGCCTCATAAATCTTACCTTGCTGAGATAAGGACTTCCACCTACTCTCTGCCATTCCAGACTCCTATTACTCCCACTGACACTAGATATCTTAGTTCTAGGACAGCCATCAGCAAACCATTAAAGTGGACCAGCCACTTGCATCTGTGCATTCTTTATTGTGTTAATGAAGGGCTTTTTCTCTGGGCCCTCCTGGGAAATGGTCATATGGCAGGTCCTCCAATCTTGCATAATTAATCCATTCTTAACATTCTCACACCCTTGAGTTGTTCCTAGGTACTCTGCTAAAGTAATTTGGGCATTTTTACATTTGTTGTAGGCCAATGTTATATCCTAATTTCAAGAAGCCATCTCAGAAACATATTAGGGCTGGCACTAAATGTCCTTGCCATGACATTAAGCACTGAATCATGAAAAAGTATTCACTTGTCAAACATTGTTGCCTATCTATATTTCACTCTGTCCTGGTGTGATATCTTCAAGAGACTTTGCTACCCTGTTCCTATCAGTGCATATTCAGCCATGTCTTATAATTTGGATTGAAGACTGCTATTTCCTCTTGGAGAAAACATACTTCCCTTTGCAGGCTGTGCTATGATTCAGCCTCAATTATTGTTCTGAAGGCAATGGGATTCCACATCGGTAGCTCTAGAGGACAAACATCATGTAGCAAGATATCTACCTCAGGTAAGTATTGTTAGGGTGTCCAGAAGAGATGACACTTCTAGCAATGGGGAGGAAGTTTATTCTGATGACTGAAGGGCTTAGGAATTTTAGAGGTTCAAGATCCTCAAGTTTATCTAGCATCTTAGACTCATCTCAGGGACCAACTTCTTTCCTATAAGCTTCTGAGCTTATGAATGTAATGTCCTTTTTAGTTATTCTTCCCTTACTATTACACCCTAGGCATGACTTCCAGCATAATCTGACCCTGCACTTACCAAGATAAAAGTTTCCTTTCACAGTATGCCTTGAGTTGTAACTAGCCTAACTTTGACCCTATTAATTTCTTTCTCAGGGCTTCTAAAGTAGTTAACAAAGCAGCCAACTCCACAACTGTTAAAATTACCTTTGTCCCTTACTGTTCATTGCCTAATTCCCCATCTGTGACCAGCTTAGTACCTAATTCTGTCTACTCTGTACCAGAGGTTGTTAACACCCAGCTTACTACTATCTGGCCAGTTCTAGAATTCCATCTCAAGGGTCTGCTTTCCAGGGCCAACTCTGGTACCAGTATTCTTAGTCGGTGTTTTGGTGGGAGACTAGGAAGAATAAGATAGAGAAGTAGGAAAAATCAATACAGGGTATATTTTGCCTGTGTTCCTTCTGGAGGCAACTGAGACTGGGCCATTCTGGCATCTTCTAAGGAGCTATGTATAATAAGTTTAAGAATTTTCCCTTGAGGAACAACACACAGGATCAGTTGTCCCAGCCATGCCCCATGTGTGGTGCCAATCACACAGGCTCCCCAAGCAGCAGGGTCCAGTCTCAAGGAACAGAGAGAGACTGCAGTGCAGTTCAGTCAAGGTGCTGTCCAATGACCTATCCTAAGAACTGTGGCAGCTCAGATGGCTGGAGCACACATTGGAATGAGAGGCTGTGACATTGGGCACAATGAGTGTTCGATATGTGATCGCAACTTGACTGATCTTTACTTTTCCTCCATTTCAGTCTCCTGCAACTGTGGCCACAAACTGTACATTGCCTTTGTTAATAACTGCCTTTCTCTAAAATATTTAGCTTCCATTTCTTACTCTCTGATTATTGCAAAGTATTTTTAGCCAATATCGCACAGTGTAATGCCTCTTGATAATAAAATGAGAGGTAATGAAAAATTGACATCTACAAGCTGGCATTAGAAGTTCTTTAGGAAACATATTTTAGAGCTCCCTCATGCTATTATTTCCAAAGCTATAATTTAGTGAGCTTGACTTTATTCATTCACCATATTTTTACTGTGAACCTAATGTTGGCTAGGCACTATGCCAGGTGCATGAAAGTACAAAGATAAACATTAAAATAAAAGTTTTCAGTGCTGAAAAATAGTAAAGGATGTAAGCATGCAAGCAAATTATTTCAGAGCAGTGTGAGAAGTTGTTATATACATAATCACAGAACTGTGGGATTGGAGAAAAAGGAGACAACAATATGTTCACAAAGGTAGAAAGATGTTATCACAAAAAAATTAAACTTTGAGGTGGATTTTGAAGGATGAATTGAGCCTTGGTAGATGGAGAGGTAACGACAATGTTTGCAAAAGGAGAGAAGCATAAAAGAGCATGCTATGTTAATAAGATAGGGATTGAAGCAGCATATTGGGGGTGGTGTCTCATGAGTTCAGAAATAAGAGACTGAAAATATACTAGTATATGACCAAGGACAGTTACAAATCGATTGTGACAGATCTTAGATAGTATATTAGAGTCCTTTTAATTTCAGGAAATTACAGATTTAAATTTTAGCTTTGTGATAATGAGGGAGCTATATTGTAGAAGAGAGTTGGAGCTAGGAGATTGGTTAGAAGATGATTTTAATAAGTCAAGTTAGAGAAGATCTATGAACTGTGGCAGGGACAGTAGGAATAGAAAGTGAGAGATGGATTTCTGAGACATATATGATATAGAATGAACAGAATTTAATCAACTGACTCTAATTCTCCTGCCTCCCTATTATGAGGATTCATGTTATCTTATCCCTATCTTAATAATTTGATATTAAAGTAGAAAGAGTTAAAGCTTCTATTTGGATAACTGATAGGTGATACCATAAACTAGGATGGAGATGTGAAGTAATTTGAAGGTGGGAGTGATGGGGAAAAGAGACATTTTGGGGGGCTAGCAATCTAAATGTAGTCACTGACCCTTTAACTGTCTGGTCCTGCAAGACCTGTTTACTCCCATTTTAGAGAGGCTATAAACCTTCCCTAGAGGAAGTTATCAGTGCTGGCGCCAAGCCAAGCCTTTGGTTGAAGTCTCAAAGGCCCAGCACATGGGGTTCTTTAAGAACTTGTAAAGGGGACTGGAAAGCCCCATATTTGGGAGACAAAGGACTGAAGAAGATATAAAAAGGGACAACTTCCTCCATGTGGGGGCCCAGAATTTGAAAGACATTTTTCTCTGAGCCTACCAGTATAATAATAATAAAGTATAACTCCATTTCTCTAAGCATTGCTTGTTTTTTCTCCGGTCTTATGTAACAGGAGGGCGGGGGGGGGGGGGGGGGCGGGGGGGCAGGGGGGGAGAAGAATCATTTTTAAGAAATGTCAAAGTGCATTTGGAAAACCCATATGATAATCCCCCAATAGGGACTACAGTCTGTTTCTAGTTAAATATCCAGGACAAATTGCCCTTTTGCATTCAACACAGTGTTTCATAAGCATTTTTAGAATCATCATATCCAAAACTAAACTTATTTTCCCCTAAACACTCTCCCAATCCAGTGTTAATTATTTAGAAAATGGCATTTCCACTCAATACTTTATTCATTTTATAAGTTTCTTAAAGATATAGTACTACCCTGTGCCAGGCACTGTTTTAGGAAGCTCACAGCAATGATCAAAAGCAAGGTGGCTCTCATTTGCAAAATAGTGAAAATGAATGAATAATAAATAGGTAAAGTGATGATAGTAGCAATTAAGAAAAATAAAGCAGACTGAGAGGGATAGAGAGGTAGAAGATTATTTTATTCAAAATGGCCCGGGAAGGTATCTCTTATGAAGTCAGACTTGAGTGGAGCTCTGGAGAGAAGGAAGGGGTTAGGTTGTAGGATACATGGGATATTACTTATGATTGCTGTAACAAATTACCACAAATTTTATGGCTTAAAACAATACTAACATACTATCTTAAAGTTCTGTATGTCAGAAGTCCAAAGTGGCTCTTAGGGGGCTGAAATCAAGGTGCAGACAGAGCTGTATTCCTTCTGGTGGCTGAGGGAGAATTGATTCCTTGCCTTTAACACTGACCACATTCTGTGGCTTGTTTGTTCTTTCTCTCTCTTTCCATCACCACATTCCTGCCTCTCTTATAAGGACTCCTATGATTATATTGGGTTCATTTGAATAATCCACAGTAATCTCCTCTTCTCAAGCCTTTGTGCATGGAAAGAATGAGTACAAATAGACTAGAAGACTGGGGAGCTGAGAGCATAGACAAGCGCAGTCTACACCACCTGCAGAAAAGGCACAACCCTAGGTGTTCAACTATGAGGCACAGCTCTGGCTATAGGGAAGGATCTTAAAAGCATGTGGACCTGAGTGGCTGCTTCAGAAAAGCAATGCTTCTATAGAAGAAAGTAAATAGAAAGGGGGAAGCATTCTTTACAAACATGTAGTGGGAGGATTTAGAGAAGCTCAAGGAGGAAATAAAGGCCATTGTCAAAATATTAGAGAACCACAAGACAAAGCAATTTGTCCCTACACAAACCATGTTTCTAAGAAGAAGCTGTACTTCACTCTAATAGGAGAAAAAATTCTGTCCAGAAAATGAGTTGGAACAGGAAAAAGCAGATTATATCCATACAAAGTTATTAAGAAAAAAGAAAAAGAAAATCAAAATACTGTAGCCTTAACCAGTGTGGCTCACTCAGTTGGATAGGCATTATCCCATGCACCAAGAGGTCACCATTTTGATTCAGGTCAGGGAACATACCAGGGTTGCAAGTTTAATCCCCAGTAGGGGGCATGCAGAAGGCAGCTGATCAATGTTTCACATTCATATTGATGTTTCTTTCCATCTGCCCCCTCCCTTCCTCTTCCTCTAAAAATCAATAAAGTACACACAATTACAAATAAACATAGCACTATAGCTGTAGAAAACTTTCCCTACCAGACTCAACCACAAAGCAGAAGAAAACAGTAAAGCAAAACTCTAAACAGAATTAAATAAGCATCTCATGATTTTCATTATAACTAAATATAGCTGGGAAGCTAACTAAATAATGGAAAGGAACATTCCCTCCTTTTAGTTAAATGCCAAATAATGAATATATATTGAATGATGAAGTAGGAAAATTTCAGCTTTGCAACCACTATAGTTGTAATTCAAGCAAGAATTTTTAGCAGGTGCTAAAACTAGTGTGTGGAATTTTGATAAGGAGCAAGATCTTGGCAGAAAATCAAGATACTGCTTTATAAAGGTATTTCTTTATAAAAAAAGGAAAAAATAGTAATATCATGGTAGAGAAACCCAGAGGGTTCTTCTTTAATCTGATGATATATATCCTGATGGGATGCAATTAGAAGATGACATCAGTTATTCAGTACTCCAGCCTCAAATGCATAACCTGACCCGAACATGAGGAAAGATTAGGTAAACTCAGACTGAAGAGCTATCCTCTATAAAAATGTCAATTTTGTGTCATTTATAGAAAACACCTTGCAATAAGAGGGAAATTTAAATTCATATTCAAATTTGTTTTTCAGCTCATAGGTAAATAATGCTTTTTTGTTATTTTTTAAAAAATACAGCAATGTTATTTTGTTCAAAATATTACTCAATATTCTTTAAAAATGGGATTTACACTGTATTGTGCATATAAGGAGAGGGGCAAAGTAGGTTCATAGTTGTTCATATGTATAATAATATAATAATGAATAAATAACAATACAAGAATAAACTATTTCACATACTCACAACTGTAAACATACTTTTTTTTTTAAATCCTCACCTGAGGGAGGATATGTTTATTGATATTAGAGAGAGAAAGAAAGAAAGAGAGAGAGAAACATCCATGTCAGAGGGAAGCTTGGATCAGTTGCCTCCTGTACGCACCCTGACTAGAGATCAAACCCACAAACCTAGGTGTGTGCCCTGATTGGGAATCAAATGGGAAATCTTTTGTTGCACAGGAAGATGCTCCAACCAACTGAGCCACCAGGCCAGGGCTGTAAACCTACTTTTGCCCTACCCTGTACCCTAGTAACATTCCTCTTATTACAAAAAGCTTTCTATAAATGGAACTAAATTTGTAAAAGTTACAAGAAACACCCCAAGTCCATGGAGAATGAACAGTAAACACAGAAGTAGTACAGGATTTTGATATCTCTCTTCTGCTCACTATAAGTCTTTGTTGACCTTAGAAAAATTACTCATTCCACAACTCATTGATAAAATACCAGTCCTGCTCTGCAGGTTGTTTTAAAAACCTGAATGGTGATGCAGTGCCATGACTCCATTGCTTCATTGCTATGCATGCTTAAGAAAAACTTCTCGATGGGAGATCTAAACTGCCTGCTAAAATCTTTCCCAAAGATTGTTTGGTTTTAAACTGTATTTAATGCTGAAGTAAAACATATTCCACATCTAGGGAAATCATTCTGGTGATGAAACCTTCTGAAGCTTAAAAGAGTGTTAAAAAAGAAACCCACTTGCCTTCCAGGATTAGAGTGTATGAAGGTAATTGAGCCAAATGGAAGTTTTATCTCCAAGTGGAATTACTTACACTGCACAGGGGATAAGGCATCTGAAGATTTATCTGACATTCCTGATACCTCAGCAGTGACACTAATATTGGATGACACATTTGGCAGAAGGGAAGGATCTTTTCTCTTTAGAACACTCTATATTTGTTAATTAAATGATCATTGCTGGATGCATCCTCTCATGAATATAAATTACTAGCTCAGCAGAGGACTTATATTTGCATGGCATCTTTTATTATGAAGCATTTTCTGGAGTGCAATAAACCCATTTTACCTTACCACTTGACATATTTAGGGATTGCTTTCTCCCACACTGCAACATTGTCTTTAAGTAACTGTGTTATACTCAGGATGTAGTTCAGTAAATATAAAAGCTCTTATCCTGACTTGTGGAGTTTAATATTTTTTTCTTAACTAGGCACATATTGCCAGCAGAATTCTGTATACTGAAACACTTTTGTAATGGGGTATAATAATTAACCATATTTCTTTCATCACCTGTTGACAATTCCTGACATGGTATATGTTTAAATTTGATTATCATTGATTTTTATTTCCAGTTTGGCACCATTATTCAAACTCAGTGTGATTTCTGAATAACACTATGCTTCTCCAATGACTGGTTGTCTCATCCTATCTAATAAGAGAGTAATATGCAAATTGACCATTACAACACACAAGATGGCCACCCCCATGTGGACAAATGATGGCCGCCACAAGATGGCTGGCAGGTGAGGGCAGTTATGGGTTATCAGGCCAGCAGGGGAGGGCAGTTAGGGGTGACCAGGCTGGCAGAGGAGGGCAGTTGGGGGATCAGGCCTGCAGGGAAGGGCAGTTAGGGGTGACCAGGCCGGCAGGGGAGTGCAGTTGGGGGTGACCAGGCCGGCAGGGGAGGGCAGTTAGGGACAATCAGGCTGGCAGGGGAATGGTTAGGGGGTGATCAGGCTGGCAGGCAGAAGCAGTTAGGGGCAATCAGGCAGGCAGGCAGGAGAGTGGTTGGAAGCCAGCAGTCCTGGATTGTGAGAGGGCAGTTGGACATCCCTTGAGGGGTCCCAGATTGGAGATGGTGCAGGCTGGGCTGAGGGACACCCCACCCCGTGCACAAATTTCATGTACCGGTCCTCTAGTTGGAATATAATCTCCATGAGGGCAGAAAATTTGTCTATTCTCTTCCCTATGTATTGCAATGCCTCAAACAGTGCCTGGTACATAGTAAATGTTCACTAATATTTTTGACTGACTGAATCATTTGTATAAATAAAAGAGAAGAAATGTGTATATTTATAATTATATATTTATTGAAATAATATACAATAACAAACTAATTCCAAACTATAAGTTAGAAAAATATGACAACAAATATGAAATAAATTTTATAGAACTACAAATAACTGGAAGAAACCTAATGCCTTTCCTACTTTAATGGACATTTGTCATAATTTTTGCCACTCAGTTTCTTTTCAACACTCTTCTTATGATGAGAACATTTTTACACAAGTGTCTTTTTTCTGATTTTCTACAATTTGAATTCTATATTCCCCTCACTTTAGCCTACTTTTCAGATATATTTTGAGAATCATGTTTTATAAAGTATATAGATTCATTACATCATGCACCTCATAAATAATATTTTGAAATTATAATACTTTCATTATTGCTGAGAGGTTTTGGTATTTAAGATTATATTCCTTCTTTAAATTTTTTAAAAATATATTTTATTGATTTTTTTTTACAGAGAGGAAGGGAGAGGGATAGAGAGCTAGAAACATTGATCAGCTGCCTCCTGCACACCCCCTACTGGGGATGTGCATGCAACCAAGGTACATGCCCTTGACTGGAATTGAACCTGGGACCCTTCTGTCCACAGGCCGATGCTCTATCCACTGAGCCAGACTGGGTAGGGCTAAAAATTTTCTGCAAAAGTTTGTGTAATATGTTTCCTTGAATGTATGACATAATTAACCATGAAAATCAACTGGGCCTGAAGTTTAACGTTATGGAGGTGTTGTTGTTTTTTCTTCTCTCTTGGTAAATATATTACATACACTTGAAATGAATACATATTCTTTATTTCTCTCAGTCGCTGAGAGAGGGATGTTATAGCCTTTTGTTATTGTTATGGAATTTTCAATTTCTTTTTTTATTTTTACCTTTTTAATTTGGGTCCTTTTGTTACACTTTTATAATTCCTACATAAAATTTACCTTTTATGATTATTAAATGTTGTTCTTTATATTTGGTATGACCCTTTGTATTAAAGTCTATTCATTTAATATTAATACAACTACTCTAGACTTCTTATGTTTATAGTTTGCATGACTTAATCTCTTACCATCTATTTACTTTCAATCCTATTTGCATTTTTATATTAAAATGTACTCCTTGCAGATAGCTTGTGGATAATTTTTGCATTTTAATGTCACTCTTTGACATATTTAGACAAATAACATTTAATAACTTTTTGATATGGTTGAATTTAGGGCTACCATTATTTCTTTTCATTTGTATCCTCTTTTTTTCTCCACTTGTTCCCATTTTCTTGCCTTCTTTTGGATGAACTGGATAATTTTTAAATTCTACTTTAACCTATCTATTGGATATTTTAGTACTTATTTTTTTATGGATCCTTTCATTTTATTGAAGGCCTTCAGGGGAGGGTCTAAGTTGGTAAGACAATGAGTTCTAACATCCTAAGCCTGGCCAGATATCTCAAGGTTCCCAGAGGCCAAAAGCTGTACTATTTTTTTGTATTTTATCACAATCTACATGTCTAAACTTATATCTACCTAGCATTAATATTTACCACTTCTTTAAAAAATTAAAACACTTTGCAACTAGATAGATTCCTTTACACCTTCATGCTCCACTGACTTTATTATAGTTTTAATGTGAATTATATGTACAAATCTTACCTTGCAAACAATTTTGCTTTAAACAACTATACATATTAAAATGAGGGAAAACAGTCTTTTATATTTAACTAGAGGCTCAATGCATGAAAATTCGGGGAGCAGGCCTAAACTGCAATCTGGCCTCCCTTTGCAGGAGGCAACTGGCTGATCAGGGGAAGGCAATACCCCCATCACACCTCTGCTGCTGCCACTGCCGGCCACCTTGGCTACCTGAGCCTTGGCCCTTGCAGCCACTGTGGCTTGCCTGAGCCTCAGCCCAGCCTTCCTTGACTGAGCCTCGTGCCCTCACAGTGGTAGCTGCATCCGTGGCCTGCCTGAGCCTCGGGCAGCCGCTGCAGCTTTGTCCAGTAGGATGTACATCCTAATTAGCACATTACCCTTTTATTAGTATAGATTATTTGTGAGAAATTCTCTTAGTTTTCTTTCACTGGAAAATGTCTTTGCTTTCATTTCTAAACAATATTTTTGTTGGGTATAGAATTCTGGATTGAGAGTGCTTTCTTTTTCTTTTTTCTTTTAGTACTTTAAAAATGTTATTACACTGTTTTGTTTTATTTTTGTCCTCCATGATTTCTGATGAACAGTCCAATGTAATTTAAATTCCCTTCCATTACTTCCATATTTAATGTGTTATTTTATTTTTTTGCTGCTTTCAATCTATTTCAATATCTATACATATATTTCAGTAGTTATGTTTCTGGGCATTTTGATTTTATACTAATTAGGGTTCAGTGAACTTTGGAAACTTGTAAATATAAGTGTTTTTTTTTTTACCAAATTTGGAAATTTTTATCAAGTACTTCTTCACAGTTTTAGTGTAGGGGATACCAATCACTTTAACCGGGACTCCAATTACATGATATTAAATCATTGACAGTGTCCTACGGGTCCCTATTACTTTGTACATTATTTTTTTTTCATTAAGTTCTCTCTCCTTTCCAATTGGTTTGATTTTTTTTTCTTATCTTCAAGTTACTGTTTATCTTTCCTGATATGTTCATCCTGCTAATAAATGCATAGGGTAAGTTTTTAATTTTAGATTTTATTTTAATGTTCTAAAATTTCCCTTTGGTTCTTTTTTGTATTTTCTATTTTTTGACTCATATTTACTGTGTTTTTATTCAAGTTTTTACCTATGTACTTCATGATGTATATTTAAAGTAGCTATTGTAAAGATTTTGCCTGACTATTCCAACATTTCAATTATCTTGGGATTGATATGCGTAAATTTCATTTTTCCTTAAAAATGGACTACATTTTCCTGATTATTTTCATGTAGAGTAATTTTTTATTTTATACTGGAGATTTTAATGTTTTTGTTGTAAAAAGTGGATTTAGTTATAACCCTCTAAGTAACATTTGTTTTAGCAGGTAATCAAACACAGGTAAGTTTACATTGTGAGTTATTTCTCTCATTCTGTATGTGGTGTTCAAGCCTCCGTTAAGCTTTCACTTTTCTGATTTGAGTCTATCCCATATGTGTGTAGTTCAAGAGTTAGACTAATACTTATGCAAGGCGTGTATAAAATTAGGGGATATTTCCTTCTCTCTTTCCTACTCTCAGGGGTTTTCCCTGATTTCACTAACAAGAAGGATGGAATTTCTATTGGAGTATTATATGACTGGGCTGAACTCTCTATAACTGTGACCTGCCCTTGTGGAAAAGTCATACAAAATTCATCCCCATGCACTGCACGTTGGTTCTCCAATTTCTGACTCCCATGAAAAATCTGATTAGTTTACTTTTCAGAGCCTTTGGTAGTTTATTTTGGATTTAATCTAGAATTTATACATGAAATCCGGAGAGGAATGGACCATAGGGGGCTCATTCCACAACAGCAAAAACAAAACTCCTGTCTTATCTCCTTAATATCTGACATAGCTGTACTTTTGTCTCCCTTTTAACTAGAGATTTTATATATTTATGTTTTTCCATAATGAAACTTGCAAGGTATATGCTACTTTAGTAGTTGTTTAAGAAAGCTAAGCTTACTTTATTTCTCAAGTAAAATTTTATTTTCTATTTTTAAAATTTCTGATCTTATATTTATTATTTCCCCCTCTATTCTTTTTCATTTTCTCCTAAATTGAAAAAATTAAAATAAGAAGTTAGCTAATGATGTTTAAGCTTGGCTCATGTTAAAATATAAGCACTTAAAGTACAAATTTCTCTATTTAAAAATTATTGAGATATAATTTACACATAATAATGGCCAATATTTAATGTGTACAATTTGAAATGTTTAGACATATAAATACTGATAATACTATCACCACAATTAGAGCTATAGTCATATCCAACACATCCGAGAGTTTCCTCGTGTCCCCCTCTTTTTCTTTGTTTCTTAGTAAGGACACAAAAGAAAGAAAATTGCTGCACAAGCTTATTTATACGTGGAGTCTAAGAAGTTAAATTAATAGAAGCAGAGTAGGAAGGTAGTTGCTGGGTGGAGAGATGTTGGTCAAAGGGTACAAAACTGCATTTATCTAGAATGAATAAGTTCTAGAAATCTAATGTGCAGCGTGATGACTATGGTTAATAATAGTGTACTGTACACTGGAAATTAGCTAAGAGAATAGATCTGAGGTGCTCTCACCACACACATGTATGTAACCATATGAGAGATGGATATGTTAATTGGCTGACTATAGTAATCATAGTGCATGTGTCTATCAGAACATCATGTTGTATACCTTAACACATCTAATTTAAAAAATGAATAATGGAGAAAAATCCCCTTCTTGCATATTGAGGGATGTTCTTAATACCATGGACCACAACTAAGCCTTGACCCCATACACGGGTAGGATTGAGAAAAGAGTAAATATTTTTCTGATACTACCTCTCTGCCCACTTTTGTTCAAAAAGCAGGGTGAAAGCAAATTTCTGGGAGCATAGACTTTCTAAACTCTGAGCCAGCTGCTTGAAATGTTATCCTCAATAACATGCTGGGGAGAGCCTCTTCTGCTTCATGTAGCTGCTGTGCCCCAGTCAGCTGGGCTCCCTGCCAACATTAGCTTGACTTAAATGAACAGGTTAGCCTTGGCACTTGAGAATCTCATTGAACATATGTGCAATTGGCAAGGCAAGTACCTTACTAAATAAATAATACCTAGAGATGGAAAGTTTATGGTAACCACAGAATTAAGCAATAAGTAGAGAATAAAACTATCAGGATTCACTGAAACATATAAATGCATATTATATGTATATCTATATATCTGTAGCAGTATCTACATATATTTGGGAGTAAGAAAGAAGAAATCGTTTTTCTCTTTTCCTCTTGGAGGCAAGGAAAGTGGCCCAGATATATGCATTTACCTCTAATCTGAATGAAAGATGTGAATATGTTTTCAGGGATAAAGCATATTTTATCTCAAAGAGCAGTACCTTATCATTCATACATTTATACTAGAGAAAATAAATCTAACTTTCAGTTAAAATTCAGTGTAAGTGGTAGAAATTTTAGAATTGATGATCATCATAGTTTTCTGTAAATTGTAAATCTTTCCTTGGAGTTGGAATGCTATTTCTGGCCATTGTAGTCACCTCCTTTTCTCCCCACCCCCCCCTTTTTTTTAAACAGGGAAAAGGTTTGTGGAGACATATCTGACTGAAATACTTGTCCTGAAACTATGTCTATGGACAGAATTCTCTATTATGAGCATATGTTGTAAAAGGTTACATTATATGACATAGATAAATCTTCCATAAGCAAAAACATTCATGATGAAGAATGTGAATATCTTTAAAAGTCCTGATTGTATAAAACCATTTTTTTAAATTTATTGACAGTTGATGTTATCACTGACAATTTTGGTGATGGTCCGAGTGATGAGAAACTTCATTCTTTTGCCATCTCAACACAGAACTAAGCACATAATAGATGTTCAATATAATGTTGAATTAGAAATATTCTTATAAGAAAATATTTGTTTTCATTAATGATGAGTATATAAAATTCAGCCACATAAATTGTGTAAGCGCCCATACCCTGCCTTCCGAAAAGCAAAACCCACTACAGTTCCCAGTCTTCCTTATATTCAGAGGTACCATATGGTATAGTTCTGTCCAAGAACACACAAATGGAAGATGTCTGAGTGAAGTTTGCAGGGGAATTTTTCTTTCTGCTTAAAGGTGTGAATATGACTAGAAGCTAAGCCATCATCTTGTGATTGTGATAAAAAGGCTAAATAATCAGAGTAGCCAGGCCCGATCCTTGAGCTGCTGAACCAAAGTGAGAGACCCCTAACTCCTGACAGTCTGAAATGTGAGAAAAATAAACCTTATATTCTAAACCAGTGGTCAGCAAACTCATTAATCAACAGAGCCAAATATCAACAGTACAACGATTGAAATTTCTTTTGAGAGCCAAATTTTTTAAACTTAAACTTCTTCTAATGCCACTTCTTCAAAATAGACTCATCCAGGCCATGGTATTTTGTGGAAGAGCCACACTCAAGGGGCCAAAGAGCTGCATGTGGCTTGCGAGCCATGGTTTGCCAACCACTGTTCTAAACTAACTATTAGATTTTTTTCTTGCTTATAGTTTAACTAGAGGCCCAGTGCATGAAATTCATGCATGGGGGGGGGTGTCCCTCAACCCAGCCTGCACCCTGGGATCCCTCTCACAATCCAGGACTGCTGGCTCCCAACTGCTCACCTGCCTGTCTTCTTGATTGCCCCTAACGACTTCTGCCTGCCAGCCTGATCACCCCCTAACCACTCACCTGCCAGCCTGATTGATGCTTAACTGTTCCCCTGCCAGTCTGTTTGCCCCTAACTGCCCCCCCCCTGCAGGCCTGGTCACCCCTAACTGCCCTCCCCTGCAGGTTTGGTACCCCCCAACTGCTCTCCCCTGCAGGCCTGGGTCCCAACTGCCCTTCCCTGTAGTCCCGGTCACCCCCAACTTCCTCTGCCAGCCTGGTCACCCCTAACTGCCCTCCCCTGCAGGCTTGATCTCCCCCAACTGCTCTCCCTTGCAGGCCTGGTCCCTCCCAACTGCCCTCCCATGCTGGGCCATCTTGTGGAGGCCATCTTGTGTCCATATGGGGGCAGGATTTTTGACCACATGGGGGCAGCCATCTTGTGTGTTGGAGTGATGGTCAATCTGCATATTACTCTTTTATTAGATAGGATAGAGGTCTGGTGCATGGATGGGGGCCAGCTGGTTTGCCCCGAAGGGTGTCCCGGATCAGGGTGGGGGTTCCCTTGTGGTGTGGGGTGGTCTGGGTGAGGGGCCTGTGGTGGTTTGCAGGCTGGCCACGCCCCCGGGTGACCCAAGGGGAGGCCCTGGTATCCGGGATTTATTTATCTTCTACAATTGAAACTTTGTAGCCTGGAGTGGAGGTCTGGGCTGGCAAGGGCAGGCAGAAAGCTTGGCGTCCTCCATTGCCTGGGAAACCTAAGCCTACCTTCTGCTCTCTGTGGCTGCAGCCATCTTGGATGGATTTATTTGCATATTCGCTCCTGATTAGCTGGTAGGCGTGGCTTGTGGGTATAGCAGAGGTATGGTCAATTTGCATATTACTCTTTTATTAAATAGGATGTATTTCTGATTGCTGCAGTGACATATGGAGTAGACAAAAGTTCCCAATTCAATGGAATACACTGAAAATATATTAATAAGGGAAGAGATTTTAAACTAAGCAGCATCTTATAAAGACCAAAAAGAGAATAACTAAATACATTTTTTAAGAACAGAAGGAATTAAAAGGATAATGAAATTGACATCTCTGGCTCTTTGGGTTTCTCAGCTTTAACTTTCTTGGCTTTAGGTACATCAACTGCAAAATGAAAATACTTCTATTAAATGACCTCCAAACTTTCCTTTATTTCTATAAGTCTATGACTATAACAGCTCTCTTCTTTCTCTAATCTGGAAGTTGTATAAATGTAGGGACATTGATTCTTGAATGTGAAGAAGAGAGTGTGTATGGCCTTAGTTTTCTATATCAAATCAATGAAAGTTGAACAGAGGAAACACTGAGAGCCAGTGAAGGTCAGATTGAAGTGGTACAATATGAATTATTCATGGGTTAGGACTGGAGTATTTTGGCCTTCCCCAAAAATGCTCTTTAAGGAAGAACAAAAGTGGAGGGATAAAAAACATAATTTCTTGACAAGCTAGAATGTAAAAAAGAAAAATCAAAGTGCAGATGAAAGGCTATGTATACAACAAATATGAATAAAAAGCATCAGAAATATTTACAAATAGTGTCTAAAGTTTTAAAAAAGCAAATTACTTGACACTTGTGAACAGTATCAAAAGTAAGAAAAGTTTATTATGATATAGTTTATAGCCTTTTAATGCATTAGGATAAATGAAGAAAGGGCAGGCTGCATAGTATTTACGGATATATTTTATTTATTTAACCCAAGTATATATAGCGCTTAACGAAAGCTCAGAGCTATTGATTAAAAAAAAAAAAAAAAAAAGGAAAGGTAATCAATTCTCTTTCCTCCACCAAAGAAAGTGATTTTCAAAAAAGTTTAAATTCTACATCAATAAAAAGTAATCAAATAGTAAGACCACAGAAAATATACTGATTGTATTTAACCACTTTTAATTATTCCTTTTTGTAAGCAAAGGTTCATTTCATATATATATATATATCATGAAATATATATATATATTCCAATATTTTAATTATATAGGAGTCATCTAAGATTTTAATTATATAGGAGTTCATCCAAGATTTTATATATATGAGTCATCCAAGATTTTGATCATGTGTTCTAAAAAATGCTGGCAAATGGAAATATTGTTTTAATACTGAAAAATACTTAAAATTACAACTCAAATTGGAAAGCCTATCAAAATCATCAAACTCAATTTGAAAATTCAAATTAGGAAAGCTTGAGGTCAAAAACAACCAAAATTGCATAATCAGTTTTGCTGTAAATGCTATGAAAGCAGATGGAAATGAAGATGTGCAGATTAGGAATCACCATGTGCTTGCTCAAAACAGGTAATGTCAAACTCACCTACTTATTTTTATAATGATAAAAATTCTAATATATTGGTGAATTAGTATTAATTCATAAATTTGTCTAAGATCTATTGAGGGCATACTGTATGATAACATAATGTTAGTTTTGGAAAATAATATCACCAATTTTGCCTTGAATATTAGACTATGCTGTAATCATAATTACATGCAGAAAAAGGTCCAAATACTGTGAGAGCAATTGCTGAAGAAGTAATGCAGTACTTCAAAGGAAAGCCAGGTTAAATTTGACTTGGGGAGATTATGGAAGGCTATATTGTATGTGGTCAGTAGTACAGAGAACTGAATTTTGAAGAAAAGGACCTGTCACCATCTACTACTGCTACTGCTGCCACCATCTACTGCTGCTCTTGGTATCAGGGGCACTGACCTCTTGTCCCCCACCCATAAATGTCATGTCTGAGGCCTTTGATGCATGCTCTTGAAATGGCATGGTGAGCTGAATGTCAGTCCTGTTACCTGCTAAGGATTCCTGGAAGAGCCTATGAAAAGCCCACATGAGGCAGTGTTAGTCAGCTTCAAAGACTAGGATGCTTCTAATGTTCTGAGAAATAGCAGACTTGGGGTGGGAGGAAGCCTGCCCAGAACAGAATTTCTTGCTTTTTATCAACAGTTTTGAAAACAGTCTCTCAGGAAAGGATAGGATCTACCACAGAGAAGACTGAATTCCTGATGAAATTAAAATGTGAAAAGTCTGCAGGTGATTCCTAAACATGTGTTCCTTATTTAAAGACTATCACATAACTTAATTCAAATGGCCCAAAGAGGCAGGCCAATTCCCATTTGACTGAGTCAGCCCACTACCAGAATGTTCCATGTGTTTGTTCAATGGAAGCCACAGGGGTGGCTAGAGGTCATGGCCCATGTAACTCTCTCCCCATCCCATCTCAGTGAGGAAGAGTTTTAAAACTGATAGAAACCTTAGTAGGTCACCCCAGGAAGGTCCCCCCCATTGGAAGGCTGTATGGTGGGTGGGTCAAGTTTGATTTTTATGTGGAGAAAGAAAGTGTGATTATATTAACTGTGTCACTGTCCCTTAAATTTAGACTGGCACTTTCACAAGCACTTCACAAAAGGACTGCTGAAGTGAATTTGCATAATTCTGAGCCCAGCTCCCACCTTGCTCTCTTATAATCATAGCTTCTCCTGCATTCTTCAAGTTTAATATATTTGTATAAGCATTCAGTTAAAAATACTATCAAATGTCCATCCTGGTTTTTGCTATAACTAATTATTTAGAAATGTGCTTGTTAATTTATAAATACACTAGTGGCCCAGTGCACGAAATTCATGCACGGGGGGTGGGGGGCTGTCCCTCAGCCCGGCCTGCATCCTCTCCAATCTGGGACCCCTCGAAGGATGTCCTACTGCTGGTTTACAAAGATTGGGCCTAAACTGGCAGTCGGACATCCTTCTCTCAATCCGGGACTGCTGGCTCCTAACTGCTCACCTGCCTGCCTGCCTGATTGCCCCTAACCACTTTGCCTGCCGGCCTGCTCACCCCCAACTGCCCCCCGCCACCAGCCTGCTTGTCACCAAATACCCCCCGCCAGCCTGCTCACCCCCTACTGCCCTCCCCTGCTGGCCTGCTTGCCCCCCAACTGTCCCACTGCTGGCCTGGTCACCCCAAAATGCCCCCCCTGCTGTCCTGATCATCCCCAATTGACCCCCTCTTCTGGTCTGCTCACCCCAACTGCCCCCGCCAGCCTGATCACCCACAACTGCTCTCCCCTGTTGGCCTCTAACCACCTCTACCTCAGCCCCGCTACCATGGCTTTGTCCAGAAGAACATCCAGAAGGTCTCCCAGTCTAATTAGCGTATTACCCTTTGATAAGTATATATAGAGGCCTGGTGCATGGGTGGGGAATGGCTGCTTTGCCCTGAAGGGTGTCTTGGATCAGGGTGGAGGTTCCCTTGGAATGTGGGGCAGCCTGGGTAAGGGGCTAAGGGCCGTTTTCAGACTGGCCACACCCCCTTTAGGGTGGGGGTCCCACTGGGGTGCCTGGCCAGCCTGGGTGAGGAGCTGAGAGCTGTGTTCAGGCTGGCCACACCCCCTTTAGGGTGGGGGTCCCACTGGGGTGCCTGGCCAGCCTGGGTGAGGGGCTGATGGCTGTTTGCAGGCTGGCTAAGCCCCCCAGCAGGGACCCTCACCGCATGGGGGTGTGGCCAGCCTGGGTAAGGGGCTGAGAGCCATTTTCAGGCTGGCTACATCCTCCAGTGACGCAGGCCCCCAGCCACTCCTTGAGGGGAGGCCAGGATGGGCTGGAAGCTTGGCTTCCTCCATCACCCAGGGCAACCCAAGCCTCCTGCTCCCTGCAGCTCCATGGCTGCCACCAGCTTTGTTGGGTTAATTTGTATACTCACTCCTGATTGGCTAGTGGGTGTAGCGGAGGGATGGTCAATTTGCATGTTTCTCTTTTATTAGTGTAGATGAATTTTGCAGTTATTTGTTGTTGATTTCTAATCTATTTCTCTGCAATCAGAGAACACTCTGTCATTAAAATTTGTTGTTTAATATCCCATAATGTGTTGATTATGATTAATGTTCTATCTGATTTGGAAAGAATCTACTTTTGGAAACTTATAAATAGATTACTATATATAATTTATTTGAATTTTGTCTATCATGCTATTCAAATCTTTTATATTCTTACCGAAATTCTGTTTCTTTGAAAAGTCTGTTGGTTTAATAATTTTTTCTCAATTTTTTTGTTCATATGTGCCAAATCTTATTAGGTAGTGCAAATTTTGGACTATTTCCTTTTCCTGTTAATGAAAATTTATCTTTAGGAAGTGTCCACTTTATCTTCAGTAATGCCTTTTGCATTCCCTTCAGAATGACCTCACTGAGGGATTGGCTCATCCAGGATGGGCAGTGAGGAAATCCATATTCCATCCATCTGACTAAATCTCACCCCTGCTCATGTTTCCCTGCCTCATCTTACCAATATTTGCTGATCAAACTCTTGCCGGTTCTCTTTCGGACTTCTAAAGGTGTTTTGAAAAGAAACCTTTCTTACATCAAAAATCATATCATGAAGAAATTAACCTCAGAACTTATATGCATATGAATAGCCCATGGACACAGACAATAGTGTGCTTCAAGTCTAGGGTGGGATGGGGGCTGGGTGGAGTGGCGTAAAGGGAGGGAGAGTTGGGGGACATCTGTAATATTTTTTGTCAACAATAAAAAAATCACATTATGTATTTTGTTTGTGAATGAAAACACTTTTAGTTGCCCCTTAATAGATCATTCTCCTTCAAATTATGTTTAAATGACTTTTTCTTTTTACACGTGGAGGAGGCAATCTTCTACCTATTCTTTCCAAATAACCATCTGTTTTGAATGAAAGTATTATCATATTAAGCATATGCTTTCCTAGAGGAATTAACTAAAACTGAAACTATGGACCAACCCACAATATGAAACTGCAACAAGCCATGTGTACTTGGTGAATTAAGTATGAAGCCCAGTTATTGCTTTTGTACAATTAAATTATAAATAGAATCATTATCTAAAATGAAAAATAAAACTCAAAAAACTCAAATACTCCTGACGAGCATAAAATTGTGCAATTACAATATGGCATTCATTTCACCCGGGTCAAGGCATCCTGAATTTATTAGATCTTGAATATACTATAGCCATCATCTTTTTTAAAAAAATATTTTCTAATTGTGTGGTAGGAGATGCTTCTGGAATTTGAAATCTATTTGTATGTTTGTATAGCATTTCAGAGAACTTTTTACATTTTGAAGACTTGTGAGCTGAGATACTTGAAATAGGCAATTGAATATCTTTAGCTTTATTTTATTTTTCTCACCATAAATATCAGGTACAATAATTAAAGTAAGCCATGAAACGGGTGTACAAAATGGGTGGTCCCAAAAGTACAACCTAAACCTTGAAAGAAAAAATAAATCATTGAAAAGCAAGGGCACGTGCTCTGCAATTATGCTCTGGGACAGTGACACAGAAGGCATGATGGCAATTACCAATTTGCTTGCTCTGGCAAGAAGGATGCGCCTATTAACAGAAACCAGGTGTTTGGAAAAAATGTTCTGCCCAAAGTAGTGAAAGGTCGTCTTAATTTAGCTCTAGGCCACATTTATTACTCCGAAAAACTTACAGAAACTATCAACTCTTTTCAATTAATAACATTCTTGTGAATTTAAGCAACAGAAGGGAAATATTAAGAATAGCTCATTGAAAGATAAATATCACATGATCTCACTCATTTGTGGAATATAATGAACAACATAAATTGATAAACAAAAACAGATCCAGAGACAGAGAAGCATGGATCAGACCATCAAACCTCAGAGGGAAGATAGGGGAAGGTGAGGGTAAGGGGGAGATATCAACCAAAGGACTTGTATGCATGCATATAAGCTTAACCCAATGGACACAGACAACAGGGGGGTGAGGGCATAAGTGGGGGGTGGGTTGGGGGGCAATGGGGAGATAAGGACACATATGTAATACCTTAATCAATAAAAAAAAGAATAGTTCATTGAAAGTAAATCAATCTCTGTGGTTTAATGACCCCTTGCTTTCACCCACCATACAATGTCTCTAGGCTTTAGATGCTATTATTTTTCATCCAGGACTAAGAGGGAATTTAATCAACTTAGTGGAATGATTGTGCTTTCATTTCAGAGTGAACCACAGACTGGACAGGTCACTTAGAACCCTCACTTAGAGAACTGGAGCACCAAGGAGAGAAGAGAGTTTATATTAACATTTATCAAGCAGCAAATCTCTATTTTCTTACTCCGACTTTTGTGCAAATATCTGGTCTCTTCCTAGGTATGAGTGAAATTGTTGCAACTTTTAAAAAAATTATGGTTTATGGAAATATTTAACAGGAAGGTGTAAAATGTAAAAAAAAAAAAAAAATAGAGAAACATCTCATTAGAGTATGTAGGTTCCAGAATATAAAAGTTTAATTTGAAGCTTTGAATCTTCGTTTTCAGAGCAATATCTTTTAACTTAGGCATCTATTATAAGGTAAGGATTTTTACTGAGAACCTACTAATGGCCAGATGAACTAGTGACTGCTCTGTAGGACATTCAATAAGATTGATTTCCTCTAGAAATTTGGTTGAGGCAAGAGTCAATGATTACAAACTTAAGTGATAAGCACTACGAAGATCCTCAGAGAATTATAAAGGTACAGAGAAAAGGCACTTAAAAGATGCATTGAGTAAGGCTTGAGCATGGTGTGTGCATGTGTGCATGTGCCTGTGCATGTGCGTGTGCGTGTGTGTGTGCATGTGTGTGTGTTTGTACACATGCACACTTCCACTGGAAGGAGACACTGAAATCAAGAAGTGAAATATTGATTGAACTTACTCAGTTTGATCTGGTGGATAATACAGGGAAAGGCATTCCAGACAAAGGGAATGGTATGGGCAGAAGCTTTTGAAGAACTCAATAAATTGTGTTGCTCCTTCAAAGAGTGCAAAAGGACTGGGGGATAATAGAGACCAGGTGTGCAGAGGGTGAGTTGGGGGGGGTGCGGAGGAGGGGGCTTTGCCAGCAACACCAAGAAGTTTGCATTTTATCCTTTAAAAGGGGAAAACCTTGAGGCTTTTAAGTAAAAGAATGACATTAGCTTTAGGGTTAGAAAAGCTAACTCTCCTGCTCTCTCAGGAAGCCCCTCAGTTAGGTCAGAGCACAGGTGAAGCTTTGAGCTGCTAAGAGCCTTGAGGTCAAGGAAAAAACCATGAAACACTATTAAATATCCAGAACTGAGGATATTTTCTGGAACACTGGGTGAGTTTGGTAAATATTTCTTTTTGAATGGCTGAATAGATAATTGAGTAAAATACCTATGGTTATCTATAATCACCTCTCTTCTCTGGACTTAATATGGAAGTTGATATATTGCTTGACCTCCACTTACAATCTTTAATTTACCACATATCTCAGCACTGTGCCTGAATAAGCTCTCAAATGTCTCAACTGTCGGTTTTTATCAACACAAATTTGGTTTATTACAGGAATACTTATTGAAATTCCACCATGCGGGTTAGTGTGCCTGGTGCCAATGACATAAAGACAACAACGTGAGGGCCTTTTCATGGAGCAGATTATACTCTCACCTTCTTCTTCTATAAGCATAGTTCTCCTAAATCTTATGTGTAACTTTTCTAACTGAATGGAATCTTCATTGCATTGGGTAATGAGGAAACTAACATCTTTATTTAATATTTCATTGTATCAATTATCTAACCACTCAAGGCGCTTGATATTATTTTATTCTCAGAAATGTTTGCCAAATCTGTTTTAATTAAAGAAATATTTCCTTTAAGTTTACTTTATGAATAAATCAATTACTTAAAACTATGAATAAATCAATTACTTAAAGCTTTGCTATTCATAGCTGAGCACTGCACACTCAATATTAGTTCCATTATTTGTACCATATTAAAATTTGATTTTAACAGATGGCAATTGACAACTTTAAAATTGCAGAGAGAAAAGCCTATTTGTTTTTGCCATTTTAAAATACACAGACTTGGTTTGCTTTATGCATGAATAAGCTGAAGTTCTTCCATAATTTTAAGTTCTATTCTGGTAATTTTGGATTTCCTTTCCACGTACAATTTTTTAACTGCTCTGTAGACTCATAAGTTTGAAAGTGACTGAGATCCTTATGATATAGTATTTTGGAGAAACTATTTGTGTTAAATGCATAGATATGGAAATTGTGAAAAAAAAAACACACACAATTAAATGTTAGAATAGAGGATTCCTTTTAGTTAATTGTTTTGATTTTTCCATTTTGGATGCATAAGGTCAAACAGCATGTAAATCTGTAGTTTTACATGTAACTTAAAAAGTAAGATTTTTAGTGTGTGACACTTAGAAAATTCAAAATTTCCACTTTCTAGACTGGTACAAAATTATCTTTATTTTGGAAATTACATTTAATATGACTAGACTGTATATTGTAAGTTTACTGCCATATTACTGTAATTTTTTGAATGTTGGATGCTTAAGTTTTGCCCATTTCATTATTTCTTTTCACATTCACTTTTTTTTCAAGTAAGAGAAAAGAAAAGCAACATTTAAATCTGTAAGAAAATTACAGGGTGCATTCATCGTTCTCATTTTTCTGAGCCAATTTGAAGTGTTTTTCAGCTATACCATCAGATAAACATCAAATATATTTTATGAATTGAAAAAGAGAGAGTTCAAAACTTTCTATGCTTCGATGCTATCCAGAGATTTTTCTTTCTTGGCGATAAATCCTGCCAGTTTTTCACATGAATACAAAGAGGACTAGAGCATTTAAGAGTCCGTGGTTCCCCAAGCTCTTGCTCTGAGCTAGTGCACAGGCATTTTCTTGCTAAAGCTGAGTCATCTGATGTCCTTAGAGAGGACTTGGAATGTCTCAGGGCGGGAGAGGAGGAGCCTCCCTTTTGCTAGGGTTAGAACCTGCTTTTCAAGGGAGCGCTTCCCTTTCCCCTAACAATAGTAACAATAACAAAAGAAAGTAATTAACATGAACCAATGGCTCATTCTGTACCACTCTCTGTGCTAACTGCTTTTCAAGCATCACTTCAATTACCTATGTGAAGTAGGTTTCATGTCCACATTGTAGAGATGTGGAAAATGTAGTTGACAGGAAGTAGGCAATTTACCAAAAGTCACTAAATGAGTCAGTACAAAATGTGGTAAATTTAAACCCACAGCCCATGGCTTCAACCACAAGGCATCCACAATTTCTCTCTGGATCCAACCTGCCTGGAGGAATCCCTATTTGAAGCAGTCACAGGCTTTGCATCCTGATATTCCTAGGGATCTATGTCCTCACGGCTTTCTGTTTCTCCCTATCACAATCTGCTTTCAGCGGATTCCATAATATAGTGATTAATTATCTCAATGTCAAAGACTGAGATGCCACACTTCTCTCAGAGGGAATCTGCACCTCCAGTCTTAGCCATCATCATCATCATCTCTCTGGAGGTTTCTGAGCTAATGTCATGGGAATATGGGCAGAGGGTGGCACATTACCCCTACTTAACCGATTTTTAAGGTTTTGTGTGCTTCTCAAAGCTCTGTCTGCATCTCCTCTGTCCTAAATTTCTGATGCAATTCACCACCTGAGGGAGGAGAGCCACCATGGAGGGTCTCCATATGGTCTGTCATTGTTGCTCTGTGCATCTCTCAGGGTATTATAGCCAAATAAATAAAAGAATACTCTTAAAAATACTTTCCTCACCCGGAAATATTTGAACACTGGGCAAGTATTCTTAATTCGGGTGCATTAGGAAGCTCAACTGACAGGTAATGACATATCCCACCTCTCAAACAGTAGCCAGATAGCTTGCTAACATGTACTAATTCCCAGGCAGCTCCAGCCTTTAAATGACTGACCTCATTCACAGCCATTGCTCAATTCCTCCAGGGGCTGCATGTATAGCGTTCCCTGTGTTTACTTGTCTGCTAACACTCCCTTTGTGGAAGCCAAACATTAGAAGTCCTTTGATGCAGAAAAATAGAAAATCAGAAATATAATTCTTCCTTTAAAAAAATCAGCTTTAATTAAAAAGAACCAAGGCAATATTCTAGGGGTGGGAGAAATGTTGTATATTCAGTTTCTATATTGTAATTCTTTCTGATTGCGTATAAGAAACTGAAATCTTGTCCTAACTAGAAAAAAAAAGCATGGGTTGGATAACCACATTTGAAGTGAATTTTTCACACAAGCTTAAACTTGAGTATATTCTGCCTGTGGGATGGTGATGTGCTCTGTGATTGTGTTACCTGCCAGTCAGGTAAGAGCACACCTGCTGTCACTTTCCTCAGCGGAAATGCAACATGTTAAATGTAAACCTGGGGATCTGTGTTGCAAGTCTGTGAAGACATTTCAGATAATTGAGGAAAGGCTTACAACATGATAGCGGAGGAAGCTGTGCTAGTTTACAATTTGCATTTTTTTTATGGTTAAAAAACAAAGACAGAATCAACTTAATTAAACTTACTGTTTTTTTTGCCATTATCACCCTACTTCAAAGCTAAGTTCCCTATTTAGAATACATACAAAAAGCTTAGAATTTCCAATATTTGGAAGCAGCCCGATTTTCTATCTCTTATCTGCAGATGTTTTAAAATAAGCTTGAGATGCTTCTGACAGTTTTCAAATTCAAATCATAACATACCAACTTTATTCATATTTTAACACATACCTCTGACCTCCCACACTGTAAAAAGTGTATAAATTTCAATCCTCTCCAAAACCTAAGCTAAGTGTGTCTTCCCTCATGTATGATGCTCAGTTATTCCATAGAACAAGCTATTGCCCACCACCCACAACTAATCTAGGATTGGAGCACTTTGTTACACTCTAACTTCATCGAGTGGGAAAGGGAGTATTTTACTTGTATATGGACCTCCTTGATACTTCTGAAGTCATGTTACCCAAGTAGTTAACTTACAGTATTGTGAAGGAAATTATGATAGGGATGAAGCTCACATCCAAACACATTAAAACAATACAGTGGTGAAGGCCTGGGAGGGGCCAGTGTGGAATGGAGTGGTTCAATGAGAAAAGCAAACAAGCAAACAGGCTTCTATTTCAACAATAAAGAAGAAATAAAATTTAAAAAACCAGATGCTTGTCAGCAATTATTATGTAACAGGCACTCTTACTTTTGCCTATTGTGTCATTGGAGTTACAAAAACCTGTTGAGGAAATGTAATCTGATGGTATCATTAGCCAAATTATAAGGTCCTAAGAGTAGGAGGCATTTTTTGTTGTTGTTGTTGCTGTTGTTGAGTTTCCCTTCTCCAGTGTCTGACAAGACTGTGCTCAATTAACATCTACTTAATTATTAGATGACTGCTGTCACCCCATGCTTTACTGATATGAAGGCAGAGCATCTAAGAGGTTACCTAATTTATCCAGAGTCATAAGCCTGGAGCCAGGATATCTGATTTCAAAGCCTAGGCTTCTATAGTTATACTCTACTAGAGGCCCAGTGCACAAAATTCGTGCATGGGGGGGTGGGGGACGTCTCTTAGCCCAGTCTGCACCCTCTCTCATCTGGGACCCCTCAAGGGATGTCCGACTGCCCATTTAGGCCTTATCCCATGGGATAGTCGGACATCCCTCTCACAATCCAGGACTGCTGGCTCCCAACTGCTTGCTTGCCTGCCTGCCTGATTGCTCCTAACCACTTCTGCCTGCCAGCCTGATCACCCCTAACCACTACCCTGCCAGCCTGATTGATGCCTAACTGTTCCCCTGCTGGCCCGATTGCCCCTAACTGCCCTCCCCTGCCAACCTGGTCACCCATAACTGCCCTCCCCTGCTGGCCTGGTTGCCCCTAACTCTTCTCCTCTGTAGGCCTGGTTCTCCCCAACTGCCCTCCCCTGCAGGCCTGGTCATCCCCAACTGCCCTCCCCTACTGGCCTGGGTCCCCCCAACAGCTCTCCCCTGCAGGCCTGGTTGCCTCTAACTGCCCTCCCCTGCCAGCCCAGTCACCCCTAACTGCCCTCCCCTGCAGGCCTGATCACCCCCAACTGCCCTCCCCTGTCACCCATCTTGTGTCCACATGGAGGTGGCCATCTTTGACCACATGGGGGCAGCCATCTTGTGTGTTGGAGTGATGGTCAATTTGCATATCACCTCTTTATTATATAGGATTGCCTTGTGACATTAATGTGTAAATGTAATTCTGGTTCTATGTTAACAGCATATACAATCAGAGGAATGGAGACCCTTAGGTGTTTGCAATATAGAGAGAGGAAATTGATCTCAAATATGGAGCTGACACAAAGTTTTCTTTCACACAAGATAGTCTACACTCATTCTCACAGGACATAAAATACTAGATGGTGACAGTATTTAGTTAATAACCATGGCCTGAATTCATTGGGAAATGGACTAATTCAACCCATGTCAAGGGGATCTGACTATACTGTTGCCAAAATTCTCTAAATCAAAGTGGTGGCTATTATTAATCATGTAAGATGCCATGGAAAGCTTAAAACTATTTGTAGAACAAATTTTCACAATGGCCTCTCCTATCCCGCCCACAATCCTAAAGTGTATCAATAAGTATAAAATTTTATTTCAGTGATTTAATTTGTTAGTTTTATATTCATCATCTACTTCCTTAGACTGCACTCTTCTTTGTGAGAATTCAAACTCCTAAAAGCCCCAGAGTTTCCCTCTGACATCCCTCTGGCACCTGTCCATCTTCTATCACAGAGTCAGTAACTCTCAAGTCTCCTGCCTTCTTGTTCTGATGAACACAAAAACACCCTGGGAAAAATGTTGTTTAAAAATTCTACTCATCTATAAGAAAATGTGAAATACTGCCATTTGCGACAGCATGGATGAATCTTGAAAATACCATGCTAAGGGAAATAAGTCAGAAAAGTCAAGACCCATATGATTTCACTCATATGTGGGATATAAAATTGAAAGAACAAATGAACAAACAAACAAACATAAACTCATAGACACAACAACAGTATGGCTAGTGGTTACCAGGGGGAAGGGTGATAGTAAAGGTTCCAAATACTAGTATATGCTGACAGAGAAGATTTGACTTTGGGTGGTAAACACACAATGTGATATATTGTAGAATTATACACTTGACACCTATATAAATTTTATTAACCAATGTTATCCCAATACATTTAATTTAAAAAGTTATGTGCCTTCGACTGAAATCCAAATTGATTCTGAACCCAACAACTTTTAAAACTGCTTCTCCATTTAGAATTCAGGATTAGTGTGAGATTCTTATCAGTGGGCATTAGGAATCCTGCCATGGTTATATTATGACTAAAATATACCTCATAAATTTGAGGAAGAATAAAATATTGTAAGTATACCTTTTTGTTTTAAATTCCACTCTTCTTAAAGAAAAACTAAATCCCCTAACTTGTAATGGAAGTTGTGAGAAGGTTGAAAAGTGGAAATATTCGCTTATGAATTAACTAGCTCTCTTAAGACACCAAAAAAGAGATTAAATGTCTTTGGAGGCTTTCTGTAAAACGAGAAAGACATTGTGTGTCTTGAATCTAGGTGCTGATGCTACTGTACTGAGTAGGATCCTTGGGTACTGAGAAGACATAACTGGCAGAGAAATACAGGCACCCAGTTTTTTGTTTCCAGCAATGCTGCCAGAAAGCCCTGTGCAATGTGCAATGTGAGAACCACAGGTCCTCTCTGGCACACACACACCATCCACAGAACTGCCATTTCCATGAACTCATGGGATAGCTTTTAGATTGTTTTCTCATGTAGGCTAAGCAGCACATGCGTGATTGTGTGTGTGTGTGTGTGTGTGTGTGTGTGTGTGTGTGTGTGTGTGTTCTCCTAGCATTTGGAATATTCATCTAATTCATCAAATCGATTGCTGGGTAGTGGACCTCAAATCAGCCTTGTATAAGTTTTGTTGTCTCAATTCATTTTGTCCAGGACCTAGCGAAATCAGGAGAAGCTAATTGTTAGGATATCAGGCCTATAGAATTTAGCAAATGAATAGGGTGCAGTGGTGTATAGAAAGATAACAGAAACGTGAGGATTCCTAGGTGTGTGTGTGTGTGTGTGTGTGTGTGTGTGTGTGTGTGTGTGTGTGTTTATCACAACAACAGATTAAGATATAGAACATTCATTCTGAAGCATTTACTTTCTTTTATAAGTGAGCATTTTACAAAATGGTAGGCAAATTCCAAAAGCAGCTTACTGTTAGATTGAAGTGAGGAATAAATATAGATTAAATGAAGATCTTTGAGTATGCTAATTATTTATTATAACCCAGAGAGTTTTTTTTTAATTACTCCTTTTCCTGGGCTCTAAAACCATTTCAGATATCGCTGGCAAAATATAAAGTTTGTAGAGAATATGAGACATTTAAATTAACTTTCTTAGTGTTTATGGCCAAAATTCTTTATTATCCCTAACATCAGTTTTTTTTCCATCTTTTAATAATACAAACTCTAAAGTTTTAGCTGGAAATATGGTCTACTGGCTAGGGATGGCCCCCAAGGACATGACCTTATAAAGCACGAATGTATATTCTCTTTTTTTATAGTATCTTAACCTATAAAGTATTAGAATACTATTTATATAGGGAATTATTATTTCATCTATTTTTGATTCTTAGCATTTAATTCAGTTCAATCCAATTTTAGGAAGAAAATAATAGACGTCTGCTTATAGATAAAATGGAGTACTAGAGACTAGATTTACCATCCCTCCATAAATCACAAAGAAAACCAGACCCAATATGTAAACAGTGGACATCAGGTGACCCCTGAGAGATGGGAAATAAATGAGGTGACCCCTAGGACTGTCCTAGATGGTTGATTGAGGCAAATTCCAGGTCTGAGTGTAGAAGGGATCCCAGGGATGGATGGGTCCCTATGTTGAGGAGACCTATCTAAGAGTCCAGAGAGACCAAGGAGGCTAGAGTTGGCAGGACAGAGTACCAATGAGGAAACAGAGAGGAAGACCCTCAGATTTGCAGAGGCTCCCCCTTGAGTGTTTCAGACGAATATTATTGGTGTATTCTTATGAGGAAACTACCAAGGCCAAAGAAAGAACCCCCAAAAAGATTACAAGTAGTGCCCTACACTCATAGCCAAGAACAGTACCTGGTTCCATTAGCCAAAATAGAAAACCTTATGGTTCACGAGGTACTGAATAGAGGCTCAGAATCATCTTGTCAGTGGTAGGGTATTTTGAGCCATGACTATAAACATTGCTTTATCCCCACTAACAAATCTGCAAAGCAATGCCCAAAAGATCAAACTGTTTCCAACCAATTACCTGTGTCCCAGAGCAAAGCTTACAAATATTTATAGAAATAAAAAAATTTTCAGCACCTAACAAGGGAAAATTCAGTCTGGCATTCAAACAAGCACAGAAATATGAGTAAGGAGAAAAATCCATCGAAATTGACCCAAATGTTAGAATTAGAAGAGAAGGGCATAAAAACAGTTATTATGCATGTGCTCCAAATGTTGAAAAAATTAAATAAGACAGAAAGGATATAAAAAAGACCCAATATTTACCCAGTTGCTGAATAAATTAATTGTTGGCCTGCAAAGAAAGCTAGAGACAGCAGGAATAAACCAGGCTGAATATTTATCTGGGGTAACAGAGGCAGATTGTGTGAGGTAGAAAACAGAATTTCAAGGGAATGTAAATCAAGATCTTAAACTGGAACAGAGATTCTCAACTTGAGTTCACAAGACTCATAGTAGACTGTTCTTATATTCTCAGACCCTCGAGTTATCTACTTTATTTTTTATGTATATCTCTTTATATACTTACGATTTTTATGTAGATGATAATAAAAACAGTTGATAACATGCTTTAAATAATCTTAATAACTAAGATACAATCAGGCAATTGCATAAATCTTTGGTATCATTGGTTACATATGTGTCTGTGATTACTTTGTCCTCAAATAATTCTCTGAAGTAATAATTTTAACTGAAACACAGTGTTTCTTAACTGGTATCTAGATATGCACGTGTTCTTCCATATGAATTTTGATTATCTTCAAGTTCTCTGGTTCTAAATTAGAGGTCTAAAATATATTGTCTCTGTTGAATGAATGAATGAAAGAGTTATGGGGGAAATGCCACTTATGTGTTAGGAATCTAACATTTTCAAAGTTCACAATTTTTTATGTTTGTGATGTTAACATAATTTTTTAGTTTTACACAACTTCTTGAACATGTTCAAGGAAGCAACAATTTCAGTTTCACAAATGGGATGGAGAAATTCAGAAAGAAACCACAAGAACATACTTCAGATTTTGGTGTTTCAGAGTGGAGGAGGATTCTTCTAATTAGAGTTGCAAAATGACACTTCAGCTACAGAATAAAAGCAGTTTTGATGCTCAAAGTATAAATGGGACAGAGCAAAGTATTTACTCTTAAGACAAAAAACAAACAAACAAAAAGCAGGGAGAAACCTGATGTAGGGTAGAGAGTTCAAAGACAATAACTGAGTTTAGAGGAAGAAGATAGATAACATTTATCTTCTATCTCATTTCATATATTTTCTATTTATACTGGACAAATATAGTGAATGAGAGGATTTGTTGCCATTATTTAACAGTCTTTCATTTTAAGCACAGCTATTATAATATCTGGATCAGCTATACTAATAAAAGGGTACTATGCTAATTAGACCAGATAGACTGGACATCATTCCAGACTTCCTTCCTGACAAAACCAGGGGCATGGCCAGCCTGCAAACCACCCATGGCCCCTCGCCCAGGTCAGCAAAGCCTCCCAGAGGGGACCCCCATCCTGATCCAGGGTCCCCTTCAGGGCAGGCCAGCTGGCCCCCACCCATGCACCAGGCCTCTATCCTATATAATAAAAGGGTAATATGCAAATTGACCCTAACGACCAAAACGACCACTAGACCAGTCACTATGAGGCGCACTGACCACCTGTTGGTTCTTTTCCCTGGCTGGCAGGCTCTGATAGCCTGATGGCCACCCGTGGTGGGGGTGGGGCCAGTGAGCAGGAGTGAACAGCTGACTTCTCAGTCCCTTCCCCTGGCAGTCAGGCATTGATCAACCAATGATGAATGGGGAGTGGGTGGTGGTAGGGGGTGGGGCCAGCTGAGGGCAGCTGGGGAAGACGGCCCTGAGCATAGCCCAGGCTAGGGACCATACCTGCACATGAATTTCATGTGCCAGGCCTCTAGTCTATAATAATAATGACATAACATGCTAATTAGACTGGATGTCTTTCGGGACATCCTTCTGAACGACCTTCCAGACGAAGCCAGGGCTGAGAGGAAAACCCGGTTCCCGGGTGCCTGCTGGTGGCTGGAGGGAAGACTGGATCCCAGGTGCCAGGTGCCAGAGGAAGCCAGTGACGGCAGCTGGGGGGGAAGGAAGGCCTATTCTTGCATGCATTTCGTTCACTGGGCCTCTAGTATATTATAATTGGGGTCTTGGTTTTTTATATGTAGATACCTTCTCTTGACTGACTTGCCTGTTAGCCTATTAGTAAACTTTACTACTATGATTAAATTGCATGCCCATGACTAGCAAGAAGGAGTCAGCATTTCTAGGTCTTACTTAGAAAACAAATTTATGAAGCCACAGTGAATGGCATAGAGCTCCAAATTAAGATGCCCATGAATAAAACAAAACAATAAAAAGATGCTCATGAATAGAGTATTTTATGTTCAATACAAAGAAAATGTTGAGTTTTAGTGTGTGTCTTTACAAAATAAGACTTTGGTACAGAAATTATTCATATTTGGAGAAATTACCCAAGATTATTATATCATTCAATTATTAAACTGCAGATAAAATAAGATGTTACAAATATTTGCTTCTAATATTTTATTTTTATTTTTGCATCCAAATTAAGTTCATCTCTTAGGTTATATGGCTTTAGGAATTTCTGGCTATGTTTGTCTTTAAAAAAAAATCTAAATCTAATATTCATTTTGGCTTCATTGCTCAGTGCCTAGTAATTCTACAGAAGAACAGAAATGAACATTTTTATAGCTTTTCATATTTGCCACTTCTTATAATTTTGTCAATTGAAATCTTTAAAGTCTATAAATTTACATTTCACATCTGCACATCAAAGTGCTCATTTCATCATCCTGTTCCTTAGACAGGATTAGAATAGCCATGAAAATCATCATTGAGCAATAACTTTAGGACAGATTGCTGCAGGATGAATAAATACCTCATGTCTAGAATGCTGCTGCAGGGTGAGAACGCCTCCATAGAGATGGCCCCAGACACTGGGGTCATGAAGCAGGTTGTTTTTCCCTCTGTAAGCATTAACCCATGACTTTAATCTGATGAGTATTTTGGACAGATTATCTGTATACCTTGTGATTTGTATACTATGATGTACCAACAAGCATACACTTGCCCTTAGATGGTAAATATCATCCTATGTCAATGAGTGAATTCCCTCATATAACCAAGCTGACATCTCTTTCTTGCTCTCTTTTCTCATTGTAGCGGGTAAACAAGAATTCCCTTTCTCCTCAGGGGAAATCAAACGGGGAGATCCAATTATCCAATAGAAACCCAGAAATGTGGGTTGGAGGGAGAAGGTCACTTGCAGAAGAGAAGGTATTTTCAGTTCTGAAAAAACTGGGACCAAAAGAGAAAGATTCTGAGATAGCCAGGGGAGGTAGGACAGTCCAGATAGGACTGAAAACAAACAAATAAATAAACCAACAAAAAACAAGAACAAGGCTGGCCCTTCCATGGTGGCTGCCAAGCCAGATAGCCTGCTGGGCCACCCCCACTTACTAACATTGTTCTCACCTGTGTTTCCTTCAATTCATCTCTGCTATCTTTGCTTCAGTTGAGCAGTTTACTGTCCTTTCTTCCATAATTCCCTGTATTCCTATAATCTTGTATACTTCAATAACATTTTTTTCTAGGTTACAATAAGGTGACTACTATTTAAAAGAGAAGTAATCATTATATATTACAGCTCTAATGAACTTTTACCTTTTTGAAACAGTTTTATACCTATTAGTTATTAGCACATTTAAATTCTACAACAACCCAGGGACTATGTTGGACAGTTATTAGAATTTTTACTTGATAAATAAAAAAAATAAACATTGAAAATTACACTAAAACAGAACAGAGGTAAGTGAAAATACAGCTGATAGCAAGTAAGTTTACCTAATAAGGCAAGGATATTAGATGTGTAAATAAAAAATAAAAAATATATGAAAAAAGGAATGTTTTCATGTAAGCTTCCTTGGTATATGGGTGGGGATATTCAAATTTCTAGAGAATTTCTGCTCATTGATTTTTCTATGCCTTTGAGCTGTGTTCTTTTATGTATTTTGTGTGGCTAAGTTTGATCTTATATTCTCAAACAATAATGCAAGATTTCTAGAGGCACTGTCAACTTGGGGTAGGGTTCTGAGGTGGTAAAAAAAAGTAGAAGGTATCTCACAAGTAAATTAATAACTTTAGTCTCATTTAGCCGATCAGAAAGTAACGAGAAAAATTATAAAGATTATGCATTTGAGTTATATTGCCCTGTATCATGCATTCATGTCTAACTGTGAATTTATTTTGGGAGACTGCTTCACACTGAATTATCTTACCAAAAAAATCATGCTTGGAGTTATACAATCATTTGTAATTCCTTCTAAATCTAATGATATATGAATATCTAACATTGTTCTCAGAATTGTGGTGGATTATGTTTGCAGAAAAGACAATCAAGATGAAACTATATAGTTTAAATAATTTTTAAAATTGAAATACAGTTTGGGACACTGTTAAATAGTTAAATAAGGCCTTGATACTAACTTTTGAATAGAAATAACCACGGATACTTTATGTAGTCAACCTCAAATTATGAAATTGAATATTATGACATAATTATATATTTAATTATGCATATAATTATATAAGTCATTTTGTATAATAGATATACGTATAGTTCCTTCTCCTGTAATGCAAATTTGCTGCCTAAAGGTGGTGGTAGAGGGGAGCTAATGTCCCAAATAAAAGTCAATAAATTAAGTTTCACTATGAAAATAGGTTTCTTTCAAATAACATCATTGAAAATTGATTTTATTCACTTAACAAATATCCATTGAATGATTAATATATGAATAACACTGTGTTGTTGTTTTTAATTTGCTACAGGGAAGACTAAAGAAACACCAGGAGTGTTTACTACCCTTCTCAAACATTTTGAAAATAATTTGGAAGAGAAGAATTATTTATTCCAAATAATTATTTATCAAGGTATAACACTATTTTGTCCCAATGTATAATATAAGCAAGAATTAAATTAGAGATTAATTACTGCTTGGAAAGCAATACAATGTTGCTCTGGAAAAATTAAATGAGCTTCAATTGACTTGAAATAAATGGATGAATTGAGACTAGGGATTAAAAAAGTATCATTTTAAGTGTAGTGAGCATCATAAGACAATGTTTATAGCCCATAAAGAGCTGGTACAGAAGATAATGATACTAGAGTGAGAGGCATGGAGATATGTGTTGAGATGTGGTGGGAAATAATGGTAGGTAATATAAGGACCGATAATGGACAGCCTTAAATAACAGAAAATTTGGACTGTATTTTCAGACAAAAGAGAGACCCAGGCAGCTTTTGAGGAGTTGGAATTATTGTTTGAAGAAGATAAAACTGGAAGCAGAATAATATCTAGGTTGGGTGTGATAGGAAAGTTATTTTATTGTCAGAGAGATTTCCTTGGTTATAATTTTTACTTTAGAACTTACTAGCTACATGATGTTAGGTAGTTCACTTAACTGTTCTGGGCTTCAACAGAATCATCTATATTATCTGTATGAAAATAGGTGGGAGTGTGTTTATTAGATAAATTTTTTCAGGTAATTTTCCCAGCTTAGCTGGACTAGAAGACCAAATATAAAATTATACTATTTGTCTAAATGAGAGTTAATGAGTTGGGGAAATATGTGAACATACAGAAAATAAAAAAGACGTAAGGGTCAGAGAGGGCCTAGTTTTTGAATGGTTTAATTGTTAAGTACCATGAATAATTTCCAGGTCTATCCATGCTGTTGCAAAAGGAAGTGAAATTAGCTAGTTGGAGAAGGACAAATACTGTATCATCTCACTTATATGTGGAATCTAATGAACAAAATAAACTGACAAAATAGAAACAGAGGCATGGATACATGGACCAGACTGAGAGCTATCAGAGAGGAGCGGGGAAAGGGACTGGATGAAAGAAGGTGAAGGGATTAGCCAAATAACATATATGAATAACCCATGGACACAGACAGCAGTGTGGTGATAGCCTGAAAGAAAGGGGGGTGGGGATGGGTAGAGGTGAACAAAGGGGATAAAAATGGAAATGGAAAGAGACTTTGCTTGGGGCAAGAGATGCACAATGTAGTGTGTACATGCTGTTTTATTGAGCTGTACACTTGATACCTGTATGGTTTTGTGAACCAATGTCATCCCAATAAATTTAATTTATAAAAAAGAGAACCATGAATAGAATATGGTTATTTAAGAGAGGTAAGGTGTGAAATGACTAGAGGAGAAATCCCTAACTCAAAGATGCAATGACTATGATGTAATGTTAGAACATCTAATTCTGTATTACCTAATGTGGATAAGTAAATAATATTTATTAAGCCCTAAACAATTCCAATAGAATATTTTTTCTATTTTCTCTACTTACTCTCATCCCAATATCCAATCTATTACCCAATTGTTTTACCTATTCTAGGTAATACTTGTGCTCCTTAGCTCTCTACCCCACGTTGCCTCTAGCTTCCTGGATTACTGCTTTAGGCTTTGTGATAGATTGGCAAGGAAACTAGGTATATCAAAGGGTTATAGTGGCAATGTAAGAAAATTAAGCTAATTTTACGCAAGTTGTCTTCATAATATTTCAAGCAACTTAATAGTTTTAAACAATTTACAGGAACCAGGGGTCTGTTAAGAGACTAGAGCCAGGCATTTTGCTATAGCATTCATGTACCTGTATGATTTACCTGCAACAGACTGGGAATGTGGTTTTACCGATGATTACATAAGATAGTTTAAGAAATGGGAAGGAAAATTAATTTATGCAGCTATGTCACACAAAAATGGCTGATAAAATATAATCTCTGAACAAAGTTTGTAGAATTCGATTGTTAAGAAGCATGAATAATGGATGGGTGGATCTGCTGACCTTTCATCTATACCACTCATCCTTGAGAACCAAATTGTTATCACTATACTTATCAGTGAAGGGCAACCTGTGTGGGTGAGCCCAAACTTAAACTTAGTTCGTCTCCCAAACACCAGCAGTGCTCACTTCTAGTCCACTCCATCTATATTAATTTTTAAAATGTAGATATGATTGTCATTTCAATCCTATCTCTTTACATCAGGGATCCTCAAACTGTGGCCCGCAGGCCACATGTGGCCCACCAAGGACATTTATCCGGCCCGCCGGGTGCTGCTGCCTGTCCTGTTTAGCAGCCGACTCATCCCAGGCCTGCAGTGCGCATAGGAATTTGTTCATAGGTTTTTTTTTAAACTATAGTCCAGCCCTCCAACGGTCTGAGGGACAGTGAACTGGCCCCCTGTTTAAAAAGTTTGAGGACCCCTGCTTTACATCATGAACCAAACCTGTTTGTCATCAAGATTAATTCCAGATGAGCATCTTCCCTATTATTGTTGTTACTTCTCTGAGATTGTTTTTAGCATCTGAAAGTCAAAATAACCAGTTTCTATCTTTAGAAGAATATATTTCCAGTTTCTTTAAATTCTAGATTCTTCTGTAAACTGACTTTACCTTTTATATATGCTTCCTTGGAAAGGTGGATTTTAAAAACTATGGGTAAATATTGAAATTGCTATATCCATCTTTCAGAAACTGTTATCTTGTTTTATGTTATTGTGGACTGATATATAAACTACTTCCAGTAGTACTCTGAACTTACACTTCATGCATTATCTGAAAATCAAGAATTCTAAGCTATATTGGCACTGCTCAACAGCCAACAATTCTATTTCTTCAAGACTGGCAATTTGCACAGTAGTTTTTCTTCATTATTTGAATATTTTATTGCATTTGACATCACTCATTTACCAAACAATGAAGTGATAAATAGAAAAAGTGATATAAGCTTAAGGTCTCATGAACTTAATAAAATTGAGACAAAGTTTGAAATAATAGACCATGTAAAAAAGGGTGAATTTTTAACTTCTGCTGAGTACTCAGTTAATTGTGTGCTCAATTATAAGGGAAAAAAAAATAAAATTAAAGAACAATGTACAAAATGCTAGGAGTAGGTTGCCAAGATTGAGTCTTGGAATTTTATTATAATTTTTTAAATTATATGAGGCTAGATCTCTACTTATAAGACCTAAAATTTCCACTTTATTTTTACAATTTGAAATTTGTAGAAAGAAATCATTAGCAGTAGAAGGCTGTCTCTACTGAGGCACTGTTTTACCACATTAAGTAATCAAACTTGTTTGGGGTTTTTGCAGTTAGGAAGGAATTAATAGTTCTTTCAGATCACAGAAACAGTACAAGTTTTCTACCCTTACATATTAGAAATATACACTGAGTGGCCAGATTATTATGATTTCTGAACACATAATAATCTGGCCACTCAGTATGTGTGCGTGCGTGCGTATATATATATATATATATATATATATATATATATATTAGCTGCCTGGTGCATGAATTTGTGCATGGGTGGGGTATAGCCAGCCTGGTCAGGGGGAGGGGACATGGGCGGTTGGCCGGCCTGCCTGCTGGTTGAACTCCTGGTCGAGGGAACAATTTGCATATTACCCTTTTATTATATAGGATATACATTGAGTGGCCAGATTATTATGCATTCAGAGGTCATAATAATCTGGCCACTCAGTGTATATATATCTCCAGTATTCTGCAATATTCTGCTTTTAATTATTTGTTTGTTGGCACACTTATTTAACCTGTTAATGTGGATAGTTGTTTTAAGTGAACTAAGTTCTGGTAACCAAAACATGTTCTATTACTGGAACACAGTTTATTAGATTTTTAGTATAAGAATGCTCTGTTAGTGCTCACTTAATTTTCCTGCATTAGATCCATGGCTGGTCCCATTTGATCCAGGATAGACCAATTGTTCTTCCCTCCCTCAAACATTTTCTTATAATTTGCTCACTTATGGGAAACTGAAATGAGTCTCTTTACTCTCTGCTGGGTCTGGTTCACTTTTTGTACATTTGCCAGAAAAAAATATTTCTTAAATATTGTTTGCAACATGCAAAAAATGAAACTAGACCACCAACTTACACCATACACAAAAATAAAGTCAAAATGGATAAAGGACTTAAACATAAGATGGGAAACCTTAAAAATATTAAAGGAATCCACAGATAGCAAAATCTCAGACATATGCCGAAGCAATATCTTCACTGATACAGCTCCTAGGGCAATGGAAACTAAAGAGAAAACAAACAAATGGGGCTATATAAAAATAAAAAGCTTCTGTACAGCAAAAGAAATCATCAACAAAACAACAAGAAAGCCCAGTGCATGGGAGAACATATTTGCCAATGTTATCACCAATAAGGGTTTAATTATCTCCAACAGTTACAGGGAACTCATACAACTTATCAAAAGGAAGATAAACAACCCCATCAAAAAATGGGCTACGGACCTAAATAGATACTTTTTGAAGGAGGACATAAGGAAGTCCAGAGACATATGAAAACATGCTCAAAGTCCCTAATCATCTGAGAGATGCAAATCAAAACAACAATGTGTACCATCTCACACCTGTCAGAGTAGCTATCATCAACAAATCAACAAATGACAAGTGCTGGCGAGGATGCAGAGAAAAAGAAACCCTCATGCACTGCTGGTGGGAATGCAGACTGATGCAGCCACTGTGGAGAACAGTATGGAGTTTCCTCAAAAAATTAAAAATGGCTTTGCAGACTAGAAATAAACATATAATAACAAAACAATATACAGATGATACATTATAGAATTCTACACCTGAAACCTATATGTTTTTATTAACCAATGTCTCCCCAATAAATTCAATAGAATTTTTTAAAAAGGAGACTGAGTTATCTTTATTGCAGGGAAAATAAAGTGGTATATATAATTATAATTCTTCATGCTTCCCTCCTGAATCTTAAGGACTGATTTCATCCAGAGGACAGACAGGTCACTTAAGGGAGAAAGCCAGTCCTGTGATGTCAGGCTCAGAGCGAGTTTCAGCAGTCTCAAGTGAACGTATTTTACTGTCAGAAGGGGAACTACTAATAACCCAAAAGATTTTCCTCTGATAGCTTGTGGAGCTTAAAAGTCTTATCAGAGATACATTTCTAATAAATCAGTAAGTCCATTCTCATGACATGACCCATTCTCACACAGGCCTTTCCAGAAAAAAAAAAAAGTTTTACAGATATAATGACTTCATCAGAGTGGTGCATATTAGCTCTTGCATCTTTCTACATATGTTTCTCTCCAATTGCAAAGTTGGAAAAGGACAATGAAATTATTCAGTCAAATGTCCTCATACAATCTATTTAAGCTTCTTAAGGGAATGCATTCAAAAGACAATTCAACAAATAGAATTTATCATAATACAAAACACATTTACTAAATGTTATTTTCCTTGTTTTTTTTTTTTATTTTTATTCAGGTGCACGGTAAATGTGTATGGGTTTTCTGGAGGCTAATTTTAGGTATTTCAGCTTTCACGATGGGGAAGATACATAATATCTCCCGCTTTCAGAGAGAAGAAATAGTCTTCTGCTCTGTGATATACAAAAGAATTTTGACACTGATACAAAGAAAAAAGAAACACAAGTTAAAGGAGAAAATAATTAAGAGAAATGTGAGTACTGGTCTTTTGGGGGTGAGAGTAGATAAAATGTGGATGTCTATGATTAAGACTCATAGTATGTCTGTAGGGAATCTGAGAGTTTGGATTCCTTATATAATGGAAGCAGTGATCTGACAGATGAAGCAAAGCCAGTGTGGAACTCAATAAAAGAAAAACATAGCCTGGAAGAGAAGAGGTTGCTTTAGAACAGCCTAAAAATCTATCTCTAATTACAACATGTGATCTACAAAGATCTTTTCATGAATTTAAACTGAAATCACCTCTGTGTATACCCATCACTCAGTTATCCACACAAAGAAAACTGTGTATAGTTTGCCCAGAATGATATTTGCCAGTTATTTCATTTTCTCCAAAGTCATACTTAAGAACTTGATCTATTATTCCATCAGAAATACTAGATCCAGGAGATGTCAGTGACCAAGTTTATGCCTGACTTGAACTTACCATTTTAAGCTTGTTTAAAATAGCCAAATGACATTGCATGTCTGCTTCAGCCATGATAGTAGAGCCAACACCAAACTTATCCTCCTGCTTCCAACAACTATAAAAATGAACAAAATGTATGAGCAAACTGTTTTCACTCATTGACCCTTAGCCATCCCAGGACTGTGGATCCTTGTAAAGGAAAACACCCAAGGTGAATTTCCTATTGATGCATAACAAATTGTCAACAATGGAGAGGTTTAAAATGGTGCCCTGGTCAGTGTGGCTCAGTTTATTGGGCATAATCCCTTGTACCAAAGGTTGCCAGTTTGACTCCTATTGTAGGCATATGCCCAGGGTTGCAGGTTTGAACCCCAGGAGGAGGCATGCAAGAGGCAGCCAATTGATGTTTCTCTCGTCCTCTCCCTTACTCACTAAAAAAAATCAATAAAATATCTTAAAAGCAACAACAACAAACCACCCATGGCTTGCAGTTCTGTAGATCAGAAGTCTGGCCTGGCTCATGGCATCACAAGGCTGAAATCAGGGTCAGTGAGGCTAAATTCTTATCAGGAGGCTCTGGAGGGAAAGCGGCTTCCAGGCTCATTCTTACTATTAGCAAGATTCAGTCCTTGCTGTTTCAACAAAGCTTCCAGTTACCTTGCTGGCTGTCAACCATGGATATGTCCCAACTCCTATAGACCACCTGAATTACTTGCCTATGGCCCTCTTCATCTTCAAGTCATCAAATTCTTCCTGTATTTTAAAACTCTGACCTCTCCTTTGAGAAAAGTATCTGCTTTTAAGTCATGTGATTAAGCAGGCCACCTGGAATAATCTTGGCATCTTATGATTAACCACGCCATATAATGTAAAAAAAGCACAGGTGTGAACCCTTCATACACACAGTCCTATACAGGTAGAGTGTATAGTGGGGTGGCCAACTTAGAATTCTGCCTCCTAGACACTTCGGTTCCTGAGCCCATATATTCTCCCTATCAAAGATACAGCACCACATAAAAGTAGTTGATTTATAATGTACATTGCATCCTGCAGAATAGTCCTTATTATTGCAATAGGGCATCCAAATGGACACTTCAGCTATACTTTTAACAGGCAGGTCCATTGTTCTTTCATGCTGGAAGTTTCTGGATGGTACAGAATGTAATATAAGAATCCCATGGTTTTGTCCACTTGGCACCCCCTTTATGTAATATAGGTTATAATTAGTGGGTCTTTGGACATGTCTCGAAGGAATCTTAGTGATGCTGCTGAGGTTCTGTGGGCAGAAAAAGAAAATAAACTCGTATCTTCAAATATGTGTTCATTCCTGAGGGACGATATCCTATCAGGGACTCAATTCAGTATGGTCTCTATTGCTGACAATTTGGACGTTGGATGGTGGGAGTAGCTAGTTCTTAGTATCCTTAATATGTGTCAACCCATGCTATTGGAACATGTGTAATCTCCATCTCTGCCCCTAGGGCTACTCTCGTCACATGTCCCTTATAAGTGTCAGGACTTCATTATCTGATGACAGAGGCTGACAAATGGCACTAGCTGAGTCATTTAGTCAATCTTATTTAAATTAAAAAAATACTTATTTTTTTATGACAGTTTATATGGAGTATTTCCCTCACCAATGTATTTCAAGGCTACCCTGGAGGAGGTGTGCCCTAGATGATGCATCTGGAACCCAAGCTCAGGTATTTTACCTGATTTTGAAACCAATATTTTATACATGAAAAGATTGAGGCACAGTAAGGTCCCATGTCCATGGTCACACTGAAGGGGCATTGGCAGAGCTGAGATGAGAGCTGGAATCTCAAGTTCATCTTAAGATTCAAGACTTTGAGGCCATCAACCTTGATGTGTCCACCTCATGTGTGGGAGGTCATACTTTCTGAGCCAGGGCTCTGACCTTGCCATGGAAGACTTACCTTATACTTGGGGACAATAACATCTAATTTCAGAGACAGTATAACAGAGGAAATTAACAAATTCAATTGTTCTTGTCTTTTATAACCAAATCCAATATAATAAAAGCTTAATATGCTAAGTGTCCAATGGTTTGACCAGTTGCAATGATGTGCACTGACCACCATGGGCAGATGCTCCAACTGGTAAGTTAGCTTGCTGCTGGGGTCCGACCAATCGGGACTGGGTGAGACAAGCCGGACACGCCCTGAAGCGCACCCAAGGTCCCTCCCCGGCCCTGACCGGGCACTGGTGGGGTCCCTTGGCCTGGCCTTCACCCTCTTGCAATTTGGGACCCCTCAGGGAATGTCAGATAGCTGGTTTTGGCCTGATCACCACAGGCCAGGGGATGTACTCTGGCATTTTATACTGAAACAGAAATTTATGAAAAATCAAGTAGAAAATATTGTGATGTAGCTGACAAAAGTTAAGTTTGCTTCAGAGGTGTTGATTGTATATGATTAAACCTAAACTACCACAGAGCTTTGCTCACACAAAATGTATATATTTCCAGTAAAGAATTCATGTTTATTTATGTGTTGGTATGGTAAAAGCAATAAAGTAATTATATTAAGAAAAGAGAGACTCCAACTTTATACTTAAGCAACTTAGTTTAGATATTTTGGCAGTCTCAAATAGTAGCATCATTGAATGCTGAAACATGGTCATTAAAATCTTTTTTTCTGCTCCTGAACTGGCATGCTATTGAGAATAAAGGTATTAAGTTCATTGTGGCAGACTTGTAAAAAGGCCTTGTTATAGGAGTGCAACTCTCTGAAATCTCCTAAGATGGGAGAATGTAGACTTTTCCATGAGAGAAATAAGGGATGAGGGTAGGAAACACCCTGCAGGAATCAGCTTTTTGGAGATTTCTGTGTTCATACAGAGAGACTATCCCAAGATTGACCCTGATATCTACTACAAATAACCTGACAGGTATGAAAGCCCAGATATGCTTAGGTTAGTTGTAGCAGCATTTTGCAGTTACCATCATTAGACTAGGCTTCATTCTAAGATTCACCTGATATGGAGGCAAAGGAGGCCTATAGCCTTCATCTCCATCTACTCCATGCATAGCCCTTGCTGGGAATTAGGACCTAAAAATGAACATAGACTGGGGTAATTTGGAAGAAGGGGAGACTGACTCCTGTTTGCAGTGGGATGGTTTATGGGCCATTGGACTCAAGGACTTGGCACTACCAGAAGAGGTTAGTTAGCACTGGGCAGAAATCACAAGAGGCAGCTGATCTTATAGATGGATCTTGTGGTAGAGTTCCCACAGACAAGTGCTGAACTGGAGCTCTGACCCAAGGGCAATCCCTGATGTGAACAGGCTGCCTGGATGCAGGATCAGATTTTATACTCCTTTACATGGCAGGATTGAAGGGCCAGCTCACTGTAACCAATTCACGTTCCACCAACACTAATTTCAAAGGCTACTGATGGAATCCTCTGGTGTTCCTCAGATAGTGAAGGTTGATGTCTGTAGAGGCCACCTCTGGCACCTGGACTCCTGTTTAGGGTCCTTTACATAATTAATAACTGCAGGACCTACTTCATTTGAGTGTACTTCAAATGGTAACTGCTCCAGGTAGAACATAATTTCTCAACTTGTGAGCATTTTGGACTGAATACTTTGTTGTGTCGGGGGCACTGTCCTGTGTACTGGAGGGTGTTTGGAAGCATCTCCAGCCATTACGCACTAGATGCCAGGAACACCATCCCTAACACTGACAACTAACAATGTGTCCAAACATCATGGAATGTCCCATGGCAGCAAAATATCCCTGTTGAGGACCATTGGTGTAGGCACCTGCACACATACAGCACATTGTTCAAGTATTTAAAAAAAATTTACAGATACTAACACAAAACAACAAAATATCTACAAGCAGTTATGTAAGATGGTTTCTCCTTTTTTCTTTCTCAGCCAAACCTCAACTCTAGAAGGTTCAGCTTAAAGGTGTAGCAGTCCTGAGAGAAAGTCACTCTTTTTTTTCAAATTTAATTTTATTGTTTAAAGTATTACATATAGTAGTACATATATCTCCCCCTTTCCCCCATTGACCTTCCCCCAGCCTCCCCTACCCCGTCGCATGCCCTCACCGCCCCCCCACCCCAGTGTCTTGTGTCCACTGGCACAACCAATGGAGAAAGTCACTCTTGATTGCAGAGGGTTTTGGTATTTGGCACTACCTTTGATTTTCCGCTGAAGTGAGTATCTCACTAGTCTTCTACCCTAGACCCAGGCTCTGCATACATTACAACCAAAATGACCCTCTGGCTTTCACACCTGAGTTTCAATTGGTTTTTATTCCTCTCAGCTTGCCATTATCTTTCTGAAGCCTGTCAGCACATTAGTGGCTCTTAACAATAGCCATCCAATATTGCTTCCTTCTTATGTTTCAAATGCTTGCCACATCACACCTGCTACATGGATCCTCTCCCATTCCTACACTGTTCCGAGTCAGCACCAGAGAGTGTTAACAGCTAAATCACTACCCAGTCCTGGGGTCCGTCTGGTTCCACTTACCTCATTGCTGTCTTGGTAGTGAGATGTCCTCTCCCAGACTCCATGGAACTTTCTCAGATTATCTCCAATAACAAAGGTCACAGGTTGGGTCTTCTGGAAGCAGATTTTGACAGATAATTTGTGATAGAAGAAGATGTTTATTGGGGAGTAGCAGTGATGAAAGGAAGGGGAAGGAGCAGAGTTGAGCAGCATGGAAGCTGAGCTGTGATGATGCATGGCAAAGCCTTGAGCCCATTGGGGATTCTAGTCTTAGTGTCTGTCAGTCTCTCTCTCTCCCCTTCTTCTTGGTGACAACTCAGATCTGCCTTCTTAACAAATTTCAAGTATGATATATTGTTAACTATAATTACATTGCTGCACATGAGATCTCCAGAACTTATTCATCTAATAACCGAAACTGTACACTTTGACCTACATCTCCTCATTTCCTCCTCTCCCCAGTTCCTGATAACCATCATTCTACTCTCTTCTTCTATGAGTTTGATGATTTTTCATTCAATATATAAGTGATATCATGCAGTACTTGTCTATGTTTGGTTTATTTCACTTAGCATGATGTCATCTAGGTTTATCCATGGTATTACCAATGGCAGAATTTACTTCTTTTTTAAAGGATGAATAATATTCCATTGTGTGTGTGTGTGTGTGTGTGTGTGTGTGTGTGTGTGTGTGTGTGTGTGTGTGCGCGCACATTCTCTTTTTCCAGTCATTCATCCACAGACATTTAAGTTGTTACCTTACCTTGGCTATTTTGAATGATGTTGCTAGGAACATGGTAATGCAGATATCTCTTCTTTATGCCTACTTAATTTCCTTTACCCAGAAGTGGAATTGTTAGATCATATGGTAGTTCTATTTTTAATTTTTTGAAGAATTTCCATACTGTTTTCCATAGTGGCTTCATCAACTGACATGCCCACCAACAGTGAAAAAAGAATCCCTTTTCTCCATATCCTTGCCAATAATTGTTATCTTTTGTCTTTTTGATGATGGACTACTGACATTATTGTCCACATGTAGGCAGAAAGTCCTTATAGGCATCTCCTATTTACTACATTACAATATGTTTCTTTTTTACTCTTGTAAAATCTGAGATCAGGAGGGCAGAGACAAGGTCTTTTCTCTCCGATTCTACTCTGCGTTTCAGAATATAAGAATGGTCATCTTAAAACTTAAAGTAGGAATGCATTAGAATAAAGAACATATAGCAACATCCAGGTAGATTCTCTAAGCAGGTACACTGTTACTTGTAGAAAGTTAGTCTTTTCCTTTCTCCCCTTTCATCTAATGTACCTGCCTTTGAAATCCATTTTTCTACTTCTGGTTCTCTGGCTTGTGAGTCACATTTGGCTAATTGATCTTCATGCTTATAATCCACTTTCTGGTTTATTTTATTTCTTAGTTAAAATCAATTTATGGCCACTGGCGATTTTGACCCACCTGGTTCCAGGCCAGTTATTCACCTGGACCAACTATCTTCCTGGCCAAACTAACTGAATGGGTCTCTGGCTGTGTTGCTGGCTCTATTCTGGTCCACAGACTCTGGCTTAGCTACACTGTGGCTCAGTTTCTCTTCTGGGATGTGCCATTTCCTTTTAACCCCCTCATATTCTGAAAATAAGCTGGAAAAAGAAAAGGATTAGATGAGTCCATCTTGTCCATATGTTTTTTTAATGTATCCTTTCCTCTCAGTAATTCTTCATTGGCATCCAGGAAATTATGTTCTCTAACAGCCCTGTTAAAAGTGTATTTAGAAAAGACATTTAGGCACTATATATGGTTGCTGTCAGTGAGTCTCCCTGACTTTTTCATATTGCATTAGTAATAACTTAATATATAGATTTATAAGGTGGGCTTTGATCACATTATCTAAATGAGAAATGGGAATAAAATCAGGGGAGGGAATATAATTCTGATAAATTAGTTTAGGGCCTCTCTTGGATTATTTTGTATTATCTCAAGAATTGTATATGTTCAGTTTTACTTTTTTTTTTTTTTACAATCTCAGGCTAAGAAAAAAGAAACAAGGGCATTACAAAGAATACTTATGTTATTTCTGAAATCATTTGAGGATACATTGCTGGATTGATGACCCATTACTCCTAAAAATTTGAGTATTTTTCCTACAAAGCAAAAATTTTTTCTGCATCACTGCATAAATTGTATTAAGGAGCATACAATTTTGATTTGTCCCATTACCAGTGGTAAATTTGATCACTTGATCAAGGTGGTGTCTGCCAAGCTTCTCTGGAAAAATACTCTCCTTCGTTTATATTTTCTGGGAAGTTACTTTGAGACTACGAAGATATCATGTTCCCCATTAAACTTTTTATTTATTTATTTCTATCAGTATAAATTCATAGTTTCCAATTTGGGGAATGGGTTATAATTCAATATCATATATTTTGATGTCCAAATCCCCAGTTTTGTCTATAAATAGCCTCTTCAGCAGGCTTCTGTATCCATCTTTCTTTGAGCCATTCCTTACTTTCCAGCACAGCAAAAATTGCAAGACTCCTCTTACATTCCCCCTACACAAGCTCAGGCATCAGTCATTTCTCCAAGTCTGGTTACTCTAAGTGGATGGTGGGAAAATGGTATTCAGAGACTGAGATCTGGGCACTAGGTATGTTCATTGCTATTGGGGTGCTGCTGGGTATATCTAAGGAATATGTGTATGAATATGTATATATGCGTGCACAGATACATTTATACCTATATTCATTTCCATATGTTTCACTCTATATATTGAAAAGTATATACTCACAGAAATACCTTCAATTTTAACCCAATACCACAGGGTTTATTTGAATTTCTTTCTCTTTCTATATGCATATTCCACTCTGATAGCAATAAAACTACATCCCATTATATTTAACTAGAGGCCCAGTGCACGGATTCGTGCATGTTGAAAGGAAATTAATTAGAAGAAATATTTTAATATCACTATTCGCCCTTTCTCTATAATAGAAGTGTCAACCAAATTCATGATTGACAATGACAGATGGAAACACACACGTGCGATTGGCGCTAGCAAGCATTTTATATGTATCACCCACGTGCAAGCCTTTCATATATATAGAATAAATTTGCTTAATTAGACCTGATTTCTGATGTAGTTAAACTTTTTCAGCCCAGTGAAGCATCCCAACTTCTCTTTCAGGTAATCGTCAGCAACATAGCAGTAAATATCAACCTGAAGCAGATTATTATTGTAGATCACACAGGGAGAACAAGGTAAAATATTTAACTGCAGCAGTGGTTGAATATATTCTGCGCAGTGAGAAAACCTGAAGTCATTTTCAAGGCCCACCATTTCTTACTTCTTTTCAGTCGCATCAAGTTTCTAAACTTTCTAAATCTCCGTTTCCTGGCTAATGAAAAGAAAATAAGATTCCACTGAGACTCCTATCTACCTACTCCAGGACTTCTGCGAGAATCAAATGAGATGAGGCATGGGAAAATGCTTCACAGACATTTGGTTGAACTGTAAAATGTTTGCACCTGGCTATAAAACAAGTCAGGTTCTTGGGCTGAAGAAACTTCAAGGAGGCTAGTCGCTAGGGAGAGGAAGCCAGCATTGCTATGTGACATCATTACCCCACATTCATAGCAACTGTTTCAGGCTGGGCTGGGCTGTGGGCTGCATTTTGTGCCATGGGGTCTTGGCAGCATTGGCTGTGATTTGGTGGGCTGTTCCTCCTGGGTTGTGGCAGGGCCTGTGTCCCACTTGGGGGAAGCCCAGTGTTGGTTTGTCGGCGCCAGGTCCATGGTGCCATTTCTTTGTAAATGGCCAGTGTGCATCATGGTAGCTCCTGCATTGAGTATCTGCCCCCTGGCAGTCAGTACATCATAGCAACTGGTTCGACAGTTGGAGGGACACTTAGCATATTAGCCTTTTATATATATAGATATGTTCTCTTCTTCTCCCCTTCATCCCATAACCAATTTTCTGCTGTGATGCTGCCTCTTCCCCCTTATGACTGCCCTCACCACCCTACTTGGGCTCTGACACCCCGTGCAAGGATCTCTCTGCTGTCCCCTCCTGTGGGCACACTCCCTATGCTACCTGTGCTCAGACACCCAGAGGTACACCAGTACTTACCCTATATACATGCCCTTGCCACCCTACTCAGGTCACACCACAACTATGCCTTGAGCTATGACAGTCTACACTGGCCTGCCCCTTGTGTGTAAACACTCCTTTAGCCTAATTGGGCTTGAATGCACCTCTGCATTGAATGTCAGTTGGCCTCTGACATTCCCTTTCATCACTGTAACTCCCTATTCATCCCCTGTCTCGCTCCTGCACAAATGCCTGTCTTATTTGGTCTTATCTAATGACCTTTGTATTAAAAAGAAGGGAAGTAAAGGAAAGTGAAAGTGGAAGAAGAGGAGTAGCTCAGTGTTTAATCTTGTATTACTGTAATTCACAATTTCTGGTAATTGGTATCTAACCTGAATCCTTAACCTTAATCTTTTTCTCTTTATTGATTAAGGTATTAAATATGTGTCCTTATCCTCCCATTGCCTTTCACCGCTCCAGTCATGCCCTCACCCCCTTGGTATCTGTGTCCATTGGTTAGGCTTATATGTATGCATACAAAGTCCTTTGGTTGATCATCTTACCCCAGCCCTCTCCTACCTTCCCTCTGAGGTTTGACAGTCTGATCAATGCCTCTCTGTGTCTGGATCTGATCCTGTTCATCAGTTTATGTTGTTCATTATATTCCACAAATGAGTGAGATCATGTGACATTTATCTTTCTATGACTGGCATATTTCACTTAGCATAATGCGCTCTAGTTCTATCCATGCTGTTGCAAATGGTAAGACCAACTTCTTTTTTTACCGCAGCGTAGTATTCCATTGTGTAGATGTACCACAGTTTTCTAATCCACTCATCTGCCGATGGGCACTCCAGCTCTTTCCAAATCTTAGCTATGGTAAATTGTGCTGCTATGAACATACAGGTACATATACCATTTCTGATTGGTGTTTCTAGTACTTTGGGATATAGTCCTAGAAGTGGGATCACTGGGTGAAAAGGGAGTTCCATTTTTAGTTTTCTGAGGAAACTCCATACTGTTCTCCACAGTGGCTGCATCAGTCTGCATTCCCACCAGCAGTGCATGAGGGTTTCTTTTTCTCTGCATCCTTGCCAGCATTTGTCATTTGTTGATTTGTTGATGATAGCTACTCTGACAGGTGTGAGATGGTACCACATTGTTGTTTTGATTTGCATCTCTCAGATGATTAGGGACTTTGAGCATGTTTTCATATGTCTCTGGACTTCCTTATGTCCTCCTTCAAAAAGTATCTATTTAGGTCCGTAGCCCATTTTTTGATGGGGTTGTTTATCTTCCTTTTGATAAGTTGTATGAGTTCCCTGTAAATGTTGGAGAGTACACCCTTATGGTGATAACACTGGCAAATATGTTCTCCAATGCAGTGTGCTTTCTTATTGTCTTGTTGGTGTTTCTTTTGCTCTACAGAAGCTTTTTATTTTGATACTAGTGGCCTGGTGCATGAAATTCATGCATGGAGCGGGAGTGGGGGGGTGTCCCTCACCCGGGCCTGCACCCTCTCCAAACTGGGACCCCTCAGGGCATGTCTGTGGGATCGGGCCTAAACCAGCAGTTGGACATCCCTGTCTCAATCCAGGACTGCTGGCTCCTAACCGCTCACCTGCCTGCCTGCCTGATTGCCCCTAACCACTCTGCCTGCTGGCCTGATCGCCCCCAACTGCCTCCCTCCACCCCCGCAGGTCTGCTCACTCCCAACTGCCCTCCCCCCCGCCAGCCTGATCACCCCCAACTGCCCCCCCTGCTGGCCTGCTTGCCCCTAATTGCCCCTCCCCCCCACCGGCCTGATCACCCCCAACTGCCCTTTCCTCCTGGCCTGATTGCCCCTAACCACCTCTGCCTTGGCCCCACATGGATTCCTCCATAGGATGCTGCCTATGGATTCCTCTAATATTTTTATGGTCTTATGTTTAAGTCATTATCCATTTTGAGTTTATTTTTGTGTATGGTGTAAGTTGGTGGTCTAGTTTCATTTTTGTGCATGTATCTGTCCAATTTTCCCAATACCATTTACTGAAGAGACTGTCTTAACTCCACTGTATGTTCTTGCTTCCTTTGTCAAATATTAATTGAGCATAGTGGTTTGGGTCGATTTCTGGGTTCTCTATTCTATTCCATTGATCTATATGTCTGTTCTTGTGCCAGTACCAGGCTGTTTTAAGAACAGTGGCTTTGTAATACAGCTTGATATCTGGTATTGAGATCCCTCCTACATTCTTCTTCTTTCTCAGGATTGCTACAGCTATTCGGGTTCATTTTTAATTCCAGATGAAATTTTGGAGAGTTTGTTCTAGGTCTGTGAAATATGCCGTTGGTATTTTAATGGAAAGTGCATTGAAACTATAGATTGCTTTGGGTAGTATGGACATTTTAATGATGTTGATTCTACCAACCCATGAACACAGTATGTTCTTTCATCTGTTTATGTGTTGCTCTATCTCTTTTTTTTCAGTGTCTTATAGTTTTCCAAGTACAGGTCTTTTACCTCCTTAGTTAAGTTTATTCCTAGGTATCTTACTTTTTTTGGAGCAATGGTAAATGGGATTGTGTGTTTTTTTATCTGTATTTCTGTAAGTTCACTATTGGTGTATAAAAATGCCATAGATTTTTTGGCATTAATATTGTATCTTGTTACATTGCCAAATTCATTTATTAAGTCTAATAATTTTTTGATTGAGTCTTTAGGGTTTTCTATGTATAGTATCATGTCATCTGCAAATAATGACAGTTTTACATCTTCTTTTCCAATTTGGATACCTTTTATTTCTTCTTCTTTTCTAACTGCTATGGCTATCACTTCTAGTACTATGTTGAACAGGAGTGGTGAAAGTTGGCATCCCTGTCTCGTTCCTGTTCTTAGGTGAAATGGTTTTAGTTTTTCCCCATTGAGTATGATGTTGGCTGTAGGTTTGTCATATAAGACTTTTGTTATGTAGAGGTATGATCCCTCTATTCCCATTTTGCTGAGGGTTTTTAATCAAGAAAGGGTGTTGGATTTTATCAAATGCTTTTTCTGCATCAATTGATATAACTATGTGATTTTTATTTCTCAATTTATTTATGTGATGTATCAAGCTTATTAATTTGCAGATATTGTACCATTCTTGTATCCCGGGATAAATCCTACTTGGTCACGGTGTATGATCTTTCTGATGTAATGCTGCATCTCATTTGCTAGAATTTTGTTGAGGAGTTTGGCATCTATTTTCATGAGTGATATTGGCCTATCTCTTTCATTGTGTTGTCTTTATCTGGTTTTGATATTAGGGTAATCCTGGCTTCAATGAGCTTGGAAGTGTTCCTTCTTGAATTTTTTGAAATAGTCTGAGGAGGATAGGTTGTAGTTCTTCTTTGAATTTAACCCTAATATTTTATAAATTTTATCTCACTATAATTTAACTTAAACATATCATACATATATTAAAATCTAAATAAGCTTTTACCAGACAGAACATCCTATCCAACAGCAGCAGAATACTTCATTCTCAAAGGCACAAATAACTTTTTTTTAGGATAGGTCCTATGTTAGGCCACAAAACAAATCTTCTCAAATTCAAGAAGACTGAAATCAGCTCTGGCCAATGTGGCTTAGTTGGTTGGAAGATAAGATGTCCCATATACCAGAAGGTGGCAGGTTCGAAATGAGAAATCAACAACAAGAGGAAAAGAAGATCTTCAAATATGTAGTGAGAGGATCTTCAAATATGTGAAGACTAAACAACATACTTCTAAGCAAGCATTAGGTCAAACAAAAAAAAAACACAAAGAAATTATCTCAAAACAAATGAAAATTAAAACACACCGTAACAAATATTGTGGAAACCATCAAAAGCCATTTTGAAAGGAAAGATTATAACAATAAACAAACACATGTATTAAGAAATTACAGATGCCTGGGTTGTTTGGCTCAGTGGATAGAATCAGCATACGTACTGAAAGGTCCCGGGTGTGATTCCAGTCCTGCAATACGTGCCCTAATTGCAGGCTCGATCCCTAATAAGGGGTGTGTAGGAGATAGCCAATCAATGATTCTCTCTCATTGATGTTTCTATCTCTCTCTCCCTCTCCCTTAAAAATATATTTAAAAAAAGAAATTATAAAAATCGCAAGTGAACACCTAACTTTACATCTCAAAGAACTAGAAAAAATTAATTATGACCAAAGTTAACAGGAAGAAGAAAATAATAAGGATCAGCTCAGAAATAAGTGTAATAGAGACCAGGAAAACAATAGGATCAACAAAATTTAGAGCTGGGTCTTTGAAAATATAAATAAAATCGACAAAAACTAAGCTAGATTAAGAAAGAAAAAAGGAGAAGACTAAATTAGAAATGAAAGAGGAGACATTACAATTGATATTATAAAAATACAAAGAATTATAAAAGACTACTATGAACAATTATATGCCAACAAATCACATAATCCAGAAGAAATGCATACATTTCTAGAAACACAATCTACAAAGGCTGATCCAGGAAAAAAGTAGAAAATGTGAATAGATAAATAATGAGGAAAGAGAAGAGTTAGTTCCAATTCTCCTCAAACTCTTCCAAAATAATGAGGAGGAGGGAACACTTTAAAACCTGTTCTATAAGATCAGCATTATTTTGATTCCAAAACCAGATAAGGATGCCACAAGAAAAGTATAGAAAGTATAAAAATATTATAGACCAAGATTCCTAATGAATATGGATGCAAAAATTTCAACAAATTATTATCAAGGTGAATTAAAAAACCCATTAACATGACCAAGTGGGATTTATCCTTGGGATAAAGAGATAGTTCAATATATACATATCAATACATGTAATACATCTCACCAATAAAATGAAATATAAAAATATTATCTCAGTTGATACAGAAAAAATCATTTGAAAAAATACATATTTTCATGATTAAAACACTGAACAAATAGGGTATAGAAGGAACATACTACAACATAATAAAGGGCATATATGACAAACTCCTAACATTCTATTTTATGGAAAAAAATTGGAAGTGTTTCCTTAAGCCAGTTACCACTCCTATTCAATGTAGTACTGAAAGTCCTAACTAGAGCAATTATGCATGACAAAGAAATAAAAGGCACCCAAATCGAAAAGGAAGAAGTAGAATTGCCATTATTTGCTGATGACTTGATCCTATAGAAAAATCCCAAAACATTTCTGTTGGAATTAATCAATGATTTCAATAAAGTAGCAGGGTACAAAATCAACATACAGAAATCAATTGCATTTCTTTACACTTAATAAGAAGCATCTGAAAAAAATAAATAAACAAAACCATTCTATTTATAACAGCATTAAAAAAACCACCTAGGAATAAATTTAACCAAGGAAGGGAAAGATCTGCACAATAGAAATGCAAAACTTTGCTGAAAGAAATCAAAGAAGAGACAAAGAAATGGAAAAACTTTGCATGTTAATGGATTATAAGAAATAATGTTGTTACAATGGCCATATTATCCAAAGCTATCTACAGATTTAACACAATCTTTATTAAAATACCAAAGGCATTCCTCACAGAAATAAAAGAAATAATCCTAAAATTTGTGTGGAAGCAAAAGAAACCTGAATAGCCAAAGCAATCTTGAGCAAGAACAAAGCCAGAGTTATCACACTTTCAGATTCAAACTATACTACAAAGCCAAAGTAATAAAAACAGTACGGTTCTGGCACAAAAATAGATGCCAACCAATGGAGTAGAATAGAAATCCCAGAATTAAACCTTAGCATTTATGGTCAACTGATATTTGACAATGGAACCAAGAATACTCAATAAGAAAAGGACAGTGTCTTCAACAAATGGTGCTAAGAAAACTGGAGAAACACCTTCAGAACAATAAAACCTAATACAATTTACAAAAATTAACTCAGAATGAATCAAAGCCTTTAAACATAGGATCTGATACAAAAAACTTCTTAGAAAAAAATCATAGAGAAGAAGCTCATTGTAAGTAGTTTTAGAAATAATTTTTGGGGGCATGATGCTAAAAGCACAAATGACAAAAGAAAAAAATCAACAAATTGGACTACATCAAACGCAAAAGCTTCTGCACAGCAAGAGAAACAAATAACAACATTAAGAGATAACCTACAGAATGGGATAAAATGTTTGCAAACCATGTATGGGATAAGGGGTTAATATGAAAAATACATAAAAGGCTCAATAACGCAATAATAAAAAAGCAAAAAAATTGATTAAAAATAGCGAAGGGAACTAAATAGGCATTTCTCCAAAGAGGACATAAAAATGGCCAAAAGTCAAATGAAAAGATACATCATTAATAATCAGGGAAGCACAAATCAGAACCATAAGGAGACACTGCCTTATAATGAGTTATTATATTAGAATTGTTATCATCAAGAAGATAAGAGACAACAGCTGCTGATGAGAACTTGATGAAAAGGGAACTCTTATACATTGTTGGTGGGAATGTAAATCAGTTCAACCACTATGAAAAACAATATGGAGGTTCCTCAAATAATTAAAAATAGATCTATCGTATAACCCAGCAATTCCACTTCTGGGTATATATCAAAAGGAATTTGAAAACAGGATTTCAATGATATATAAGCACTCCCATGTTTATCACAGCATTATTCATGATAGTCAAGATATGAAACCACCCAAATGGACATCAACAAATGAATGGATAAAAAAGATGTAGTACATATACACTATGAAATATCATTCAGCCATGAAATACGAAGATATTCTCCCATTTGGGACAACATGGATGGACCTTGAGAACATGATGCTAAGTGAGTTAACTCAGAGAAAGAAAAGTACTGTATAATATCACTTATATGTGGAATCTAAAAAAGTTAAACCTATATAAAACAGAATATGTTGGTTACCAGTAGATGGGGGAAGAGAGTATAAAAGTGATGGTGTTAAAGGTACCAATTAGTGATTAGTAGTAAATAATCCATAGAGATGTAATGTACTATACAATAATAATAATGTACTATAATTATGTAATATTATAACTGTCACTGCTTTAGCAATCATATTACAATATCCTATATAATAAAAGGCTAATATGCAAATTTTACCTACAGGCAGGAGTTCGACCGACTGGAAGTTAGGCGTGTGCTGACCACCAGGAGGTGGCGTGGAACATATCCGACTTCAGAGATGAGGCACTGGCGCTGGCAGTGGGTGGCAGTGAAGGTGCTGCCGGCCCCAATGGGCCTTGAAAAGAGTGGGACCGCGGTGGGATGGTAGAGCAGGTAAGCAGGTGTGACCAGGCCAAGGTGAGTCCAAAGGAAGACCCTGGCCAGCAGTTGGCAGCCACTAGGGACTCAACCCATGCACAAATTTCATATACTGGCCCTTTAGTATAAATGTATAAAATCAATACATTGTATACCTTACAAAATGTTGCACATCAAATTTATTCAATAAAAAATTAAGCCTGTCTGGGTGTGGCTCAGCAGTTGAATGTCCACCAGGAGGTCACAGTTCGATTCCCAGTCAGGGCACATGTCCAGGTTGCAGGCTTGATCCCCAGTGGGGGGCATGCAGGAGGCAGCCAATCAGTGATTCTCTCTCATCATTGATGTTTCTGTCTCTCTCTCCTTCTCCCTTCCTCTATGAAATTAATAAAAACAAGTAAGCTTTATTTAAATTCATTGACTTGAATTACAAGAAAATAAGAAAAATTATGTGAAATAGAGCTTATTCATAAAGTATAAGAATATGTTTTCTGCAAAGATCTTGATTTTCACATAACTCCTTTTTTAATTCACTGTTTGTGTATATATAAACATAAAAGTATTTTGGAATGGGTAATGAGTAATGAGAATACATAAACTCTAGAAAATCACATTGACCACTGAGGAATATTATAAATGTTATTTCCCAAGTAAAACTACTTTGAGAATGATCTTACTTACAAGTATTTACTAAAATGCCTAAAACTAGAGCAATAGGCAGTTTTCTTTTAGGAATTTTGCAATACATATTTGCAATGGTTGGCTTTCCACAAATATGATACCTTTTTTTAAAAAATATATATTTTATTTATTTTTTACAGAGAGAAAGAGAGAGGGATAGAGAGTTAGAAACATCGATGAGAGAGAAACATCAATCAGCTGCCTCCTGCACACTCCCTACTGGGTATGTGCCTGCAACCAAGGTACATGCCCTTGACCGGAATTGAACCAGGGACCCTTGAGTCCACAGGCTGAAGCTCTACCCACTGAGCCAAACCTGTTAGGGCATACACACATGATATCTTGTTAACTGAACTATTTTGCAGCTAACAATAGCTTCCAAACCAGCTAAATCAAAATGTCTTTGTAAAGAAATGATTTCAGTATTTGCTTAGTTTTTTTTAAAGAAAGCTATTACTGCCCTGGCCAGTGTGGCTTGGTTGAGTCTAGTCCTGTGCACTGAGAGGTTGCCAGTTCCATTCCAGGGCACATGCTTGGATTGTGAGGATCCCAGGTAAGGGGCGTGTAAGAGGCAGCCGACTGATGTTTCTCTTTCCCTCTCCTTTCCTATCTAAAAATCAATAAAAACATATTTTTAAAAAAGAAAAGCTATTACTCAATAGTAAACTGGTAGTAATTAAATGTCAGTTTAACATTACATATCATGTCCTTTCTCTTCAGTGAGAGTACTTGGGAGACAGCTTTTTACTTCTACTCACACAAAAATTGATCCTGAGCAAACTCACTTGAAGGTCTAGAAATGAATGGGTTTGACATGGCTGCAAAATAGAGCAACAAAAAAGATTGACTGCAGAAATGCTTTCTAAGATCAAACTTCTTATTCCCATCATTTAAAAATTAAACAGCATTGAGCATTGTTGTGCAGCTGTAAAACTATGTTTTTCCATAAGGAAGACCTTGCTCACCAGTTTTCTGTCATGCAGAAACCACATAAAGCTGCACTAAAGTAGTCTTCTGTTGCTCCTCAGGCTGTTTTTATGCCCCTAAAGGAAGCTGTCATTTTCAGGACTAGATACAACCTCCCTACCACCCAACAACCTGCACCCAACACTCAACTTGGAAACACTGGTTATTTGTAATTTCATAATTATTTTTTTCTCATCTTTTTTCTAATCAATTGGCAGCTACTTAAGGACCAGCATGTTGTTCACAATAGTGATGGGGACCAGGAGAAATAGATAAGGAATGAAATGCATGGTCCCTGCCCTGTCATTCACTTTTTACTGGGGAAAGAGAGCAGCACACACACCTCAAGGGGAAACAATAATAGGAAAGGAAATAGGATTAGATTTCAGTTTGAGTTCATGGTTTTGTAGCCAGGTATAATAATTGTAACCTCTGAGGCAGGAATTACAAATGAAGTTCTACTTATCATAGGTTAATATTTTTTAAATATACAGAAAAAAGCAAACAAACAATTAAATAAGAAATATTTTACCTTCACTGGCAAAATGTTTTTTTTTAATATTCATAGAATAAAAACATTTCTGTAAAGTTTTTGCTTTCCAAATACTGAAAGTTGACAACATACCAACTATGACTGGTTTAAGCTATTATTGAGTGTGCCTAAGTGTTCTTTTGTTAGTCTGGTTAATGTTTACATGATAATAAAATAAATATACCTATAATTCATAATCCTTTATGTACATATTTTATAAGGTTTATCTTTATTTCTTTCATTTCAGCAAAATAAGTAAGAAACTACTAAAATTCATAATCAATATTTTCACATAATCTTTCTTGTTTAAAATAATGACTTAAAACACATAAATATAATTATATCACTGTAATGAATTTGAAAATTTTTTATTAAAGTATAAATCAGTTTTTAATAAATATATTTTATCTTAATATAGTCAAAATTATTTATTCTAATAGTACAAATTTTATAAATTACAATTAATATAAAAATCAGCATTTAAATAAAGCTAAAATTTTAATATATATTTTAGAAGCTTAATTATATCTGATTAAATACTTTTAATTATAGTATACAGTATCCATCTAGTTGCCCATATAAAGAATTTGTCTCATACTTTATATATTCTATACCTATAAAGATATAATTTTTTATAAAGAAATATATTTAAGAATAAAAAGCAAACTTTCTAACATTGCAAAAAACTTTCTAGTCACTTTTGGTAACTGTTGCAAATGCTATGCTAAATTATGATTACTTCCACAACTACATATCAGATTAGTAACTGAAGCAAGAAAATGGACACGTGGTAGTTCTGGGAAATGATCTTTGCTATGCAAGACTCCACTGCAAGCATGCAAATTGAGAGTAAGACTTTGACATGTTCATTTGTGCTGTCTTTTATCAAAGCACATCTTGACCCTGTGCTCTAAAGCAGTGTTCATAACAGAAACTGGCTGCACCAAAACTCAAATCCTTTAAAATATTCATCAGTAGGGGAGAAAAATGGCGGCAGAATAGACAGACGTGTCCCGAGCCTTGTCCCGGAGCAGAAAGAAAGAACAGCTGAGGGTTGCACGAGGAGTGTTTGTTGGCAAGGTAAGGGGCAGCCAAACTAGAGAAGGTGGGGGACTGCTAGATGGGGTTCCCCTGACCGGGCAGCCCCCACTGCGGCTGGGTCCCCTCCTGGAGCCATGGGCTCTGACATGGAGACCGCACCATCTTGATAGGGAAAGTGGAGCTTATCGGAAGCCTGAAAATCCACAACTGCAGCAACCACCGAACAGCTGCGAGCCCCAGAACACCAGTCCCCAATTGGCGCAAACCCGCGGATTCAAAGGAGCTCTTCATTCCACCGCAGAAATGTCAGATTTCACCTGGGATCAGGTGAGGTCTCTGGTCCCTGAGGGAGAGAGAAACGCGCATTTTGCGGGAGCTGAAGGACCAGGGAAGTCTGTGCCTAGAAAAATCCGTGGCTGGTGGGGCTGGCGTGATCCGTGAACGTTGAAGTGGGTCCTAAGAGCTACAAACAGAAGGGATCCCTAAAAAGCAACCCATTTTGATCTGATGTGCATGGACAGCCTAAGAATTTCAAACATGTGCCGGCTGCTTAGACTTGCGCACAGACCCATTGTTCGCGCACTTGGGCTTTTTCCTCTTCAAATCCTTGCTTCTGATTACTAAGCCCAATACATAGGATCACCCAGTTGGGGACACCCTGGGAGACTGCAGGGTAAAGTTGTTTTTCTGGAACCTGGGGGTTGGAGCTGGGAGTAACCATCAGAGAGCCAGCTCTGAGGCAGCCCACTCCCACAAACTGGTATTGAGTGCCACAGGGATAAACACAGACTAGAGAGGCCATAAATAGACAAGGAAGTCAATCCAGAAACACTGCCACCCAGGGGCTGAATCACAAATTGACTCTTGTGTAATCAAAAATAAAGGAATATGAGAAATTAAGACACTGCCTGCTTAAAAATGAGGACTGGCTTACAACACTGAGGAAAAGTAGAATGCAGAGAATTCAATACTGTCCAGACCGAGAAACAGGCGTGCCAAACAGAACAAGAGAGGAAGTGAATGACCTTTACTATTGCACATTATATATTTTTTTATTTTCATTTTTTGCACCTTTTACTTAAGAAACTATTTTTTTTTCTCACTTGATTTTTTACCTTTTTATTTTTAATCAGTATTATTACTATTTTTTTTTAAAGTGTCATTTTATTTTCTCTTTATTTTACTTTGGGACTAGTGTTCTACATTCTATTTTCATCTTTCCTTTAGCATCATTTTACTCTATCACAACTCTACCTTTATGCCATCACTCTCTTCCTAACTTTTCCTCTTGTGGTGTCCTGTTTATCTTACCCCTTTCCTGCTTTAGATTTTCCCTAGTCTTTCTGTTTACCCCCTGTTAAAATTTCACCCTACATATATATCTAATTCCCAATCCCCTGCTCCAAGTCCATACACACCCCTCTCTTCACTGTCTTAACTACCCCAAAAATTGTTTTTCTCTCTGTCCTTTAGTTGTTGTTTGCTTGAATGCTGATTATATCGAATTTTTATGTTTTTGTGAGATTGTTTTGCTTATTCTTTTTTTTGTTTGTTTCTTTGTTTTTGTTTGTTTTTTTGCTTCTGTTTTCCCTTGCCTTCCTTGATATTAGTTGGTGTTGTAGTATTAATCCCCAGGTAATTGTGGCTGGCATTTGCTGGGATTAGAGGTTGCTCTATTGGATTTTTCTCCCCATAGATGATATAGTTTGTTCCCTTTTTCTCTCTTAGTCTCTTTTTTGTCTCTCTCTCTTTTTTTCTTTCTTTTCCCAATTTCATTTTCACACTCCGTTTTTTCTTTCTTTCTTTTTCCTCTTCTTCTTTCTTTCCTATCGCCTACTTTGCGTTTCTCTGGTGTCACCTTTATTGGAGGTTATTAATATCGTGCGTACATTTCTGTTCAGTGCCTTGTGTGTTGTACCTGGTTGTGTTGTATTTTGTGCCTTTAAGTCAACGCAGGAGAGAGAGAACTATATAACCAGACTTCTGGAGAAAAGAGAACATGGGGAGACGAAGAAACAGCCCGCATATGAAAGAAAAGCAGGCATCACCAGTAAAGGAAGTAAATGAAATAGAGGCAAGCAACCTGCCAGAGAAAGAATTCAGAGAAATGGTCATAAGGTGGCTGAAAAGTATGGAAGACAAATTCAACAATATGAGTAAGAACCAAGAGGAAATGAAGAAGAACCAAGAAGAAATGAGAAATGACATTGCTGCTGTAAAGAACTCAATAGAAAGCATCAAGAGTAGACTAGAAGAAGCAGAGGACCGCATCAGTGAGCTAGAAGACAAGATGGGAAAAAATACCCAAGTAGAGCAGCTTCTAGAAAATAAAATTAAAAAGCAGGAGGAGAGCCTAAGGGAACTTTGGGACAACACAAAACAAAACAACATCCGCACAATAGGGGTTCCAGAAGGAAAGGAAACTGAGCAAGGAATAGAAAACCTGTTTGAAGAAATAATGACAGAAAACTTCCCTGATATGGGGAAGAAAAAACCCACACAAATCCGAGAAGCTCACAGAGTCCCAAGCAAAATGAACCCCAAAAGACCAATGCCAAGGCACATTATAATTAAATTGGCAAACACCAACGACAAAGAATCTTAAAAGCAGCAAGAGAGAGACAGAAAGTTACATACAAAGGAACCCTCATCAGACTAGCAACTGATTTCTCAACAGAAACTCATCAGGCCAGAAGGGAATGGAATGAAATATGCAAAGTCATGCAAAGGAAGGGTCTGAATCCAAGAATACTGTACCCAGCAAGGCTATCAATCAAAATTGAAGGTGAAATCAGGAGCTTCACAGACAAAAAAGGACTAAGGGAATTTATTACCACAAAACCAGCAATGCAAGAAATCCTAAAGGGTCTGCTGTAAAAAAAAAAAAAGAAGAAGAAAAGAAAGAAATAGGAAGCGAAGAAGGAACACAGGGGTAAAGAATAAAAATGGCAACAAATAAGTACCTATCAATAATAACTCTAAATGTAAATGGATTAAATGCCCCAATCAAAAGACATAGGGTAACTGACTGGATAAGAAAACATGACCCATATATCTGCTCTTTACAAGAAACCCACCTCAGAAAAAAAGACGCACACAGAATGAGGGTGAAGGGATGAAAAAAGGTTTTCCAGGAGAATGGAAATGAAAAAAAAGCTGGGGTAGCAATACTTATATCTGACAAATTAGATCTCAAAGTGAAGGACATAACAAGAGATAAGGAAGGCCACTTCATAATACTAAAGGGAACAATCCAACAAGAAGAAATAACTCTGGTAAACATATATGCACCCAATACAGGAGCACCCAAATACATAAAAAAACTCCTGGAGGATATCAAGGGAGAGATTAACAGCAATACAATCATAGTAGGAGACTTTAATATCCCACTATCAATATTGGACAAATCCTCTAAACAAAAAATCAGGAAAGAAACATCAATCCTAAATGACTCACTAGACAAGATGGAATTAATTGACATCTTCAGGACATTTCACCCCAAAGCCACAGAATATACATTTTTCTCAAGTGCACATGGCTCATTTTCAAAGATAGATCATATGTTGGGACATAGGCAAAGTCTATTCAAATTCAAGAAGATAGAAATCATATCAGGCATCTTCTCAGACCACAGTGGCATAAAACTGGAAATCAACTACAATAAAAACAATCCAAAAACATCAAACACATGGAGACTAAACAGCATGCTATTAAACAATGACTGGGTTACCAGAGAGATCAAGGAAGAAATAAAAAACATCATGGCAACAAATGACAATGAAAACACAACAATCCAAAATCTATGGGACACAGCAAAAGCAGTCTTGAGAGGGAAGTTCATAGCTCTACAAGCATACTGCAAAAAACAAGAAACAATGGTAATAAATTACCTAACCCTACAACTCAAAGAGTTAGAAAAAGAGCAACAAGAAAAGCCCAGCGTAAGCAGAAGGAAGGAAATAATAAAGATCAGAGTGGAGATAAATGACATTGAGACCAAAGAAACAATACAAAAGATCAACAAAACCAAGAGCTGGTTCTTGGTTGACAGCAGAAAGGATAAACAAGATTGATGAACCTCTAGCCAGGCTCACCAAGAAGCAAAGAGAGAGGACCCAAATAAACAAAATCAGAAATGAAGAGGTGAAATAACGCAGATCCCGCCGAAATACAAAGTATTGTTAAAAAAATACTATGAACAACTCTGTTCCAACAAACTGGACAACCTGGAGGAAATGGACATATTCCTAGAAAAATATAACCTTCCAAAACTCAATCAGGAAGAATCTAAACAGCTCAATATGCCAGTAACTATGGAAGAATTTGAAGCAGTCATCAAAAAGCTTTCAGCAAACAAAAGCCCGGGGCCAGATGGTTTCACAGGAGAGTTTTACCAAACATTCAAGGAAGAACTAAAACCTATCCTCCTCAGACTATTCCAGACAATTCAAGAGGAAGGAACACTTCCAAGCTCCTTCTATGAAGCCAGCATCTCCTTAATACCAAAAAAGAGATAAAGACAACACAATGAAAGAGAATTACAGGCCAATATTCCTCATGAACATAGATGCCAAAATCCTTAACAAAATTCTAGCAAATCGGATCCAGCAGTACATCAGAAAGATCATATACCATGACCAAGTAGGATTTATCCCAGAAATGCAAGGATGGTACAATATCCACAAATCAATAAATGTGATACATCACATAAACAAATTGAGAGATAAAAAACACATAGTCATATCAATTGATGCAGAAAAAGCATTTGACAAAATCTAAAACCCTTTCTTGATGAAAACTCTCAACAAGGTGGGAATAGAAGGATCATACCTCAACATAATAAAAGCTATATATGATAAACCCACAGCTAACATCACACTCAATGGGCAAAAAACTAAAACCATTTCCCTTAAGAACAGGAACAAGACAGGGATGCCCACTCTCACCACTCCTGTTCAACATAGTACTGGAAGTATTAGCCATTGCAATTAGAGAAGAAGAAGAAATAAAAGGCATCCAAATTGGAAAAGAAGAAGTAAAGCTGTCCTTATTTGCAGATGACATGATATTGTACATAAAAAAGCTGAAAGACTCCATAAAAAAACTAACAGACTTAATAAATGAATTCGGCAATGTAGCAGTATACAAAATTAATGCCAAGAAATCTATGGCATTTCTATACACCAATAATGAACTTACAGAAGGAGAGACTAAAAAAGCAATCCCATTTACCATCACACCAAAAATAATTAAGATACCTAGGAATAAACTTAACCAAGGAGGTAAAAGGCCTATATGCGGAAAACTACTGGACACTGAAAAAAGAGATAGAGGAAGATGCAAGCAGATGGAAGAACATACCATGTTCATGGATTGGTAGAATCAACATCATTAAAATGTCTATACTACCCAAAGCAATCTATAGATTCAATGCACTCCCTATTAAAATACCAACGGCATATTTCACAGACCTAGAAAGAACTCTTCAAAAATTCATCTGGAATAAAAAAAGACCCTGAATAGCTGTAGCAATCTTGAGAAAGAATAATAAAGTAGGAGGGATCTCGATACCAGATTTCAAGCTGTATTACAAAGCCACTGTTCTCAAAACAGCCTGGTACTGGCACAAGAAAAGACATATAGACCAATGGAATAGAACAGAGAATCCAGATATCACCCCAAACCACTATGCTCAATTAATATTTGACAAAGGAGGATGAACATACAATGGAGTCAAAACAGTCTCTTCAATAAATTGTGTTGGGAAAATTGGACAGATACATGCACAAAAATGAAACTAGATCACCAACTTACACCATACACAAAATGGATACAGGACTTAAACATAAGACGGGAAACCATAAAAGTACTAGAGGAATCCCCAGGCAGCAAAATCTCAGACATATGCCGAAAGAACTGCTTCACTGATACTACCCTTAGGGCAATGGAAGCTAAAGAGAAAATAAACAAATGGGACTACATCAAAATAAAAAGCTTTTTCACAGCAAAAGAAACCATCAATAAAACAACAAGAAAGCCCACTGTATGGGAGAACATATTTGCAAATGTTATCACTGATAAAGGTTTAATCTATAACATCTATAGACAGCTTATAGAACTTAATAAAAGGAAGATAAATGATCCAATAAAAAAATGGGCTACGGACCTAAATAGAACATTTTCGAAAGAAGACAGAAGGAAGGCCAAGAGACACATGAAAACATGCTCAAAGTCACTAATTATCAGAGAGATGCAAATCAAAACGACAATGCGGTACCATCTCACCTGTAAGAATGGCTATCATCAACAAATCAACAAACAACAAGTGCTAGCGAGGATGTGGAGAAAAAGGAACCCTCGTGCACTGCTTGTGGCAATGCAGACTGGTGCAGCCACTGTGGAGAACAGTATGGAGTTTCCTCAAAAAACTGAAAATGGAAATCCCATTTGACCCAGTAATCCCAGTTCTAGGAATATATCCTAAGAAACTAGAAACACCAATCAGAAAGGATATATGCACCCCTATGTTCATAGCAGCACAATTTACAATAGCTAAGGGTTGGAAACAGCCTAGGTGCCCGTCAGCAGATGACTGGATCAGAAAACTATGGTACATCTACACAATGGAATGCTATGCTGCCATAAAAAAGAAGGAATTCTTACCATTTGTAGCAACCTAGATGGAATTGGAGAACATTATGGTAAGTGAAATAAGCCAGTCAGTGAAAGAAAAATACCACATGATCTCACTCATTTGTGGAAAATAAAAAACACATTATAAACTGATGAAAAAGAGATACAGAGGCAATAAAGCATCAAACAGACTGTCAAATTACAACAGGAAGGTTAGGGAGAGGTGGGGGAAATAAGAGATCAACCGAAGGACTTATATGCATGCATATAAGAATAACCAACAGATGCAAAACATTGGGGCGTGAGGGCATGTATGGGAGTCGGGTTGGGGTGGGGGACAATGGTAAGATATGTACACATATAATACCTTAATAAAAAATGAAAATAAAATAAAATATTCATCAGTAGTCAAATGCATTATAAAGAAAAAATGGTGGAGAAAATGTCTCTAGGGCCCGAATAGTATTAGTCATAAAAGTAGATGCTTAGGTTATGGGTTGTCTTGCCTTACTTTTCACCAGCTTTCCTAAATCCTTTGTGTTGTTATTTGGTCTTCATGACAAAGGCAAAGGTTACAGAAAGCAAATGTGAAGAGGATTGTGTGTGCGTGTTTTTGAGAGAGAGGGATAGAGGGAGAGAGGGAAAGAGAGAGAGAGAGAGAGAGAGAGAGAGAGAGAGAGAGAGAGAGAGAGAGAGAGAGAGAGAGAGAGAGAGGAGAGAGAGAGAGCATAGAGCATTTAAAGCTTAAGGTCCCAGGCAAGGATCCTTCTTGCCTGAGTCTTAGTAGTCTAGCCATTTAGGAACTTGAATCATCAATAAAAATAAGGATAGACCATTATATAGAGAGCACGAGAAGTGAACCTACCCTTGGAGAATATGTAGGATTTACAAAGGAAAAGTAAAGAGAAAAATAACATTGTGGGCAGAGGTTTCAACATAAATACCTGAGCAAATTTATTGTGACAAACAATAGGACCTCCAGGACTAGATAAGAGATTTTCTGCTATAGGAAAGAAATATCATAAGCTCATGGAAATAGAGTCTACATGGAAAAAATAGGAATGTGACTTTATGTATTTTTAAAATATATATTTTTATTGATTCCAGAGATGAAGGGAGAGGAAGAAAGAGAAACATCAATGATGAGAGAGAACAATTGTTGGCTGCCTTCTGCATACCCCACACTGGGGATTGAGCCTGCAACCTAGGCATATGCCCTGATTGGAAATCGGACCATGTCTTTCTGGCTCATAGGTTGATACTCAAGCACTGAGCCACATCAGCTGGGCTGATTTTATGTATTAAGTAATTGGTTCACGTCCTGGCAGTAATGGGCTAATTTTGTGATGTTTTGGGGAAGACCAGAGCTGCAAGTGCAACAAATATTAACAATAGAATCTTGAAAAAGAGAAGGGTTAGCAACCTACTACAATAAATCTAAGTAGGATTGATTAATGGTGAAGATAGGATGCTGGCTAGCAATGGGGCTGGAGAACACGGGATACATTTTAAAAAAGAAATAATCAGGATCAAGTCCGTTTTTACTTTCTTCTAAAATCTAATATTAAATTTCTTAAATTAGTAAAGTTCCTTTAATTGAAGACCTACTAATTGCCATGTTTAAACTGAGTACACAGGAGATGTATGCGTGGGTGCAGAGGAGAGGGTGGGTATAAGGGTTGACTAAAGCCAGAGATGATGGACAAAACTTCTATTTTATATCATACTGTTGCTGCAAAAATCAGTGGGTCCAATTTACCTAACACTAGAGGAAGTGGGGTGGCTCTTGCCATATCTTCAGAAATGAATTTTCTAAGACTCGCATGGGAGAATGAATAGTTTTTATTGGCATAGAATTATATTTACCAGGTTGCAAATAACCTTAAACCAGACCTGGAAAACGGGCAACTGGAGCTCCAGCAGATCCAAAAGTAGGGCCAGTGTCCAGAGTTTCCATTTCATAGTGAAGTGGGCTAGCAAGCATTTAGCATCAGGCTAGATTCAGTCCATTGTGTGGGTGACTCCGGCAATGAGAGCCAGGAGTGCAGGCAAGCAGAAAGAGGCAAGAGATAGAGAGGCTCCTTTGTTCAGGCGCTCAAATATCAAATCTTCCAGTGCTTGCAGTGGGCATGCCTGTTCTGGCCACTGACTTGTTCCCAGGTGTGACTGACAAGTAAGCATCTTTTTACATCACCAGATCTTACTGGGCATGGTTCTATTGTCCAGTCCCTTCCCCCATATCTGTAGGAACAGACTTGGAGAATGTTAATTACAGCTTCCTGGCAAAGCTGTATAAATGGCATACTTATATCATTCAGTCTTCCCTTTACTCCTTTCCTGTTAATAATAACCAGGTTAATGGTATTAATACTATATCTAAATAATTCTAATGCCTTACTTTTTTGCCAGCTTCCCTAAATCCGTTGTGTATGTTGTTATGTCCTTCATGTTATTTGGTCTTCGATACAAAGCTAAAAGTTACAGAAAGCAAATGTGAAGAGGATTGTTTAACAGGGTTGAGAATAAATGCTATTGTAAACCATTTATTTGGGCCATGAGTATAGAAGGAGAAAATGCTTCACTATTAAAGCAAAATAATTAGATGTAGCTCAATTTAGCTGGCTATCTTTTTAATTTGTTAACAAGCATGTCAAGTTCTCCCCAGAGGCCTAACTCAGGCTGTACGACATTTTAGCCCTTTGATGGGGTAGGGAGCCTTGCTACTGTTTTAGGAATAGTAGAATATGCTGTCAGTGGCATGGGCTTAGTCTCTCACATGCCATCTAAAGGGGTTTCCTTTTCGGAGGTCCAAGTGTTCTGTCTATCCTGGGCTGTGAATGAACATCTGTTTAGGCAGCTGTAGTATTTCAGTTTGTGAGCAACTTCTACCTGTATGCTCCCCCTTCCCCACTCTGAGAGTGCTTTTATCATTCTACAAACTCACTAAATGGGGTGGAAGATTTATTTAAATTTTTCTCTAACTTGAAATTGCATATGTATGTATTCTTGATATTTGAGCTCCAAAAGATATACTTTCTTATTTTGGAGTAAAGGATGTTTCAGAATTACTACGTGAAATCTCAGAAGACTTCTAGGGCATTAAAATGAATAACATGGATACTGAATACAAAATAAATTTGTTAAAGGTAAATTAGGGAGGTATTATATAAGGGTAGAAAAATGTTATATATATTTGTGTGTGTATATATATTAAATATGTAAACATGCAAAGGAACATCATATATATTTGTGTATGTTTTATATATGTATATATACATATGTATATACACAAACATAAATACGAAACTTTGTAAATAAGTTATATGATTCTTAAGAAACATTATTCTTATGCTATTATTTCAATAATACATTATCTCCTCCAGAGGAGCTCAAATCGAAACCTACAAATATTTCTTCAGTTTTATGTGCTAGGCATTAGATCACTGTATACAACCTTACACAACATGGAAATAACTAGAGACACCTACATTATGTGAGAGTTCTTCATATTTGCAGAAAGTATGGTGACTCTTGTGTTGCAAGTTAGTGTTGTGAACTCCTGCTGACACTTGTTCATGATTGTTAGATCATTTTTGAGGAGGGAATTTTTAATGGGTGAACTAAGTATCACTTACTGTCTTCTCTTAGATGAAAAGGCTGCCCACAGGTTGAGAAAGAGTAGAGCCCTTTAAGAGATTCATGAAAAACCAAGACTAGAAGAGATGTCCTTGGTTAGTCCTAGGAGAGTGAGTTTAACAGTGTGATCCTAACAGTGGGACTGAGGAATGACAGGAGCTAAGGGAGAACTCATCTTGTATTGGGAAGCAGTTGGAATTGGAAAGTGAAAGATGATTTACTGAGGTTTTACAGAAGATCTAGAATAGGCTGATTAGTATTAAGAGTATTCCTATCAGGTCTGAGGGATTACATCAAAGCCTGTGTAGCAGGCACCTTTCCTGGTGACTTCCTGGATCATAAGTCACCCCACCCCCAGCCCTAACCCTTTTGGACTACACTGGATATGTAGGAGGCAGCCCCAACAACTGTGGTTGTCCTATGAGATTTGTCCTCTTGACTATAGCTCACTGATCCATGTGTGAAGGTCAATCAGATTTTCATCCCTAAGAATTTGAAGTAAGACCTGAGAGACATGAGGACATATATCAACCACTCTGTGGCTGTGCCTTGAAAAGTACTCTTGTCTTGATTTCAAATACTAACTATGGCATATACTGGGAAAGATACTCTACCAATATGAGTCTTACTTTTCCTATTTATAAATGGTGTTAACAATATCCCTTATATTCTTATCATAAGAAATGAACACCAATGCATGTAAATTCTTGGCAGAATAAATGACAGTGGTAGTTGCTCAATCTATTCTGTTATTATAAGAGCAGTGGATGAAGAGGTTTCTGAAATCACTCATAAAAACCTTAGAAGGATCCATAGGCAGCAAAATAGTAGACATGCAATAGCAGTATCTTTACTGATACAGATCTTGGACAATGGAAACAAAGGAGAAAATAAACAAATGGGATTACATCAAAATAAAAATCTTCTGCACAGCAAAAGAAACCATCAACAAAACAACAAGAAAGCCCACTGCCTGGGAGGAACATATTTGGCAATGTTACCTCTGATAAGGATTTAACTTCCAAAATTTATAGGGAACTCATACAACTTAACTAAAGGAAAATAAACAATTCAATAAAAAAATGGGCAAAGGACCTAAATAGATACTTTTCCAAAGAGGACATACAGAAGGCCAAGAGACATATGAAAACATGCTCTAAGTCGCTAATCATCTGAGAGATGCAAATCAAAACAACAATGAGGTACTATCTCACACCTATCAGAATGGCTATCATCAACAAATCAACAAAAGACAAGTGCTGGCGAAGATGTGGAGAAAAAGGAACCCTCTTTCACTGCTGGTAGGAATGTGGACTGGTGCAACCATTGTGGAAAACAGTATAGAATTTCCTCAAAAATTAAAAATGGAACTCCCATTTGACCCAGTAATCCCACTTCTAGGAATATATCCCAAGAAACCAGAAACATCAATCAGAAAGGATAGATGCATCCCTATGTTCATAGCAGCACAATTTACAATAGCTAAGATTTGGAAACAGCCAGAATGCCCATCAGCAGATGAGCGGATTAGAAGACTGTGGTACATCTACACAATGGGATACTATGCTGCTGCAAAAAAGAAGGAATTCTTACCATTTGCAACAGCATGGATGGAACTGGACAGCATTATGCTAAGCGAAATAAGCCAATCAGAGAAAGATAAACATCATATGATCTCACTCATTTGTGGAATATAATGAACAACATAAACTGATGAACAAAAATAGAACCAGAGTCATAGAAGCATGGAACAGACTGCCCAACCTATGAGGGAAGGCAGGGGGCAAGAGGGTAAGAGTTCAACCAAAAGACTTGCATGCATGCATATGAGCATAATCAATGGACACAGACAATAGATGGGTGAGGGCATGTGCTGGGGTGGGAGCAGTCAGAGAGAGGTCAATGGGGTAAAAAGGAGACTCATGTAATACTTTAAACAATAAAGAATTTAAATTAAAAAAAGAAACTCAGGAACTTGGGATCTTGATTAGAGCCAAAGCCAACAAGAAGCATTTTCTATGATAAAACAAATGTAAGATACTGCAAAGAGTTTTAGCAGCTGCATCAACTTGGTTTTGCAATTCGATAGGTCTTGGAAAGGAGAAAGAACTATTCTGGAAGATGAAAGATGTGGTGGCCTCTGTCTGTTGGGTGCTTTATAACAGCACAATGATTGAAGCAGTCAGTAAGGTCTAGAGAGTCCTTTGTATTGGCCTTAGAATCCAGTGGGAAATAACCATTTTTAAAATTTATTTCACTTAAACATAAAAATCAGAGCATCATGCCCTAGATTTTAGGACCCTGAGAACCTATACCTGGATTAATAAACTGTTGCTCTGATGTCTTCTAGAAATTCCTGAAAGCAGAGCCAGCCTTACTTAAGATAAAAAAGCTATGTGGCACCGAATTACAGCAAAAATATTAAAAGGGAAGGAAATAAAAACTAGCCACAACTCCAACTTGTATTGAAGGAAAAACAAGTTAATGTAAATTGAAAACAGAGCTCAGCACTTTTATGGTAATAGGCATTGTAATCCTTTTCATCAAAATTCTGACCTTAATTTACATACAATATTTTAATTGTCAAATTCCTGCATCAGTAAGAAAACCCCCATTGCATATAGACCATACAAACGCAAATATATGGTAATCCTCCTATCTTCTCAATGACGTTATTATCCAGCCAGTTTTCTAGTTAACATGAGCATTGAGGAGAGGCAAAACGTTGGTTTCTGAGATAGGGCCTGTAAAGTCTCCCCAGTCTCCTTTTTGTGATCTGACTCAAAACCCTGGGTCGATATTTCAACAAAAATATGCTCATTTTTCAGGTGGTCTCAGGAGGTAACCCAAGGTAATCTCCTTGTCTGGAGATCCCTCCCTTGTTTCAAAGAAGTCTACATACTCCCCTTTTCTGTCTAGCCTATAAATACATGAAGCTCTGTGGAGCCAATATTTGAAGGGCTTTGCATAGACACCCAGCTCTGTGCATGGAGGCACATTAGGAGTTTGGGGATCCTATCCTCCCTCCTATTCCTTCACTTGTACCTGTTGCCATCAAATAGGTTTCATTGCTGAACCATGTGACACTTTCTGTGAGAACTATTATGTACCTTGTGTGAGATCCTCCCTCCCCCCAACTGGTGGGCAGAGTTATGACATCCCAGGACATTGAACCACTGGGACATTGAACCACCAATCAGCAGTGCCCTGGGGCCCACCCCTTCCCATTCCGCCCTGGGCCCCACCCCTTCCCATTCTGCCCTGGGCCCAATTCCTTCCTGTTCCTTCCCTTAAAAATGACACTCCACCCACACACGTGTACTGTATTTCCCTTCTGCAGGGAGCAGTCCGGCAGGGCCCCTTCCCCCCCCCCCCCATAAGAAATACACCTCCCTTTTAATGTATCTTGGTTTCTGACTCCCGTTTCCTGCTCCTCAAACCTTACACCTTGCATGACAAATAGGTAAAGTTTTGGGCATGTAGATGGCATAGTCAAATGTCTACTTATATTTAATTTTTAAATTTAATCGAACTTTTAAGGTACATGAGATATTTCACATGGAAATGTTGTGCTTTTACACTTATGTTTATAAAATATTTTTTGTTAATCCTCACCTGAGGATATTTTTCCATAGCTTTTCTTTGGGGGGGGGAGGGGAGAGAGAGAGAGAGACAGACAGACATACAGACAGACAGACTGACTGGTTGTCTCCTGCATATGTCCCAAATGGGACTGGGGATAGAACCTGCAACCCAGGTACATGCCCTTGGCCCTTGACTGGGTATCAAACCAGCAACCGTTCCCAGCATGGGCTGAGTCTCTAATCACTGAGCAACTGGCTAGGGCTGAAAATATATTTTTAAATATATTTTATTGATTTTTTTACAGAGAGGAAGGGAGAGGGTTAGAGTTAGAAACATCGATGAGAGAGAAACATCGATCAGCTGCCTCCTGTACACCCCCTACTGGGGATGTGCTCACAACCAAGGTACATGCCCTTGACTGGAATCTAACCTGGGACCCTTCAGTCTGCAGGCTGACACTCTATCCACTGAGCCAAACCGGTTAGGGCTGTAAAATATTTTTAATCAAACTCTGCACTGTACTTTTATATTAGTACCTTTGCTGGAACTAAAACATTTGAACAATCTAATCCAGTCTTTTTTTATTTTTCATTTCATCTTACTGTCCAGTGTGAGATATTGCAATTTTTATAACTGGGTATGGTGCTGTCACCTGGAATTTTATCTCAAGTCCCAGCTTTAGGATATTTGGTTTTTTATTCATCTGAGGTTGCATATGTGTGATTTCTATTGCTTTTTCAATAGAGTTTTAAAAGGCTTGTTTAAAGTGACAACTGCAGCAAAAACAGCTAGGTACCTACCCACGATCTGTGCTTTACCTTGCACTGTTTAGAACTAAATCACTAGAAAGTAGCTTTCTAGCCCAAATCACGTTTTCCAAGCCCCTTCCAGGTCTTGCCAGCCACAGGCCAACAGGGGCCTCCTACATCAGTGATGGCAGTCATGATGGGAAGTGCCTTGACCATATTCTCCTTCCCAGGATGTGGACTAGTAGATAAGCGTCTATGTAAAGGGCGATATAGTAATATTTTGGGCATTTTGATGATGGGGATTTCTGTTGCATGTTCTCAGTCTTGCTGCTGGGTTAGAAAGCAGACAGATAACACATCAACAAGACATGTTCCAAAGGCTGGCCCCTGCTCCAGAGGTTCCTGGAGGCATCAAACAGAAGGAGTATGGGTACCTGAACCACAGCTAAGGGAAGACTCTGCATATCTGGGAATGATGCCAGTTTGTTATTAATCTAACACTAAATTTTCATTGTGTTAAACAATGAGAATTTGAGGATTTGGGAAGTTATTTGTCACAGAATCTAGCATTGCCCCAATCCAAAATCCAAAATGAGATATGGAGACATCCCCACAGAAATGATTACTAAATAAGCATTGTATTTCTTTGCTAGCCCCAACCCCCCGCTTTAAATCACAGATTCTACCAGATGGTCATTATAAACACTCAGAACTAGAAGCTTGTTTCAGTCTAATATGCTTTCTCCAAACAGTGCTTCTACTATTCAAAATAATGGGCAGTGCACTCTGTAATGTAGTAGATTTTGTTAAAACTCAAGTATAAGGGGATTCTTTTTCTGAGGAATAATTTTAGGGGAAAATTCACTCTATATTTCAATAGATGAGGCTGATTGGCAGTTTTTATATAGATTTGGGGAACTAATGAATGCAATGTCAGGGAGAATTGTATCAAAGTCTGGGTGAAATTAAATCACTTCTATTTCTCAATGAGAATCTATGTGTTAGCATGGAAAAAACATTACCCTCAATTTGAGTAGACTTTGCTTAAATATTTGGTTCATCTTTAGGCAACTTACTTGACTTCTATCATTATTCTTTCCTAAAAAGTCATTTCAGACATTTCCCCCCCAATCTGGGTTCCTTTCTAAGGCCAATCTCTCCACTTCTATCCTATATCCCACTCTTCTTGCTCATGGACACTATCTATTCTCACCTTTCTTTCTCACATTATTCATTTTTCTGTTTACTGGAAATTCAAATCAACATATAAAGATGAGGTTAATTTTTCTATCTTAAAACTCCTTCCCTTTACCCCAGGTTACCCCTGCAAATACCTTATTCCATTATTTGTGACAAATTTTAACAAAAATTCTCCAATGAGTTCTTATTCTCTCTCCATTTTCTCCTCTCTCCTGTGTTCAAATTAGCCTTTGGCCCACTTCTTCACTAAAATTTCTTTCTTCTCACTGAAAAATCTCTTTGCAATGTTTCTAATTTCTCTTTTATTGCTAAATTCAATTGCCAATGATCAGTTCCTTCCTTACTTGACATATCAACAGCATTTGACACCAGTAATTACTCTTCTTTCATGATTTATTTTTTTGTTCATTTGGTTTCCAGGATTCCACAATCTCTTGGTTTTCTTTCCACCTCACTGGTTGATCCTTCTCAGGTTATTTTTGTTGTATCTTCCATTTCTACCTGACCTCTCAATAGTGAAATGCCTTACGGCTCAATCTCTAATTTTCTTTATGATCACCTCTCTGGTAATTTCATCCAATCTCATTACTTAAATGCCATGCATATGACATTAATTCTCCAAGTTACATTTTAAACCCAGATCTCTGTAATTAACTCAGTTCTTATATACGCAAACTTGAACATACGAGCTTAATGTTTCAGTTAGGTGAAATCCATACCTGCCGTTCACCATCTTGTCTTATAGCAACTCTATCCTGCCAGTTGCTCAAGTCAAAATCCTGGCATTAGCCCATAACTCTTCTCTGTCTCTTACACACAACATGCTATCTTGTAGGAAATTCTGTTGTTTTATCTCCAACATATATGCAGACTCTCCACTGCTGCCACCCTAGTTGGAGACATCATTATCTTATATTTTATTTTTTTGCAATGGTCTCCCACACCTAGCCCTTCTTAAACAATACACCCTATTCTCAATACACCAGACAGATTGATTATTTAAAAGTAGTGGCCTGGTGTAGGAATTCATGCACATTGAAAGGAAATTAATTAGAAGAAATATTTTAATATCGCTATTCGCCCTTTCTCTATAATAGAAGTGTCAACCACATTCATGATTGACAATGACAGATCAAAACACATGAATGCGATTGGCAGCAGCAAGAGCTTTACGGAATATGTATCATGCTTGCGCAAGTCAACTTTGCCATATATATATATATATATACACACACACACACACACACACACACACACACATATAATAAACTTGCTTAGACTTTCTTTCTGATTTAGCTAAACTTTTTCCAGCCCAGTGAAGCACCCCAACTTCTCTTTCAGGCAATTGTCAGCAACACAGCAGTAAATATCAACACGAAGCAGATTATTATTATAGATCATGCAGGGAGAACAAAGGGTAAAATATTTAACTGCAGCAGTGTTCAGTGTTTGACTATATTCTGCACAGTGAGAAAACCTGAAGTCATTTTCAAGGTCCACCATTTCTTACTTCTTTTCAGTCAGGTCAAGTTTCTAAGATTTCTAAATCTCTGTTTTCCAGCTACTGAAAAGAAAATAGGATTCCGAGTCTGCTATCTACCTACTCAGGACTTCTATGAGGATCAAATGAGATGAGGCATGGGAAAATGCTTCACAGACATTTGGTTGAACTGTAAAATGTTTGCACCAAGCTATAAAGCAAGTCTCATTCCTGGGCTGAAGAAACTCCAAGGAGGCTAGTCACTAGGGAGAGGAAGCTGGGCAATACTACATGATGTCATTACCTAGCGCCCACAGCCACTGTTTCCGGGCTGGGCTGGACTTTGGGCCACATTTTGTGCCATGGGGTCTCAGCAGTGTCAGCTACGATTTGGTGGGGTGTTGCTCCGGGGTGGTGGCGGGGCCTGTGTTCCACTTGGGGGAAGCCAAATTTTGCTTTGTAGGTGCCAGGTCCGTGGTGCCATTTCTCTAAAAATGGCCAGTGTGTGTTTTGAGTGTCTGCCCCTTGGTGGTCAGTGTGCCTCATAGCAACCAGTTGGATGGTAGGACTTAGCATATTAGCCTTTTATATATATAGATGTAAGTCATGTTACTCATCGTTTAGTGTCCTGCAAAAGTTTCCCATTTCAGAATAAAATCTGAAATTCTTAGAGTGGACTACAAGCTCCTCCATAACCTGGTCTCCTTCTCCCCTCCCCTTACTCATTGTTCTGACCACAATGACCTCTTGGATGATCCTTCAACAAGCCAAATACACTCTTGCATTTCAATAGTTGCTTTGACCATTCCCTCTTCCTAAGAATATCTTCTCTTACAAAGCTAAAAGGATAATTCCCTCACTTTCAAAAATTTTCCCCCTAAGTCGCCTGCTGATTGAAGTCTTTCCTAACCATTCTAATTAAAATTTCAACGTATTCAGTATTCAGGACTTCCATTATCTTATGAAATATAAGATAATGATGTCTCCAACTAGGATGGCAGCAATGGAGATTCTGCATATATGTTGGAGATACTCCCACACTCTTAATGCCCTCTTTCAGTATTCCTTATTTTTTTCCATTACATTTTTTACCTTCTAATATATTCTGGCAGAAAACCACCTGTGGTTTTCATCAAATAGATCTATGATACTCTATATTTCCCAGCTTCCAAAGCAATTAGTATAAGGACACAACAAATTTGGCCAATCAAACATCAGTAGAGTAGTATGTGCCATCTCTTAGTCAATGTAGTCTTTGCCTCCCCTCTATTTCTCTTTTTTTTTGTCTCTTGGTACAGTGACTTTAGATGTCACTTTTCCATTTGGAATGGAAATTCACATAATTCGGGATAAATCAGTAAACAAAAGAGATATACATGCTCATCCAAATGGTATTTACATACTACCTGTGAAGAAAATAAAAAATAAACAAAGTATGTTATAGAATTGTATTAATATAGTATATAATTAATACTAATGGTTGCAAAATAAATACCTCAATATCTCAATGGCTTAACCAGAAAAAAAAGTTTCCCTCTTATCACATTCTGTTATGTGATATATATTTCCATTTGGAATGGAAATATATATCAACATATGTTTAACTTCATCTATTGAAAAAAAATCTGCATTATTAACTGGTACACTGTATCAAAGAATACACTTCCTAAAATCATCAGTGTTGGTTGTAAACACAGACCAGATTAAAATAATTTTACATAATACCTCTTTATTGTAAGCTATCCTAACGTGCCCAAAAGATGATTAGTTAGTAGCAGATTATCCAGTGGACTGAAATAATCAGCAATGAATTACCAAGAATTAATGTGACATAGTTCCTTATAAGACATATTACAATCTACAATCCATGGTCAACTCATTTCATTGACAATATTCATAATTACACATCCAGTATCTTAATTGGTTTAAATTTATTATTCATTTTGCACAAAGAACTGTTGTCAGGCACAAGTGGATGTGGCAAATAGGCACTCATTCAGGATTTATAAGGCACTCATGCCTTAATAAACAGGCCTTATATCCAATGAGTAATAAACTCATTTAAATTTCAATAAAATTAAATGTCCATGTTTATGTAGTCCTTTATCTGAATGTTGCCATTTGAATAGCAACATCTATTTCATTTTTCCCTTGGTTTTCCTTTAGTAATTTTGTAGTAGATTGTGTTGAGGCTGAATTATCCAAAAAAGTTATAATGTCAAGTTCTTGGCATTTACTCAGTTTAGCAGGATGGAAATATTGAAGTTTTAGTGGTAATGACATCTGAGCTTCTGCAGTGCTGCTTATCTTCCCAAAGATGGAAAATAGGATCAATTAGACTAAGCTCTGTTAATAAGCTCACATCAAACCAAACATTTAAATGATATCTTTATCAAATTCCATGAACTTTTTAGATTATAGATACCAGATTTAAGCTATGCCCAGTAAGTGGAAGACTGGCTTTTAAGTGGAGCATTTAATTCATATATCTCATTAGTATGGATCATTGTAAACTAATGGTTTAGTGGTCAGCTGGATTATCATTTTGGTCAACACCCAACATCTTTAGAAGAAACAAAGAAGAAGAAAATGTTAGGACTTTATATGGGAAAAGTATTGCAGTGTGTTTTTGCATATGCATGGTTAGAAAATGATTTAGCATTCATAGCTGAATATTAGCATATAATAAAGTGAAGGCACTACTCTACAGAGTAAAGGAAATGTAATGACAAAAGTAGATGATGTTGGTTTGAGTCTAAGTTCTGTCCTTAACTAACCATGTACATGGGGAGGAACAAGACCCTTACTACTCTAAGAGATACCAACTCCTCTATAATTAAAAAGAAATTTACAGCAAATATTTCTTTATATTTTTTATAATCAATCTCCATTTAGGTAGGTCCAAGGAAAAATACTTAGGGAACATTCTTTTAAAAAAATCCCCCCCCTCCCCCAACCTCCATCAAGTCAGTAATCTCTGAGAATGTTCCTATCTAGATCTTTTTAAAATTTATTTACTTGTTTATTTTCATTGCCTAAGTTTTACATATGTCTCCTTTTTCCCCACTTGACCCCAACCCCCAGCCAATCCCACCCCGGGAAAGCCCCCACTGCCCCAGTGTCTTTGTCCATTGGTTATGCTAATATGCATGCATACAAGTCCTTTGGTTGCTCTCTAACCGCTCCCCCCCCGCCCCCTCCCCCTGCCCTGCCATTTGTCTCTGGATCTATTCTTGTTCATCAAATTATGTTGATCATTATATCCCACATATGAGTGAGATCATGGGATACTGACTGGCTTATTTTGCTTAGCATAATGCTCTCCAGTTCCATCCATGCTGTTGCAAATGGTAAAAGTTCCTTCTTTTTTATGGTGGCTGTGTATCCCATTGTATAGATGTACCACAGTCTTCTAATCCACTCATCTGCTGATGGGCATTTAGGCTGTTTCCAAATCTTAGCTATTGTAAATTGTGCTGCTATGAACATAAGGGTGCATCTAACCTTTCTGATTGATGTTTTTGGTTTCTTGGGATATATTCCTAGAAGTGAGATTACTGGGTCAAATGGGAGTTCCATTTTTAATTTTTGAGGAAACTCCATACTGCCTTCCACAGTGGCTACACCAGTCTGCATTCCCACCAGCAGTGTACCAAGGTTCCTTTTTCTCCACATCCTCGCCAGCACTTGTCCTTTGTTGGTTTGTGGCTGATAACCATTCCCCAGGTGTGAGATGGTACCACATTGTTGTTTTGATTTGCATCTCTCAGATGATTAGTGACTTTGAGTATGTTTTCATATGTCTCTCAGCCTTCTGTATGTCCTCTTTCAAAAAGTACCTATTTAGGTCCTCTGTCCATTTTTTGATTGGATCGTTTATCTTCCTTTTGTTAAGTTGTATGAGTTCTCTGTAAATTTTGGAGATTAAACCCTTATCTGAAATAGCATTCACAAATATGTTCCTCCCAGGCAGTGGGCTTTCTTGTTGTTTTGTTGATGGTTTCTTTTGCGGTGCAGAAGCTTTTTATCTTGATGAGTCCCATTTGTTTATTTTCTCCTTAGTCTCTATTGCCCTAGGAGCTGTGTCTGTAAAGATATTGCTATGACATGTCTGCTATTTGGCTGCCTATAGAGTCTTGTAGGATTTTTATGGTTTCCTGTCTTACATTTAAGTCCTTTAGCCATTTTGAGTTTGTTTTTGTGTATTGTGTAAGTTGGTGACCTAGTTTCATTTTTTTGCATGTATCTGACCAGATTTCCCAACACCATTTATTAAATAGGCTGTTTTGACTCCATTGTATGCTCTTGCCTCCTTTGTCAAATATTAATTAAGTATAAAGGCTTGGGTTCTGTTCCATTGGTCTATATGTCTGATCTTGTGCCAGTACCAGGCAGTTTTGAGAACCGTGGCTTGGTAATATAGCTTGATATCTGGTATTGTGATCCCTCCAACTTTGTTCTTCTTTCTCAGAATTGCAGTGGCTATTCAGGGTCTTTTTTTATTAACGATGAATTTTTGGAGAGTTTGTTCTAGATCTTTGAAGTAAGCCATTGGTATTTTAATGGGGATTGCATTGAGTCTGTAGATTGCTTTGGGTAGTATGGACATTTTAATGATGTTGATTCTACTAATCCATGAACATGGTATGTTCTTCCATTTGTTTATGTCTTCTTCTATCTCTTTTTGTTCAATGTCCTGTATTTTTCTAAGTACAGGTCTTTTACCTCCTTAGGTAAGTTTATTCCTAGATATCTTAAATTTTTTGTGTGATGGTAAATGGGATTTTTTTTTTTCATTTCTCTTTCTGTGAGTTCATTATTCATGTATAAAAAGGCCTTAGGTTTCTGGGTGTTAATTTTGTATCCTGCTACATTGCTAAATTCATTTATTAGGTCTAGTAGTTTTTTGATGGAGTCTTTGGGGTTTTCTATGTATAGTATCATGCCATCTGTGAATAAGGACAGTTTTACTTCTTCTTTTCCAATTTGGATGCCTTTTATTTCTTCTTCTTGTCTGATCACTATGGCTAGCACTTCCAGTACTATATCAAATAGGAATGGTGAAAGTGGGCATCCATGTCTTGTTCCTATTCTCAGGGGAAATGAATTTAGTTTTTGCCCATTGAGTATGATGTTGGCTGTAGGTTTGTCATATAGGCCTTTTATTATGTTGAGATATAATTCCTCTATTCCCACTTTGCTGAGAGTTTTTATCAAGAAAGGATGTTGGATTTTGTCAAATGCTTTTTCTGCTTCGATTGATATAATTATGATTTTTGTCTCTCAATTTGTTTATATGATCTATCACATTTATTGATTTGCAGCTATTTACCATCCTTGCATCCCTGGAATAAATCCCACTTGGTCATGGTGTATGATCTTCCTGATGTAATGCTAGAATCTAATTTGCTAAAATTTTGTTGAGGATTTTAGCATCTATGTTCATCAAGGATATTGGCCTGTAGTTCTCTCTCTTTTTTTTTTTTTTGTGGTGTCTTTATCTGGAATTAGGATGATGCTGGCTTCATATAATTAACTTAAAAGTGTTGCTTCCTCTTGAATTTTTTGGAATAGTCTGAGGAGGATAGGTTTTAGTTCTTCTTTGAATGCTTGGTAGAACTCCCCTGTAAAGCCACCATCCAGACCAGGGCTTTTGTTTACTGGAAGCTTTTTGATGACTGCTTCAATTTCTTCAGTAATTATCATCATATTCAGGTTTTTTTGTTTCTTCGTGATTGAGTTTTGGGAGCTTGTATTTTTCTAACAATATGTCCATTTCATCTAGGTTGTCCATTTTGTTGGAATAGAGTTGTTCATAGTATTTTTTTCATAATCCTTTGTATTTCTATGGGGTCAGTTGTTACTTCACCTCTTTCATTTCTGATTTTGTTTATTTGGGTCCTCTCTCTTTGCTTGGTGAGCCTGACTAGAGGTTCATCAATCTTGTTTATCCTTTCAAAGAACCAGCTCTTGGTTTTGTTGATCTTTTGTATTGTTTTTGTTTTGTTTTGTTTTTGTGGGTTGTTTTTTTTTTTGGTCTCTTTGTCGTTTATTTTAGCTCTGATCTTTATTATTTCCTTCCTTCTGCTTACCCTGGGCTTTTGTTGTTGCTCTCTTTCTAACTCTTTTTGAGTTGTAGGGTTAGATAATTAATTACCATTTTTTTCTTGTTTTTGAGGTAGGCCTGGAGAGCTATGAACTTCCTTCTCAAGACTGTTTTTACTGTGTCCCATAGATTTTGAATTGTTGTGCTTTCATTGCCATTTGTTGCCATGATGCTTTTTTTTTCTTCTTTGGTCTCTTTGGAAACCTAATAATTGTTTAATAGCATGCTATTTAGCCTCCAGGTGTTTTCTTTCGTTTTTATTGTTTTTATTGTATTTGATTTCTAATTTTATTCCATTGTGATCTGAGAAGATGCTTGCTATGCTTGCTATCTTCTTGAATTTGAATAGACTTTGCCTGTGTCTCAATATGTGGTCTATCTTTGAAAATGAACCATGTGCATTTGAGAAGAGTGTATATTCTGTGGAGTTGGGCTGAAATGTTCTGAAGATGTCAATTATATCTGATCTAGTGAGTCATTTAGGATTGATGTTTCTTTGCTGATTTTTTGTTTAGAGGATTTATCCAGTGGTATTAGTGGTGTATTAAAGTCCTCTACTATGACTGTATTGCTATCAATCTCTCCCTTGATATCTTCCAGAAGTTTTTGTTTGTTTGTTTGTTTGTTTTTGTTTTTTTAATGTATTTGGGTGCTCCTGTATTATGTGCATGTGTGTTTACCTTCTTGTTGAATTGCTCCCTTTAGTATTATGAAGTAGCCTTCCTTATCTCTTGTTATGTCCTCCACTTTGAGGTCTAATTTGTCAGATATAAGTATTGCTACCCCAGCTTTTTTTTTCATTTCCATTCACCTGAAAAACCTTTTTCCATTCCTTCACCATCAGTCTGTGTGAGTCCTTTGTTCTGAGGTGGGTCTCCTGTAGACAGCAGATATATGGGTCATATTTTCTTATCCACTCAGCTATCCTGTGTCTTTTGATTGGGGCATTTAATCCATTTACATTTAAAGTTATTATTGATAGGTATTTGTTTGTCACCATTTTTATTCTTTATTCCTGTGTTCCTTCTTCCTTTCCTATTTTTTTCTTTTTACAGCAGTGCCTTTAGCATTTCTTGCATTGCTAGTTTAGTGATAATAAACTCCCTTAGTCCTTTTTTGTCTGTGAAGCTCCTGATTTCACCCTCAACTTTGATTGATAGCCTTGCTGGGTACAGTATTCTTGGATTCAGACCCTTGTTATGCATGACTTTGTATATTTCATTCCATTCCTTTTGGGCCTGATGTGTTTCTGTTGAGAAATCAGTCAATAGCCTGATGGGAGATCCCTTTGTAGGTAACTTTCTGTCTCTACGGCAGCCTTTAAGATTCTTACTTTGTCATTGGTGTTTGCTAATTTAAATATAATGTATCTTACTGTCGGTTTTTTGGGGTTCATTTTGTTTGGGACTCTGTGAGCTTCTTGGACTTGTGAGAGTTTTTCTTCTTCCCAATATCAGGGAAGTTTTTTGTCATTATTTCTTCAAACAAGTTTTCTATTCCTTTCTCAGTTTCCTCTCCTTCTGGCACCCCTACTATGTGATGTTGTTTAGTTTCGTAGTGTCCCAAAGTTCCCTTAGGCTCTCCTCATGTTTTTAAGTTTTTTTTCCTAGTTGCCGCTCTGCTTGGGTATTTTTTCCTACCTTGTCTTCTAGCTCACTGATGCGGTCCTCCACTTCTTCTAGTCCACTGTTGTATTCTTTATTGCAGCAATGTCATTTTTAATTTTTTCTTGGTTCTTACACATATTGTTGAATTTGTTTTCCATCCTTGTCAGTGACCTTATGACCATTGCTCTGAATTCTTTCTCTGACATATTGCTTGCCTCCATTTTGTTTACTTACTTTTCTGGTGATTCCTCTCTTTCAAATGGGGACTGTTGTTTTTTTGTTTTGTTTTTTGTCTTCCCATGTTCACTCCTCTCAGGGTGCCTGGTTATTAGCTCTCTCTCTCTTGCAGTGACCCACTCTAGGTGATCTCTGACCTTTCTGTCTATGGATTGACTCACTAGCTGTTTAATTAGCCAATCTGAGTGGATGTTGTTCAATTCAGCTGCTCCTTCTATCTGCTCTGTGAGAAGGTGCAAGGCCTGTCCATGTTTTCGGTGCCGCTTTGTCTCCCGCCTGGACAAATATTTTAGGTGCCCGCAGCTGGGGAGGCTGGATTTTCGGTGCTCATGGGTTCGCAGATGAGGCAGCTGGTCCCTGGGTGATGTGGTTGTAGTATCCCAGGAGGTATCTGAGGTCTCCCCGGTTAAAGATAAGGATGGGCTTCTGATCAAAGCCACTCTCCCCTTCAAGATGGTGCGATCTCTGTGGCAGAGCAGCCTCTCCAGGCGAGATTATAATAGTAGTAGAAGCTGTCTGGCCAGGGGAGCCTGGTCTGAATCCCAACAGTCCTGTGGAATATAGCTGTCCCTCACTCACAAATACAGACATGCCCGCACACCCATGCATTCTCCTTTTGCTCTTTCATTCAAACACTATCTTGCAGCCTGTGGTCCCATTGGCCACCATCCTGGATCCCTCTGCCTGGATCTTTCCTTCAAATCCATTCACTCTTCTCCAACCTATACCCTCCTTATTGGTTCAGGCTACAATGGATTGCTGTGTTGATGTTAGTAACAACCCCTACTTAAACTCATTCATTCACCCTTTGCCTAGCGTTTTCTCTCTCCCTCTCTCTCTCTCTCTCTCTCTCTCTCTCTCTCTCTCTCTCTCTCACACACACACACACACACACACACACACACACACACACACACTTTGTTGCCTGACTATAGCACATTACTAGGTGACCCAGTTAATAATGTGGATTTTTTTCAATAAATGGAGTTACACATGTTGATATATATGTGATTTGATATGTATGCTATTTTGTTGTATTGACAGCAAGCTTCAAAACTTCATATGTCAAATTTTTCTGAAGGTGTTCGCATCATAGAAATTTTTACGCTTAAAAATGTCGAATTTCATGCCCAAAAAGAGCATTTGAGGGAAGTTTTAATTCATTACTTTGAAGAAAAAGTTATCATATACTTCGGAAAACTTATGGTGAACATGCTCCATCTCAAGATACTTGTGAACACTAGTTTAAACGCTTTAAAAGTGTTGATTTCAATGTGAAAGACAAAGAATGTCCAGGTCAATCAAAAAAGCTTGAAGACCAATAATTACAAGCATTATTGGATGAAGATGCATGTCAAACTCAAAAACAACTTGCAGAAAGATTAAACATTGCTCAGCAAACAATTTCCAATCATTTACAAGCAATGGGAAAGATTTTAAAGGAAGGAAAATGGGTGCCACATCAACTGAATGAAAAAGACAAATGGAAAACTGAAAAGTCACCAGTAAAATATTGCTTCAACAGCACGAAAGAAAGTCTTTTTTGCATGGAATTGTGACTGGCTATGAAAAGTGGATTTATTTTGAGAATCCCAAACACACAAAATCATGGGTTGATCCAGGTCAACCATCAACATCGACTGCAAGGCCAAATCACTTTGGAAAGAAGACAATGCTCTGCGTTTGGTGGGATCAGGGAGGTGTGGTGTATTATGAGCTTCTGAAACCAGATGAAACCATTAATACTGATCACTACTGACAACAAATAATCAATTTGAACCACGCTTTGATCGTGAAATGACCAGAATGTGCCAGAAGACAAGGCAAAGCAATTTTGCTTCATGATAATGCACCATCACACACTTCAAAACCAGTTAAAGACATGTTACAAGATCTTGCTTGGGACGTATCAACCCATCTACCTTATTCACCAGAACTTGCTCCTTCAGATTACCACTTGTTCTGATCGATGGCACATGTACTTTCTAAGCAGCACTTCAAAACGTACGAAGTGGAAAATTGGGTCTCTGAATGGTTTGCCTCAAAACAAGAAAAGTTCTATTGGGATGGTATCTACAAATTACCTGAAAGATGGGGAAATGTATAGCTAGCGAGGGACATTACTTTGAATAAGCATTTTAGATTTTTTTCTTGAAATTATCATGTTTTCTTTGATTACAAAATCCACATTATTAACCTGAACACCTGGTATAAGAGGAGCTTTTGGGATGTTAAAATTGTCAAGATATAATCTTTGCATCAGAAAACTCACCATCTTGCGGGGAGGCAGACAAGGAAATGAGTTATGATCACAACTGTTACAATAAAAAAGTGTGGAGAGCACAAAGTGGGTAGCAATTCATTCTAATATGAGGGCTTCTTGGGATTCTTGAACTGGGTTTTCAAAGATGGAAGGCATATCTCAGAGGCATTTAAATAACTACTTCTTTCTTAAAGCACTGGTAGGGAAGAGCAAAAGAACATCTCTTGAGAGGAAATCCAAGTTACCTAGAGAACTTAGATGCTATTAAAATTTATCTTGAAAATAAGGCAAAAAAATAACTGTCTTATCAATGTTATAACAGGACATTATCTTACTTCTTATTTAATTCTTTTGGGGATGTACTTTTGTTTTGATTTACTATTCACTCTTTATTAGGGTCAAATGAGTGTGAAATCACATGTTGCCAATATTCAGATTTTATCCTGAAGAGATGCACAGAATTTCTGTTCAGTAGAAAGATGACTCTAAAAACTCATGGCTTTTTTACTGGGAAGAACATTAAACAGTGTTCCATTTTTTTTTGTTTGTTTGTTTGTTTTGGCCTGTATACACTTAAACTTTCAAATTCTGCTTGGAACCACCTTTACCATCTTGCTGGTTTTCCTCTTCAATTAGTTCAAGGATCTATTATCCTGGATATGTCTTTATTCTATATTTGAAGGATAGTTATATTTTAACTTATTAAAAGTATAGTTTGCTAAAACTTAAAGCGGAATTCATAACTCGGAAATCATGACTCATCCCAATAGAGCAAAAAGAGATTGGTATTTCTCTTCTTTATTTCTTCTCTTCATTCTCTTTTACTCTTTAGATCTCTGGAAAAACCTCAGAGAAATTATCCCTAGACTTATAAGAACCTTCAATTTATAAAAGTATCCCAGAGAAATAGGCAGTGTAAATCTCGGCACTGTATTAGTCATTGATGAAGGTGAGAGAGGGAGGTGGAACTTTTAATTTTTCTTTGCAAAGTATGGCCCATTTGCTAATTCTAGATAACAGAATGGAGAAGTATTTAAAAGACACATTCTGTTGCTTAAGCTCTATTTTTCCATAAAATATTTGAATGTGAGGCAAACATATACACTTTTTAACTCACTTTAAGATGCCTTTTGGATTAAGATTACAATCCATTTCTTAGGGGAAAACAGAGGAAGCCAGAAAACCTCTTATGGATCAACAAAGAACAAAAACGGTGTTCAAGCCTTCTTCCCTCTTGTCTGAGACCTGGAAACTTACTAGGACTTCTGTTTACTGCTGCTTTTTGTTCCTTGTAAAGCAAACAAAACATGCATTGATCGAATGCTTACTCTGAGCCTGCACCATATTGAGCATTTATAGTATAGAATGTGTTTGCAGTATGTGTGTACACACACAATTTTATCCTCAAAAAATGGCTTGAGATGTCCATATCATTTTTGGGAAATGATATATCACCGGTCTAAATTTAGGATGATGCATTTCTTTATGAAATAGTTTTTCAGGAAAGAGCCCTGTGGGGTGGTTCACAGTCAACACATTTTCTACCTTCTGCTATGACCTCAGATGTAAGATAGCCAGTCTGAAGTCTAGATATATACATCTATTTCTCATTTAAAAAAATCCTGAGCAAGGTAAACTTATTATTTTAATGGGAAAACATGCAAAATTTTTATTCTATACTAAGCATGCATTTAAATTCTCCCCCCTACCACTTTCTCTGTGGTGTGTGTGTGTGTGTGTGTGTGTGTGTGTGTGTGTGTGATGTGTATGTGTGTGTGTTTCCCCACAGACTTTATTTGGCTATTCAAAGCTATCATTTGCTAAGGGCACATTTTATTAGCATTTGGGTTGATAATGTACAGTATGCAAATTGGTTAGGAGAGCTGCAGTTGCAAAAAAAAGTCAATCTAATTTGGGAATCTGATCTCGCTTTGTAGTTACTTACCCATGTCACTGCTTTCCAACATGCTTCCTCAGGCCAGATGCATGGTGCTCTGCAGAGTATCATAACACTCAGTTGTTAATTTTACAGTTTGCTGTAGCACCGAAGTCTGGTAGAGGCAGCCCTCAGCAGAAGACAGCCAGCTGTGAAGCTGGTAAATGTTTGTCTTCCCCTGTGAGTGGAAACAGAAGACTTTTTGAGGCAACTACACTGACTTCAGAACTTGAAAATTTATGTTATGGAGGAAATCAGTCATAAATTTACATTTTTCTTTTATTTTTTAAATTTTTATTGAATTTATTGGGGTTACATTGGTTAATAAAATTACATAGCTTCCAGGTATACAATTCTATAATATGTAATCTGTATATTATATTGTGGGTTCACCATCCCAATTCAAGTATCTTTTCATCACCATTTTCCCCCCTTTTACCTTATTCTACCTGTCCCCACCTCCCTTTCCCTCTGGAAATCACCATACCATTGTCTGTGTCTATGAGGTTTTTTTCTTAATCCCTTCACCTTTTTCACCCAGCCCTCGAACCTCCCATGCTTCTGACAACTGTCAGTCTGTTTTATGTATCTATGAGTCTTTTTCTATTCTGTTTATTTATCTTGTTTATTAGATTGCACATGTAAATGAAATCATATGGTATTTGTCTTTCTCTGACTTATTTCACTTAGCATAATATTCCCCAGGTCCATCCATGCTGTCACAAAAGGTAGATTTTCTCCTTTTTTCAGCCAAGTAGTATTTCATTGTGTAAATGCACCACTGATTTTTTTTATCCTTTCATCTACTGATGGGCACTGAGCTGCTTCCAAATCTTGGCTATTGTAAATAACACTGCACTGAACACAGGGGTGCATATATTCTTTTGGATTAGTGTTTCAAGTTTCTTTGATATATTCCCTGAAGTGGAATCCCTGGGTCAAAAGGCAGTTCTATTTTTAATTTTTTGAGGTAACTCCATTCTGCTTTCCACAGTGTCTGCAACAATCTGCACTCCCACCAACAGTGCACAAGGCAAGATACATCCTTGCCAACACTTTTTTGTTGATTTATTGAGGATAGATATTCTGACAGGTGTGAGGTGATACCTCATTATGATATTAATTTTAATTTCTCAGATGATTAGTGGCATTGAGCTTCTTTTCATGTTTATTGGCCATCTGTCTGTTCTCTTTGGAGAAGTGTCTATTCAGGTATTTTGTCCATTTTTTAATTGGACTGTTTGCTGTTTTTGGTGTTGCATTTTCTAAGTTCTTTATAAATTTTGGATATTAACCCCATTATCAGATGTATCATTGGCAAATATGTTCTCCCATTAAGTGGGTTGTCTTTTTATTTTATTGATGATTTCCTTTGCTGTGCAAATATTTTTTAGTTTGATGTAGTACCATTTGTTTATTTTTTCATTTCCCCTGCCTGAGGAGATATATCAGAAAAAATATTGCAACAAGAAATGTCCAAGACTTTACTACCTATGATTTCTTCTAGGATTTTATTGTTTCAAGTCTTTAATTAATTTTGAACTTATTTTGTGTATGGTAGTTTCATTTTTTTGCATGTAACTGTCCACTTTTACCAACACTATTTATTGAATAGATTATCTTTACCCTTTTGAATGTTCTTGCCTCCTTTGTCAAATATTAATTGACCATAAAGTCTTGGGTTTATTTCTGGGCTCACTATTCTGTTCCATTGATCTATATGTCTGTTTTTATGCCAGTACCATGCTGTTTTGATTACATTGGACTTGTAGTATAGTTTGATATCAGGTGGAATGATTCTTCCAACTTTGTTTTTCTTTTTCAAGATTGCTGAGGTTATTCATGGTATTTCATGGTTCCATATACATTTTTGGAATATTTGTTTTAGTTCCTGAAGAACTCCACTGGTATTCTGATAGGAATTGTACTAAGTCAATAGATTGCTTTGGGTAGTATGGACATCTTAGTGATGTTAATTCTTCCTTTCCATGAATATAGTATATGCTTCCACTTATTTGAATCTTTTTCAGGTTTTTCTTCAGTGTCTTATAATTTTCCAAGAACAGGTCTTTTACATCTTTGGTTAAATTTATTCCTATGTTTGTTTGTTTTTATGCAATAGTAAGTGGTGTTGTTTTCTCAGTTTCCCTTTCTGATAATTCATTATTAGTGTTTAAAAATGCAACTGATTTCTGGAAATTTATTTTGTATCCTGCTACTTTACTGAATGCATTTATCAGTTCTAGTAGTTCTTTTTGGTGGAATATTTAGGGTTCTTTAGATACAGTATCATGTCATCTGGGGATAATGACAGTTTTACTTCCTCCTTTCCAATTTGGATATGTTTTATCCCTTCTTATCTAATTGCTGTAGCTAGGATTTCCAGTACTATCTATAATAATAAAACCATAATATGATAATTAGACCAGATGACCTTCTGGACGAAGATGGGGTTGTGAGGGAAGCCCGGTTCCGGATGCAAGAGGGAAGCCAGTGTCAGTAGCCAGGGGAAGGAAGGCCTACTCTTGCATGAATTTTGTGCATCAGGCCTCTAGTGATAAATAAGAATGGTGGAAATGGACATCCTTATCTTGTTATGACTTTAAGGGAAACTCTTTTAGTTTTTGCCCACTGAGTATGATGTTGGTGTGGGTTTGCCATATATAGCCTTTATTACATGAAGGTACATACATTTACATTTTAAACATCTAGTCTATAGGAGGAATGAAATGGAAGAGTAATAATGTTGAAAAAGCATTGGACAATACAATCAATCCTTTAAAAATTCTAGCCTATCCTTAACAAGTAATTATTGAAAATAGAAGTCCTTTAGCTCCCAATTAAACCAAGAGTTGTTCTTAATACAGGTGTTTTAAATCCATCTTGAATTGAATTTGCCCTGTTATTATAGCAATGCCTTATTTATCTGACTGTCAGGGAATGGACTATTTCACATAAATGAATTTAATAGACAAAAAGCATACAACTTCAAGTGCAGAAACATTAAAGAAAAGAAAAGAAAATGAACCATTGTGATAAAAACACTGCTAAAACGTATTTTGTAACACCTGCTATCTTAAATAGTGTATGCCAAATGATTAACACTTTTTCTTAATGTAGTCAATATTTCCACAGAACTACCATATGGGACCAAGAGTAGGACAGTGAATAAAAATAGTTATAGTAACAGCAATAAACACTCTTTTTTACTTTAACTCCCATTTGTTATTGAAGAATTTTTCTTCTTTAATGATTTCTAAAAGTACCCAAAGAGTATATACTATAAGAGTAAAGGGACAATTCTTTTCAAATACTCCATGGTGTCTTTTTCTGCTCCTGATTTCTTAGGTGACGTGGACACATGAAGGCTCAACTCAGCCACTGCTGCTGGTCCTTTTATTATAGCAATAGTTAAGGCATCACTCAAGTGTCTATTGCTCATTGATGCTTCATGACCAACCACTACTTCTGCCACCTATGAAGAAGTGAAGGCCATCATACCTGTTCCCTGGGATGACATGCTGAATCTGGTACACCTTCCTGTGATGTCTGCAAGCTCCTTATATGGCAAGGTCACATCTCTGAGGCTGCTCTTTAGACGTGAGGAGGATGTTTACCCACACTTTTGCATATTTTTTACTCCTAAGAACTTGGAGATTTTATGGAGAAACAGTCATTCACTTCTTATATACCAGCTTATTAGTACTTAGGAATAGACTACTGGTGGCTTGACTAAA